>JAADKB010000011.1:0-1200000 GCA_009982845.1 Delphinella strobiligena
CCCTAACCCTAACCCTAACCCTAACCCTAACCCTAACCCTAACCCTAACCCTAACCCTAACCCTAACCCTAACCCTAACCCTAACCCTAACCCTAACCCCGTACGTCGTTGTTGTGGCGTTTTGGAAACGGGGGGGTGGTGTCGCGCGGGGATGGCGTCCGACGCCTTTCCCGGGCGTGTTCATGCGGCAAGGATCGTGGGGCGCGCGGAAATAAGCACTGAAGCCCCTCATTGCAAGTCTCCAACAGATGATAATGATAAGGTACAAGTACGTTTCCAAAGGCAATAATGAACATGTCAGTCATGGTTGTTCAGTGATATACAATGGAACGCGGTATCCAATCTTAGACCACCAATACATGGTGGCATGAGAAGTCCATATAGGATTCCGCCAAATCATCGGGATCATTGATCGATCCTCTAGTGCGCCAATCTCGGCTCCTCGGCTATCTACGTTTGCTAAGCTAAGGTCGAGTACCTTATCCACTTTCAAATCCACAAAACATACGCGACACAGCGACACGCCCAGCCACCTACTTACAACCCCTTCTGCTGAGAAGTCAATGATGGTGTATGCAAGTAGTGTTATTGCCACATGTATATATTGACAAGGTCGAATTCATCTACTTCCACGCTATGCGCGACGCTCATCTCGTGCTTTGAATCTGATCGAACTGCGATACGGCCATCACGACGAAACCCATTTCTTGCTACCAACTTGCTAACGCATCAGAATTTACCTCGCCAGACAGCGACTAGCCAACTGCAAACAGCGTCGCTCCAACCACCACCCTCAAGCCCTTGCGACAAACCTCACTATGCGCGACAAATCCCCAAATGAGCGCCGACGCAGTAGCAGCGTGCAAGTTGGCGACAGCGAGATACTGGCCTCTCTAGGCAAGAAGCAGGTGTTAAAGAGAAGATTTGGATTTGTGTCGCTATTTGGATTTGCTGTACCTATCGATACTCGAGACTTGGATACCAGGCGCTGACGACATGGCAGATGTGCGAGTTGATCACATGGGAGACTGTTTTGGCTCTATTCTCTCAAGGATTGGATAATGGCGGGCCTGCGGGCCTCATTTATGGTTTCATCATCGCATGGTTGTCGACCTTGTCTGTCTACACAGTCATCTCGGAGCTGGCTTCAATGGCACCCATAGCGGGAGGGCAATACTACTGGGTATACATGCTCGCCCCGACAAAGTACAAAAAGATCTCCAGCTATGTTGTCGGCTGGCTGACCTCCATGGCCTGGATCGCAACCGTAGCAACCGAGTCCTTGTTTGCAGGTACCATGATTCAAGGTCTTCTCATCCTTAATTATCCAGATTACGACTCGAAACTGTGGCAGGGCACGCTGTTCACGTGGCTGGTAGTCGTAGTTGCCATTTTGATCAATGTTATCATTCCAGGCTTACTTCCGCGATTCGAGATTATCATCCTGGTCTTCCACATTGCGGGCTTTATCGCCATCTTGACCACATTGCTCGTCACGTCGCCTCACGGCAGCGCCGCCTCTGTTTTCGAGACGTCTTTGAATGAGGGTGGATGGTCAACCCAAGGCTTGTCATATTGCGTCGGATTTTTGGGCAATGTGGCCACGTTTGTCGGCGCAGATGCCTCGGTTCACATGGCCGAGGAAATTGAAAATGCCGCTGTCAATGTTCCCAGGGCAATCACAATCAGCATGATCTTCAACGGCATACTTGGCTTCGCAATGATGATAGCCGTGCTTTTCTGTATTGGTGACATTACCTCCGTTCTTGACACCCCGACAACTTTTCCGTTCATCCAGATCTTCTACAACTCAACCAAATCCAGCGGCGGGGCGGTGGCCATGGGCGCGATCGTCCTCATTCTAACCTGGGCATGCGCAATAGGAATTACCACGACTGCGTCCCGTATGACGTGGTCATTTGCCAGAGACAGGGGGACACCGTTTGGGGTTGCTATCAGCAAAGTCACGTCACGCGGAAAAGTGCCAATGATTGCAGTGGGCGTTGTGACCTTGCTCGCTTGCTTGCTCACCCTCATCTATATCGGATCTGCCACTGCATTTAACGATGTTGTTTCTCTCACTATCACTGGCTTCTATGGATCTTACTTTGCCCCTGCTGTTCTCCTCCTTTACCATCGCATCAAGGGCAATGTCGCTCCTCATGGCACTTCACTAGAACAGCACAGTTCTCCGTTCAAACACGAGAATGGCCTTGAAACTTCCATCGAAGAAGAGGAGGCGGCACAAGCTCCTTTGATTTGGGGACCGTGGCGTGTCCCAGGCTGGTTGGGCACGTTGAACAATATTTATGCCTGCCTATACATGATTTTCGTCATGTTCTGGAGCGTATGGCCACCGGAGACCCCTGTGAGCGCCTCGACAATGAACTACAGTATAGTTGTTACTGGTGGGGTGATTATATTGTCCATGGTGTGGTACTTTGTTCGAGGAAAGAAAGAGTACCATGGGCCCTTGATCGACGATGAAGTCAAGCGAATCATGCATATTGGCTCAGTGGTGGCAATCAATGAAAAAACAAATGAAGAATCGCTAGCTCCGTAATAATCACGGCTATGGCAATGACCGCCTCCTTCCTGTATCAACGATAACAGACATGAACCTCACAAAGATTATTTCCCAATTTGCGTAATCATATCCCGAGCGCTTGCGCATGAAAGCTCCACCAACATCTCTTCCCATAGCTTCACAGCAATTGCCTCGTCTTCTTGCGTGTAAAGAAAGGGTGCCATACTGCGCAGAATGTCAGATACCAGATAACGTAAATGGGTCTTCTGTCTTACGGCTTGATCTGGCATTCACCAAGGTATTTGCCTTGCACCTCAGTGCCATGGTCAACCACAGCATCAGTCAGAGTCCTAGCACCTACGGCGGTGTGGCGGTGTGGCGGTGTGGCGGTGTGGCGGCCGATCACCCTTTTGATGCCTGTAGCTAGCATTCCAAGCACACCGCCAATTTCATGCTGCAAATTTGAGCCATAATTCAGACCGGGATTTGCCATGTTAATAACAACCGCAGAAGAAGGAATCACCTTGGTAGCTTTGCTAGAAGGAGTTGCTCAGGAGCTTCGACGTGGTGTATCGATCCTGCATGTCAAACAATTTCGGGTCATTAAACGCAGTCAAGATCTCGAATGAGTCCTGTTCCTTGAATTCACACCATGCCGCTGCCTCTGAGCCAACTATGGTGATACATCCCGGCTGCTGCGGCTTATTCTTCTCTTTGAAGATAGAAAGCATAAGGATGCTTAGTAAGGTAGTGGAGAGATGGTTGACTTGCAGAGTAATCTCGCAACTAGTGGTGGGATTCAGCTCCAACGTGGTCTTTGTACTCCGGCATTGAAAACAGCACAGTCGAGACGTGGTAGAGTCTCGCAGCGTAGCAAAAAAGTGGTAATAGCGTTGTAGGAAGACATGTACAGTTTCCACACTTCGACCTCGGCAAGAGGAGCACTCCTAGCCAAGTCTTCCTTTGAGCAGCTGAGGGGTTATTTCCATTATACGCATTCTCGTCATTCGGGCAAGAATGGAGACAAAGGTCCAAAGCCACCTTGCTCCAATGGAAACGATGCTAGCAGAGCATTCAGATCTAGGTCTGTCAAGTCTGCAAAAGGATCCGGTTGCATGCTCCCGTTGAGGTCACCGATGCCAAATGCCTCCGACTGTTCACCATCTCGCGAGTTCGAACTGACAGAGACAGCCCAGCTCTTGAAATAGTCATAGCCCTTTCCGACTTCTGCAGCTCTGGCGTCCGCCACTTCGTCGCTTCCTGTTGTCAGTCGCCTTGTGGCGTTTGCCAGCGCTTCTATGACAGCGACCTCTGCCTTCGCAGAGTCAAACCCGACCATCATTCGTCGGATCATGTCCAAACCATGCGCCAGGGCAATCCTTAGTCGTTCAGATTGCTCATTCAAACTTTGTGCAATGATTGCAAGCAGCGCCGCCCGACATGAGCTGAACTCGGTATAAGAAGCTCTGGCCAGCCCGGTGTTGTCTTGTAACAGTCCACAAAGCTCAATGATGCCCAGTGCGCCATCGATACAATCAGTCGCCAGGACAGACCAGTTCGCACTTTGTTGCGTAGGCGTTGCAGGGGAGAGTACGTTAGAGTGGTGAAAGAGGAACGGCCGACCCATGTACACCTGGTTAAGATGGAGACTCATATTAAGGTGTACATTCGCCCGAAATAGAGGACATGATGGGGTCAAGTCTCTGCAGACGACTTTTTCGGGCAGGCTTTTCCACCAGCATTCGGTCTTCTCTCGTATATCCAGCAGTCGTCCGATGTATTCGTTTTGTAAAGACTTGGGACATCGCCGGAGGAGGTTTCTGCGCCTTGCTGTCAATTTTTGTCGTGGAATTCCACACAAAGCTTTGCCAGTACTCACATTACATAGGCTATATCTCCAAGACGGTTCGTGAGGTTGATTATGGCGCACATGTTCTGATACTGGCTAGGGCCTCCCCCAGTACGAAACTCAGGTAAGTCGAATGGAGTGTCAGCGTCGACATCGCTATGCACCACCGAAGCTGGACGGCCGTGCAGAATGCTTATTCGTCTACTCGGCATCAGTCTTTCCAGTTCTCATCCTCGTCTCAGCAGAATAGCCATATACTCACTTGTCCAAAGAATATGCCGTCCACCATAGTCTTCTCCGCAATTCCATCGCTGCCGGTGTTAGAGTACTGGCGGTCTGCTTTCTGTGCATCCCGTTTTGAACACACATCTTGACAGACAGTCCAAGGTATGTGTAGCCTAGTCCCTGAGCATCCCTAGGAAGCGTGTATGCTGCAAGCAACAGGAAGGCCTGAGCACTCTCGACAGATGCGAGGATGAGCATGTCAGGGATTAGCTTGCAGGCTTCATGGTAGAACGCAATTCCTATCTCTTCACCGGATGCATCATCGTCGCCCGCAAAGGTCGCTCGGGACTGCGCCGAAGGATTGGACGTGGCTGCCATATGGGCAAACTGTGTACCAATAGCCAATGCCATCAGAAGAGAGCACACCCAGGCAGCATCATCAACCGACATTGTAGACGACGATTCATAGCATGCGTGCAATTTGGACTGGAGCCAAGTCTCCTCGACAAAAAAGTAGTTGTGCTGCACGTATCTTTGAAATACTTGAGCCAAGAACTCGGCGATTGGCCGTGGAGGTAAGCAAGCAAGCGCCTTTTGCGTTGTCGTGTCTGGAAGATGCAACTGTGATGCCCTCCAGTACTCTCGATCGATTGAATCCTTCATGAAGTCCATGCGAAGTCGGAGCGATACATCTGCATTCACTCGACCAGAGTGTTCGTCGATTTTACGCCTGATCCTTTGCGAAAAGTTCCAGTGAGAGAACTCCCCTGAGTAATCTAGCTAATGGTAAGTCCGAGGTGTAGAAAACGCTGCGTGTCAACTTACGAGCTGTGCTATGGGATAATGCTTTCACTGTGAAGCTTTCTTCGTTTATGGCAAGTTCGTCGGGCTGATCTGGACAGATTACTCCCCGCCGTTCATCGATCTTCTCAGCAATTCGTTGCAAATTAGTCAAATCCAGTGGAACGTCTCCCAAAAAGTGGGAGACTATTCGTTCCATGTGTTTAATCCTGTCATCGTCTTGGTTGATTGTCGACATGCTCGAGTTTCTGCTCGGCTTGGCGTTATCTTGTCTTGAAGTGGATGCGCTGTACTTGCACACCCGCTGCAGCCGAGTACATCTCTGGCAGGGCGTTCCGCCTTGACATTTTTCTTTGACACATCGACAGCCATCGCACCTTGTGATTGTCAGCACATTGTTTGTAGGTTTCACGTGAGGATGGGCATACGCTCGGGATGCTCGCTGACGGTTCTCCTCGGCCACCCGGGGTCGCTTTCTCCTGCCGCTTTCGGAAGATGGAACCACTTGATATCCTTCGTGGTACGAATCACTCATTGACCCGGTATATAGATGGTATGTTACGTTGTTCACAGAGTGCAGTACTTGCCATGACAAGACACATGCAAGATACGAGTAGCGGAGGTACAAATGCGGGGAGCTCCTATTCGCTGATCGCGCCGATCGCGCCACGCGCACCTATCCTTAGAGCAAACCTTATGCACATGTTTGTGAGACAAACCTCAAGCCATGGCCATCAGAGGTCTGAACATGGTACCATTCTTTCGTTCTTCTATCTACGGCAGTGGAAAGTTCGAGTTCTTTTTCTGCCAATTCTTCGTTCAACGCAATTGTCTCTGATCGCGGCAACAGGGGAGAAAATTAATAGCTGAGTCCTCCACAACAAAAAGTGTTTCTTGAGCGGCCAATTGAATTGGCCATACGATGATTGCGCTTTATCCGAGAACCAAATCCATGATATAGTGGACAATATTTATTTTCTCCTCAGGTTTGCCGTCCGCTTGAGCTGTTGCCGAGCGCTCTCGATCTTCTTAGTCAAACACATAAGCCTCTCGGAAGTCCATTCCTGATTCCTTAAGAAGCTTGGTTTTGAGATACACCGAGATCATCGTGTTAGTATACATCTGAGCAAGGCAACGGAAAATCACACGTACCTTGTAAGCGTAGTAATCGACGATAAACAGCGGGACTGCAAGGTAGGAAGCGAAGAAGCTCTCAGCTGACGGCTTCTCGCTTAAAGGCCAAGCGGAAAGATAGAACTCGCAGCCAAAGATGAACAACAGAATAAGTGGGCCAAAGTATTGCAGATAAGGCGCTCCATGTGACGGGAACGGCAATGTCTTGTAATCAATACCTTGAGCCTTGAGACCACGTCGAAACCGAATATGTGAGAGATAAGGTCTTGCCTATTGAACCAGTCCTGCAATGGCGACCTGGATGTGGTGAGTATTGCGCTTCCCTGACCACAAAAACATATATAGCTTACCAAAGATGAGAACCAGTTATATACTTGTGCCCCGGTGGAGTTACAATTGAGATAACAGGGTCCACCCGGAGCAATTGAGATAACAGGGTCCACCTCCGAGTGCAGTGCTGATGACAAGTGCAATATATGGCCGGCCTTGGATATCCTTGCGCCCAAAGGAAGGATGGATCAATTTCAGGTCGGAAAGTGCCGTAAGACTACGGCTGGCAACATACACGCTGGTAATCCTACAGCTTATTACTGTGAGGAAGATAAAGCCGTTGATAGCATAGGCGAGCCACATAACATTGGCGCGCTTGATGGCGATGACGAAAGGCTTCCCAAGGTTCCTGACTGGGTGATTAAGTCATCGTCATTGTACGGAATACACATACCAACCAGCCAAATGTTAACGACGAAAAAGGTGAACATCCGCCAGAACACTGGTTGCACGGTCTTCTTTACTGTTCGTCTCGGGTCTATCGCCTCGCCTGCGATGATTGCAATATGTTCGGCACCTCCGAAACTGAACGCAGCCTACACAAAAGCCTTCGCAATACCCTTGATCCCGTTCGTAAAGGCTCCAGGGCTTTTCCGGTACGTAAACTCGATTGGACCATGAGTTGCTGCAATGCCGTCCGAGGTCATGATAAACATGAAAAAGATCGTAACAACGATAGCAAAACACTTGATGAAGGACATACAATATTCCACGGCTCCGTAGATCTTGACCGGAAAGACGTTTGCCACGACAAGGACTACAACAAAGATGGTAATGTATGCTGCAAGTGGCACGACATTGGTTTCCGGCCAGAAATTAAGTACTGAAATGGCAGCTGTTATCTCTGCTGGTATAATCATGACCCACTAGAACGGTCTTGATTAGCCCAGTCCCAATTTATGGAACTTGAAGTAACTCTATCTTACCGAGAACCAGAAGTTAATACCCTCTGCAAAGCCAAAAGCAGGATCAACGTATTCCGCGCACTGTCGAATGAAGCCACCATGTATAGGTTTATACGCTGTCATCTCGCCGATTGACATGTATTGTATGTAGACGATAATGCTGAAGCGAGATCAGTCAAGCGCACAGCAAAGACAAACCTGAGGAATATTACGCAGTAATTGTATAGGCAATAGCAATTCCACCTGGACCAGCTACATATTGAGATCAGCAACGATCTTGGAGTACAGGCAGAGTATGTGCTTATACCATATCTCAGTGCAGTGCCGGTCCCGACCCAAAGCCCCGTGCCGATGCCTGCACCAAAAGTCATCATCATAATTTGACGTTTGCCAAGGGCACGATGAAAGCCGGCATGGTCGACAGCGGTGGACAATTCTGTGATTGTACCATGCTCGCAGTCGGCGGTCACGAGGACATTCTCTCCTCGCGTCTTGCTACTACTATCGACTACGGAAGCCGGCTTATGTCCATTTCGGTGGCTCTGATCAATGCGGCTACCTAAATGGCAAGACACGGAAGACGACTGCGACATCTGAGAAGGTCCGTCAACAGTAATCTTTCCTTAGCACAGGTATATACCTCCAACATGGCCGCGTCAAAGATAGCAGATAACGATATAAAGTATGGGTTTGAAACTGCAGTGCATGGCCTCCACGCTTAGCTTGATGGGATCTATGATCAGGCCAGGAAGTAAGGTAGTGATACCCGGTCCGGGTCAACAGATAGGCCAAGCTTTGTCATCGAAGATCTCGAAGGTGGGGAAGTTGCTATGAAGGATGCGTGTCGGTGACTGACTGTTCGATCAAGCTATGCTTTAAATAGAGGATACTGCTAGGCAAGAAGTATTCAAGAGCAACCCACTATTAAGCGGCCAGAGATATCGACAAGTATAACCCTTTCAACTTCTGATCCGAAATCTAAGCAAGGACTATGCCGGCCAGTAAAAACGTCGTGTTTGACATTGTCGGCACTCTGGTCGGATACGAGAAGTTATTCAATGCGATAGATGACAGGCTAGGGGACCGATTACGTGCTGAAGGGATCAAGCCTGCATTGCTTGGATACACCTGGATCGAAGTGGCCGAGAGAGAATATACCTATCTTAGCCTTTCGAGCGCATACAAGCCGTTTGCTACTGTTTTCGAGGCCATATTCTATCGCATGCTCTGGATGGCAGGCATTGCAGAGCCCCGATCATTCGCCAACGACGACGATCTGGCTTTCATCATGACCGCATACCAAAAGTTGGAGATGAGACCGGGCGCAAAAGAGTGTGTAAAAAAGCTCCGAGATGCGGGTTTCACAGTCTGGGCTCTCACAGCAGCCGATATCGGGCGTGTCAGTGGCTATTTTGCTCAAGCAGGTGTTGCACTGCCATCGGAGAACTTGCTCTCCTGCGATACGAGCGGTGTTGGCAAGCCATCTTTGGAGTCCTATATGCCGCTCCTTCAGCAGCTTAAGCAAGATGGAGGTGAGCCCTGGTTCGCAGCTGCCCACATGTGGGACGTTGCCGCCGCCAGACGTGCTGGGTATGTTAATTTGGATGACCATGATCGCCAGAGATGCTGACTCCACTAGATTCAAGGGCGCCTACAGCTCCATCTGGGAGAAGGAACCTCTGACCAGTCTATTCGGCGACATGGACGTCATTGCTGATAGTCTGCCTGACATGGCTGATAAGATCATCGCGGCCGTTCGTTGAAGCAATGTTAACATGGATGAGGGAAGCATGGGAGATAAAAAATTTGAAGATCAACCGGTTGTGAGGGCCGGGCCTGCATGGCTGACGCTCCGGCCCCACAGACGCGGCCAAAGGCCTTTGCGCAGCGAGGGTGGGGGTACAAACATCTTGTATCTTAGCTAATCGCACACTTCGCATGGTCGACATCGACCAAGTAATGGATTCCATATCGAGCGCTGGCAGTTTCTGATGCCACTATTGCATATCGTAAGACGTTGTGCTACAGTCTCGCATGTGCACCCGGACCGGTCACCGGCCTATCTCTTGTCTACCAACAGGCCACCTGTGCTCAACGATGGTTCCAATTCATCAGTAGGCGAGCACAGTAGTTTCTCAGACCTCGCATTAGTGCCATAAATGTTGCAATTCGTAAGTGTGTGTCAATCGTCCTCGTGCAATTCGACCATCTTGTCTCGCTATCGTCGACATGGATCCCAAGGCTTCACCATGTCCGAATGGCATGGTCTCGTTCTGGCGCACCGATACTCATGCGCTTGATGATCACCGTTCTACACCACATTTGCCTTCAGATACCGATATTTTGGTCATTGGTGCAGGCTATGCGGGAGCATCAACTGCGTACCATATCCTAGATCAGGACAAGTCAACTTCGCCACCTTCGATTCTGATACTTGAAGCGAGGCAGGCATGCTCTGGCGCGACAGGCAGAAATGGTAAGTAGTCGTGTGCGGGACTTGTTCATCCTCGGATCCGCTGATATATTTAATCAAGGTGGCCACTTGAAGCCCGATCTCTACAATGGCATTGCTTCTCTCGCCGCAGAGTATGGCTACGAGGCCGCCGCCGAAGTGGCAGCATTTGAGGCCAGTCACATAGAGGAGCTGAGAACCTTTGTAGAGAAGGAGAAGATCGATTGTGACTTGGTGATAACACGAGCGATAGATGTCCAGCTGAGCAATGAGCATAGCATAAGACTAAAAGATGGGTACGACAAGCTGCTACATGCAGGCGTTGTACCAACAAGCGACGTTTCTTATATCCCTGAAAAGGACGCTGAAGCAGTAAGTCTGGATTCGGGTAGTGAAGGTTTGCCTATACTGACAAACTTTGAGTTCTCCGGCGTGAAAGGTGCGCAAGGTTGTTTCAGCTACACTGCTGGACATCTCTGGCCATATAAACTTATTGTTGCTTTGTTGACTCGTATCCTGGCACGTGGAGCTAATCTACAAACACATACTCCGGTCAGTCATATCTCGGAGGAGCGTGACGAGTTTGGACGCTGGACAATTGCGACTCCACGCGGCCTCGTGAAAGCGAAGACGATTGTATTTGCCACAAACGCATACACTGCTGCTCTTGCACCTCAGTATAAGGACAAGATTATACCAATTCGAGGGATCTGTAGCAGGATAGTTGCTCCGGAGGGCGCGCCGCTCCTCTCGAACACATATACCATCCGGTGGGGTCCTTCGATATACGATTACCTGGTTCCTCGCGCCGACGGAAGTGTTATTGTCGGTGGTGCTCGAGCTGCCTATCTGTCAGACCTCGATTCTTGGTACAACAATGTTGACGACAGCAAGCTCATCGAGTCAGTCGGGTCATATTTCGATGGCTACATGCAGCGGAACTTCAGAGGTTGGGAGAACAGTGGAGCTCGAACTGATCAAGTATGGACAGGCAGTAAGTTATTCTTCGCGAAGTAATGATATCTTGCATCCTAATCTTGCATCTAGTCATGGGTTACTCTACAGACCATCTTCCGCATGTCGGGAAAATACCTGGAAAGCCTGGCCAGATCATACTCGCCGGCTTCACAGGTCATGGTATGCCGGTTGTTTTCTTATCTGCCAAGGGCGTGGCCAAGATGATCGTGAATGGATCTTCGTTTGAAGATACTGGGGTACCTAGGCTGTACCAGACTTCACAGACACGGCTGGACAATAAGGATAACAAGATTTTGGCTGCCGTGGAGGGAATTCTGAAGCCGGATGCAAAGCTGTGATTACCGATCGAAGATATCTCTACAGTGTACTGTAACACTGCACAAGCGTTCAATCGAAACAAGCATCTTTAAACAAATATATCTAGTCTAAACGAAGTTCCCAAGACTCCTGATCTATACGAAAACAGAGCAGTGGCAAGATACATACAAATTCACACGCCGCGCCGATCTATTTCCTCAACTCCATCAAAAGTTGTGACCATCCATTCCTTCCCAATCACACCCTACCAGATCTGGAAATACGAAAGCCCTCGCCTCCAGGCCGGTTTAGAGTAGTAATTGCGAAGCATGTCAAGCTCTTTCTCTGTGAGGACTCTGCGTCCCGTCTGCAAGTCCACTGCTTTCAGATCGCGAAGCTTGGTTCGGCAAACGAGTTTGTAACCAACGTATGAACTGACGATGAGAATAAGGCCGATCGTGTACTCGAAAAAGTTATAGACAGACGGACTTGTCGATCCCTATTGCTTGTCAGCATCCCTCGGAACTATTTGGCAACCATAGGGCTACTTACCACTGAATATAGACCGACATAGATGCAGGCAACTGTAAGGAGGCAGCAAATGATCATCACGTAGATCGGCATGAAGGGCCAGCCCCACATCTGCCAGGCATATGGCGCATCAAAAAGGGGATCATTCTGCGCCTTGAGAGCACCGCGAAATCGGTAGGAAGAAATCATTATCACAATCCAGACCGTGAAGTATGAGGCAGAACTGATACTGCTTAGCCATGTGAAGACGGTGACTCCAGTGGCTGTTACATTGTTAGCCACCTTGTTTCATCGACATAGAGAAGCGAACTCACCACTTAGATTGATATAAGTCAGCATAACTGCAATGACCATAGTTATGCCCACTGCCCACAAAGGCTGTCCTCGCGAGTGGACCTTGGCGATAAATTGCGGTATAATGCCCTGATGAGCCATCGCCCTCGCAATCCTGCTGGAGATGTAAATGGATTCGGCAGCGATGGATGTGACGCCGACGACGATGACCGCATTCAAAAAGTCGGGCAGTCCCTTGATTCCGGCAATGTTTGCAGCGATCACAAACGGAGATGCTGCAGCGCCGGACTCACCGAAAAGTCTGTCATCTGTAGAAGGTACGATCAAAGAGACAAACATGACAGGCAATAGGTATATAGCCGACACTCGAACAGGAATGATCTTGGTCGCGCGCCCCATAGAGTAGCGTGGGGATCTTGCCTCTCCAGCAGTGATGCCTGGCATGACGTTATCTCCAATGCCCCAGATTGCATAGAGCATACATTGGGAGAAGCCAGCGAAGCCGTTTTTAAAGGCTGGATAATCTCGCCAGGTCTCCCCAGTGTGCACTTTGCCATTGGGACCAGCTCCAAGGACGACAGCAAAGCAAAAGAAGATGATGAGTATCAATCCTAGGATCTTGAAAATGGACGTAATGTACTCAAACCAGGCAAACCATTTGTTTGGTAGGAGCATTAGAACACAAACGAAGACGACAAACACGGTGACTATGAGTTGTTAGATCCGTTAAGCTCTTTAGATGTAATGACCTACAGAGAGCAGCTTCAGGTACTGATCCAGCAGACCAGTAGTTCACTATCGTATTGAACATTACGGCTTCAGCGCCCACGACGGCGGTCCAGCCTAATTGACATGACAATTAGCATGGGATGTCCACTCCTCGGGGCCGCGTGAATGTTACCAAGCCATTCAGCAAATCCAGCAGCGAAGGCCAATGCGGGATCAACAAATCTGTCCGCGTAGTCGATGAAGTTTCCAGAGGTCGGAAATGCGATTGTCATTTCGCCCACGACCTGTAGCATGGCAGCGACAGCGCTACAAACAATAGCGTAACCAAGTATCATGGAAGCCGGACCGCCTGTTCGGGGATCAGTCTGGGATCGCAGTAGAACGATCTACCACACTGTACCAGTCGCCAGTGCTTTGCCGGTTACAATGAACAAGCCGCTTCCAACGGTGCCTCCGACATTGATCACCTGAAGTTGCCTTGGACTGAACGTTCGTGGCAGTTCTTTTTCTTCCTCGGCAGAGAGCTCGCTCGTCTGACCTTCTTGGACATCAATATCCGGTATCTTGGTATCATCAAGAGGAGCTTTTGCATCCTCATCCTTGTGGAGGGAAACTGAGTGCATCTTCAATCTGCTTCGAGAGAATTCAGGAAAGCTTGAAACGAGGTTCGTGACGTTCAGCAGAAAATTTCCTATCTCAGATGGCTGGAGCGCACTTGATCTTACATGTAAGTTCTGGATGGGATTACTTGGCGGACATGGTCGTCGACTTGCGGCTTGCGATATGCAGCGGGCAATCTACGGTTGAGAAGAAGCCGCAGGGAAGCGCATCCTGTTTAACACGAGGGGCGAACTGATAAGACGACAAAGACGACGTCCAGATGGCATGACAGCCAATCACTTCGTTCGTAAGTGGTTTCAGAGCAGCGATCAACCACCCCCATTTATGTCAAGATAGGCGACGAACTCGGGAGATAACTCGAATCCTGGAGATGATAAGCTGATAGCCCAACGGCATGCCTGTCGTCTCTGCACAGCTGTATTGTATTTTTCAGTAGCAAGGTATAAGCCAGGTAAAACTGCCGCAAGACGATTGCTGGAGTACCAAACTTTCGTTGCAGATACGAGCGTTGATATACAAAAAGAAAGAAACTTAGGAGGAGAGATGCTGGCTTGTTGTAGTATGACTGTACACTTTGACCTGGCACCTTGGTCTCTTGCTCTCAAGTTCTTGTTACTGAGGTACAAGGGCTCACCTATACTCATCACCTCTCCTAGCTTTCTACGCTCTTATATTGCCACACGCCTTCATGCTGTCTGCTTCCGTATATGTTCGTTGAGAGTATCGTATGCTGGTATGAAGCTGAGAGTGTCAGACCCTTTTGCTGATAGGAACGCATGTCAGACATAGAGTGCATGAGCCTTGTGCTTATTCCTTGGAGAAGCTTAATGTCATGATTCGTGAATCACAGGCTGTGCATGTACATGATGACGGCCAGATTTGCGTCAAAGACTGATTCAGATCTGCCTACGGATCTGACAACTAAGCTTCCGCAAGATGAATTTCACATATGAGCCGGTCATCGCCTAGATTGTATACTCAAGAAGACAGATAGCATTATTAGTAAGCGGTCACAAAGAAACATGAAAATCTACCCTGGTCATGATCACTACCTTACCTTCAGAATGGAAGGTTTAATTCATTAGCCGGAACTCCAGAGCTCCGCACCTCCGACGCGGAGCGGACTTGGCGCTGTGACTCGTTGGTTTATACTGGCCAAGACGCCAATGTGGTCATTGGCAAAAATATCACCTGTGCACTCACGACATGTGTTTTAAAGTATTTACCGAACGCACACACCTCTTTTTAGAGATATGATCCACAAAGAGTGGAGATATCGTAGGGCTATCCGGGCGAATCACGAAAGAAAGCCCATCGCTTGCCACGTTATTGGGATCAAAGGCGCAAAGCAAAAGCTGGTTATGCGTTCGAGACATGCATCGAACCCCTCCTATCCAATCTTGTCAAGCCTCTTTCACTCGGTGCATGATATAGAAGCCGGTACGCTAGCCAAGCCGGCTTTCAAAACTTCCCTCATCAAACGTTGAACTAACAGAAAATAACTGTCCCGCCAAAGGGTATTTTTCACATATCATGTTTCGCTCCTCCTTCACAGGACACCAATGTACATAAGATTTCAACCAGAGTTTGTCGTTCCTTTCACGATATATCCCCCAGTCCCTGTTCTTGATACCCCATGATCTTCCGCTTGGCATTATAAAGATTTGATATATATCGTCCGAGGGCCATACAGTCACCTCAATGGTCAGTGCTAGAATAGCAGAGGCTTTTTCCGATGGCAGAATCAACACCACTGCTTATCCATACATCACGCCGGAGTATCTGAGCGAAACTCGAGATCCTCAAGCCATCGGAGCAATCATCTTCTTATTATGTTTTACGACCATTGTCTTGGTACTGCGTGTGTTCTCGCGAGTCTTTTTGGTGAAGAGTTTCGGCCTCGATGATGGGCTTGCTATATTCGGCTTTGTAAGACCATCTCCAATCTGTCACACTTGCCAGGTCTCCCTTCCCTATGCTCATTCTTACTGACCTGCTTCCAAAGGTACTGTTTGTAGCTTTCACGGCAATGGGTCTGGTACTCATCAAGGAAGGCAGCGGACGACATCTCGAATACATCCAATACATCCTGACGCCCGAGGAGGTCGACCTGACCGAGATCAACGACTACGCAGCGCATCTGATATACACGACGGCCCTCTTCGTCTGTCGCCTCTCCGGCCTGGCCTTTTACTACCGACTTTGCATAAGACATCAGGTTCTGCTTCGAATCGTTATTGCCGCAACGGTATTCCTTGTCTCTGCTTTTCTACCACAGTTCTTCCTTATCTTGCTCCACTGTAGTCCGACGACCGGACTCTGGCCATATGCCTGGCAAACTTGGACGCCTACCTATACTTGTCTGCCTTGGGTACGTTTGTCTTTTTTCCTCATCAGCAGTGCGAGACTTGACTCACATGCAGAACAGGGCGTCGTGTATGTCACAAACTCAGCACTCTCGCTCGTTTGCGATTTCATCATCTTCACCATTCCAATCGCCATCATCACGATGATCAAGCTTTCGAAAGAACGAAAAGTCATGCTGGCATTCGTGCTACTCCCAGGCACCTTCGTCATCGCCATCTCCTGCGTCAGGCTCTGGCTCTGCGTCGTCGGCCAATGGCGAGACGACGGATCATGGTACTACAACCCACAGATCGCGATCGAAGTCGCGGAGATAGGAGGAACACTGATCGCGCTCTCGGTAAGCCGCCCCTCGCAAGCACTGCCACTTAGCCACCAACCCTGCTGACCAATCCAACCCTGCTGACAAACCCCGACCAGATCCCCGGCCTAAAAGCACTAATAGGCACCGTCAACGCCGCCATGCTCAGCACCACAAACCGCACGTACCCCCTTAGCGCGGCAGGACGAATAACACTAGCCGGAGAAACCGACACAGAAGGCGAAGGCGCCTCGGAGTCGTGCTCCAAGATCCACGAAGGCGCGTCGGCGACCTCGCACTTGCACTCGCACTCGCATTACAAGACGTCGATCAAGGCGCGCGTGTCGTCGCGGGGGTCGGCGAACTCGGACAGCGACGACGACTTGCTCGCTTCCGTGGGCTCGCGGATTTTCGTTCAGAGACATGTCGATCAGGTGTCCATTGCTATGACGGCCATGGAGCAGAAACAGTCGCCTGCGGCTTACGCTTGAAAGAAAACCTTTTGTTTTGATAATAGATCATTTTTGTTTTGATAATAGATCATTTTGAGAGACTGAGATCGGGACTAGATGACCCACTGCCATCTTCTTTTTCTGTTTTACCTCTGAAACGAAAAATTACCGAGATTACTCTTTTTCGAATCGTACTTTCTCTCTTGCCTTTCTCACGATTCGTCAGCAAGCTATGACCCCCAATGGCTACTCTAGTGAAATTGTTTTGTCATCGAATCATAAAGGTAGGTAGTGAAAAGGAATCATGTGGACTACAGCCACTCGTAGCTACGCGAATAGATCATTAATTTAAACACAAGGACGTATTTCCAGCGGGAATAAAAAACAACGTTGAAAGGCCGAGTTAGAGTGATAGACTAGGGTTTCTCGAGCCGTTAGAACCGGTTGAGCCCGTTTGAGCACGTTCGTTGACCCTCCCTACTCCCTGCCCTACTTGTACATGGAATTGTGAAACGGCGAAGAAGGTTAAGGTAAGGTAGGTTTGTATCTCGAAATAAGTTCTTCTAGAATGATACAAGTACAGGCTCTTGAGTGACCATGTGTGTTTTTACTGTAGAACAATATCGGATATTTACAGGAAAATAGGGCATGGTGAAAGGAGTCTTGTACAGGAAAAAGTGCATAGCTCCAAGAGTCTTGTACAAAAAAGAAAAGAGCGCTTTCATTTCTGTTCAACAGATTTGATCAACTCTTGGAGATTTTCTCCCCCTTCGGCATGGCTTGCAATCTCGTTGACGTCTTTGTTCCTCCTATTGGCCCAAGCCTTCTGCACATCGAGTCTGATCCTGCGTGTACTCGTAATCATTCCGAGATCTTGGATTCTCTGCAGCACATGCCAGCATCTCTCGTCGCCGGCAAGAGCAAGGTCCTTGGTGAGGGCAATAGCAGTGTTCAATCTGGGGAACATATCTAAGCCCTCCATTTCATTCAAGTATCGACATGCATCTTCCAGCCTCTGGGCGCCAAGGCAGACGAGGACCAGGCGGTCATAAGTCAGGGCGTTTGGTTTGATGTTCAAGGCGAGCATTTCCGAGACGAGGAAGACGGCTGTCTCGTAATCGGCGCCAGTCGAAGCACGGTAGGTGCCACGAAGTAGGTAATTGAAGGTATCAAGATTGGCAAGAGGTTTGTGAGAAGCAGAGTCAAGGGGTTCGAAAGTGTGCAGAGCTTTGTAAATGGTGAGAGCCTGGTCGAGGTTTCTGTGCTGGACGTGAGCTTCGATTACCACGTTCAGTGCAGCAATGGGCACGGGACGATCGGCTTCCTCGAGAGAGGTCAATATTTCGAAAGCTTCGAAGCACTTCTGTTCATCGGTTCGAAGGTAGGTGAAGAGGGTCCGGGTGGATGTCTTATCCGGTTCAAGCTTGACTGTGGACATGATGGTGAGTACTGTAAGGGCAGCACGCAGGTCAGGAGGGTTGGCGGTAAGATAAGTGTTGAGAAGCTGCTCGTAATGGATGGCAGTGAAGAGGGTGCCGCGTTTACCCATGACATGGAATGCAGAAGTGGCAAGAGCAGCATCGCCGTTTCGGGCGGCCGTGATGAGAACATTTAGGCAGGTGCCGGATGCCGGGTTGAGGTAACCGGGCTCGACCTGGCTCTTCCAGCAATAAGACGCGACTTCATAGTGAAAAGCGGCACTTGCGTGATCGAGGACAAAGGTCCAAAGTGCGCTGGAAATATTCATGTCCCCGAGGGCAATTTGATCCTTTAACAGGCGGAGAGCATCACTGAACTCTCCGCTGGCAGCCAAAGCATATGTGGCGAGATCTGAGAGCCATGGAGGGATGTGGATCGACTCATCCTTCATCTCGTCAAGCTTTTCCAGCCCCATTTCCAGCTGACATTCCCTGAACAAGGCAGCTGCGACATGTTGATGACCTTGTGGCGTCAAAGTGAACCATCGCTGTCGCATGTATTCGAGAATATCTGCACGAAGAAGATAATCGAGGTGAACAGAGAGGACCTTTACAACAGTTTCGTCAGCTGTTGATGAATTTGATGACAGCAAGCATGATATTTCTCTTTCTCACCTTCAAAGCATCGTGACAGATGCCCTCGTCAATGGTCAGACCTTCTTCAATCATCTCCTCCAACAACGAAGCCACTCTCCAGGCAGCACCGTCGGAAGGATTGACATTGCTCAAGATGAGAGCGCTGTACAATCGTAGATTGGGTTCCTCCTTTCGATCTCGCACCAGGTGTTCGACTATCCTCTTGACATCCAACGTATTGCCCAGACCTGCCGCCGCTCGCGCCATCTCATACAGTACGGGTGTCGTCTCATCTTCGAGCACCAGATTGCGCATCGAACCCTGACCCGGTGCTCTGATTCCAGTCGTGTCCTCGAACTTTGGCTTTTGCCTTCGTGGCGTGTCCAGTTGACTGAAAGACTCAAATGTCGGGAGTTGGCTGCTCGAAGTCTTGGACGATGGGTTGTAGGATTCTTGATTGTTATTGCCATGGCCATTCTTAGGCCCGTTCCATTGTTTATTTGATTTTTGATAGAACATTGCATTACGGCGCGCATCTGAATATGCTCTCTGTCCTCGGCTGCATCTGTCTGTTAGAATTAGACATTGCTGTATCGACGGTCGACCTTGTCGGCTCAATACGGCGCCGCTATGAGCGAGAGTGTGCGATGTGAAGGATGGGCAAAGACATTGCCAAAGGCTGTCGGCGACCAATTTCGATTTGCTCATATCATGTCTTGCCTGGAGTATTATTATTAAGGTACCGTAATATTATTGCAGCACTTCCAATGCTTGCGTTTGTCACTTTCTTTGCTCCACACTTTTGCCTCGCCAAGTCACGTGAGATGCCTTCTTTTCATAAATCCTCATCTATTCTCATTTTGGTCACACTGATCAAATTAATGAAAGCTGCTACTTATTACAGTCAAGGCAAAAACATTGTATCCCCGGGTATCATGCTGAAATAAAATAAACATCACTCACTTCCAGCCTTCCGCTTCCGTAGCCAGCTCCTCCAATCACTCTTCCCGCCTCCCAAACCACCTGCCTCCTTCTCATACCTGGCTATCCCATCCCACGCTTGCCAGCTACCCAACCCTGCCAAGTGCCTCATTGTAGGTCTGCCATGTGGACAGTTCCATGGCTTGTCCATCTCGCCCAGATTTCTCACCACCTTCTGCATCTGTCCCTGCGTCAACGTCTTGCCAACCATTATACTGCTCCTACAAGCACGCATCGCCAGCATCTTGCGAACCCTGGACGGCCTCGGGATGTTTTGTGCCGATGACCCACTGGAATGATCAGAGAGCAGATGCAACAATTCTTCCAGATCGGATAGATCAAACGTCGTTTCCTTGCTCATGGGGAGGCAGACTAGCTTACACCGCTCGCCCACTGCTGACCTTCCTGACGTGTCAGTCTCAATGACGAAGCCGTTGGCTACCAACGCTCCCGAGTGAGTGAGAATGATTTCTTCCTCAATCGCCGTCAGGTAGAGCTGCTTCGGCTGCGCCAATCGCTGATGGTCGAGCGTCAGACTGCGGGTGAAGCGTTCGAAATTGAACTTCTCATCGGCGGCGTGTTGATCAATGATGAACAAGTCGTCGTTACCAGTCTGCTCGTTCGGACGTAAAGCGATGATGAAGCCAAGGTTGAACTGGCCCGCTATGGCCATACGAGCAAAATCAGGCTTGGACACGGTGAGCGACAGCTGAGCTTCTGCATCAGCCCTGTCCATGTGGTCGGTGACGAGTGCGTTGTTGACATCGTGACCGGTTCGCTTCCCTGAGACAAAGGGCAAAGATAGCTCCGACAGAATAGCAGCTTGTTGCTTGATGTCGTCAATAGACGCGTCAAAGGAGCTCGCCAAGTTCAGTACACTATTCTTCGATCCGGCCGTGCCTCTCATTGCTTGATTAGCTCGTCTAACATCATCAGCAGAGGGACGAGCAGCGACTTGCTCTGCCTCACGGATCAAATGAGTAACCTTTGCGTCGTCTCGAGATCGCCTTTCATTCTCGTCGACATAGTCTTCGTCGGCCTCGGAAGAGTCGTCTGTCGAGTGCTTGTTGTGTTCATCAGCATCTGCATCCTCATCTTCATCCGTGGTCTGTTCAACGAACGCTGCCGGCGGTGGATATTCCTTTCGCCGGACAATGAATTCCTGGGCATAAATATCCTGATCGTCGGCCATGTTCTCGAAACCTTGAGCGGGTACATCTTTCGGGGTCATGTCCTCTTCAGCAGCATCGTCGTCTGTAGTTTGTCCGGGAGAAGCGGCGACTTGTCCATTCTGATTTCGATCTGCCTGTTGTTCTGCCTCTTCATGCTCTTCTCCGTCCATCTCTTCCTCACTTGTAACACTGCCTTCGCCCTCATCCCCATCGTCGTCTTCTTGTCCTCCATCGATGTCCATCTGAGAACCAGCCATGGCAAATGCGTGGAGTCGGCTGGTTGCAATGGGTCTCTTTGGAGTGTGAATTCTTCTCTTCTTGAAAACAGGACCAACAGTGCCGATGACGGTGCTAGTGGTGGTGTCTCCGATTGTAATGTCGGCGATCTGGGCAGGAGTGCGAGAGGGTCGCATGCGGTCAAAGGCGTTCTGTACAGGAGCGGGATGTGGCTGCTTTGGCTTTGGAGTGGGAAGGTCATGTCGATCGACAGTGCTCTTGCCCATCCAGTTATGAATGAGTCTTTCCGGAGGCCCTCGTTGAGAAGGATAGCATGCCATGTCATCAGGGTCGCCATCGGTGACGGATGCTGCTCTCTCGGAGGGAGTCTCTGGACGTGCAAGATCGGATTGCGGCTTGAAATCAGGGTGAGGCGTCTCTGGCTCGGATGGCGCAATAGTCAGCGGCTTGTAGGAGGGGAGTCTGGCTTGAATGGCAGCATTCAGCTTGGACTGAGGAACGCTTTGTTCTTGTTCTTCGAAGAGTTGGAGCAAGGCGGCCTTTAAAGACTCCAGCAACTCATTTTGATCATGCAAGAGGATTGTTCGCTTATCCGGGGAGACATTGACGTCGTATGCATGAGTGTCGATGATGAGATTGGCAAAGATGAAGGGTGACTGGGAGACATTGAAGGACCTGTACACCTCATTGAAGGCTTTTGCGACCTGGGGCAGTGCACATGGTCGTGAATTGACAAAGAAGAATTGACGATCTGGTGCTTGACGACCTTGTCCGAAGACAGGACGAGAAATGTGGCCTTGCACCGTGACACGTTTCGAAGCAGCATCGGCTTGAGTGTTTGGGGCTGGCTCAGTCTGTTGCATTTCCAACTTCAGATCAAGTTCGACCAATGCGTGCAGTGTCTTTGCACCGAAGACATTTGTGATGTTGTCTTTGGTGTTGTTGTTGATGGCGGTGGAGAAGGCGACATTCTTGCCGCCCTTTGGCATGTGGTTGCTAACGACAAACCTGACACGGGTGCTGATACAGGCATATGCTTGAAGAAGACTGAGCACCTTTGAATATTCGCGCTTGATATTCTTCTCCAGCTCTTTCTTACGGACGGGCAAATTATAAAACAGCTTCTCAATGACGACCTTTGTGCCTCTCTGTGCTGCCAAGACAGTCGTGTTCTTGAGTTTGCCCGATGTTTCAAATTCCAGCTTTTGTCCCTTTGGCGCATCGACGTCGCGTGCTGTGATGATATGGACTGTCGAGAGGGCGCATAACGAGGAGAGGGCTTCACCACGAAAGCCAAACGTGTCGAGTGATTCCAGATCATCGTATGTTTTCAACTTGGACGTGTGATGTTTTAGTGCGACGGATTCAAAGTCTTCGGGAGCGATGCCTGGGCCGTTGTCGACGACTTCGATCGCATCCAGGCCATTGTTGCGAAAGCGCACTTCAATCGACGTCGAGCCTGCATCGAGACTGTTTTCTACCAGTTCCTTGACCACCGAGTTGAGGTCGACAATGACCTGACCCGACTGGATCTGGTGCACTGATGTTTGTTGTATGGCCTTGATCGTGGCCATTATTTGTCTTCTTGTATCTCAATCCATCGAGCTTTACCTTCTACTTGTCATCAACAGGTCCATGCTGAGCTCAAGTGCCTATCTGGGAGACGCGTCTTTGATCGACCGCGTAAAGTGTGCAACTCTTGGCAAACCAGCATGATGTCACCACAACCCTGTCCACAAATTCCGCTCAATTGCTTGCGACATTGACTTCTTCCTTCCCTTGCCTCTCTCTGTACACCATCTATCATTTCGAGACCTTGCTCTAGCGACCTCCACTTCGTGTGCCATATGCCACAATCTCTTGTCTTACCCATTGCATATGGCTTGAGCTTCTATAGCCAGCAGTAATGATTGACGTTTCATCCAGCTTATCAAGCTCTTATGTCTTGTTATATTCACTGGCAACCGAACTGCCCTTGTAGCTTGTATCTCTTCCAGAGAAAGAAGATTGGCGTTACCTGATCCTATGCTCAACTCTTTCCATACTTCATCCTCCCTTTTTGTCATCGTTTCCTTACAGTATCACACGTGAAAGAGAGGGTTGTATCTGCTTTCGGGCATTCTATCTTTATCTCAACCCGGCCATTTACCGCCACTTCCAAACGCCTATCTTCCCAGGAAATCAAGACTGTCCGATCCCAAAATCATAAAAGTCGGCAACCAGAGTTCTGCCCCCCTTTCACCGTACCAATACACCCCTTCCGGAGCCCAAAAGAAATGACCTCTCTCTCCCCTCCCAGAATCGAACTAGGGACCTTCCGGTGGCATATACCAGAGCTTCTGTTGAGACAGAAGCCGACTTTCAATTACAGTCGGACGCGATAACCAACTACACCAAGGGGAGGTGGATGAAAAGGAAAACGGTCAAGATCCAATAACAAAATTCGATCATTGCTGGGCCTGGTCGGATCCGCCATGCTCGCGCAAGGATGCATATCAAAATCGGAATCGAGAGTATACTGTGATCAGCGCTGTGGCAAACCCAGGAGCTAATCAATTTGCACAAGCACTGGACTCTGTACAAGTACGTAACATGCAGATTTTGTCCAACATCCTCCTCGGCACAGCTGGTGCCTACTGCCCGCGTCGACCCAAGCAAAGTTATGGCCTTAATCGAAGTAACAATCGAGCGCCCGAGGACACCAGCAAAATGATTCCGCCCGGGTTCGAACCGGGGACCGCCTGTGCGCAAGATTGAACTTGTTAGACAGAAGTGATAACCAACTACACCACAGAACCAATTTATGAGAAATTCGGGCACCAACTGGGGTCAAGATTCAGGTCCAGCTACCTGCAGTAGGACTGAAAATTTGATCTGTTTTAGGGTAGAAGCCAAGATTGATTTGATTGATTGATTTTTTCATACGCTATGCGCTTACTACAGGAAGCATGAGCGGCTATTAGGACTGCGATGTCTTCCACCTCTACGTGGTGCAGTCTAGGAACCTGATTGTTATAGTCAGAGCCGAGAGAAAACAGCTGGAGCGTTGGCAGTGCAGTGTAGCTGTCAATGCCACAGCATGGGCTGAATAAGAGGACACTGTGGCCCCAACAAATAGAGGACTACTAGCAAAAATAGGTATGAAAACTATCTGACAAATGTCTACTTGTGTTAGGAACAAGTCCCTCTTATAACTGGATTATAGGAATTAGCAGAACTAAGGCTTAGACATTTAATAAGACACCTTTAGTACGCTTAAAGAGTTTTTACCTAAAGATATTTAAGCTAATACGCAAATGGACAAGTCACTTAGAGAGCTTATAATTAGAGATACTAACAGCATGCTATTATAAGTTACTATTGCTAAATTTACGTATTGTTAAAGCTAGTTACATTATAAGTTATTAAGGCCACTATAGTAAATACATTATTAAGAGATAGCTAGATACTGACTAAAATAGCATTACAATCTAATATTTATTAATAAGTAATGCATTAAGCATAATAATATTATAAAGCCTATATAAGCCTATTAAGTATTTAGTATAGGTAAAAGGGTTTTACTAAAAGTATAGCTCTATATATTAATACACTTAGTCTAACTTATTAGGCTATAATGGAATAGAAGGTTACTAATAGCTAACTAGAACATAGAGAAGTAGGTATAGGGAAACACAGAGAAATAGGCGTAAAGGAAACATAAAGAAGCAGGTTTAGCAGATATATAGATAAAGAGGTGTTGCAGAGTTAAAGATATAGGTGAAAATAGAAGCTCTGTATTAATTAGTAAATAGAAATATAAAAGTCACATTACCTAGCTAGGAATGTGTCTTAAGTAAGCTTATAAAATATAGTCAGCTAAGTCTTAGGAGACTAGGTATAGTAATGCAAAGAGTGTTAAAACTTAGAGCATAGCATATAATAGCAGTAATAGAAGACATTATCTATATAGCTTAAAAAAATAAATGCATATATTAGTTTATAAATAGAATTAAGTAATTACTATTATAGGTTAAAATAAGCGTAAAGAGCAAATAAAAATAGAGAGCGTAAGGGAGGGCTTTATCCTAAGGCCTGATCCTTAAAGCAGGAAGCGAAAGTGAGTCCCTTAGGGTAACAGTTTAATTAAATATAGGAAAGCGTAATGAGGAGTAGTCAACCTTACTTGTATTTAGTCTGCTAAATGCAATTCCATCCCTGCTATATAAAGCACTAGGTATAGACAGCATCCTAAACATTGCATGGAAACGCCTATAGTCCACTCTGAGTAACCAAGTCACTAACATCTTCAATACGTTATACTAATTAGGATATGTGCTATCTATATAGAAGATAGCGCAAATACTACTACTACAAAAGCTAGGGAAACCTGATTACTATATAGCAAAAGCATACTGCCCTATCTCCCTATTAGCTACCTTAAGCAAACTAATAGAACTAGTACTAGTAAGAAGAATATTATACTAGGTAGAGACTTTCAATCTCCTTTTAGAAATATAATTTAGTATTAGGCTAAGGTAATTATGCAACTAAGCGTTGCTCTTCTTAATTAAGAAAATCTTTAAAGTATAGTAATAGAAGAAAGTTCTTTTCCTTATTAGCTTTAATATAAAAGGAGCATATAACAGTATCCCTTAATAAGTACTTACTAGTTAGCTATATATAGAAGGAATCCTAACCTGTATAATTATATAAATTGACTCTTTTTATATTAATCAATTAGCTATAATACTGGTTAATAATACAGAATCAAGTTAAGTTACCTTTGCAGAATTAGGCCTTTTATAAAAATCAACACTTGCTCTGATTCTATATATCTTTTTTAACGTATTCCTAATAAAGAAAAAGATTAATAGAAGATAAAGCAATATAGGGTTTATAAATAACTATATTTAATAAGCTATTTTGAAATTAGTAAAAAGGAATATATCAATACT
This sequence comes from Delphinella strobiligena, assembly GCA_009982845.1. Lineage (NCBI taxonomy): Eukaryota > Fungi > Ascomycota > Dothideomycetes > Dothideales > Dothioraceae > Delphinella > Delphinella strobiligena. The sequence goes on from JAADKB010000011.1 coordinate 26,172, forward strand.
TAATAATAAAGTTGTTTTAAAGGCTTTCTAATAGGTAAAAGATAGTAGCGCTATATTTAAAAGCAATAAAACAATCTTTACATATTTTATATAAAATTATAGAAAGATTAGCAATATTAACCCTTTATTAAAACTAAGTAATTACATTGTTAAGCTTTCTATAAAAGAGAGAATCCTAAAAGTCATTTTCAATGCTAAGCTAAGGTTTAAGAACTATCTAGCTAAAGTCAAAATAAGAGGATAGAGAAGCGCTAGTTAATTTAAACACTTCTCCTATATTAGTCTATAATTAGTAAAATAGCTATATTAAGCTATAATAGCTTTAAAAACAGATTATATAGCTATAGTATAGTATTCTAAGTCCTTTAAAGGAAAGATCAATAACAGCACAGCTAAAATCCTTAACTTTATATAAAGAATAAAAGCCTAAGCAATTATCAAATGCTTCTACACATCCTTAGCTAAAGCATCTAATGTTAAAGCCTCACTTCCCCTTCTATACATTTAGCTAAATCTGAAGATTAGCAAATTCTAAGTAGGACTCTACACACTGCTAGAAACCAATTCATTAAAGGTACAGCTTAGAAAACTAGTTAAGAAGCTTAAAGTAAAGTTATTTACTTCCTTGTTTTATAATATAGAAACACAGCTAGGAAAGATAGAGATAGATATAGAAACTATCCTAGTATAGGTAGCTCCATTATAGGGCATAGCAGTAGTTACTTATAAACCTAATTATTATAATTTTAATAAAGTATATAGAAACTATTTTAAAATAAAGGATCAGCATCTAAACATCTTTATTAATAGCTCTATTGCTAACAGCTAAATAGGAGTTAGGGTAGTATTATATTATAAAAAGCCTACACTACTGTTTACTTACTCTTAATAAGTTAAATTGAAAGGTAGTATTAATAGCATAATAATGGAACTAATTGCAATTAAAGAAGCAGTAACCTTAGTAAGGGTTATACTAGAAACATTATATAGCTATAAGAGTCCAATCCCCTAAATATTAATATAGTTTAATAGCTAAATAGCTATTTGCATAGTTAATTAATAGGTATATTAAAATAGAGCAGCTATAGTATAATGCATTCTATATATAGCTAAGCATTATGCAATCCTTAAGGGATAACTGTTTATCTAATGGATTCTAAAGAAGGCTATAATTATAAAACACATTGAATCAAACTAACTAGTTAAAAAGACTATAAGTCTTTATACTATAGAACTAATAAAAGGAGAAAGGGTCCTAGACAGTATGAAATAAGTATAGAACGCCTTTAGGGATAAGATCCTAGCTAAGGAACAACAGAAACTATAGAATATAGGTAAGAGCCTTTATGTAATAGATAGCGCTATTTTAAGCAAATACACTATGCTACTCTATAACAAGTTAAATAAGAAAGAGGTATCTATCCTAATACAGCTTTATATAGGACATATACAGCTAAACAAGTTCCTAGCAGGTATTAAGGCTATAAAGTTAAGTTAATATAAATGTAGATAGGGAGAGGAGACAGTCTAACACTTTGTACTACTATGTCCTAGATACAAGATATAGAGACAAAAACTGGCAGAGGCAGTAGGCTCTAAGTTTAGCAATATTTCTTAAATAGTAAGGGAACATAACCCTTATATAGCAATAGGACAACCCTATAGGGACAGATTAGCAGATTAATAAAGAGCGGATATAGACACAGTCTAGGTAACTATTAAGTATATAATAGATACTAGAAGATTAGACTTTACAAAGGAGCATAGGAGGTTAGAAGACTAAGCTAAGCAGGATAACCTAGGGAACAAGGTAGGGAACAGTAGTACAGAGCTAGAAAGCAAGAATGAAAAAAAAAAAATATATATATACTAATTGCAATACTTGCTATAGAATACCTAGATAGAGCAGGTGCATAGATACCCTAACAGGTTGAGCTGCAGAATAAGATGCAGACCCTATATATAATTTTGTAATTAGTAAGATTGTTATAACTGTGCTCTGCATGTGATTAACTATAATCACAGCTTGGCGCCTAGATTAGTAATCACTTATTCTAAGTAATTAGGCTAAGCATACTATAATTATTCACTGTAATTATAGTAATTCAGTAATTAAAGTGATTAACCCAGTCTTTATAACACTCTTTAAGTATATAGCCTCCTAGTTTTTATTAATCTCTTAGATAGTTTATAGTTAACTTATGTTAACAATTTTATACTTATCTAAACAACACCTCCTGCTTTTATAAATAAGCTCCTATTTTACTAATAAACTGTATATTAACTTGCCTATTTTATTAAAATATAATACTTTAACTATTTATAAGAAATACTAACTTATTTATAAATAATAGCAAATCTAATAGCAATTCCTTTACTGCTAGCCTTATACTCTCTATTACTAGACTATCTAATTAACTTAACAATATCTCTCTTAGCCCTAGAACTATAAGTTCTAATAAAAGAGGAAGATCTATTACTCTAATTATAACTATATTTAATAAAGCTAATAGCCTCAAAATGTCAGCTTCTAAGTTATTTAGCAATAATTAAAAGAAAATATAATTATTTATTATTTAAGTGTTATTAAATATTAAATTTTATTTAACTAATTTTATAACTGAAGATAAAGCAATACTATATATAGCAACTTTTTTAAGAAATAGAGCCTTCAATTAGTTTAAACTATATTTTACTAACTATATAGAAAACTCAGACTTTATAAATAGAAAGGCTAATATTAGATAACTATTTACTAACTTTTAAGCTTTTATTATAAAATTTAAGTTAGTTTATAATATTTAGAATAAAAAGTAAGCTACTAAATGCAATATGTAATACCTTTACTAAACTACTTTTATTATAAAGTACGCCTTTAAGTTTTAACAATTTGCATCTAGGATAGAATAGGATAACTTTGCCTTAGCTGCTAAGTTCTACTATAGCTTAAAGAAAGGAGTTAAAAATAAAATCTATAGGACTAATAGACCTATAACTCTTATAGCACTTACAGAGTTAGCTATAAGAATTGACATTAGAATATAACAACCCCTGCCAAATCCATTTTAGTAATAAGCAAGATGCAAACTGGTTTCTAAAGAAGCCCTATAATAGGAAGAACTAATAATTCATTTTACTAGAATTATAATAAGAAGACATAGATTTTGTAAATAATAAAACTAAATTATTAAAAAACATTAATAGCTCTTATTTATAAATTATAATAAAAAGCCTTAAGCGCAAGTAAGCGCTAAATAGGTTTAATATTCATTATATGCTAATTAGGCTTTAATATATGTAACATATCTATTTCTTAATATAAGTATAAAGAAATAATAAGCTTAAGTTATAATTAACTTTAGAGTTACTAGGAACTATATTTCTAGAAGATTTATAGTAAAATAGCACCTTATTACAAAATCTAAAACTAAGCTATATTATCTGACCTTAATAGACAGATCTCTTATATAATAGGATAATAGCTAGGTTTAATACAAAGTTTATATAAAGTAACTGAAAGTTAGAAAGTATATTAAAGAACTTACCCTAGATATTGTTAATATTAATTATAACCTAATTCTAGGCATGCTATAACTTATTAAGCATAATCTAGACATTGATTAGATACAACGTACCTTAAGATTTTTATAATGTAAATATACAAAAGGAGTATAAGCTCTAAAAATGCTTTTTAAAAAACAAGTATAAGTACAACTAGAAGGCAAAGCTATAGCTATAACTGTAAGCAACTATCTACTAGAATATAAATAATTTAGGAAGATCTTCTAAAAAGAAGAACCTAAATAGGCTTTATTAAAACACAAAGCCTAGGATTATAAGATACCTTTAAAACCAGAAAAGAAACCAACCTATAGGCTAATCTATTCTCTATTAGAGAAAGAGCTTAAAGTATTGTAAAAGTACTTTATTAAAAATTAAAAGAAAGGATTTATTAGGCTTTTAATATTGCTTACTAGATATCCTATTCTATTTATTTTAAGGAAAGATGGAAGTCTCTACCTTTATATAGATTATTAACAATTGAATTTAATCACTATTAAGAATTGCTATACTTTACTACTAATTTTAGAGCTATATAATAAGATCTAAGAAGCTAAATAGTTCACTATACTTAACCTTTAAGGAGTGTACAACCTAGTATAAATAAAGGAAGGCGAAGAATAGAAAACCGTATTTTATATATAATATAGATATTTTAAATATATAATTATACCTTTTAGCCTAATTAATACTCTTGCTACTTTTTACTTACTAGTGAATAATATACTCTGAGAGTATCTAGACTAATTCACTATAATGTATCTAGACAATATCCTAATCTACTCCAAAACTTATAAAGAATATATACAACATATATAGAAAGTTCTAATAAAGCTATAAGAAGCTTTCTTATTAATTAAAATTGAGAAATATAAGTTTTATAAGTATTTTATTAAATTCTTAGAATATATTATTTTAAATAAGGGAATTCAAATAGATAAGTTAAAAGTAAAAGCAGTTTTTAAGTAGCTATAGCCTATTTTAGTTAAAGAGATATAGTCTTTTTTTAGCTTTACTAACTTTTATTAACAATTTATAAAAAGCTATTTTAAAATCACAGCACCCTTAATAGCTATAATATAAAAAAAAGAAACCTTTATATAGAGCCTAGTAGCTAAGTCTGCTTTTTAGAAACTTACGAAAAAGTTTACTATAGCTCTAATCTTAGCAACTTTCAATTTAAAAAAGCAGATTATATTAGAAACTAATGCTTCTAATTATACTATTAGTATATATAAGTTAACTTAATAAAATAGCAAACTGAGATTAATTACATTCTACTTTTAAAAAATGATACCTATTAAATTGAATTACGAAATTCATAATAAGAAACTACTAGCTATAATTACTATATTTCAGGAATAGCAAGTATATTTAGAAGAATCTAAGTACCCTATAGAAATTTACATAAATTACAAAAATCTATTATATTTTATTATTATAAAGGAATTAAACAAACAATAAGTACGCTAATTAGAACTATTATTTACTTATAATTTTAAGATTTTGTATTAAAAAGGCAATAATAATGCTAAAGCGGATATACTTAATTAGAGATTTAATTATATAAAAGATATAAAACTATAAATAAACACTATTTTACAATTAGAAAGTGATTCCTTAATTTATAATCACTTAGCAATCTTAGTAGTAATTCTAACTATTTAAAATGACATTTAAGAAACCTAGATACTATTAGTCTATAATAGTAACAGTATAATCCAGATATAGAAAGAACATTCTAAAAGGTATCCACAATTTAATAAATAAGAATCAGGTTTGATTTTATATTAAGAATTAGTATATGTACTAAATCCATTCTAAGAGTCAATCTTCTAAGAATATTATAATAAGCTAACCTAAGGATATTAAAGGATTAATAAAACACTTAAGCATATATTATAAACCTATTACTTCCTTAGAATAAGGAAATCAATAAAGCGCTAAATGAATAATTACAATATATACTAATATATAAAGGCTGCGCAATACGTATTTTATAAATTATTATAATTATTAAAACTATTAAATAAAGCCTAGCAATCTATTATTTTAGATTTTATTATGAAATTACTAATTTTAAAAGATTCTTTAACTAGTAGCTTTTTTAATAATATACTAGTTATTATTAACAGACTTATAAAATATGCTTACTTTACTTTATATTAAGAAGCCTTAATAGCTGAATAATTGGCTTATACCTTTCTATATATAATACTATTTAACTACAGTATGCTTAAAGAAATTATATTTAATAGAAACAAGCTATTTAAATCTTATTTTTATAAATTATTTATAGATTAACTTAGCACAAAGTATAAAATATTAATAGCTTATTATTCTTAAATAGACAGCCAAACTGAAAGAATTAATTAAACCCTTAAATAATACCTATATTGTTATATTAACTATTGTTAAGATAATTAGGTAAAGCTATTACTATTAGCGCAGTTTGCCTATAATAGCAGCAAATTAGCTATTAGTTATTCACCCTTTTTTACCAACTTTAGTAAGAACCTAATAGCTACCTAAGAACTAAGAAACATTATAAGAATATCCTAGAAATTAATAATAGATATTAAATAATTAACTAAATTATATTACAAATTAGTATTTAATTTACAGTTTATTAATACCTGCTTAGCAATATATCACAATAGGAAAAGGTCTAAGGGACCAGCTCTTTAGGAGAGGGACCTAGTCTACCTATTATAATAAAATCTTAAAATAAAGAGACTTAGTATAAAATTGGATTATATAAAACTTAGCTTATTCAAAATCTTAAAGGTTATAAGTAAGACTATATATAAACTAAAGCTTTTAGCTTTAATATAAATCCATTCTGTGTTTTATATTTTATTATTAGAACCAGTATTTGAAAATGCTATACTGGTTATTCTAAAATTGGACTTTAAAAGCTAGGACAATAAATATAAAGTGAATAATATTCTAGATATCAAATTAGTTAATAGTCAGCTATATTATCTTATTAAATGGACAGAATACGAAAAATTAGAAAATACCTAGGAACCAGAAAACAATCTTAACTTAATATTGTTAGTATAGTTTTGCTAGAAAATAAAGCAGAAAGCTAAGCCTTGTCTAAATAGCTATTAAAAACATTCTAAGCAGCTAGCAATAATTTAAAAATATTATAAAAAGGGAAAGGCTATTTAGGCACCTTAACCCCTTTAATACTAAATACAACTGAAAAGGACTTAAGCGCCTTATAAGCTTTAATATTATCTAGTTCTTTAGCTAGAGTATTATTAATACATTGCTTAGTAACATAAAGTTGCTTATATAAATAAATCTTCTTTATCTAATGCTTAATAAGCTACTGTAGAAGACGAACCTCCTCCTCTTTAATAAAGTTAAGCTCTTACTGCAACTTCTCCTAATTCTCCTTTAACTAGTATTATTATAAAGTAGATATAGTTATATTATAATAAGAATATCCTTTATAGATATATTCTAAACACTTTTTAAATTACAGACTTATAATACACTTTAGGTATAGCTTGCTTTTAATAACCTTAGTATTATAATAATAAGAATAAGAAGCTATTTCCAGACTATTCTATTCAATATTAATAAATAACTTAAGACAATGTTCAATTAAAGTTTTAGAATAATAAGTAATAATTAAAAGAATAGTTTTAAATAAAGATAATATAGTTATCTTTTAGTTAAAGGATTACGTAATATTATTATTTAAAATTAGGCGTTTAGAACAGACTAAGCCTAAATAAGGGATAGTATTAAAATACAGACCCAAATAGGGTTTATTAACTACCTAGAACTGCCTAGGCAGACTGAGCAGCTAAGCCTAATCAGTCTAAGCAAATCCAATTAAGCATAATTAGATTAAGTAACTTAATTGAGCATAATTAGACTAAGTATATTAATTACTACTAATTATTTACAAACTCTATAAGTATATAGTCTCCTAGTCCTTACTAGTCTCTTAAATAGTTTGTAGTCAACTTATGTTAACAATTTCATACTTACCTAAATAACACCCCCTGCTCTTATAAATAAGCCCCTGCTTTGCTAACAAACTGCATATCAACCTGCCTGCCTTGTTAAGACATAACAGTTACATCTCTTTAAGGTGTTTAGATAGAAGGTTGTCTTCTGCTGACCCTTCTCTAGTTAATGCTTATATATTCTAATATCAATTCTTATAGCTAACTCTGTAAGTGCTATAAAAGTTGCAAATCTGTTAATTCTATAGATTTTGTTTTTAACTCCTTCTTTTAAGCTATAGTAGAACTTAGCAGCTAAGGCAAAATTGTCCTATTCTATTCTAAATACAAGTTGCTAAAACTTAAAAGCGTACTTTATAATAAAAATAGTTTAATAAAGGCATTATATATTACGTTTAATAGCTTACTTTTTGTTCTAAATATTATAAACTGATTTAAGCTTTATAATAAAAGCTTAGAAGTTAGTAAATAGTTATTTAATTTTAGCCTTTCTATTTATAGAATCTGGGTTTTCTATATAATTAGTAAAATATAGTTTAAATTAATTGAAGGCTCTATTTCTTAGAAAAGTTGCTATATATAGTATTACTTTATTTTCAATTGTGAAATTGGTTAAATAAAACTTAATGTTTAATAACACTTAAATAATAAATAATTATACTTTCTTTTAATTATTGCTAAATAGTTTAGAAGTTAATATTTTAAAGCTATTAGCTCTATTAAATATAATTATAATTAGGATAATGAATCTTCGTCTTTTGCTAGAATTTATAGTTCCTAGGCTAAGGGAGATATTATTAAGTTGATCTGATAGTCTAATAATAGAGAATACAGAGCTAGCAATAAAGGAATCACTATTAGATTTGCTACTACTTATAAATAAGTTAGTACTTCTTATAAATAGTCAAAATGTTATATTTTAATAGAGCAGGTAGGTTAATATATAATTTATTAGTAAAGTAGAAGCTTATTTATAAAAGCAGGAGGTATTATTCAGGTAGGTATGAGATTGTTAATATAAGTTAACTATAAACTATTTAAAAGACTAGTAAGGACTAGGAGGCTATATATTTAGAGAATGTTATAGAGACTGGGTTAATTACTTTAATTACTGGATCACTATAATTATAGTGAATAAGTGATTATAGTATGCTTAGCCTAATCACTTAGGACAAGTAATTACTGATCCAGGCGCTAAGCTGTGATTATAGTTAATTACATGCAGAGCACAGTTGTAACAATTATAAAGATCCTAAATCCTATATAATAAATAGAAGCTTAAGTAGTAGTTAAATGCTTCTATATAATTTTAGTTAAAGAGTCTAATATTAAAGCGTCGCTTTCCTTTCTATATATCCAACTTTAATTAAAGATTAGTAAATTCTAAATAGGACTTTATATATTACTAGAAACTAACTTATTAAAAGCATAGCTTAACAAAATAGTTAAGAAATCTAAAGTAAAGTTATTTATCTTTTTGCTCTATTATATAAAAATACAGCTAAGCAAGCTAGAAACAAATATCAAAACTGTTTTAATATAAGTAGCCCTATTATAAGGCATAATAATAATTAACTGCGTTTCTAACTAGTAAAGCTCTAATAAAGCATATAAAAACTACTTTAAAATAAATAAATAATATTTAAACATTTTTGCTAATAGTTTTATTACTAACAGACAGGTAGGAGTTGAAGTAGCTATATACTTTAGAAAGCTTATACTACTGTCTACTCTCTTTTAATAAGTTAAAATGAAAGGTAGTATTGACAATATAATAATAAAGCTAATTATAATTAAAAAAGCTATAACTCTAGCTAGAATTCTATTAAAAATATTCTATAATTATAAAAGGCTAATTCTCTAAATAGTAATATAGTCTAATAGCTAAACAGCTATTTATATAATTAATTGCTAAATTAGCTAAAGCGGAGCTATTATAGTATAAAGCATTTTATATATAGTTAATTAATACTCAATCCTTAAGGGACAGCTAGCTATTTAACAGATTCCAAAGAAGTTTGCTATTAGAGAACACATTAAAGCAGACTAATTAGCTAAGCAGGCTATAAACTCTTTTATTATAGGAATAGTAGTAAACAAGACAATCCTAGATAGCATAAAGCAAATATAAAACACTCTTTAAAATAAGATCCTAGCTAAGAAACGTTAAAAACTATAGAAAACTAATAAAAGCCTTTAAGCAATAGATAGCGCTATTCCTAGTAAATATATTATGCTATTCTATAATAAGCTGAATAGGAAAGAGGCTTCTATTCTATTACAGCTTTATATAGGATATACCTGCTTAAATAAGTTCTTAGCAACTATTAATATTACAGATTTATATTAATGTAAATATAGCTAAGAAGAGGAGACAGTCTGACACTTTATATTACTATATTCTAGATATATAGCTTAAAAATAGAGACTTATTGAAACGCTAAGCCTTAATTATAATAATATATCTTGAATAATTAGAGGGTGGAACCCCTATATAGCAATAGAGCAACCCTATAGAGATAGATTAATAGACTAATAGAAAGTAGAAATAGATATAATCTGTGTAACTATTAGATATATAATAAATATAAGAAGATTAGACTTTGTAAAAAAAATATAGGAAAATAAAGGAGAAAGTTGAATAGGAGAACTAAAAAAGTAAGTTAAGAGATAGCAAGAGTAAGCTAAAGTATAGAAACAAAAAAAAATTTAATATAATATATATTGACTATAGCATTTGCTAAAGAATACTTAGATAAAACAGATGCATAGGCACTTTAATAAGTAAAACTGTAGAATAAGACGTAGACTCTATAAATATTTATGTAACTAGCAAATAAGTAAATAGTAGCTGCCTATGCTTCCTGTGGCAAGCGTATAGCGTATGAAAAAATCAATCAATCAATCAATCAATCGATTCTCACTGAGGTAGTCAATGTCGCGACATTTCATGATAAGGTGGTCTTGTGGATCAGCTCGCAACAGACACATGTACATAGATGCATAATTGGATTTAGTGCTTGCTGTTGCACAAGGCTCCGTGGAACAACACCATGCGACGCATGCAGGACGATTATACGAGATGGGAAAAAGTCAGTCGTTGAGTACTTGATTTGTTCCGTGTGTGACTACAATTGAAAAACAAAGCAAGCAACGTTTGATCAACCTGCATTCCTCCCACTTGCACCTATGAAACGCTCGAAATATCTGTACAATGGATGATTGGCAACCTTTCGAAGATCCCCCGAATATCGCGTTGATACCAGATTTGCCCATCTATGAAATCACTCTTGTTTACTTGTTTTCAACGTTTACTTGGTTGAAAACAAATTCGCCCATCCGCCAATCTCGCATGCCAGTGTAGCAAAGACCCTTCCTTGATGCAGGCGGCACCACGGATCATACTTGTCCTTGACCTCGATTAGTCTCTTGACGTTGTCCCCAAAGATGCGGTGGGCCGGGATGGAAGGAGACATGTAATTGGGATAATCGGCAAGAAATGGCGGGTCCAGCGTCGCCTGATGTGCATAGATCATGTCACTCAACATCATGTTTGCATCATGGGCGACGTTATCATCGCACGACGAGTTCCATGCCGGAGAGAAGAGTGTTTGATGGCCTGCTACGCCATGAGGCCAGGCTGTCGCTTCGTTTGAGCTGGGCAGGTTGCCGTTTAGGCCTGGGGGCATATATTGCAATACCCAGCTTGCGCTGTATGGGTCCTCGCCGCGTGACAGAACATCGGCAATGTAGTTCTTGAAGCATTGCGACATGCATCTGATGAGACCTGGTGTTACCTTTGTTGTTTGCGGGCCCCAGAAGCCTCGACGAAAACCGTAGGGGAAGTAAGGATCCGTAAGTAGCGAAGCCTTTGCGATGGGCACTGTCAACTGTTCCTGGAACGTCACATCCAGGCCGGCCATGACGGGAGCGAATGTTGCATTGAATGACTTCTGGGTTGAGTTGTTGACAGGGTCGTTGAAATGATAGCCAACAATTGTGGTGTAGCTACCAAGAGGTCCCGAGGTGATATCCGCGGGGAGATAGGTGACCGCGAAGTAAACGAGGGAAAATGGATCGTCGTTCTGCTCAAACCACTGTGCAACATTCTCGTAGGCGCGGTCGAGCGAAGTATTCGCAATGATCCAGACACCCACTTCGGTATTCGTGGGCTCCGGTACTGCCTCTTGCCAGAACTTAGTGACAATGCCAAACTGCCCTTGACCGCCTTGCAATGCCCAGAACAAGTCTGAATATTCGTTTGTTTTGGTCGCAAGCACTATATCTCCAGACATGGTTACAACTTCCATGGCTCGGAGACGATCAACGGCATAACCGTAAGCGCCTGCAAGAAACCCAATTCCGCCTCCGGTGCTGAATCCTCCAGCTCCAACAGAGCTATCCCTTGCACCGACCAGAAAGTAACCAGTATTGATCGTGACATTGTAGACTTGCTCCCAGGTAGCTCCACTTTCGTAGGCAATAGCATTCTCCACGTGAGTGTCGTCCAAAGTAATGTTGTGCACAATCTCGGTAGAGTTGAGGAAAGTTAGGTCAATGATGAATCCAGTAGTTGAAGAGGCGTTAGTCTGACCATGACCACCACTCACGAATGACAAGTCCTGACCCAGTGGACTCAATGCAGATGCTCTGACAGCCTGACTGACATCGTGCTTGGTGTATGGGAACACGGCAACTGTGGCGTTCTTTCCGTATTGCTCACCCCAGTATCGACCCTCGTTGTAGAGCTGCAGTGGTGAACCTCTACAAGAGGTTGTGGCATTGGCCGAGAGTTGACGGGACAGCCATTGCAAAGCGGGATCTGTGTTAGCGCAATCACCCTGAATGATGCCTGCAGATGCAAAGCAAGCAAAGAATAGAAAGGCTAAGATGGTTGTGGTAAGATGCATGGCTTGGGATGAATGAACGAGATGAAGCGAGCGAGATGCAGCACATGTTGGATGAGCTACCTCCACAGAAGCATACTTATGCTTTGGTTCCTGGACCTCCAATACAATTTGAGCAGGGGTAGGAACGTATGTATCGCAAAGCCGGCGAACTTTCCTTTCGTGATCGTCGAGCTGGTCCGTTCCTCCGGCTTGTGTAGAGGTCGACGACTGCAGCACAGCAGCCATGGCGCAAGGGTCGATTTGCATTTTGTCGGACTCCGATTTGGCGCACCTCTTTGAGCCAGGTGATAGGAACGATCTCGCAGGTGCGGATCTGGTTAATCTGCCGATCAATTGTCTAGCGCACTCGAGGCTGCAGCTGCGTTTCCAATCCCACGATAGAATGCGAACAGTTGCGCGCGGATGTGCTGCCCGATATGCAGAGCGCTGGCGTGGTGCACAAAATAATATAATCTTGGCCACAAACGCGCAAAGCTCGGAACGGAAGTGAAGCGTGAGGTGAACGTGAGGTGACGCAGGGAAGCTGCAGTTTGCTGCGTGCAGGTGGGCTTCAGCCCCGATCACTCGGGTTATTTGTAAACACGGTAATAGGACGTCTTGGCGACCAATTCTGGTTGCATAACATTGCACCTTTGTGCTACAGTGGAGCGAATAGTATACTATATTAACATTTGCAATAAAAAGCCCAGTTTGGACGAGTCCGAGGGCGACCCTTTTCATGTCACGACCTACTAGAATCAAGCAACACAGAGCATGTAGAGCGATGACACTCACATTCTACATAATCGCTCGTACAATCTCCTCCCGAATAGCGTCTTGTACCGAGGGAATGGTAAGACACGTGGCGTGGGTGGTACTACCTTGGGAGTGGACATTAAGGTGGCCACGTCAATACTGCACAATTTGGCTGACTTGCACTCAGAGGCATCTGACTTTGTGTCTCTTCCTTGTCTCTATGTTCTCGCGGGCCGATATCCGAGCCTTGAAGGTGTTCCGATGTGGTACAGACCTCTTCTTGATCTACATCTGTGAAATAGGTGGGCAGATAACATTGAATACCGAATCGAATCTATGTTGATTGTGCACAGCATGTACAGAAGTATGATGACTGTTTCACACAGCTCGTCATGAAGGATCTCATTTTCGTCCAGCGAGTAGTCTTTGTCTCGTCCCCAATCTTGACTATTCATCAAATAGTCCACGCTTCGCTTAACAACTAGCAGCGGATGGGACACCCTCGCATTTGCTGCTTGCAGAGCCACCAGTGATGGAAACATCAGACCAGGTCCAATCACTGCAAGAAGCGCAAAGAATATAAACTTGGGTGGCATCATCACCAGTGACAGTACCCTTGACATCAGAGACCGAGACATCAGTTATAGGGATTCCGCTGGTTGGGGTGCCAGTAGGTGAGCCATTCTCGTAATCTTGTTCTGGTAGAAGTTAGAAAGATATTTTTCCAACTTTTGCTTCACACGTCATCTCTTACCAATAACGATGCCGTAATCGGTGATGCCGGAGACAGTGATGCCAGAGTACGTGACGTTCTTGACGCTGCCAGTGGCACCGGAGATAGTCTTGATACGGATACCCTGCAACGATCGGGTTAGACAAGTCATGATGCGGATCCGCACAAAACTTACGTTCATGGAATTGACAACCTTGGAGTTCTCAATCACGATATTCTCAACAGTATTGTCACTACGGCCACCAACAGAACCGATCGAAAGACCGTGACCACCGGAGCAGTAACCGCCAGTGAAGGTTATGCCGGTTCCAGAGTTTATAGCCAAGCAATCATCCTGGTTGTAAACAGTCGCACCAGAGATAGTAACGTCGGATGAGTCACCAACATCAAAAGCATCAGTGTTGTGACCAAGAGCGTCGCCGTCGGAGTCTGTCGCATCGCCATCCTTGTTGTTGATGGTGATATCGGAAAGGGTAAGACCCTTGGCTCCGTCAATACTGAACCCCTGTACGGGAGTGTTCTTGAGAGTGATGCCAGAAATGGTAGAGGAGGTCAAGCTGTGAGCGTAGAAGAACTTGGGCTTGGTTTTGCCACCGTTGCTGCCCTCGCCGTCCCACCACTTGCTACCGTCGCCATCAAGGACGGATCCACTCTCGCCCTGTTTCATAGGTCAATCGCGATGAGGCATAAGTAAATATTTCCGCTTCTTACCTTGACCGTGATGTCAGTGCCAGAGACCGAGACAAGAGGGCCCTCCCATTCGTCGTAGCCAAAGGTGGTGGTTCCCTGGAACATGACGGTAGTTCCATCGTTGAGGTCCTTCAGGATGTGTCAGCTGAGTATGCATGGTTTCGAGGACAATTCTTGACATACAGTCAGGTCAAGAGTGGTACCCGAGGGAACAGCGACGTCGGAAAGTACAAGGGTGGCACAAGAAGCCTTGGACGCACTGGCAGAAGCGGCTCCGTCACTTCCAGTAAAAGTACAGGCACCTCCGCTACTGGAACCGGTGTCACGCTTGTAAGGCACGACAGCTCGGGGAGTAGGTTGTGGTGCAGCAGCAGGAAGTGCAAGAATGGAGACGCTTCCGGCCAGTATTGCCATCGCGATAGAAGAGAGAGTGGGCATTGTAAAAAGAGTGATAAAGAGGGAATGCAGATGAGCCAGCAGAAGAACGAATGACAAACGAGACCGGCTCGAAGGAGTGAATGCTTAATGAGAGGAAGAACGAAAGAGAAGTTAACATACCTTATGTACCTACATGAGCTCTATCAAGGAGTCAGGGTTAGAAATACATTAACGTCGAATGTCACGCTACAGAAGCTCGCTTGATTTACAAAGTGGATCCGCAGGCTGTTTGAAGTTGCGCTGTTCGCACAAGATGGAGCATCCAGGGCATTCTTTCAAGGCTTGGCGATAGGGCTCTTGCCGTAAACAGCTTCCCATGAGAAGGAATTGCGATAGACACTCACCAACGCGTACTAACATCGGAGAAAAAGGCGGCCAAGAGATGCGCCATCAATCTGAAAGGGTGAAGGCTGGGGAAGCAAGGTGAACAAGCAACATGAGCAAGCCGGCATGGCGCCATATCCAATTTATTCCATGCACGGGATTGTTTAGGGATTGTTTAGGGCTTTTTTAACCACTCCGCATGGTTTACACGCTGAAACACCGCCTGGACAAGGGTGCATAAAATTGAAACGCGAGCTGATCGGCGTAGAAGATTGTCTCGGAAGATATTTCTTGCTGCAATCTTCCTCCAGTGTTTGATCTCGATGCCAGGTATAAGCGAGGACTCCAACATGAAAGGCAATGGAAGATCGTCTTGATTTCGTTGAAGAATTACGCCGGGTCATTGTCTGGTGTGACATCCCCGACGCGTGTATTTCCAAGGGTTCATGTACGCTGTCGAGTCTCTTCGTAGATATTGCCACCCTTACTTGCTTGCTTGATACAGACTGCAATTCCAATTCGGCACATTATTTGCCTCCCAAATTATCTACCTCCTCTAGCCCAAATCGCCTGAAGTATTCCCCCAACGCCATGCAGGAGGTAAAGAAACGTTTGTATGTTACAAAAGATGCCGTTAAAAATTCGTATCAGTCCCTACTCATCAGAGTGCGCAGTGTCTCCGCGCTACATCTGGGGCTCAAATCTGGCACACTGCTATCCGGTGTGATAGCGGTGTTTACGGAAGTGCCGGTGAGAGAAGGGGAATAGACTCTGTATCCCTCAACGACGACAAAATCCCTGTCTGGCTGAGAGGAGTAATCGGGGAGCTTCTCTGATTCATAGGAAGGTAGGCTGCTGGATCTTGAACGAGCGATCCCATGCTTTGAATTAAATGATTCTGCGAGCGACGCCAGATATCCTCCTTGAGCTCTCTGGACCTCAGTATCAATCTGATCGGGGTGACGCGACAGTAATGTGTTCCAAGCCTGCTCAATGTCGCCATGAGATACAGGCTCTCCGGTCGGGAATATGGCAGCCTCGATAATAAGAGCGTCCTTCTCTTCGCAAGCCGACTTTCGACAAGGGAAACGCGTGAAAACTCCCTTGAATGCTACCCACTTCTTGCGAATCGCTTCTTTACGAGCAAGGCGGTGATATTCGCGGGCGCGCTTGCGTTCCTCCCGATCGGCCAAGCGCTCAGCACGACGGCGAAAAGAGTGGCAATGGCGGCGAATGCATGCAAACAATCCTGCGAGACCAAGCACACCAGCGAGGATTTCTAGAGCGAGAATAAGGATGTTCTGCTTCTGCTTCTCAGGCGACGGATTGGTAGAGGAATCTGAATTCGTTCCGTAATTGAGATTTTTCTCATCGGCGACAATGGCCTGCCACTGTCGCTCGTCGCTGACCATGGGAGACTGGTGAAGGGATGATTTTAAGTTTGCCATCAAATTCATGACAGCTTCCCGTACATGACGACAGATGGCCTTGCTTGAGCATTTGATATCATGATTGCACTTTTCGAGATCGTCAAGTAATCTCGCACGACAGTCCATGGTTAGTCGCTTGATCAGCTTGCGCTCCTCGTCAAAACGCGCACGAAGCTCTTCGGCTGGACCGTGTTCTGGGGACTCGCTCTGTTCATTAGCCGCTTGAGGTACATAGTTGTTGTTGTTGTTGTCGTCGGTAGAGAAAAGGCCTGAGCCAGCGTCGAGCTGATGGCTTAGAGTAGAGCACTGCGAGTCTGGGTCTGGATGCGGGATGACAAGCGTTTCTGCTTGTGTAGAAGGGTCCAAAAGGACAGTGAAGGAGGGGAGATCAACTCTAGTTGCGCCGTCCAGTGGGTCAATATCGAAAAACAAGACCTGGCGGGATGCGGATTGCGAGGTGTTTTGGTCACAATAACCTTGGATGGAAAGGTCAACGGTCCGGTCGAGAGTAGGGATTTGGATGACAGTGTGTGCAGTGTTGTCCTGAAAGTCGAGGAAGACTGGAAGTCCGTTCAAAGTCAAGGAAACATTATCACATTGTGAGCTCGTGGCATCAGGTACAAATTCGAAGGGCTGTGGTGAAAAGAGTCAGATATATAGATGCAAGTTTGGTGACACAACAAGTCTTGGCTCACCAATGCCGCGTCAGCAGCTCCGCCAAAGCACCCAGGACACGGGACCGCAAAGGCTACCGCATAGGGAGTTTCTATGCCAAATAATTAGCTACGAGTCCAAGAGTGCATTGTATGATGGTTGAATTGACGTACTCGAAGTGTATGCATCGGCAGCGTGTTCGAGCGATGAAAGCGAGGGTAGAACAGGTCGAGGAACAGCTGAGATGAGAGGGGCAAGGAAGAGGGCGGCAATGAATAGCTTGTAAATGAAGGAAGCACGAAGGATTGATGCGACGGGCAAGAAGAACATAGTAGTAACTATTGATATGGCAGGCATCTACATTGGCTCTTTCGCCTCTTTCGAATATATAAGTCGGCCCTTCCTCGAAAATGGACGACTGAATAGTAGAAAAGAGAAACGAATGATTCTTGAGCAATGATCAGGCAACAGATTGACAAGTCAGAGGCGCGGCTGAGCGAAGGATCGAGGAGTCAGGTCGGTGCTCGGAGGCGGTGCTCGGAGATTCGAAACCATCCGAATACCGCGTGAGCTCGGGACACGGGACACGGAGTCTGGGAACAAAGTGCCAAGGACGGAAGCTCGATGCTGCCGAGGCGTGGGGCGGATGTTGCCGCTTTGACTTCGCGACGTCGAGCTGAATGATGAAGTGGTGCCATATACAGCATACAAGAATTAACAAACAGATCAAATTAGTGAAGCACTCGACGGTGCGCCCAAACCATTCGACTCCACAGATAGAACGCTGACTGTACATCTATCACATATTCACCATGGTGGTAAGTGCTCCCTTTCTCACCCTGCGCGCATCCCCTCCAATCATGACCTGCTCACAAGACAGGCAACTGACGTTCCATGCGCGCCATCTAGCTTCCACTCGGTCTGCTCACTGCAGCTCAAGGTCACCCTATGCTGGTTGAACTCAAGAATGGCGAAACCTTGAATGGACACCTTGTGAATTGCGACACTTACATGAACCTCACACTCAAAGAAGTCATCCAGACCAGCCCGGAAGGCGACAAGTTCTTTCGATTACCGGAATGTTACATCAGAGGAAACAACGTACGTTGCAATGATAGGGACAAAAGACAACAAGCCAAGGCAGCACGGGCTGATTTGGTGTCACAGATCAAATACCTGAGAATGGAGGATGAAATCGTCGACCTCGTCAAGGACCAACAGCAAAGCCAACATGCATCAAAAGGCGGTCGCGGAGGTGCCCAAGGAAGAGGCGATCACGCAGGAAGGGGCGACAGAGGTGGAAGGGGCAGAGGTGGGCGTGGAAGAGGAGGCAGAGGACGTGGCAGTGCTTGAGCTTGAAATGGCCAAACATGTTCCAACGATTTACGTGTGCAACGAGCCACCCGCTGCTACTCGACATGGCATAAATGGAAATGCCCGGCAGTAGAGAGCCGAGACGAGAGGCTGCCTACTATCTGGAAAAGATGAGATGACAAGGCCGAGAGGATGCCGAGGAATATGGCCGCTACCTTACTTGGACGCTTCGACTAACCACCTTCCCGTCTGTTCATGAGGGTCCTGTGATGCTGCAATCGCGCCATAGGGGCATGTCTTGGTGGGGACATGAAGATCCCGAACGTGGCAATATCAGCCTTGTCTTGATCAATTATCTAATATTCTCTCCTTTCCAAAGGTATCATGCTATGAAACACTCCGTACCTAAACGCCAGCCATCGAAAGTACCTTATATCCTTCGTCGCCTTTGTCACACTACCCTCGTGACTCGCACAT
The DNA here is from genome assembly GCA_009982845.1 of Delphinella strobiligena. Taxonomy (NCBI): domain Eukaryota; kingdom Fungi; phylum Ascomycota; class Dothideomycetes; order Dothideales; family Dothioraceae; genus Delphinella; species Delphinella strobiligena. The sequence goes on from JAADKB010000011.1 coordinate 45,427, forward strand.
TATCGATCAACACCTGCGCCGTCTTCCCAGCAAGGCTGGTGCTTGAAAGGCACTGCAGCATCACACAGATCGTATCGTCATCAACCGCAGCCTCAAAAGTTGAACTCAAACTCCCCCAGCTTCCTGCTGCAACACCTGTCCCATCACTGCCACCGCTGACCGGTCCGGTTATAGTGTCAAGCATGTCATCCAATCCATAATCGTACAGACTCAAACTTCCATCATTCGAGCTCGAGGCGGGAAACTTGTACTTGAAGCTGACTGTGTAGTTCTGGCCAGAACATACGGCAAGCTGCTTGCTGCACACGGAAGCATGAGCGTCCTCATCGGACGAGTATTCACATTTCAGCAGTGCTGCAGAGCCTGTAGAGTCGTAGCTTGTGCCTGTGGCTACACTAGCGTACGCTGTCGGTGAGGCTGTGCTCGTCCAGTAGGCAAGCCCGGAAACAAAGTCGCCTACCGTGGTCGCGAGTACGTTATTCGAGCAAGTCGACGTTGTTGTGAGGGCAGTGCTGGTCGTCGATGTACGAGTCGTAGTCGTTGTGCTTGCCTGTGCAGTTGTGGAAGTCGTGCTACTCAAGCAGCTGCAACCCTTCTGGAGCTCAGCTACAGTGACACCTGGAATGGGCGATCTGACTCGACCCCTGCGAGAATCGTAAGTAAGAGCGCAAGCATCGCAGAGCAACAAACGTACTGTGCCATGTAAAACAGGCAAAATGCAGGCGGGTGTTCGTATTCGTTGGTCAAGATCTTCGTATAAGCACTGCATTCTGATGCAGTAGGTGCCGTTACTTTCTTGTACTGCCGTGGCGTCTTCGCAGAAGCTGTGATGCACTCGCAAGCAGCCCAAGTATCCGATGCTGAAAGCAGAGTAAATGGCGAACTTGCTCTTGGGCTAGGCGCCTGTCAGTAATGCTTTTCACGTGTTGTTGACAACTTTTGCTAGATGTCAACCTACTATGAGAGGAAGAAGTCGCAAAAGGCTATAGTATGGGTAGTTCTCTGCTCGACGAATGCTACATGGTCAGTGTTGCATGTTGATCGCTGTTCAATCGCAGCACAGGCAACGCAAGATGCAAGGGCTATGAGCGTGGAAATATTTCGTAAGAGATGCATGGTAGTGAAGATAGACGAAACGGTGAGTAGCTTCGAGTTGATCCAACCGGGCATGAGCATTCATACATACCCTACTTACCTTCCGAGGCTTGGTAACAATTGCCCCGTTATCATACGTTGCCAGGCATCGTCATGAGCCATCCTCTTGTGACATGATCCAATGGCAAGTGTGGACGAGCAATTGCATACTCCTCGTCGGCTCATGAAAGTCCATTCTACCAGCCACAGCACATTCTGATAAGACATCGCGTGGCACGTTGCGTAACGAATAACGGTTAGCTGGAGACATCGATCCGCGGAACTCACCAAATGAAAGCTCTCGAACCACATTTCTGATGTCGAGAGAGACTAGTCATTTCAAGGGTCGATTATGCTAGAGACAGGATGCTGACATGGATGGATATTTCTCTTTGAGTCGTGCTTGAGTAAAAATATCTAGATGATCATGAACAGCCAATTCATTTGGATGCTGTCGAAAGCTCGTCCGCCAAGACCGGTAGAAGCGATAAAACGGCCCAGCCTCCTCATACCAAACCCTCTATGCTTCACCTACTTTTCCGTCACTACGACTCTGGAGTGGAATGACAATTGAATGAACCGAGGTTCCTGTTGCCGTGGGTGTGGCTTTGCATCTCAGTATACTTGACTGCCGACCATAAAGTATAGTGGCAGGAGCACTGTTTGACTACTATAAGCCCACCACGGTGCTAATCCATAGATAAATACCAAATGAGGAACAAGTCCTGCCTCGGAGATCGTATACTGTACTCGAAGTACGGAGAATGCTGGAATTAAAATTAAGCCGCATCGAATGGATCATAAACATGCCCAGGACACGCGTGAAGATCTAAGTCACAGCCCGCTGTGTTTTGGGACGGCATCGGCCCATGGAACCTCCATCATACTCGTACCAATCTGTTGTTACTAAAGCATAAGGAAGATCGGGCAGATTGAGACAGTCCGATCTCGACTCTGATCGAGAGAATCACATAGGCAGCTAATTCAAAGGACAGGGTCGCCGTGTGAGCAAGCTCTGACGAAACCCTGGCTTAAACCCATAAGCGAAAGTCCGAACCTCCGACAGCCATCTTCTAGGTGTCTCAAGGGTATACATAACCCTACTTTGCCTATACATGGATACATCGAAGACAAAGCCCAGTGTATGCCTGGATATGGAGATCTCACAGTGCGACCTGCAAGGAAAGAAAGTTGACGTTGAAAAGGGCGCAGCAACTACATGCTCAAACACTTACCGCATATCAGCTGCACACATAAACCATCAGAAGGGCAGACGTTGGCATAGTTATAAGGTAGATGTGCAAGTACTCTTGGTCCGGACGCACCATCATTACACAGCTCTCTGTCGTATGAGCAGCTGCACACTCCGAAACTACTGGGACAGGAGACAGAGTGAAGCTCCACCAATGACCGCTTGGCCAATGATGTGTATGATAGAATCACTAGCGCGTATTTCGCCATCCTGCTCCTGTTGTCGCCATGCATGTCTCTGTGAGATACGGCAACATTATTGCTTGCAGACAGATCATCAGCTCCACTTCAAACGCGCGACACCCGCTCGACCCCCAGTTTTGTGATTGCAAACAAGGTGGAGAAGCCGAAATGGTATGGGCATTGCAGGAAAGACGCAATATATTTCAAGCCATCAGGAATTGCGAATTGATGACCAAGATGGTGTGGTCTCGACCATAGTCCTGGGTCACATTTCCATGCGATATATGAAGCTGCTACTCCCCAGCAAGGTTTGTGAGCAGCAATGACGGAAACCACAGCAAATATCGAAGCGAGCATCGCTCTGGCATTGAACGAGGAGCAGAAGAAGACCCCTGCGTTTGAAAGTACATCTTTGAGCGCCCAGAATACCCATGCACCTCCGAATGGCGAGATTGAGAGGCCGCTGAAGTCCTGGGAAAAGCCTGGAGCCCTAGGCACCACGAGACGGGTATGGCGCTCCATACAGAGGTATATCTGGGACGATCCCGACAAGCCGGAGCGTGAAAAGAAGTTCCTCTTCAAGCTCGACTGCTTCCTCCTCAGCTACGCCTGTCTCGGTTACTTCTGCAAGAACCTCGATCAAAGCAACCTGTCAAATGCCTATGTGTCTGGCCTCAAGGAGTCAATAGGCATGAGCGGTAGCGAGCTGACTTATATGAGCAATGTCTTCACTGCCGGATATGTTGTCAGTCAGCTACCGGCGGTCATTCTAGTGACCAGAGTACGACCTGCTTATCTGATTCCGACCTTCGAGGTTCTATGGTCCGTCTTCACCTTTTGCAGTTCCGCGGTCAAGACTGTTCCGCAGCTGTATGCTTTACGCTTCCTGATTGGGTTGTGCGAGGGAGCCTTTTTCCCTTGCATGATATATCTCATTTCTTCCTGGTACACGAAGATTGAGCGAGCCAAGCGTGTGACGTTGTTCTACTCTACTGCAACGTTAGCGCAGATGTTTTCGGGCTACCTCCAGGCAGCCGCTTACGACAACCTTGACGGCCACCTCGGCCACGACGGTTGGCAATGGCTCTTTATCATATGTAATCTTGTCGTACTTCGAGGACTTGTTGATCAGAAGGCTGACATCAACACAGGTGGCATCATCAGTCTTCCTGTTGGCATCATTGGATATTTCTTCAATCCTGATTTCCCAGAGAACACAAGGTGCGTATATCGCCTGAACCATGTTCTTCCTGGCTGACATTTGTGTCTAGAGCATTCTATCTGAGCAAAGAAGAGGCTGAATTCGCCAGGGAGCGTCTCGTGAGGGATGGCTACAAGCCTCTTGGAGCGTCAGCCTGGGACAAGACAAAGATCTTTCGAATCTTTGGCACCTGGCAATTTTACGTCCTTTCATTCGGGTACTTTTTCGTCCAGTCCAGTTTTCCCTCGCAGCAACCTTTCTATTCGTTGTACCTCAAGTCTACCGGACGTACTGTGTATCAAAGAAACGTATGGCCTACCGGACAACCTGCCGTGGGTGCCGTCACACAGGTTCTTGCTGGGATGTTGACCGATTCTCCTCTTCTCAATGGCGTAAGATGGCAGGCAATCCTTGTGATGCAAGGAGTCACGGTGTTCTCTACCATCGTTCTGGCCATCTGGAACGTCCCGCCGGGTTTGAGATATGCCGCCTTTTATCTTTCCTACTTCAGCGCTGGTGTCCCGGGTATTTTCTATTCCTGGTTCCCGGACCTTATGCCGCATGATCATGAGATGCGAGGCTTCATGACGTCCTTTTCCAACATGTTCTCCTACGTCAATCAGATCTGGTTTACTGATGCAGTTTGGAGAACGGCTGAGGCGCCACGTTTCAAGCCTGGTTTTATTGCGGCGGCTTCCTTTGGTGTTGCGCTCATTCTCACCTCGTTTCTCATGCGCTATCTCGAGCTTAGAGACACCAAGAAGCGCCAGCTGGACGACCAGGGACGCAGTGATGTGGAGTCGCCGGTTGCAGGGTTTTTAGGTGAGGAAAGTGGGAGCGTTGAGCAGAAGCGAGATCTCTAAGATGACGATTTTATGAGAATCATAATGCACACCATGACGGGGATACTGCAAAAAGTCTTTCGTGAAGCGATCTGTACGGGGTGATACGGCTGATAACCAGTGTATATAGCGGTCTGTCTGAACAACAAAACAGTCTTTTCTTGTGTTTCTCCGGTATGTTTTCCTGACAAAAGCTATATCAGCATTTTGTGTAGCAAAAGGTTGCAGTTGCCACGAATCGACAGATGCACGTCGTACTGTGAAGTTTGTGCTGGAACGGCGTTATAGATGCTGTAAGCGTACATCTTATGGTCTGACTGTTGATGGCGCTGGAGTACAACACTCCATGGCGAAGCAAGAAGCATGTGGATGCCAACAAGCTCGCCAGATGTCTACCATCAATCCGTGGTTTCTTGTGTCAATTATCTAGGCCCTCAGATCCTCTCGAAGTAAACTATAGTTTATGTGGAGCGAGGCCAACCTCCTAATATGTGCAACAACAGCAGCTCGTTCGTGCTCAGGTATTTACTTCTCTGTCTTGCCTCCCTTTTTCTGCCAGTCCAACCAGCTGCCTCTGTATTCGCTGACGTTGTGGTAGCCAATCTGCTGTGCAAGCTGAGCAGCCGCGCTTGATCGTACCCCGGCCTTGCAATAAAAGACGAGCTCCTGGTCAGCCTTCGGTTTTGAGAAGCCGAATTTGTCTTCGAATTCATCGGCTGGCATGAAGAGTGCGTCAGGAGCAGAGCTGACAGGGATGTTGATGGCGCCTGGAATATAGCCAGCTTCGTATTCGGCGGGTTCGCGCACATCTAATGATAGCTGTCAGCTATGCTAGCCATATATACTCGTATAACAATATGTTTATGCTTACCGATCAAGACCTTGTCTGGATCAGGTGCATCGCTTAAAGACTTGACCTATATGATGTGAGAATGCTGACTCGTCGAGCTCGATTCTTGTCACCTACTGCATCGAAATCGTAGACCTTACTCTCAGAGCCAGATACTGTATGCCATCGTACTTGCACTCCACCAACACGAGGGCCGCTTGGGAGCGAACGGACAGAAATTGGTGCTGCTTTACAAAATGACAAGGCTGCACCTCTCGGAGCAGTCTGCCTACAGGAGGCAAAGATAGCTCTACTTGCGATGGCCGAAACTCGTCGTGCTGCCATAGTTGCTTTGTTTCTTTGTCGAGAGACGAGAGTGGCATGCGCGATGAACACCCACAGCTCTGATCTCATCGGTCCTGTCTGTCGACCGAAGCTTTGCCGTGCGGGGACTTTACACACCTACGCTCAGTCGCTGAATTCATGACACAAGCATCTGCCAAAAGAAACCCTGACTCTCATGGGAATTGGGCTGAAAATCTGTCACTCTCGTGTTTCATTCGTCGCGAAGCGCGAAGCGTAGATCAAGTCTAGCGTGTTCGCCTTCTCAAGACAATACCTTTGATCGAGCAACCAATCCGACCTTGAGTGGGGTAAGCGAGCGGAGCTTCAATACAAGGCTTGGATTCAGGGCTTCATTCGATACAGGCCCTGACTCATGGTCACGCTGTGGCAGAGGGAAAGCAAACTACGTCGATACGCTACCACGTGGTGGAGAATTGTATTTAATGATCGCTCTGGACCAATGTAAAAACATGCTGACACAAGTACGATCACGATGGGTGTGCCATGGCTGAGTCAGCCAGTAATGCTGCACTCCTCGCGAGAAGACGAATGCAAACTCACTGCAGAGCAATGTGCATTCAGAACTCAGCACTGGCTGAACTGGTCAGATCAACGATGATGCCCTCTTCCTTGAGATGAAGACTGATTGAGAAATACAGGTATGAAGATGACCACACTTACGCCCTCCCAACCGTCTATTTCTTCCTGGTGGGAATCGCCATCTTCACAATCAGCCATTTCTACCTCAAAGTCTCGGCAAGGATCAATCTTCGAGGTAGATACAAGGCCCGACCAAGCCGTCTGATCGGTCTGCTTCGATACCTGTCGTACCGCGGCTTTCAGATGCAAAAGCTGGGATGGCTATCTCCATCACTCGGTGTAATTCTCTTAGGCCTGGTTGGGACAATCTACTTTCTCGGTAGGCATCCTACTTTATGCATGTATGACGTTATATAGCTGACAAAAGCTTGCAGGAATGACTCTGGGACCAAGGCCATACTATTGGCCAAACACGGAAGAGGTCTCTTTTGGAAGTTCTCCGCCTATTTCTACACGTACGGGATACCTGGCGCTTGCTTGTTTGCCGTTCGAAATGTGAGTCTGATGCCCCTGACCTGTTTAGACGCTCCGTCTAACCCTTTCTTCAAGGATCCTTGCTTCGAAAGCGAACCCTATCACTGCGCTCACCGGTGTACCGCACGAAAAGCTTCAGGTGTTCCATCGCTGGGTAGGTTGGGCGATGTTTGTGCTTGCTCTGGTACACACATTTCCCTTCATCATCCACCACATCAAGATTGGTGATATGGTCGAGAAGTGGAAGACTGATTCATCGTACTGGACTGGCATCATTGCGATCATCGCTCAAGCCTGGTTGACTTTCATGTCCATCGGACCCCTACGGTAAAGCGTGTCTAAGCCTGCAATCGATTGAGAACAGGATGCTGACACAATCGCAGCAATCGTTACTATGAGTTCTTCAAGTCCACCCACCTTGTCGCGGTCTTAGTTTTTGTGGTGTTCTTCTTCATACACTGCGGTGCTGCTCTCTCATCTTGGTAAGTTCTGAATTGCGGCTCGTCTTTCTTTAGCGCTGACCAAAGAGTAGGGACTACTTTATTGCCGCCGGTGTGCTGTATGCTTTGTCTTATCTCTACGCCCAGTTCAAGACTTACTGCGAGCATGGGCTGATGAGAGCCAATATTTCTTTGGTCACCGACGAGGTGCTGAGGGTCTCTACATCCGTTGGATTTGCTTGGACTCCTGGTCAGCATGTCTTTGTCCGCTTCTGTGGACTAGGTATCCATTCGTTGACCGCCCACCCTTTCACGATCTGTTCAGTCCCAATCAAGTCACCCAAGACTGATAAATTCGAGCTCGTGCTCTACATCAAGCCGCATGGAGGTGTTACTCGACGCCTAGCTGCTTTAGCTCAAGCCAACCCTGATGCCGCTGTCGGCATGTTTGTTGAAGGGCCTTACGGAGGACTGAATGCCAAAACACTTTCCATCTTCGACAGCGGTCTTTTGATCGCTGGAGGCTCTGGAGCTGGTCTGATGCTTCCTGTCATCCAGGACTGGATCCTCAGGACCGAATATGAGCAGCAGCTAGGCCAGGCGAATGAAAAGCCCCTCGGGGATATCTCGTCCAGTCTGACGGTTATCCTTGCTACGCGACATCATACCACCATCAACTGGTTCAGACAAGAGATTGAACACTTTCGCAATGAAGTTTCGGAAGCTGTATTTCGGAACATCAACATCGTGACGCACTATACTGGGCAAGACGATGGCGGGCTATCACTGGAATCTCCCTCGACATTCGATCGGGGTTCTGAGACACTCTCCTTCAAAGTCGCAACCGACAGCTCTGCGAAACAGTTTTCTTCGGACGAGACGAGTATGGGTACGATACACTTCTCGCGACCTGACCTGTTTGACATCATTCGGTCGGAGACAGCGAAGCCCGATAGATCAGTCGGCATCGTGGTCTGCGGCCCTAAGTCTATGATCCATGATGTCCGTAATGCTGCAGCAGAAGCGCAGCTCAAGATCTTGAGACGGGAAATTGGAGCTAGAGAGGTTTTCTTACACTCAGAGCCCTTCTCGTGGTAGTTGTCACGGATATACTGAGCAGCTCGATAGACTTGAATAAGGATTTGTTGTAAGGTTTACCATTGCATGGAAACTTGGCAGGTGGAACCAAAGATCATTGTCTAAAGCATTGGCTTCCACGAAATAGCAATATACCACGCAGAATCATGAAGGAGGTTAGAATGTTTACAACGGGCTTTTTGCCTGAGCTCATAGCTGCCATGTCATACTTGGTTCATTCCTAAGATCTTAAACTTCTGAGATGATTTGCGCAAGTTGTGGCGTCGATACATTAAAAGTCAGGTCCACGTGTTGTAAACACTTATATACAAGCCTTGGATCCGGTCATGCAGAGACCCAATGCTGAGAGCAACGTGGAATTCAGGAAACCCCGTGCACGATGTTACCGTAAACTTGCTCATAGATGCTCAATAGTACATACAAACGCGATTCGTGCCCTAGCCCTTGTCGATCTCAGTGCTACGTCTAAGCTTTATGTTATCACCCCGATGGTACTGTAACCAACCCTTCAATAAACTCTACGGCTCTGTCATCTACATCTATTGAGATAGAATCTCATCAGCAAGACAATGGATATGTCAATGACGAGCAGCATGATGGCCATGTCAACCTCAACAAGCATGCCCATGTCACCCACCTCATCCATGGCCATGACCACATCAACATCAATGATGGGTATGAACGACATGGGCAATGACATTCTTCACATCCACCTCAACACCCTTATTCTCCATGACCTGGACACCGAAAACCACAGGACAATACGCAGGCACCTGCATCTTCCTCATCGTCATCTCGCTCATCTTCCGCGCCATCATCGCACTCAGAAGCTACATGGAAGCCAGCACCTGGTCTCGCTCGCCGCTCTCATCCGTCCCAGAGGCGTACAAGAGTTTTCCCAAAAGCGCCGAGGACGGGGATGGTTGCGCTGTGGACACGCAAGCGAGGGCGACGGTTCAGCCATGGCGGGTTGGAGTCGAGGGATCGCGAGCGGTTTTGGATGTGATGATTGTGGGAGTGGGATATCTTTTGTAAGTCTACCTAGCGGGTGTCTTCGTGGCTTGGCTGATGGATTGAGGATGATTGCGGTTATGACTATGAATGTGGGGTATTTCTTGTCGGTGCTTGGGGGTACTTTTGTTGGTAGTTTTTTGTTTGCTAGATTTGCTGCTGCGCGTGTTTGTCGGTGATTTGTTGTGCTGGAGAGGGATTGATGGATGGCTTGAGGTGTAATGTATGTGGATCAAGTGGTTAACCTATCGTCCACGGAACTCGAAGGATCGGGTGCGGTATAAGGTTCTGCTATTCGGTAGCCTGACGAATGCGAGGTTGCTGCAGACGTAGTGTATGGACAGAGTCTCATAGTGGACAAGAAGTGTCATTATGGGAATTATCGCTATATATCATCACCTCACTTCGCCACAGATTGACCGGTGCCTAACATCGTGTATGCAATGATTATGAAGCACTGTTTTTCGCTAGGTCACTACTATAAATCTGCAGGATTTGATGCTCAAAATTCGAATGAATGATGATCAGACAGCAGGATGCATTAGCGATACGTTGGCGGTATGGAAATTTCACAAGCTGGATCCTTTAAACAGTCCTTGTGGAATTCCAGCGTAGGCCAAAGCAAAGCACAATGTACATACCTCACGACAACAAACATTTTGATTATATGCTTCAGTTCTGAAGACTGACATTGCTGTACTCCACCTCAAAAAACTTTGCACATGGTACCGACTTCAAATGGCGAGTTGTCAAGTACACTGGCACCATTTCGTAATATAATCAGACTGCCACAATAACAAATCATATAGAGCGCAAAATCCACAACCGTCGAAAGAGGGCGCAGCATCACTTTGAGCCTCAGAAAGTCGCCCTCGGGACGCAGGCTGCCTGGGCTGGGCGAGGACGGCGTGCTACGGATCTTGACTCCAAGGGCGAAAATGGACTATGAACAACGCAATCCTAGCCAGCTGAAGGTGAAATCTATACCGAATTAATTAGGCCTTGAGGAGAGGAGACCGAGCAGAGGCGAAAGAAAATGGTAGAAATTCAGAGGGGAACAGATGGAAGAAATGTTGATAAGGAGAAGTGCGTGCGCGAGGCCTGATAGGAAGTTCATTCCACCACATTCGCTAGGGGAGAAGATGAAGGCGACGGCGGGATGATAGTCCTGTTGAGGTCAAGGAGGCCAGCAAGCATTAAAGCATAGATAAGTAGAGGATCTCAGCAAGGAGACAAAAACAGGGAAACAGTTTTGGAGAAATTCGTCGCTCGTATGATGAGTTGAGCACTTTTTTGGTTGTGGACTACATAGAATGGGACTCGCAATATATGTGAGGATAATGAACATCAACAATCTCGGTCGAATGTTCTTCCGAGTGCCGACATACCTGAGCTTCTCACAAGGTCGCGTCGAAGATCGTATGCCACCTCATTGCCGTCGCGTACAAACCATAATCATCTATCTCTCCTCTCTTGTCTGATATCGTACCTCATGCGAGTGTAGAGTCAAAATCCTGGATCTTTATCAGGTTGCCACTGCTTATATCTACCGCTCAATGTCTGATCCACCTCCTTCCAAGCGCGCTCGAACTGATGAGCATGTGATTTCTGAACAAGATACACAGCAGCAGTGTCTGACAGACAGACTTACACGCACGCTAGAGAATAAAGCATGGGTCGACAGTTGCAGAGAAACACTGAAAGTCATTCCTCTTGACACCTTATACTCTATCGTTATTGCTGCTGCTGCCCATGACCCAGATGTTGAGCCTTCATTGCAACGAGCCGCGATAGATGCAGAAAGAGCTAAACTAGACGCAGAGAAGGCGGAAATCGAGGCGGAAATAGCCGCCATCAATGCGGCAAGAGCAGCAGCAGCCACGCACATAATCGATTTTGACCATCTTTCCAAGGAAGTCTGGCATGAGCTGAACACGCGATACTCGGGTCTTTCCGGCTCAAAGCAATATGACAGAGCATATGACGCTCTCGGTGTAGTCCTAGATTGCGTTGCTGAAATTGGTGAGCAAACGCCAGTACATGCGAGCTTCGGCACGAAGAAGAGCGCGCTAGAGACTTTGCGGAAGATGGGGAGATCGGTATGCTTGAGCAACAGTGATGTCGTTGGACACGAGGTTTATCAAGCATTTGGGTGGGGGAGATACATCACTCCCAGATACCATGTTTAGCATTGTTGAGGGTATGACAGATGGGGACAGGGCGCACTTCATGACTTCTGAATTCGAGGCAAAGCTGGTGGAGCTTGAAGGACTGGCGGAGGGCCAGTGTGTCTTCGAAGGGCTTGAAAAGGTGCGACTTGCGTTGACAGGCATTGATGAGTATTCTGAAGAGGATGGGGATGAGGAAGAAGATGATGAGAATGATGATCAAGTCGATGATGATGAAGATGGAGAAGAGGATGACGAAGACGAGATCGAGGTTGTTGACCTTCGGTGATGACCGTAAATGGACAGTGGGAGTCCGAAGATAGATCTGCCCACGTCGATACCAGGTCTGAGTTAGTAAAGGATGAGGCCGGGTAACACACTAGCGATACATCAGATATGGAATGGCTTGTTATGAATCGGCAAGGCTTGCCGGTCGATTTCTTGTATAATATTAAGGCTGAAAGCACAGCACTTTAGAAATCAAAGCTAAGGTACTGGCCAAGTGTAACGAGGTCCGCCCTTGATTAAGAATCGTCATGGAAACGCCAGGCGCCACCATGTGTAGTTATACATCTGGCCCAGATCGGCCAGCCCATCGTCACAGTCGTGAGCAAAACTCCAGTAAACTCGTCCCAAGACATCGCTTGATCGCATGGCAAAAGTGGTTGGTACCTGTCACGTCAAATGAGTGGCTGAGCATCTGGAAGGGCTGGTGGACCAGCCAAGGGCGAGACTGCGGCGAAATGAGAAGGGACAGCACTGTGAGAGGTAGGAGAGGAATTGGTGTCACCGAGTTGGCGCTCTATGCATCGAGTGTCAGTATGCGATGCTTGGGCCGGGGCGTTATGAATGGGAGATGGAGATTGTATACCCAGTTCGCGTATTCGTTGCTTCAACATCTGATTCTCTCTCGTCAACATCTGTGTTTCGGCCTGATAGAAAGCACTCTCGTCTCTTGCACCGCCCAGTAGCCAGTCTTCTCTTTGAGGGTCATAAGCAGATGACAGAGGACGCAGCATGGGAGACTGGCTACTGCTTCGCGGATCCCCCGTTCCAGACAGACGTGAGGATGAGTTGCGGGAAAGTGTGATGGGTCGTTGTCTGGGAGAGGGCGGCACTCGTGTTTGTTGCAGTCCCAGTCCTCCACTTGACGTTCTGGATCTCGTGCCAGGGTCCAGAGTCAGAGTGGCAGGGGGAAGCTGAGTGGAGGGTTCGGACATGGAATCATTGTGGACAGCGACAGAGTGTTGGCCAGACGTTTCAGAAGGCGACGAGGGGTTGGCGGCTTGAAGCGCTGTGATTTGGTTTTGTTGGCTTCTTATCATGTGAAGTAGGCGATTCTGCAACACTCCTGTCAGCTTCACGTTCCACTGGGACTTGTCACACACGGCGCATATTATGGCAACAATGCATGGCGACAAGACAGACTCACCACTTGTGCCTCTTGTTCGTTCTCGAGCTGCTGATGAATCTCTCCAAGACTCGGCGCTCGATGATGCTGTGCCATTTCTCCAGGTCCTGGTAGATTTGGATCCGTCAGGTGCATATTCATCATGAGACTGGATCGTCTCCTTTCAAATCTTGGCGAATTATGATCGGGTGAGTTTCTGAAGCCCGAATTGATCGTGGCCGCAGCTTGCAACGACGACGACGACGACGATAGCGATGCCGAGTGTGGAGATGGAGATGGCGGTGTACCGGTATGCACGCTTATCGCTTCCGAAGGAGGGTTGGGAATAGCCATCATGACACTAGGACGCGTCTGTGATGTGATGGGCGACACTTGTACGCTGACCGGGGATTGTGATGGTGGTAGAGAGTTGAGATCTGGCGCCATCTCGATGACAACCTAATAAAATACGATATTCACCGAACGAGATCTAGTCATTCTGGGCTGAGCTGTCATGGCATGGCCAGACTGTGACGACGCGACCGACTGGCCTGACTGTCACGCCAGCTGAGGGGTCAACCTACTCTACCTTGCCTTATTACTCAACCCACTCTACTGTGTTACCTTCCATTACTGAAACTGACTTATTGTTAATCGAACCCTGCGTGCCTGCATTAAATTGTACCTGCACATGGCAGAAATCACCTTATCCAACCCTTATCGATAAATAAACCAATCCGACCAAGCTCGGTTGGTCCTGCTGCTCTTGCTCTTGTCGTCCTTGAGCCGCTTACCTTAGGTTGGCTTTTGGCTGCAAGCCACCCTCGGTCCGAGATGCCCCTCGCACCTACCCTACCTTATTACATACAGTAGCCCTCGTGATTCGTTCCTCTTTCTTGCTTGCTAGCTACCTTAGGCTCTCTGCATGCATGTCATGGACCATGCCGTGCTTCTCCCCAGCAAACACTCCTGCAACCCTCCCCTCGGGTCTTCGTCAATCTTTCTTGTCACCACAGCACGCTTGCCATGCGTCTGCCCTATCTTACGGTACCTTACCTTTACTCGACACCACTCGTTCGCATGTCGCTTGGCTTGCTGCAGCTTTAACAAACTGCATATCAGGCTTTGCAAAATACTACTTACAACCTCGAGCCCCTACCACTCTTATTAGTGGTGATTGCACTAGCAGAAGCGCCATCCAAGAACACGCTGTTTGTAGCCTGTTGCTCCTGCCATCACGCGAAGTGGATCCCGTACCTCTGACTTGGGCTCACGACCTTGAAATTGGCCCATTTTTTTTTCCCGTTTCAGACTTTGCAGCTACTTACCGAGTTTCACCATGTCCCACCAAACTCCCCATGAGATCTCCGCTATAACAACTGCCGTGTCTATCGCTTACACTTGAACTTTTAGTAGCTTGCAAATTGCACATGCCCTTGCTTACCGGCCTCTCTCGTCTCTGCTCACTCCTCGCACTGTATATGTGTATCGCAGCCCTAGACGCTTCGTGGAGACGTCGATCAGTCGCTTGCCTAGAATTGGTTTACGCATTCGTAGCTGTGAACTCTCTCGTACCAAGGCGTTTGGGGCTCCCTCTTCCGTCACAGCCCCTGTCCATTTCGGAGATACCGCTTCCCCAGAGTGGTTTGCTTCAGAACGAGTGGCGTTTGCGATCATGGAAGTTGACTCGAATCGGTAAGGCTAACGTACTTCCAGAGCGTCCTCCAGGAGGGCAGTTCTGCAATGTTCCACGTTGCTTCTCTCTGCTTTGCTTTCTTCTCTTCTCTACCTCGTCCCGGTGCCGCTGTCGTTCATGCCTTTTTTCAATTCATACTTTTCCACTGCCCTTTGAAAGGTCAGCGCTTCTGGAAGCAATCTAATTCTTATGCTGGTCCATCCAATCACGTCTTCGTCACATCCTTATCACACTGCGTCCAAGACTTCCTCACATAGATGAGCTCGGAAAACCATCCCATCCTAGATGCTGGCATTCACAACATTCACAAATATCTACCCTCAATCATGACTGCTTTCGACGACAAGCCGCTGCCACAAGTCGGAGAAGCAACGCCAAAGCTGCCGCCGCTATCTCCTGTCGAGGCCGACAACACCCCTCCTCGCAGGCGTCAGTCCGACAGATCCGACAAGCAAGGCACCAAGATGTCCCTGTTCGGCCTCTTCAGCCGACCAAAAGTAGAGAAGTTTCGAGGTTATGCTGAGGCCGGGTTACCTCTACCACCAGTTCAGGAATTGATATCCCGAGCAGCTACTCCAGATCTGAGGAAAACAGAAAAACAATCTTTTGACAAGCCTTACCCTCCCTTGCCAAAAGGCTCGCCTCGAAGGTCTTCCCATTCTACTTCTCGAGAAGGAGCAGCGAGGCAGCGACGAGGAAGCTGTATATCGCCTTCCTTGTCCCAAGCTTACGCCCAGGCTATCAAGGCGTCCAGCGCTCACACCACCGATGGAGCCATTCCACTTCAAGTGTCTCGTAATCGGAGAGACTCACAGGATGTCTCCGTACGACCGGAACGGTCGCATCGCAATGCTTCACTCACATCGGTACAGTACTCGGCCTTGCCCAAAAAGGTGTTCACACTGCTTCTCTCGGGCCATGTACTCCAATACTCTGATCAAGGCCATGCGGAGAGACAACCGGAAAGAGTGTTATCACTGACCCTGGATTCAGTGGTATATGTCTGCAATTCGATACCAGGAGAACCCTTCGTTCTTCAGGTTGCGCAGAATAATGAAGCGCTGAATGCCGGACTCTCGTCCCCAGTTTCATTCATATCCAGAATGGGCTTTAGAGGTGCCCTGGCTCGGAAGGAAGCAGCCAACATGATCTTGGTCCTCAAAAATGCCAAAGAATTGAACGATTGGATGGTGTTGATACGAAAGTGCGTTCAACTTCTTGGCGGAGATGCCGCCGAGGAAGGCAATAAGGGTGAGGGTGTTGTCATTGAGGATGAGCAGAGAGTAGAAGACTTAGATTCAAGAGAAGGGACTGTGGGACAGGCATTGGCCAGTAATCATGACTTTGCTCACCTTCCGGCTACTTCAGATTTAGAGGCAGGTAACACAACCATCAGTCCAGAGCCAAAAGCGACAACCGACCTTGACGAGAAGGTCAGTGTCCCTGAGCCAGCATCACTGCATAGAAGAAGTACATCGTCATTACGACTTGCCTCACCATCACACAAGCAAAATGTACTAGTTATGGAGACGAAGTCCGAAGACAGCAACAGCGCGACGCCTCGAGACTCGCCCATGTCGGGTACAGATTGTGATGCTGCTTCCTCTGACGAACAAGCACGCAAACACTTCCCTTTCAAGATCAGATCCGCAATTCCTGCACACTTACCTCAGCCAAAGTCTACATTTTTCAGCGCATCAACCAGCCTTTTCAGCAGTCCCATAACCTCGCCTAGGTCAACCCTCGATTTCTGCGACCAGATTCAGTTCGTGGATAAGGATGACTCGCGGCCTGAGTCCATTGTCGCGGAACTGCCAACGATTCGGAAGCCACGTATTCTGGGCCGAGTCAATACTCCCACGCCTACTACAACAACAGGAACTGAGGCCAAGCACAGAGATCCGAGATTGAGACCCCTTCGTACATCCGAATCCACCACTTTGAGACGCTCGATTACGAAGCCTTTTGCTCTTCCTCTAAAGATCGACACAACAATGAGTGCATATGAGGTAGGAAGCAAACCAAAGCAAGCAAATGGCGATGACTCGCCAGTGGTAAAGACAATGAACACAACCCCACCTCCAATTTCGACCCGGAGTCCCCGCCGTACTCCGTCGGTGAAACTTTCCCTGTTTCCACCACCTACGCCAGCTCCTGCAGTAGCCTCAAACCCAGCAAGGGTAGCGACCAAGAATGCCCATTCTCTCCGCAGGCCTGCCAGTCTCCAGGTAAACTCGAATCCAGCACCCTTTCTTTCTTCAATCCGGAGCAGCAGTGCCGCCACCGCCACTACCACTCGCCAACCTCTCAGGAAAGCCGAAAGTGCAACCTCCCTCCGCACCGCTGGCGCTATGGCCAACACAGGCGGAAAAGTCACGCCTATTCGTTCGCCAACATCCGACTATCGATTTGTGAATCCAAACAAAGACCTGGCCGGAAACACATTCATGCGTTCCCGCTTCGGAAACTCCATATCCAACACCCCCAGGCCACCCACATTGCGCTCCGCCTCAGCGCTAGAATTGAGGCGCCCTCAGAGCCGGAACAAGATTATGACCGCATCGCCCCCGTCGAGATCGATACCGGCACCAGCATCCAAAGTTGTTCTTCACCGCCCCAAAACGAGCTCGAGGGACGTAACAAGAAGTCCTGAGATGATGAGTCCAGGGCTGCCGAAGCTGGATCTGGGTCTTCCTGTTATCGGGCTGGCGCCGCCTGCCCCGCCTCCGACAAGGGATCTACCTTCCTTGCCGCCTCCGCCGCAAGTGCCGCCCAAGGGCTCGGTAGGAGTCGGTGCGCATTGAGTTGGCATGGTCGTTGGAAAACGAATGTTGCACAGGGCAGTTGTGAGGGGCTCAGGCCGGAGCAAATGATTTTGGGGGACATTTTTGTATATCTTATCTTATCTTCTTCTTCTTCTTCTTCTTCTTCTTCTTTCTAGATGGCTTTTATCCATGAGTGATATTTTATAGAATGCCAAGGCAAAAATATGGCACGACTGGTCAGCAACTACGATGATTCTGGCTCGTTCTGGGTAATCTTGGTTCTCTTACAATCATGATGTATTTGGTAGGAATGTTTGGCCAGTACTAAGTTCTGTAATGACGATATCATCATCATTATCATCCTTGTCAACGAACCTCTCCATGTGTCCATAGAGTAATGCAGAAGATGGCTCTCACCTGTGTTTCGTTCTTGCCGCCTATGTCCTTGCTGGCTGCAGTATATAAAAATCATGTCAGGGGGTCAAGTCTACTCGTTCTCGTTCTCGTTCCTGAGGGAACAACTCTGCTGGTGTAAGTTCAGAACTTGATACATCGATGAAGACTCATGTCTGTGTTTCTAGCACTGGCAGGAGAGAGATATCGTCGGGCCGGACTTATTGTCGTTGAATCGGCCTATCCACCTAGGCTGAGAAAGAAACAGGGTCGCCCTTGGAACCTAAAGATCTAGAAAGACAAGATCCTAGAAAGAATGAAGATCTGATGTCCCAAACGAAACATGTCATTTGCGTGAAATGTCACGGTAGCATGAGATAAAGACGTGGAAATGTCGAGCAATATTCATCGACTGTGTGTACGCTACTGTACTTTCTACACCTGCTACACCAAAATTACGAGGCTGCGTGACTCGGCCCACATACCCAAACGCCATGCTTCAACAATCCGCTATGCTGCAAGCAAGCATTGCTGCCGGATTACGCAGACACCATCAATTCCAGTCGATACGCTGTTTACTAGAGTATTCTTCCAGGTGCAAATGCGAACGCCGGATGGACAACGCCGGGCCCAAATCAATAACGCCAAATGCCGTCCCAACCATAACCCGTGGAAAGAGTAAAAGCGCTTGCTTCTCTCTCGTGATATCATCGACCAGACTCCAAACACCATGACCAGAATGTTGTTCAAAATCTCTTTACTTTTTCTTGCTCTTTGTGTCTCCATCCGGAGACACATATGGAAATCCAGGAAAGTATTCTCCAATGCCGCGATCGAGCGACTTGATGCTCATGGGCTTGACGTAGAAATCGTTGACACCAGCTTCGAAAGAGCGGGATTTGTCCTCGGCCGAGTCCTGCCCCGTCACCATGAATATAACCGATGGTTGCAGTGTGTGCTGGTCTTCTAGCTCACGGATTCTACGTGTGGCGTCAACGCCATCGCAGACTGGCATTTGTAGGTCCATTAAGATCATGTTGGCCGGTTCGTTCTTGTCAATAGACTCTTGAAACTTCCGTATAGCTTCCTTTCCATCTGTGGCTGTGACGTAGGGTACCTTGCGCTTTTCACAATACATACGCATGATGCGCAGGTTGACAACATTATCGTCGACCAACAATGCACGCGGTCGAGCGTCAGTCGGAGACACTGAGGCCAGCTCATCTGTTGAGCGCTTGCTTGAGCCTTTGTCACACGTGCCGCTTGCTGTTTCACCCAGTTCGGAATCAGAGTTGAGACGCTTGTACATGCCATCCAACTCTTTCAATATTTCCTCCAAACGTGTGGTCAAGAAAGGTCCTGAGAAAAACCCCACTTCGTGCTTTCCATGCAGCTGGTTCGTTGCAGCCCCCGCAGGGATGAGAGTCATGGCGACTTGCCTAGGATCGACCGTGGCAACCAATTTCCGAAACTCATCAAGATCAGGGGTATAAGTGATGATGATCATGGACCCATCAGGAGTATTCGAATCTTTAAATCCACGGTGTGTCAGGTAGCTTGCAAAATGTAAGACCAGATCAGGGCGCTCCATGTCTGCCGGTACCACATGAAACAATTTTGGCATGGCTTCTAGTTTTGGCGCCTCGTATTGATGGCGATCGATCGGGCATGCAAAGCCAGGGTTACGGAATTCGGCCCGGAAATGGGAGCCAAAACCTATTTTGGAGCTTATCAACGACACCTGTCCATTAAGGACATGAGCGATCTTTGGTGCAAGTGTTAAGCCGAGACCTGCACCACGTGTATGTTGGTCGACCTTTTCATAAGGCTCGAAGATGCGCTGCTGGTCCTCGGGTCTGATACCGCAACCGGTGTCAACTATATCAAATCGTATACGTGAATAATCTGAAGAGCCGGATATGGTGATGATGACTGCACCCTTTTGCGTGAATTGGAGAGCGTTGATAATCAAGGGCTGAATGCATTCTCGGAGCAGAACTAGATCAATGACGATCATGCAGTCATCTGTCGCTAGTTGGTTCTCGAACATGAGCGATATCTGGGAGAGATCTCGTTCTGGAATAGTCGAAACAACGTCTTGAAGGATGTCAGCCTCGACTTGCTTTAGAGTCTGGAGGCTCGCTGGTCGGACCACGGCTCCACTCTCAGCCCAACGATTCAATTTGAGCATGTTGTTGACTGTCGACATCAGTTCACGGCCCGAGTCTCTGATGGTTCTGAGAAAAGAAGAAGCAGTCAAAGCGCCATAGGAGGAGTCGACCAAGGGCCCATCGTCCAACAAGTTCCGGCTCGCCAATTCCTCAGCAAGCAAGTCGACAGATCCCAAGACACCATGGATGGGCGTTCTCAGCTGATGGGTGATGCCGCGTAGGAATCTATCCTTTGCATCGAGAGCTTCTCGCAATCGGCCTTCCTGGATAGTATTGCGGAGTACTAAAGCGCATCGCTCGACGAACCAAGCGTCGACATCATCAAAGACGTACTGCAGCTCGTTGGAGGTAACGACCAGGTATTTGTTAAGAGGCTGCGTTTGGCAGGCGTAAATTATTGCTCGGACTGTATAATCAGTATGTAGTTTTTGATGGTTTTGGGTGAGAATGATGTGATCGATCAATTCGGAATCTTCCCAAAGACCATGATGCACGTCATGAAAGTGAACGGGTTCCTTGCGACCTGGAACGCGGACACTGTGATCGACAGCCTCTTGAACAAAAATGTCGACATGAGGATAGACCTCGGCGATAATGTCGCGAAGAGAGGCCTCGACAGTGTCGGGGGTCGCTGTAGCCTGTATATTTGCAAGTAGTTCTGACATGACCATGCGTTGCTGTTTGCGGCTTTGGCGGGATCGGTTGATGATCTCGGCCGACACCATATCTGCAAAGCGAACCAAAGCGGCTTGCTGCTCTATGCGCAACCCTGCCTGGGGCGTGTTCGAGGCGATGCAGAGGGAGCCGAGGGCTATGTCATCGCCACTTTCGGCTTTGCAGCGCAACTGAGTGCCAGCGTAGCTGCGTAGACCCCCCTCTTCAGCATGAGGCGAATGTTGGAAACGCCAGTCGTTGTTCATGTCGGGAATCATGAATACAGACTGAACGAGCTTGTTAGCGAGCCTTTATGATGATGTGGGAAGAGCACATACTCCTGAAGGTTGGTTGACGGTATGACTGCATGTGGATTCTCGACGCGGTAGCATAGCCAGGGGCAGACCGGCAGTAACAAGGCGTGAATAGACATCCTCACTAAGGAGTCCGATTATGGCGAACTCCCAGCCCATGAACTGCTGGATCATGTCCAATTTGTCCTGTAACGTCACCAAAAAGTCCTTGTCGTTGACGACATCCCTTGTGTAGTACCAGAGCAGAGTCAGTCGCAGTCGCTCATGCTTGGTCAAAACGGGGGCGAGATAGCGATCAGTAAATTCCTGTGGTGGGGAGGGCGGGCGTTTCGGGTCGCTCGTGTGTGATGTTATGTCTCCATAGACCGCGCGAATCTCTTCGATGTCGTAGGCGTCCAGAGGCTGGCTCGAATGTGCAGGGTCGAATATGGGACCAATCTCTTCCGGCCGAGGAGGGAGACTGGCAGGATCCAGCCTGCTCGCTGGTCCATTCGATTTGGGAAAGTACGGAGTGAAGAGCCGGTTCGGCATCATGGAAAACATTCGTCGTTCTTCTTGCACCTGGCTCTTTCCTCGTCTTCCACGCGATGCGTGTGATGCCGCCGCCGCGCTATACTGGCAGACTGCCTTGGGAGAGTGGAGATTCAAGTAGCAATCGCATCCATGAAATTGACCAGCGCATACACCAATCCGAGGCGCTGTGGGGCACTTTCTGAGTATGTTTCTACTTTTGACCCCGAACACAGCCCTTTCACTCCGGTACCATGTGTCTCTCGTTCAGTGTGACTTGAGTACCAAGAGATGATTTGTGCGTGCGGCGTGCTAGAGTTGGCAAGCTCTGCCAATTGACTCTTTCAGACAAGAGCAGCGCGCCGCCGCCCGCGAACCTACTAACAGGGCCTTCCTTTATCTTAGGGTTCACAAGCTGCACGGATTTTCCGCCTCGAATCGTTGCGATCGAGGCCGTTCCAACTGTGCAACCCCAACCGGACCTCGAGTGTCCGGCTATCCTTATATCCGATGCACGTGATTTGTTGTCTCTACGCTTACCAAATTCGAAATCGCGATGCATGTCGAGTAGAGGCCCTTGAGTAATAGAGTTGGTGGACCTGTGAATGGTTAAGCTCGATGATGCATCATCATCATGATTACACTCTTCCGTGATCGGTGCTCCATTGTTGTGACACTGTTTGACTCAGGCCATTGAAGGCCGGCGAGCGTTTCTCCATGATTGACCCTCATAAGGGTGAAGGTTTGGCGACATGGCGGGAAGTTACAGCTCCTCAATTCCTGGTTGCGCGAACACAACGCGACCCACATCGTGGCGCCGTGGCCTCGAACACGGCACATGCTTGGAACACCCTGCGCCACAGCGGTTGTTTCCAGAACTTATTCGGTGTATGAATTTGCTCAAGCGCTGTCGTAACAGTAATGCAAGGATGCCTTGGTCATTATAGAGGCAAGATTGGGACTCTCTGTGTGCGAGACGAAAAGGTGATCTAAGTACTTCCCTTTTTCCGAGCTGCCCGGATGCCACGGCCGAACTACTCATACAGTCTACAAGTAAAAATGTCGCATTTGCTCGTATATTAAGAGTATAATGATAAGTGCTTGTGCTTGATTTTCTCGAGCCAATTTGATTTGTACTTTGTACGCCACGTGGAGTATGGCTGGCTACGGGCCTACGGCACGGATACGGTATCCGTGAGTTCCCTATCTCATTGACAGCGTTGCCAATAATATTTGTCTCTCTGTCCTTGCGTTACACTGTTGAGGCATCTGCCCAGTACGGTAAATACAGAGTGGCTGATCATGGCTATAACGGAGGTAACGCATCGAACACAGTCTAGACCAAACAGCCTCTCAGCTGTGCAGTACATCGAAGTCAATGCTTGGCGATAACTTCTTTCCCCTGCATCCACACATTTGCCGGCCTTCCCCAGTAAGGTACTTGGAAAAGTTCGGATTCCCCGCATGAGCCTCGAAAGCCCTGTTCGAACCATCGCGTCGAAGGCACTCCTCAAAATGGAAAATCTACTACTGCAACGAGCCAAGAAGGTGGGAGACAGGGAAAATGAAAGAAGAGCAAGAAGGAGCTTAGAGCTGCTTGTGTTAGCCACTAAGCTCTCTTTCATCTATAACCATAGCAACCTCTGTATACTGCTGTACCTGAGTGAGATAGCCCAAAGCAGGCGCGGAGCTGCAGTCATTGGCACATGGCGGCTAAACCGGTTAAAGTCTCTCGATATAGTGGTAACGTTCAGATGTAGATTCTGCGTACACATTGACATTGCTTTGACAAAATTGCTCAAACATCCAATAACACATGTCGCAGCCTCAGAACGTCAACCTGAGGCTTGATCAGATAGTGAAACCGCCATCAATGACCTGGACTGTGCCAGTCATGTAAGAAGAATCTCCGCTCAGTAGGAAAGCAATAAGTTTGGCCACCTCCTCGGGCTTTCCATTTCTCGCTCTTGACACAGTTTTTAAGACCAGTAAGGTTGACGGCAACCAAGGTGTCCCAGTCTTTGTCATCCAAATCTCGAATCGGATACCCATTGGCGGGCTTGGGCCCGATGCCAGCAAGGTTTGCAGCGCCATCCAGTCGACCAAATCTGTGAACAGTGTCTTTGAGCCAGGCATCAACGGCGCCAGGCTTGCGTACGTCAAGTTCGACTGGCAAGACTTTGTCGCTGGTCATTGGGCAGGCCTTTTCTATGTCTAGGACTGCGTGATGGAGGGCTCTGCGGTCGGTACGGCAACAGAGACGAAGCAGCCTTTGGAGATGAGGAGTTCAGCGAGGGCGAGACCAATGCCTGAGGCTCCTCCTGTTATAGCGGTGACTTTACCTTCGAGGTCAGACATTTTGTGAAGTGGCGATCCAAGATCCGATCAGATGAGATAAAGCAGCTATACGCATGTCTGGCTGAGCTCTCGCTATTTGTATAACGAAGCGAGCGGTCGACCCCTCATAAATCGAGTTGTGACTTTGGTACGATACATCCGGATAGCTACCCCGCTTTGGAGATCAGGCACCATCATTACCATGGTTGTAAAATGATGAAGTACTTGTGAGTACGTTACCGTTGTGTGATACGTATACATGCGATATTGCCATCGTCAGTGTATACGCCACTGTACAAAGATACAGGTCATGCTAATAAAACACTTGAAGAAGAAGATATTGCCTGAAGAAAGAATCGAATACAGTCGATCGTGGTCAACCGGACCTGAAGCAGTCGAATGGTTTGATTCTCACGACTCCTAGCAAAGCGTCCTCAATGCAAAGGTTGCCTACAAGAACATGACCAAGAGTGACGTGAGAGCAAGCCTGCGTGAACCAAGATGTCATGTCCTATTATACGGCATCAGGTATGAGTACCTTAGATGCATACCTTACATTCGAAATTCATGGTCTGCCATATCTTATCGCTTCACTATGACATCACTCCAGTCCGAGCTCAGGTGAATGTACCGTATCTACAGCTCCACTCGGGTGTTTGCATGTGAAAGTAAGTCAGCGCAGACATGATCAATCCAACCTAACGACTCTAAGCAGTTGCAAGCACAATTTTGCACAACCCATCAAGACCAGCCACAACTGAAACAGGTCCATTCAAAAATGTCGTATCTTAATAATCTCAGGGATATCCCCACTCTCAGCCTCCTGTACAAGCTCCAGCGCTTGCACCCGACTGCTTCCACTCTGCCAAAGGCCACAAGCGCATTCAACGACAAAATCTCGCTCATTCGTACCGATATTACCCAAATCAGAGTCGATGCCATCGTGAATGCAGCCAACGAAGGCCTCCTTGGCGGAGGTGGGGTTGATGGCGCCATCCACAGAGCAGCTGGTCGTAGACTCTACAACGAATGTCGCACTTTGAATGGATGCGACACAGGCGACGCCAAAATCACCGATGGCTACAATCTGCCATGCAAGAAGGTCATTCACACGCCTGGTCCCATTTATGGCTCTTACAAGACCAAAGACAAGCACACTTCACTGCTGCAAAGCTGCTACAGAAGATGTCTTGACTTGGCTGTTGAGAACAAGTGCAAGAGCATTGCCTTTAGTGCATTGAGCACTGGCGTCTACGGCTATCCAAGTGGCGAGGCTGCCGAGACTGCGATTGGAGAGGTCAAGAGATGGTTGGAGGAGGATGACGACAGGGCTGCCAAGCTAGAGAGAATCATCTTTTGTTCCTTCATGGCGAAGGATGAGGAAGCCTACGAGGAATGGATTCCGTAAGTATTGAGAACATGACTTCTTCCCAAAAGCACGACGTACTAATATTCCATTCCACAGCAAGTTCTTCCCTCCCGCCGATGAGGCGGCTGACCTCAACGAGGACGACAAGGTCGAGCAGACCGAGACTTCAGAAGGCTTGAACCTGCCCGACTTCCCAGACGCTCCCACCAACGAACCTGCTGAAAAAGGCCAGCCCGAGACTAAGAAGCTCAAGACCGACCATGAACCAACCGACGACTTTGAGTTGGTCGACAAGAATGAGGTTCAAAAGGAAATGGCAGACGAGACTGAGCAAATTGGCGACGAGAATACCGAGAAGAAGTCTGAGCGAAGCGTCACCAAGGATGGGGACTAAGTTTCTGGTAGGGGGGGCTTCAATCAGGCCGGGCAAGTCTGTATCCCTTGATCGATGATCGGGAAACAAGCTTAAAGTGTTTCAGCTAGCAAAGCATGAATATCGCTGAGGCTACATGCTACATACAGTCTGCTTACAAGAAGACATGATTGATGAGGCGTTTCAAAGTTGCTCGCTTGAGTGCGAGCTGGAGCGGCATATCCACGGGAACAGTACTATACCCAAGAGTTGATATTACCAAAGTTCGTGCTTTTTACGAGGTTTCCTTTCTCTTTGTGCAACCTCTTTCCCCATGATTTTTCAGCTTACCCCATAACAACAGTATTCTAGTCAGAAGACTATCACGACAGCCAACGATCATTGTTCGACGAAGCTAATAATAACTTTCACTTTATTGCATACTTCTAACCTTGCGACTCCCCAACCACTTCTTGACACCACGTGCACCTCCGCAGATATATGACTTTTCTGCAGACTAGCCTCCCCCTTGCAGCCGGATGTCCAACATTTCCACATCGGGAATAGCGCTCATCTCCACCTGCATAGTCATCAAGATCACATCCGGACACGAAATCATACCACATATCAAAAAATCTCTCACCTACCTTACACGAACATGACCCAGGTAATACGACCTTCAAGAAATTCAAGCTGGAAGAAAACAGAGCTTGCCAAGCCACAAGCACCACAAGCATGAAAGGCAATCCATACAAGAGATCAATCATTGGTCGAGAGCGTAAATTTGATAAGGGACAATGCCTTGGTACGACGAACGATCTACGTACTTGCATGATTCTGCAATATTCTTTAATGTTGTGTAATCTCCATTAGGTTCAACCTTGATTGAGAGAAAGGGTTGGGGTATATGAGGTGAAAACTATATGCTTTCCCAGATTCTCATGACCATCAGCTGCTGTCAGTTTCAACTGCCTTTTCCTTACAGAGAAGAGAAAGGCTAGGCTCTTTCGTGATCATGATGCATATTTGTAGACATACTTGGCTTGTCCTGCTATCTACCGCATATCTTCTGGATGCTGCTTTGGCAGCTTCAGCCATCAATGCAACTTACAACACTCTGGACTACGTAGATCAATTAATCGGCTCAAGTGGCGGAGGCAATGTCTTTGCAGGCGCAACACTGCCGTTCGGTAAGTTGGTTTCTTTTAGTCAGCTCCCATATCCTCTTCCCGTTCTCACAAGATCCAGGCATGGCCAAAGCGGTAGCAGACACGGATTCCGGTAGCAATCAAGGCGGCTTCACAACAGATGGCTCCAACATAACCGGTTTCTCAACCCTTCACGATGCCGGAACCGGCGGCGCGGCCTCTTTGGGAAACTTTGCTCTATTCCCCTATGCCTCGTGCCCCAATGACGAGATCGACAACTGTGCCTTTCCCAAGAGAACACGGGCGACGCCATTCGACAATAGCTCTGTCAACGCATCGCCGGGGTATTTCGGACTGACTTTGTCCAGTGGAGTCGAGGTCGACATGACTACCGCGAGACGCACGAGTTTGTTTCGCTTCACTTTCCCTTCTGGCAGTGGTTCGAGCAGTCCGTTGATATTGATGGATTTGACTGATCTCTCCGACTCGAGACAAGATAACGCATCTATTTCTGTAGATAGTGATACGGGCAGGATGACAGGCAGTGCCCGCTTCCTTCCCAGTTTCGGCAGCGGAAACTACGTTGCCTATTTCTGCGCCGACTTCTCGGGCGCCACCATCCGGGACTCTGGCATCTTTGTTAATAGTCGAGCGAGCTCTAATGTCTCGGACTTGACCATCTCGAGGGGCATAAACGGATATCCCCTACCGGGTGGCGCCTTCGTTCGCTTCCAATCTCCAAGTGATCCGGTCCTCGCAAGAGTGGGAGTCAGTTACATCAGCAGTGACCAAGCCTGTTCAAATGCCGAATCAGAGATCTCAGACTTCAATTTCAACAGCACTCAAGCCGCGGCCGTCACGGCCTGGAAGCAAAAGCTGGAACCCATCGTCGTGTCTAGAACCAACATCAGCGATTCGACATTGACGAACTTCTACAGCGGCATCTATCGGACTTTTATCAACCCCCAAGACTACACAGGCGAGAATCCGCTGTGGCAGAGCGATGAGCCTTATTTCGACTCGTTGTATTGCATTTGGGATCTCTTCCGCTCGCAGCTGCCGTTTCTGACTGTGGTTGATCCGGATACTGTAGAGAGGATCGCGAGGAGTCTGGTTGACACGTATGTGCATGAGGGGTGGCTGCCCGATTGCAGGATGAGTCTGAGTAAAGGATACACGCAAGGAGGATCGAATGCTGACAACGTGCTTGTGGACGCCTATCTCAAGAATGTGGGCAATGGGAGTATCGACTGGACTACAGCTTATGAAGCCGTGGTCCAAGACGCTGAAGTCGAGCCGTATGACTGGTGTTGCGAGGGCAGGGGTGGCCTCGATAGCTGGAAGAACTTGGGTTACATCCCGGTGCAAGACTTCGACTACAAAGGTTTTGGCACCATGACGAGGACTGTTTCGCGATCGCTGGAGTACAGTTACAACGACTTTGTCATCTCGAAGCTCGCGGCAGGGTTAGGTGGGAAAGACTCGGATGTTGAAAAGTACCAGGGCCGAAGCGACAATTGGCAGAACCTATTCAAGACGGATCAGACGTCTTCCATCAACGGAGCGGATACTGGGTTCACAGGCTTCTTTCAGCCAAAGTACCTGAATGAGACCTGGGGATTCCAGGATCCAATCAAATGCAGCAATATCGACACGAATCCGAACAGCGTCTGCTCGTTGCAAAACACGGGAGCCGAGACCTTCGAGAGCAGTATCTGGGAATATTCATTGTAAGTGGGAATGAACCAACATCAGCTTTTGCAAGGGCTGCAACACAAGCGATTACTCACCATCTCCACAGCTTCGTCCCCCACGACCAAGCAACTCTAATCAGCACCTTCGGCGGCCCCGCAGCCTTCGTCCGCCGCCTAGACTACCTCCACGACAACAACATCACCTACATCGGCAACGAACCCGCCTTTCTAACAGTCTACCAATACCACTACGCCGCGCGCCCCGCCCTATCCGCCAAGCGCGCCCACTTCTACATCCCGGCCTTCTTCCAACCCACCGACTCCGGCCTCCCTGGCAACGACGACGGCGGCGCCATGGGCTCTTTCGTAGCGTTCTCCATGATCGGTCTCTTCCCGAATCCGGGCCAGGACGTCTATCTCATCATCCCGCCGTTTTTCGAAAGCGTCAGCATCACCTCTCCGGCGACCAACAATACGGCTGTGATTAGGAATGTGAATTTCGATAGTCAGTATCAGAATATTTACATTCAGAGCGCGACGTTGGATGGGAAGCCGTATACGAAGAATTGGATCGATCATAGCTTTTTCACGGAGGGCAAGGAGTTGGTTTTGACGTTGGGTAACAACGAGAGTAGTTGGGGGACTGCGGTTGCGGATCTGCCGCCGAGCTTGGGGGATTATGAGGGGTATAATTCTAGTGGGACGAACAGTAGCGGAAGTAGTCGAAGGGCGCTGCGAAGAAGTGATGATCTGAATGCCTTGTTCGGGGCCAAGGGTTGGGGAGTCTGAACGTTTATATGATTCTTGATGGATGTGGAAGCGATTGGCTTGGTTAGGTAGCGGAGGTGACTTTGTGCATCTCTTTCAATTCTTGTCGGGCTGCGCCATGACCTCTTTTTCTCATACTCCCAGATTGATGCATCGCAACATGTTTGGCTAGAAGGGCATGGGTCTACAAATCGAGTAGGTCAAAGTCTCCTCACAGAGAATGAAAGACGTCTCGAGCCCTCAGGTGCACCAATTTCCTTGGCCCTTGCAGCTACATCAGGGGAGTCCTCAAGTAGCTCTGCATGCACATCCCATTGCGTTTGAGTCTCATCTCCAATTTCTGTCCACATGCGCTTCCACGACTCCACGTTATGGAAGTACATGGACCTCTGCTTGAAGACTAGCTCGCGGCCGTTGACATTGCCAAAGTGACGGCCCAGTAAGAGCGAGTCTTTCTGCGGCTTGAGCAATTGGACTACTCGTCTGCAGACTTCTTTTTGTTGATTCAAATCGAAGACATGGAAAAAGGCTGCTGTGTGGATGATGTCGATCTGGCCTTCGAGCTCCTTGAGCCTAGAATAGGGATCAAGGACGTCAGCGGCCATGAAAGTGCTTTTCAAAGTATTTCTGTCTAGGAAAAGGTCGTAGCCGAGACTGATTAATTCGGGCTCTAGATCGCTGCCGTAGCAGTTCTCGGACGGCACACCGTCGTAGACTAGACGTCGGATATCTTGGCCAAAGCAACAGCCCAAGTCGAGATGTTTCTGTTGGCCTGGCTTTAGACGGGCAAGTACTTCTTGGTAGAGTGGATGCTTGCTGAGAGAGGGATCAAGGAAGCGGAAACAACCGATACATGGGCAAGGGCATATACCCCAAGCGGCATCTCTCTA
The DNA here is from genome assembly GCA_009982845.1 of Delphinella strobiligena. Taxonomy (NCBI): domain Eukaryota; kingdom Fungi; phylum Ascomycota; class Dothideomycetes; order Dothideales; family Dothioraceae; genus Delphinella; species Delphinella strobiligena. Next base: position 75,454 of record JAADKB010000011.1, read on the forward strand.
GGCGGGATTAGTGAAGATGTGATGGCTTTTCTTCATTCACCACGTACAATTTTGCAGATATGAGGAATGATCTGATCTTCGGGCATACCACTGTAGGTTAAGAGGAGCTCTGCCGGGCTTGAGTCCAGTTCAGTAGGGGCTTCTTTGTACCAAGGCAGGGATTTATTATCCTGACCGGCAGGTATATCATCTGGAATATTGGCCATCTTCGACATGAGTAAGTGAGGTGAAGAAATAGGAAATTGGACTTCATGCAAGGCCTCGTTGCCAACAAGCAGCGAGACATGTACGTTAGGATTCGGTGCACTTCTCACGACTCAGCACGCATGGATTGGTCGTCGCCTAGTGGCGTGATGAACATGCTCAGAATCGACGATGATCCTGCGAAGCATCACGTCAATCAAATTGCGACATAGGCGCGGGCTTGATGTGATACTTCAGCATCATTTCTTGGTTGTTCATGAGTATAGCAGTCGGAGAATGATATGGACATGATATGTCGCATTGCCAGATGCAAGATAATTGTCTTGATAGATCTGGAAGCAAGTACGTGGTGGATCGTCTCCAGATCGTCAGCAGATCCAGATGATGCACGGCCAAGCGTCAACAGCCGTGCACGAACGAAGGGTTTTCCATGATGACGAAAATGGCAGTAGGAGTTTCGAACAAGACGCCGATGCCGTGCCATTGCAGAGAATAGCAATACAGCAAGTGAAATGGTCTTGATCTTGGTGAGATAAGATATTCTTGGTGTGATGAAGACCAAAGTATACCAATTACGTCAGTTGGGTGGTATAATTTGCGTTGCGGCTGGGCCGCATTGGTTCCCGTGACGGTTCGACGGTTCATCATCTCCTCCACTCCAACATGTGGTCCATCCTCGGGCGTGTGGGACAGAAAGACTCAACTGAAAATGATATGAAGATTATTGCGCATTCTCTTCTTTTCAGCGTGGTAATTGTACAATAATGTCTATGATGGTATAATACGTCTCCAGTCGAGGCGAGATTCTTAGGCTGCCGCAAAGGCAACCAGACGGCACAACAACACGATGGCATCTGGGTCGGACAAGACATTTGTGCAAACTCAAGATGCAGCTCTTACGGCAGCATTGGAGAACCTGGGACCCGAATCATATACGGCACATCGACTTGTATGTTCATCTTCATCTTGTCATCGTCCAGTCTACTAAGGCCATATCTAGAAACACGCAACGCCAGAACATCTCTACTTGACAACCCGTCGCTGCTTTGTTGGACCTATACCAGAAGGCTGGCTCAAGAGTCACCGCAAAGGATGGTACGAACACTACATTAATATTCACCGCAGTACCAAGGCTCCCACCTTTTCCGCCAGTGCAAATCAAGGCCATCAGCGTCGTGTCACTGGCATCGATGGTCCCAGTGCCTCGGCCGCTTATCGTTCCAGTTTCCCGCAACCGCGTGATGTGGACAATGGGAGTAACAGTAATGGGGAAGGAGATGATGAGGATGATGATGATGATGATGATGACGAAGATGAAGAGTCGGCAGATGCAAACACAATAAGACCTGTACGCAGTCTTGAAGAGGGGGATTCAGACGGAGAGGCCACAATCAAATCACCGCCTGCACTAGACATACCGAGATCATCACCAGTCTCGTATGACAATCCTCTTCTTAGGGAAAACGGACAGCATGCTGAACATGGTCTGTCTTCGTACACCACAGCCAAAACTCTTCTGTCACCCCCATCTCGGCCAGAATTGAACTCTTACACGACCGCACGTACCGCCTTGTCGTCCAGGCCCACGTTGAAAGACCGAAACCACTCTCATACATCAACAGCAACAGACCATCTCTCGGTGAATAAAGCGACCGGCAGACCAGCATCGTCTACCACATCCTTTGAAACAGCCTCAGAAGGTTCGGGCATTGGCAACATTATCGATGAGCCCGGTGCGGGCCACACTTCTCCACATGTTGAAGATGACGAATCTGATGGCGCCATGACTCCTCGTCCCTTTTCTGGCACAAACTCATCCTACCATAATGCAATGCTCTCACCCGCTGGTGCAAGCGCAGGTGCCGGTCACGCCTCTCTGACCTCTCAATCCCCCTTGCTTAGACCTGAATCCGAAGGCATACAGAGTCATGACCAAACTCCCAGAACCGAGCCCGATGTCAAGAATCACAATCCTGTTCAGGACCAAGTACTTGCTGAGACTGCTGATCCCGAGCCTGTCGTCAAGCCTCCGAATTCCTCGGGCGTTGTCCACTTCGCCGAACCTACGTCTATGCCGATGAGACAGGAGTTGCAAATGCGAGCAAAGATAGCCCACCAAGCCCACAAGCGTATATCTAGGAAATTCACAAGAGGCAAGCTTAAAGACGGAGAGATTGTCAAAATGGAAAAGATGCTTGTGAGGTTTGACATCACCTCTGGTTCTGAGCAACCTTCCGAAGAGTACGACGAGAAAGACAGTCGTCGTGTCGACACTAGGACTGTGGAGAAATGGAGAGAGTTCATGGTCGTGTGTAGAGAGAGCCATGAGGATGATGCAGTCCTCTGCTTGGAAATGTACAAGACCAGGGTCATCCCCGCGTCTGACAAAAGCAAGACGAAAAAGCACTCCAAGCACGAAATCCTCCTCACTCCACAGAAAGTTCGCGTCAACCTTTATTCTGCCCTCGACAAGACTGTCGTCCTGTGGCGGCCCAAAGGTGTTCAAACCTCCATCTGTTTCCTACGTCCTCGTTCTGCTGCAAGCGCAGTCGAGTGGTACACATTCCTTCGTGGCGTCTTGGGTATGGAGCGAGCTCGAACCCTCCAGGTCAACATTCCCGACTTTCACGTGAGCATTCGAGTCGACAATCCCTTTGCCAGATTCGAAAAGGCCCAAAACATGGCCGATGCTGCTGAAGGAGATGAGGAGGCCATGATAAGAACAATGAAAGAAGAACAAGCCATAGCAGGAAAGATTGTCGACAGATGTATGGATATGCTCACCGCGGCTGGCGAATGGAACCATATCCTTCCGGTCTGGGCAAAGAATGGTCGTGTCGGATTGGCGTGGAAACGCTATGATCGTCTCGAATGGGTTCATGGTGCTAATGAACGCAAGATGTATGGAACACTTGCCATGCAAAAGACTCACGAGCTCGAATTGCGCCCGAAACAGCACTACCCGACTTCCGTCAAACCCCAGGCAGTAGGTGGGGAGACCATGACTGAGCCGGCTCCTGTCGAAGGCTTTCTCATCCGACTGACCTCTCAAAAAGGTAATGAACAGAAGCTTGGAAAGCTCTTTTACAAGCGACTTTACTTCACTACTCACAACAACCATCTCCTATTCTTGAAGCCTGCCAAAGCGTCGCCTCCACCTCCACCTCCACCCAAAATGCCCATGCAGGAAAATGCTCGAATTCCGACGGCCAGGCAGATTGCGGACAAAATCCCTCTGATTTATGCCGTCAATCCTTACCCAGTCTACGAAGACAACGTCGCCTGGCTTCATCCCGATGCCGGAGGACCGGCTAGTATGCTACACCACGATCAAGACGCCTATGATGAGGCCGAACGCAATGTTCACGCCTTGCTGAACTGTGATGGTTTCATCAACCTCTGTGACGTTGTCAAAGTACGAAAAATGAAAGAAGGTGCCACGCCTGCTGATGAGAATCTCGACGAAGGCTCGGATGTTGACTTTGACGCCGAGGTGCCCGATAGTCATCGAGATGACGGCGCTACCACCGAACCTGCCAATGACCGCACTTTTGAGCTCGTAATGCGTAATGGGCTTGTAGTCCGTCTGCAGGCTTTCAGCAAAGCCACGAAGAAAGAGTGGATGAAGAGGTTGAGAGCGCTCGTTGTGTACTGGTCCATCAGAACGACCAATGACATGGACCTATTCAAGTCGGTGCGCCGCCAAAACCTGGCCATGCTGGGTATCGACGAGCGCACCGAAGCACAAGTCGGCCAATTCGCGCACAAATGGGAAGTCGTCAAGTCAATCGCCTCGCCGGAACTATACCACATGTGCGGCATCTCCTCCTGCCGCAGCATCCACCGCTCCGGAATCCTCTTCCGCAAACCCAGAATCCACAAGACATTCACCCGATGCTACGTCATCCTCTGCCACGGGCACCTGATGATCTTCGAAGACACGCTCCGCAAAATGACAGGCAAAACAATCATCCACATCCACCACCAACGCATCGCCTGCATCGACCTCAAAGACAGCTACCTCTACGCCGGCCTCATCACCGACAACGACCTCCTCTACACAAACCGCACCTTCGACAACAACATGCCGGGCAACCACGCCCTGCCCCGCCTCTACGCAGAAGACAACTGGACCTCCACCGACGACGACGCAATGACCTGTTTCGTCATCTGGCATTCCCAGCGCAAAAGCTGGTTCAGAAGTAACAGCGAACATGACGACGTCGAGGACGACCGCAATAGGCGCGAAAGGGAGGAGAGGCGTGAGGAGGGGAGGTTGTTTGGGGGTGGGAGGGGGAGGGGCGCCCTCAGGAGGGTCAGTCGGCTTGGTGTCCCTGGCCGCAGTGTTGTGTTTAAGGCTAGATCTAGAGCCGAGCGCGATCATTGGGTTATGGGTATTAGTGATGAGATTGAGAGGTTGGGTCAGGGCGAGGAGGTTAGGGTTGTTGGGGATGATTAGTGGGGATTATGAAAATGGGAAAAGAGGGTGGTGGGTGGACTGGCGTGAGAATTGTTTTGCAGCGGTGGTGTTCGGGACACCTTTTTTTTGTTTTCTTTTGCCTTTCGCGGTATATACCCCTTATTATTATTATTATTATTATTCATATTAGGTTTTCTGCAGTGATTGCTTTCTTCTCTACAACAAATGAAAAGAATGTGCGTTTGAAGTTCTGAAAAGACATTCGCTCGCTATGCTAGAGAGTCGCTTCATGTCGGATACTATCTATAGACATGGGTGGGGTATAAAAACTGCGCAAGGAAAAAGTGCGCAAAAAAGGCACACACGGCTGAAAAGGAAATGTGACAAGTCTCGGTCGGCCCAACAAGACCAACTTCCTCGAACAGGACAGACAGAACGGAAAAGTCGGGGTTAGCACAGAGAGCAGAACAGACAAACTCAATCCACTCCCCTTGCACAGCGCCAAGACTACCTAAGAAGCCTCCCGCTGCCTTATAATAGCGATATTATAATTCTTCAACGAGGCAAACTCCCCCCTCAACGTGGCGATCTGCTCATCCTGCTCCTCGATGCGCTTCCGCAGCGTCTCGATCTCGACAAAGCACGAAGCGGTCGTTCTCCTCTGGCCTGCGAAATCGGACTGGAGTTGCGTGTGCAGACGCTCCAGTGAGTCGTGACGGCGCAAGAGTTGTGCGTTGCTGGGTTCCTCGTGCGCGTGGTCCTCCATCGTTTCGTCAATACCGGTATCGAGGGGTATTTGCTTTGCGTTCCTCGACGGCTGGAAAGACTCAGAGGGAGTCATGGATGTGAAAAGAAAAACTGACGCCGAGAAGATCATAGAGATCTCGAATCGTCGGAGCAAGCGGGAGATAGGTGCATCTCTTGAATAGAAACGGTACATACCTTTGGCACTTCAGGTACCACACTATCATCGTCTAGCACCACTGTCCTCGTCCGTCTCGTCATCGTCGCCAACACCATTAACCGCTGGTGCTAGACGGATCGTCCCTTCTGCCAGCATAGATTTCCTCGCTTTGTGCGCTAGTCTGTATTGTTTTCCTGCTTCTTGATATTCTTCTTTTGTTTTGTATTTGCGGGGACGACCTCGAGGCCGGGGTTGTTTTTGTTTTTTGTTTTCTAGATCATTCGGAATGCCGATTGAGTCGATATCGGAGGTGGAATTTAAAGTTGGATCGTGGGGGACGGGATCAGGCGGTATCATGGTTGTGACGACGGCTGCTGGGGATGTGGTCTGCGATTGGGGAGTCGATACGTCTGCTGAGGCAATGGCGTCGTCTTGGATATCTGATTTGCGTGGTCTGCCTCTCGCTCGCGTTCGCTTCGACGACGGCTGCTCCCGCTGCTCTCGCTGCTCTTGCTGCTGCTCAGGGGGCTCTGATTTTCTCGGTCGTCCTCGCTTGCGATTGAGCGTTTGCTCATCAGAAGCTGCTGTCTCTTCCATTTTCAATCCGCACCTTCAATCGGGTTGTGGAATCACGCTCGCGGGCGTGGACTTGGTTGACGCGAGAGAATGGGGAAGACGCCGGGGCCGCGTTCCAGAGACACGTGAAGCTGTCTGTGTCAACGAAAGATGATGTCATTGGGCTTGCACTTTCCTTAATTTATCCCTAACAAAGACCAGTTTGCTACCCCATTCACGCCTTTCTCATCTTAGCAGGTCAGATAGCATCTAATCAATCCTCGCTTCTTCTCCTGATGAAATCTCCAAAGATGTAGTAAACTTGCACTCAAGCCCACGCATAGCAGAGCATTCTCCTTTTTCCGCTAATCACAAGCTGGAATTCCGCCAGTGACTGAATTATTGAAATGCTAGGCATCTGCTCATCAGTGTCACTTTCAATCAAACAATTTCGTAGTGACAGGTTTGAACTTCACAGTATAGACACAAAGAAATCACAGTTGACAAGCACGGTCCATACAAAGAAGAGTTGAGTGAGAGGAATGTCAAAACGACTCCAATGCATCTATATATACATTCATCTTTTCTTTTCAAAACGTGAGCCACTTCTTCTTCTTCTTCTTCTTCTTCTTCTATCTACAATGCATGCATCATACACCCGATTCATCAAGTCGCTCAAGCCTTGCCCAACTTCGCTTCGAGCTCGGCGATCCTCTCTGCCTCCTTGATGGCGAACTCGTCGCTCTTTCTCTTCTCCTCGCGGGCAAGCTGGTCAGGTCTCCTGGTGGCAATGTCCTTAGGTCTGAAGTCGCTAAAGGCGTGCTTGAGGACCTTTTCAATGATCCAACATCCAACATAGTCAATCATCATGATACCGGTAAGGGTGACCTTGAAGTCGTAGGTGAAAGGCACAAGCTTCAACTGCTCGTTGATCTCGGGAACAAACTCGGTGGCGCAGGAGAAGGCAACACCGGCAACAAGAATAATACCCCAGTACATTCCCCTGTTCTCCCTGATGGACTCACGGAAGGGACGGCCTTGGTAGTTGATGGCAAAGGTCGAGATTTGCTGGATCAATTGCAACAGGTAGATTGCCGAGTTGAGAAGAGAAGGCTCAAATTCGCCTTCAAGGTCGATATCTGACTTCTTGGGCTCGTGACGCTGCACGTATTGCGAGATGTAAATCAGAGTGGCAATGTGAACGGCAAATTGACCGAGGATGGAACCGATGATGTAAGGGTTGAAGATCTTTGGTTGAGGACGCTCCTTGGAGAGTTCTTCGACTGGCTTTGCACGGGAGATGGACAAAAAGCAGACACTCATCAGCATTCCACTGATGGTGACCTGTCCGTCACCAAACTTGATACCATCGAGGTAAAGAACACTCAAACTGTAGGCACTGATCAAACAGTTGAGAGCCAGAATCTTGTACATTTGAATGGTGGCGACAAGGGTGCAACGACCTTGCCTGATGATGTTGGGAATTGCGATGACATTGGCGAGCTTGCTGGTGAAAGGAGCAGCGACGGAAGCATCGCCAAGCTTGATGGTTGGTGGCTCATCATCAGCGAGAGTGTCTTCCATCATGGATATGGACAGCTTCTCGGCCATGGCGCTGGCTGCGTTTTGGGCCTTCTGCTTCTTTGCATCCTGAGGACTGATTTCGCCGTTGCTCTTGACAAGGGCCTTTTCAGCCTCGTCTTGAGCTTTGATGTCCTTGTACTGGTTGAGGGCTTTGAGTTGATCGGGCGTCATCTTTCTGTTAGCAGCCTCCCGCTCAATCGCTGCCTGGTAGTGAGGGTTGGTCGGTCCTGGTGGGTACAAGTGGGCAATGTGAACGGGGACAGGAGGATTTGGCTGGTTGAAACGCTTCATGAGGGCGACCTGCTTTTCGTAAACATCCTTCATCCTGGTCTCGCGGAAATTCTGTGCAATTCTGGTAAGATCCTCTTGAGTACCGTTAAGGAGAGCGACACCGATGTGAGCCTGCTTCAGGGCGCCGACATCGTTGGTACCATCACCAGCCATCAGAGTGACGTATCCAGCATCCTTCAAACCGAGCAGAATTTCTTCTTTTTGCTTTGGAGAAACACGAGCGTAGACCCAGGTGTGGCGGAGGAGGGTTGAGTATGCCTTCTGGTCCTTGAATTTGGCGAGAGCGTAACCGGTAATACAGATATCCTTGGTGCGAAGGATCTCCTTGTCGAGATGGTCAGTGGGGTCAACAGGCTTGACGAATTTGTCGTCAACACTTCTCCAGACAAGGTTCACGCCGGAGTCATCGTTTTCGGGAGCGTCCATGATGAGGACTTCTCTATCAACAATTTCAACCTGCTTGGCGACATGGACAGCGGTGAGAGGGTTGTCACCAGTAATCATGACAACACGGTGACTGCTCTCGTTGAGCATACGAACGGCCTTGATAGCATCATCCTTGAGGGGACATTGCAAGACGAGGAAACCAGCAAAGTGAAGGTCGCACTCGGCATCCTCACGCTTGAGATCGTTGATCTTGTTCTGACCAATCTCGTCCGATGTAGACATGTACTTGTACGCAAGGGCGAGCACTCTGGCACCGTTTCTACTGAAGTACTTGAAAGTCTCCTCGTACTTGGGTGGGACGTCGATAAGCATCTTGCGAATAGTCTCGGGAGCACCCTTGACAGCAACAAAAGTAGACTTGGTCTTCTTGCCGGACTCGCGGTTGGATGTAATGACAGTGGCGACGGAACTCTGACGTTTGAGTGCGGAAGAGAACTGGAATCTACGCTTGATCTGGACCACGTCTGCGGAGGCGTATACTTGTCCCTTGACTTCAGTGGTGTTCTTGGCTGTGAGGGTGTCATGAGCGCCAACTCTCCATCCCAGGGATTGAATGGTTGCCTTCTCCATGGGCTCTCCGACGATCTCACCGTCGTCCAGCTTGACCAAGGCGTGAGCAGTAGCGAGAACAAGAGTGGTTTGAAGGCCGGTTTCGTCAATCTTGACAAGCTGGCTCTGAGCACCGTCGGCTTCGGTCTTGATGTGTTCACCATCCTCGCCAAGGCCAAGACCAGCAACACCATCGACGACCAAATCCTCGCCAGTAAGAGTGCCAGTCTTGTCGAAACAAGCAATATCAACACGACCAGCAAAGGGAATACGAAAAGGTTCGGTACAGAAAATGGCGTACTTGCTCAGGGCAGCGAGAGAGGTGTTGACAGCCAGAGTCAGCTCCATGGGCAATTCAGGGGGAACAACAGAAGTGACGATGAGGACGCAGTCCAGCATGAGCTTGGAGCGCTTCCTGTCCCTGGCGACACCTTCCTTCCAGACGTACCAGGAAGCTGCAACGGCAAAGACGGTGAGGAAGAGAATGAACAGGAGAGCCTCGACATTGTTTCCAGAAACGCGCTCGGTAGAGTAGATCATTGTCCTGACAAGACTACCCTGGCTGGTCTCAAAACCGGTCTTGATGACGACAGCCATAGCACCGTTGTCCGGAGGAGGGGGAATGCCGTGGGAGATCTGAGGAACAGTGTCGGGAGCGTCTTCAGTGGCAGTACCGTGAGAGACCTGGAGAACCTTTGTGCCACCGTGGAGGAGAGCGTTCTTGTCGAGACCTTCGGGATCAATGTTGGCATCTGCAGGTCTGAGCTGGACAGAGTCCTTCAAGACGGGAGTACTCTCTCCAGAAAGCATGGCCTCGTTGACAATAGCAGAACCCTCGACAAGCAGCATGTCACATGCGACAGCGCTGTCTTCTTTTGTCCTTCCAACAGAAACCAAATCACCGGGCAAAAGTGCGTCGCTCTGCACTTCAATCCACTTCTTTTCTCTGTAAACCCAAATATCGTAAGGCTTGATGCTCATCCCACGGAATTCAGTCAGGGTGCGCTGTCTCTGCCAGACGACAGTACTCTCGAAGACGACGAGCATGAAGAGAGTGAAGAGTGAGTAATACCAGTATTCGTCGAGCATCCAAAGACCGACACAGAAAATCTGAAAGACGAAGAAGGGAGCGACGGCGTGTTCTTGGAACAACTCAACAAAGGTGGGAATGGGGATGTCGAAGGTGTTGCTGCCATAGTGCTGAGTGAGACGCTCAATCTCAGAGGCCGAAGTGAGACCTTTTGAGTTTTGGTATTCGCCGAGGAGAGGTTTGGGCTCCTGGTCCAAAGAGTAGCTCAGAGGGGCGAAGCTGTTTGTCTCGGGTGTGTAGAGGAATCTGCGCTTCTGGAAGAGGAAAGAGATGACCTGCCTTCCAGCCAAGTTGTCCGTCTCAATCTTGCACACATCGGCAGCACCAGCATTTTCAGCAGGAATGACCTTGATGAGCTTTGCATTCTTGACCTCGCTGGCCGGGGTCGAGGTGAAGAGGGTGCGAAGGTTGATGTTCCAGAAAGTAGACAGAAAGACTAGCGATTGCGCCGTGACGATGCTTCCAGACCAGACAAAGGTCCACTCTTGACCACCAAAGTGCTGAGCATAGCTCTCTTCCGGGAGGTAGAATTTGAAAAAGGCAGCCCAGGCGATGACAAAAGGCCAGATGTAGAGATGGAGGTACAGCGGGAGAGGATTGTGTAGAGAGGCAGATTTGACCTGCGGGTTATCTACTAACGGCGCCCTGTTGATGGTGATCAGTGAGGGCACATGGCGATCAGATCGCTCGAGTCACTTACATGGTGGCGCTAGCTTATACAAAAAAGATGGCAGTTGAATACGTTGCATTCGAAATCGCTCGCCCCAGAAAGATAGCCGCACCTTGGGCCAGCATGGTCCAAGCTCGATGGCGGAAAGATTGTGCCAAGACCTCCGCTCCCATGTCCTTCCATGTGTCAAGGGAAGTGTCAGAAGGGTCAGGCTGACTCATGCACGGCGAGCTTCACTACGGCGGACGACAGAGTGCGGGACAGGCGCAAGCTGCTGTAGAGAGTGTTTTGAGTCACCAACTTTTTTGTGAAACAACGACCATTCCTGTGCTGGCTTGAATAACTCTGCAAACAGTTCAATCGCAGTCGCATATACTGACCCCGTGTCCTGAATCATAATTGATCTGACTAGTTTCTCTTTATTTCCGAACATCAAATCACATCAAATCACATCACTGACCACACGCGACATGTCTGACGCTGCAGCTGCCCCGCCAGCCCAGATACCAGAGGCCGGCGAGGGAGGAGGGCCCAAGATTTCCAAGGGTGCCGCAGCAAAGGCTGCTAAAAAGGCAGCAGCCAAGGCAGCAAAAGAAAAGCAAAAGGCTGAACAAGCTGCTCAGCCCAAGCAACCAAAACCTGCACCAGCTCCTGCTGCTCCACTCGACCCCAATGCCAATTTCAAGCAAGGCTGGCTGAAGGGCGTCTACCAAGAGAAGCCCGTCACAGACGTCCAGACCCGTTTCCCACCCGAGCCGAATGGATATCTTCACATTGGACACGCCAAAGCCATTACCGTCAACTTTGGTTTCGCAAGAGCATATGGAGGAAAATGCAATCTTCGTTTCGATGACACCAACCCAGCCAAGGAGGAGGAGCGCTACTTCACATCAATCAAGGACATGGTCAGCTGGCTAGGCTTCACTCCCAGCAAAATCACATACAGCAGTGACGACTTTGACAAGCTGTATGAAATGGCCGAGGAATTGATCAAGAAGGACAAGGCTTATGTCTGTTTCTGTACCGCTGAAGAGGTCAAGAAGGGAAGAGGTGGTCCGGAGCACGGTCCTCGCTCTGTGTGTAGTCACTGGAGCAAGCCTGTGGAGGAGTCACTTGACGAGTTCCGCGCCATGAGAGATGACAAGTACAAGCAGGGCGAGGCTGTCCTTCGCATGAAGCAATACCTCGCCACCAAGCCTGAAGAGTACGAGATCAAGGAGGACGACTCGCCCGAAGTCGAGAAGTCAAAGGCTGAGCTCAAGAGTCTGGCAGAAAACCCGGCCATGTGGGATGTCGCCGCATACCGTGTTAAGGAGCAAAACTACCACCACCGCACCGGCACCAAGTGGAGAATCTACCCAACCTACGAGTTTACTCACTGCCTTGTTGATAGTTTCGAAGGCATTACACACTCCCTTTGCACTGTCGAATTCGAGACTCTACGACCGGCCTACAACTGGCTGCTGGAAGCACTCGACGTCAAAATTCCCAAGTCGGAGGAGAAAGGTCCAATGCAGAGAGAATATGGAAGACTCAACGTTGAGGGCACCATCCTTTCCAAGCGCAGAATTCAGATGCTCGTCCAGGGTGTCAAGACTGGTGCTTCCAAACCGACCGCCGAAGAAGATGAGCTGGCAGATGCCGCTGAGGAGATGACTCTCGCTGAAGAGGGCGAGACAGAAGCCGGTGCAAGCACTGCAACCTCAAAGCCGGCCAGCGGTTCGAGAGACATCCCTCCAGTCGTCCGTGGTTGGGACGATCCTCGCCTCTTCACCCTCGTTGCCATCCGTCGTCGTGGTGTCCCACCAGGCGCCCTCAAGAAGTTCGTCCTCGATCTTGGTGTCACCAAGGCAAACGCCGACACCAAGGGTCACATTCTTGACGCCTCAATCCGCACCTACCTCGAACGCACCGTTCCCAGACTCATGCTCGTCCTCGACCCCATCAAGGTCATCATCGACAACCTCCCTGCTGACTACCTCGAGGAACGTGACGTCCCCTACGACCCCAAGGACAAGTCCAAGGGCTCCCACAAGATCCCCCTCACAAACACCATCTACATCGACCGCGACGATTTCCGCGAAGTCGACGACCCAGACTTCTTCCGCCTCGCCCCCGGCAAATACGTCGGCTTGCTCTACGCAGACCATCCCCTCCGCTGCAAGTCCTTCACCAAAGGTGCCGACGGCAAGGTAAACGAGATCCACGCCGAATACAGCCCAGACCTTCCAGCAGGCAAAGCCCGCATCCACTGGGTCGCCGACCACCCCACCACCGTAAACGCCGAATGTCGCATCTTCAACCCCCTCTTCAAAAACCCCCGCCCCAACGAACTCGACTGGAAATCCGGCGGCTACCACGACAACATCAACCCAGACTCCGAAATCATCTTTCCCAACGCCAAAATCGAAGCCGGCTTCCACGAAATCCGCGCCGGCGCCCCCTGGCCCAAGGAGGAGGGCGAGGCCGACGGCAATGTCGGTCCTGAGGCTGTGCGTTTTCAGGGACTGAGGACCGCTTTCTTCTGTCTGGATAAGGATACCACTGCTGATAAGATCGTGCTCAATCGTATTGTTAGTTTGAAGGAGGATACGGGGAAGAAGTGAAGTCGAGTCAGCATCGATTAGACTTTTTTGATATGATGAAATGGTTTTTTTCTTCTTTCTTTCTTTCTTCGGCTCTCTTGGTTGTTTACCTTTCTGATATCATCTGATAGACGGATGGTTCATGGCGATTGCAATGCGGGAATGAGCCAGCCAGCCAGCCAGCCATTAATGGACTCGATTCGATTGAGAATGCGGTATCTAGGTATCTTAGCATGAGCGTAGGGCGTTGATACATTCAAACGAGTAGAGTACACCAAGGGAATCTTCACCTCAGCAATCTGTCTGTCTATAACCATGAATGTCTGCAATTCAGTGACTTTTTTTTGTTGTTCTTGAATATATTTCTATCTCTTTTCTCGCTGCCGATTTCCTCGTCATTACTCTGACTGCCATGATCTTCCCCTGATCTTCGGAATACGTATCTACTCGTTCTATGCACTGTACACATCCCCCGAACCCGTTTCACTCATTTCCACCCAAATACACGTAAATAAATATCGGGAGGAAAAAAAAGAGAGAAGACAAAAGAAAAAGACAGTAGAACAAAAGAAAAAGATAAGAGTAAAACAAAAGAAAAATCTATACTTCTATACTTCAATACTCCTATTCATAGCAACACGAGTCCCAAAACCCCACTCAAAACCAACATTCCCAACGTCCTTGCCGCGCTTACCCCGATTCCTGCATCTTTGACAGAAGAAGAAGCCATCGATGACGAAGTAGACGAGACTGCTTTTGCTGATGTGCCGGACGAGACATCGGTTGCTGGGGTGGCGGATTGCTGGTCCTCTGTCGTCTCGTGGATCGAGGAGACGTCGGATTGGGAAGAGGATTTGCCCACACCCATCGCGCTGGCGATGGCGCTGGCGGGATCGGCTGAGGACTCGGAGCCCGTGGACACAGGAGCGGAGGATGATGTCTCGTCTGTGTTTGCGCTCGGGCTCTGGGAGTCATAGGCCGGACGACCGGGTGGAGGACGCTTTGGCCCCGAGCTTTCGCTGACAGGAACTAAGACTGTTACGGTTTGAATGAAGACGCTGCCGGAGACGGTCGAGGTGACGAGACTGGGGAAGATGTTGTCGTAGTAGGCGATGGCCGAGGTTCTGGGGGCTGGGGTTTCTCTGATCGGGTTGCCGGCTGCGGGTCTGGTGGCTGCGGGCATTGTTTGCATACCCGGGAAGGTGGCGGGTGCTACGCTTGCTGCTGGGGTTAGGACTCGGGGTGGGTCGTAGGCGCCGGTTGTGCCGGGGGCTGCGCTGCAACTTGCGCTTGCCCAGGCGGGATTCATCGAGATCAGACGTGAGGGGAGGAGGATGATTGGGTGGCAGGGGTCGTGGACGTAATTGCCATTATCCGCATTGATCGGGTTGTCCGGCCAGTAAGTGTAGTCCGACCGGGTCGAGCAGTTCTGGCCAATATCCGTGTATCTGATCTGCTGTGGAGGTGGTTGTGTTGTTATCGCCGACACGATCAAGTCGTACGTTCTCCCCTCTTCCACATATGGCGTGCTTATGACTGATAACGTCGTTATGGGATTTGCTGTCGTGATCTCGGTCGGATCAAAGCCGATTGTTGTCGAAGTCCAGATATCGCCTACTTGGCCACACATGTTGCTTGCTTTTAGGGAACTAAAGGCCATGTATACACTTGGCGATGTGCTTTGCGTCGTAGTCAGTCTTCCTGCTGCAGTTTATTGCTAGAGCGATATCTCCATCAGCAACTTACAATATGAATCCATCCGAGTTTACAATTGTCCTCGGACTTTCAGGTGGGGGTGACGTCGCCGAAGCTTGGTCAGACCACATGTAAAACTCAATGGTTCCCGCCGTCATGTAGCAATCTTCACAACATGGTGGTACAGCCGTATATGCTCTGTCTGCATATTGGGTGTCTTGTAGACGTGTCTGTCAGCCAACACTGCTCTGCGTGTTAAGAAATTCTTACCAAAACCTTATTTGATTCAAGAATAGCTCTGATAAGTGGAAAGAGAAACATACATATTATTGTATCCGTATAGTACGACTGTGACGTTACGGGTCCAGTGAGTACACCATTGGAGTCAGTCGGGCCGAATCCTTCATACCACGGATGGAGACTTGTTGCCAGAATCGTACTCGAGTAAGTACGTGTAAAGTGACTGTATACAGACTGGCAGTAGTTGGAGAGACTCTCGGCGCTAGCAGTATCCGGCGAAGACAAATTCGAAGAAACGTCCTGACCCGAGAAATTGGACGAGGCCTCGGCGAAGCTTTTACTCCAGAGGCTGCTGCATAGTAATAGCAGAGGCTTAGATTGTCGCAACATCGCTTAACGTAATAACAGTATTATGGAAGAGAATCTCCGGACATCCACGCTCCCTGAGACGGTCAAGGAATGTGAGGAGAAGCAGGGTATGCACCGGGGTACGAGCGCCAAAGGAGAAGTAGGTAAAAGTGAACGGAGAAGCAAGAAAAGTATACGGAAAACGAGCGATGCTGGAACAGTGCGTACAGTCTGAACTATCATGGTATGTGAAGGAGGAAAAAGAGCCCAAAAATACGACATAAAGGTCATCCGAAGAATATGGCTCCCGCGACGACCTAGTCAAAACGGTCGAGGGTAAGGGACCGGTCTGATATGTCTTGAAAAAGCACAGTCCACCTCGTATACACGTGTTGGGATCTTCACTAATCGGCACTATCGGAGATGCATCTTCTCCCGCAATTTATCATGCTGTGTGTCTATATAGATCTCTTGCCATGATTTTCCTGGGCGCTCCAAGTCGCAGTGGGTCGGATTACGTGTGACAATTTGAAGCTTCTGAGATTTGCGGATTTCTGCTTCCCAGACAAAAACGAGTCATCATCGGAATGCCAAGGAGAAAATCGCCCAAATCCAGCACATGACCTTGTGTCGGCATTGTTACCTTATCATCATCGCTTCGAAACACTGTGTGCACTGAAGTCTCGAGATGACCTATCCAAGTGCCATCCCAAAGGCAGGTGCAATCCATGGTGGTTTCTCCTGTTACCAAATAACTGCTGATTAGTGGCACGTCAGTGCTTCTCTCAAGGTAATTTGCTAACTCGTTTCCATCAATCACATCTTCCCGGGGCATCTTAATTATTACTATACAGCATTGCACACTCGTAAACACAGATTTGGCATCGTGAAGCACTTGGCTCAACACAACTATCGCTTTGAAGCAGCATGTCACAAGGTCTACCGTGGCTCTTGTTCCGCCCGACTCCTTCGGTCCTGCCTACTACCCAAGAGGCCTTCAATGCTCTTGATGGCACTTTGCGATTTATCAACGTTGAAGATTTGCGCTACTTGGTTTTGCGGCATCTTGTCTCGTACCAATCTGAGGAGCTGCCACCAACCCATGTACAACTTTCCAGACAGGCCACGCTCCAGGAGACTTTCGATGCTTACCAAGTAGTCTATTGGTACATTACGAGACAGATAGACGCACTGCCATTCTCGGAAACTAACATTGAGTTGGCACATCGCATCGATACATTGTTGTGCCTGATGAATGCACACATTCGCAGTCGATACGATGCTGGCGATTTTTACATTCACTACCAGCCACTACCTCGTTACGACATCTTCGACCAGAGGTTGTTCGTACCCTTGGGTCATACTGATCGTGACGCCCTTGATGGTGCCTTCCGTTACATCATGAATACCGAGCTACGCTCCCGGATAATTGAGCTCTACTATCCATGGCGCAGCCCGCTAGAGCGTACCTCCTTCTTACGTACAGTACCTACTGAGCGACCAATTGCACCACAAGAAGCTTAGATGGCTTTTGACTATGTTATGTTTCGCCTGGCTTGCAAGAACCTCATCTTGGTCCACGAAATCATGACCCATGTAGACATGTCGTACGACACGCTTACTGGCCCCAACGCCCCTAGCGAGAAGCTTCGGACTTATCTCAACTTGCGAAAGTATTGTATTGGCTCTGAAATTCCTGTCACATTCATACCAACGAATCACAACGTTTTTCGTGCCCTTCCTGCGTTCTTTCGGTTTATCGTTGATACCGAAGTGCGTGGGCAAACCATTAATTGCGTTCGACAATTGGGATTTCCAGAGAGGAATAAGCCTCTCCGTTTTCGTGACTTACCTTCTGCGCACTCACTTACAAGGGCGCAAGCCACCGATGCTTTTTATACTGTCAGAGCATACTTGAAGCGCCGCAATCCTGATTTGTGGGAGAAGGTGAAAAAAAGCAAGTGGAAACGCCCCGGCCGAACGAATACCGTTGTTGCCAGGACTGGCAATCGAGAAAGCAGGCCAAGAACCCCCGCCCAAACGAATGCCGGTGTTGTCAATCATGGAATTCAGGCCCGCATACCATTTGCACATGGTCAGGCTCTGAGCCCAGACATCGTTCTGCCATATTGTGTCCTCGAAATGCAGCAGAGGGTTCTGTTTATAGCAGAGGATATATTCTTTGAGGGGCCAGATGCACCGGCAATACGTTTGGCGCTCAGTCTCGGTCACCTTTGGCATGGTGGCAGTGAGCAACAACTGATCATACGACGGTCGACCACAAATGTCGTCTATCACAGGATTGGGGGAACATGGGTGACGATCGGTAACACGGGAACTTGCCAGGACCGTGGGTACGAGACTGAAGCCCAGGAGTGCGAAAGCGAGCGCATCAATATAGAGAGGCTTCGCTGGGCCCGTGAACAGACTTCTGATACCAATCGTCCTCCGAATGACGACCACGGTACCAACAATGAGCCTGCAATCACGGAGGATCACGAAAGAGCTTTGCTCTATCCTTGGTGGTTCATACCACCCGAGACCAGGGTCTATAGCGAACGAAGGCTGAGAACGTACAACAGGCCACAGACCATCACATTCCTTCTGACAGAATGTGTGAGGCGATACCTACATCGGGTGAATAACGACGCAAGTCACCAAGCAGATGGACATGCCGCTTCGGATTCCACTCCAAATCCGCCATGGATTCGAGCGATAGCACAAAGTGTTGCCACTGCGGACAGGTCGCAGCGGATACGAAGGGTGGAATTGGTACTTAGTCTTCTTCAATTATAGGTTGGACACCTCAGCCTCTGGGCTCTCGTTCTTGAGAACATATTTTTTGAGTCCTAGCCATGGGCCAATAAGATGAACCACGGTAGACCACCAACTTTTCTCTCTCCACACGTCTGATCATAATCATGATATGACAGACAGTACATGAAGAATTGACGCAAAAGACATGTCACCGTTGCTCGAATTGCTGCTGCGTATCGAAATGTCAAATCGACTCTAATGCAATTGACATGGTAAAAAGCTTTTCCCGAGCACTCACGCCCGTACTGCCAGAACAACAACTACAACCACAAGGGGGTATCATGCAATAACGAAACGAAAACCGTCTTTGGGCTAGAGTACAAACATTAAATGCGTAGATGAAGAACGGAAAAAAAGAAAGCAGTGCTTTTGGGTCTTTCACCGGCCATAGTCAGGAGGGATGGGTTCGCCCCACCACTTTTTCGTCCCGCCACTCCTTCTGAATTGATCGTCGTCGGGGGTTCCGAGGATAAGCAGTTTTCTGGCGCCGCAGAAACCACCAGGGGATGCGATTCTTGTGACGTCTTTGAACCCGCCTCCTTGTGGGGTTTGGTTGCCGTCTGGGTCCTCGTGGCCAGCACTGGGGACCCAGACTCTATCTGTGACTTCTGTACCCGCTATATCCAGTCTTCGAGGGTTGTATGGTGGGCGGTTTGCCATGAAGCTTAAAAGTTTTTGTACAGGGCTGAGAATGCGCTCGAAATGGCGGGTGAAAGATAACCAGCGAAGTGTTGTATCGCTGTACGCCACACGAATGTAGGGGTTCATGTAGATGCCTGTAGCGTTGTTCTGCATAGAGTAAGAGTCCAAGGGCTGTAGCTCCTGTAGATCGGCATGGATGAGACAGCACTCGGAGGCATCCCACCAGAGCTCGCGCTCAACACGGAAGCGCAATGGTCCTCCGGGAGTAGTCTGCGAGAAATTGGAACTTGCTGATTCGTTTGCGCTTATTTCCTTCGCCATGCGCTCCGGTGTCGCGTTTGGAATGCTTTTCGCTGGAGACAGGCCTGGAAGGATGGAGTTGACTTTTTGAAACCATTTCGCTTCGAAAGCGACCATGCCACCCCAACAGCTTCGTACCCTGACAGCATCCTTCTGTTTCAGAACATCGTCGCGGCTTTGCGCATCGCCTCCATTCGAGAACCAAGGGTAGATAGGGACACCCACGGCGAAGCCGCTGAGGTCCCTGGTCGCAAATGTGTCGTAAAACTTGAAAGGGTCGATAAAATCAAGTGCACACGCAGCACGGTACTGTGTTTTCCCGTGCTTGTCGATGTTGGTAGAGAAGAGCAGGTTTGCTGCATCTATGGGGTCAAAAACCACATCATTCACAAAGAGAATCTTATCGAAAGTCGTTTCGAAAGCATCTGATGTTGGATCCTCCAGAGGGCGTAGTGCGCGATTGCGTACCTCAGCCAAAAATGCCACGCGCCTGACACGCTGTCGATCATCCGGGAGGGACACCTTAGGTAAAGAGCTCGTGTTGAAGTTCTCGACCACTACGGACTGATTGCCTGGACATCCTGTCAGCACAAGAGCGTATCTTCGTCGAATCTAAACTCACATGTCATATACTGCGCCAGATTGTCGAGTGCTCCTAGGGCAAGTTCGTCGGCATTGTCCTCGTAGACGCTTAGAAAGACATTCTCCGGGCCAAGAATGTGAATGAGATCTGCGAGGGCTTGGCCCCAACTTCCTCCGGCAAGTTTGCCTCCTTCATCATAGATGGATGTTGCGATAAAGACTTTCTCGTTGTTGAGATTTGCTCCTCCCGGAAAAGGCGACTCTATGGCGCGGCGACGGAGATCTTTGTAGTGCTTTGGTGGATCGGAGTATGATGAGAACAGCAAGGGCGTTAGAGCGAAAATCAAGACCAAAAATACGATGCTGAATTGGACGGCCAGGTAACAAATGATTCTTTTCGAAATCCTTCGCGGAGTGTGATAAGCAGTAAGCTGTGCCGTGTGTTTTGCACATCTCACAGTTACCCATTCAACCGAATTTTGCAATACAGTTGGAGGTTTCTGAGTATAGAATACGCGACTGGATCGCTCAGAATGGTCATCAAAACAACAGTTGTCGTCGAATTCATGTGTGTGGTTGTACGACCCTAATAAATGCTCAGCTTCGATCTTATCTCCATGTCCAGGTAGAGCCATGTTGTCAGGCTTGATGCCCCTCTGATAGCAAGTCACGGACTTGCTAGCAAGAATAACACTCTAGGGTCAAGGAGTATGAGCAGCTCATGGCGCAAATTGGTTGTATATGCGACTGTCCAAGAGGTCCAAGCACTGCGGTGAAAGTACAAGTCAGCCGGCATGTCACTGCCCTGTGACGCCCACTCGGCCGCGTTGCATGCAGGCACTGCCGCAGCGTGATGAGCGCCACACCAGCCAGGTTGCGTGCTCAGGGCTACATACAGCCTAATCCAATTCTCGGTCTTACGAGAAGGCGTGCAGATTACTGTTTTGCAATGGATTTTAATTACGCGTTTCAGGCTGCGCACTTCCCCGATACTAAACAGCATCTTTTGGAGGAGACGAGGCGGATCGCAAGCAACCAACACAGTGCAAGGGTCCAAAAGTGGCCGTGCACGTTGGCTAGATTCCAGCTAAAATAAACAGTGTCAGGCACACCAGGGTCTATGCTTTTCCCCACGAAACTAACCGAAGCTCAACAGACTCAACGGAGAGAGTGATGACTTGATGATAAGCCACCGAACCCCTGCCCTTCTTGAAGGATCTTCGACCCAGGTACCATCAAGACAACAGATGGCCATTGTTCAGCTAGACCCGTAATGAGATGTCTTGCACGTGTTTACTCTCTTGCTTGGAGCCTAGGAACAACTTCAAAACATGGTTCTCCTTAAAATGAAGCATCCTTTGATAGCTCCTACATGGAAAGGACCCTCATCAGAGTCCTTACCTATCAATGCCACCCTCTTCCGTCGAGTTACGACACTATGCGCTTTTTCGTTACTGAAGCATGTCTGTCGCAGCTTCGGTAATGTTCTATTCTTGCCCCGATCAATCTGCATAAAATACGGCGATTTGGTCGACCTTGCCGAAGCAGCATCCATGGACCTTGTTCGTCAACATACCTCTGTTCCTGTGCCGAAGATTTATTGCTCTTTCACGCACCGTGGCCAGACGTACATTGTAATGGAAAAGATGAAAGGTCACAAACTGGCAATCGGATTCACCGAACGTTCAGAAGAATCAAAATCACGACTCTTGGCACAACTGAGATCAATGGTGGATGAGATCCGAGCTATTCAGCCCCAGCATGGTACGCGTGTGGCTAGTGTTGACGGTGGTAGCCTTTACGATATGCGATTACCCGGTCTTGGGGTTGTCTATCCCGTACGTACACCATGGCGCTTCGGACCTTTCGACGACGTAAAAGCCTTTCACCTGTGGCTCAGGCAAGGCATCGACAAAATCGATGATAGATATACCCCAGACTTGAAAAATCTTATTGCTATGCATCAAAGCAAAGATTGGGGCTTGCCAGTTTTCACACATGGTGATCTAAGCAGCCTAAATGTCTTGGTCAAAGGGGAGACAATTACGGGTATCGTGGACTGGGAAACTGCAGGCTGGTACCCGTCTTATTGGGAGTACACGACAGCCTCACAAGTCAATTTTCGTAACCAGTTTTGGGCGGCCTACATCGACAGATTTCTTGAACCTAAAAAACAGGAGCTAGAAATGGAACGTTTGCGAATGATATGTTCTGGTTGTTGAGTGACAGAATCTGTCGACCAGCATACAGAGAGGTAAAGTACTTGGAGATCTTGGGTGGCCCTGTCTCTTCAAGGGATGATCTCTCTATTCTCTAAGATATCGAACGTAGCAGGCTTCAACATATCGACCTTCGTCTTCCCATCGAATCGATGCCCATCTATCTTCTTATGGCAGTACCTCATTGCAGTTTCTCGAACCTCTTGCCAATCAAGCTTCGAAGTACCCATGGTCTTGCCGTCCCTTTGCAGCGTTGCCAGTGCTTCCTTGACCCAGATCACGCAGTTCCAATTGGGGTCGTCCTGAACCACTGGCACATTGCGTAAGGCAGTAAAGACACGATCTCTATCCTTGATCTTTCCCACTAAAATCCGGATCAGCAATTGACCCGTGGCTTGCATAGAGCTCTCGAAGTCTTCGAACACCCAAACTTGATTTTGGCTGCCGACCAATGTGTCCTTGGCATGGATGCGATGGCCACGTGAAGCTGGATTCTCATCTTTGGGTCCAACGATAAGGGCCCAGTGGTAACTGACAAATCATTAGGTGAGGCCAGCGCTCCTGCCAATTCACGGGTACTTACGTGTCTTCCCTCCCTGGCATTTTAGCAGCTCCAGAGCGAGCATACAATCCTACGTATAGTCGATCTTTGTTTGATACCATTGCTGTTGGACAGGCCTGATCTGGACAGGAGTCGGGACTAAAACAACTCCTAGAGAGTGTACGACTTACATATGCTATATCTCAAGCGTAATTGCGCGATAAGCTACGTTGCACGACAATGTTTTCCAGGGATGTCTCCACCATTTGTTCTCATCGTTCAGGCGCCTTGGAGAGATCACTCCGTTCAAGTCTCCGTGCGGCGCTACCCTGTGAGATCACATTGGTGCTTGGATGCAGTGGTATCATGCGGCGTCTGCGAAGCGCCGCCATGTTCTGATGCCTGATAAAATGACCCTAATTCCATTTGCTTACATGAATCGTTGTGGAGAGTCAACAACATGCATTGTACTCGTGTGTGGTGAGAGGAGAGGTCAATCATCAACGTCTCCCAGGTCAGATCTGCAATAACCTTCTAGATCGGCATCAAGTGCAATTGCATTTCTTCATAGCCAGCGTTAAACATGTACTCATAAACCCATCCTTTCGGCCAAGAAGTTATACGGAAGTCTCGGTTGGCTTGGCAGGCTAATGTGATCAACGATAAGGCCGGAGTCACTATATATATATAGAGTGCTGACCTGCATGAGGTTCAGAAAGTCAAATCGTACCAGTCACTATCTCGAGCTTTGCCGTACTTAGCCAAACAGAGGCCAGCCACTATAGTCGCATAAGAAAGTGTGCTCAGCATCAGCCATTGATATCGAAGCATGATACTGAGCTGATCGGCAAGTTACAAAGGTATAGTGTTCGCTCAGCGTGTGTGGAGCTCTCTGCTGGTCCGAGATCTCCCATCAGAACCTTGGGAGGGATGGATGCAAAGCCAACCTGGTGACTTCGACGGTCACAATATCATGATACTCAAACAGTAGGGTGGAAAGTGAACTTGAAAACAGATAGCGCAGGCGCGTTCAGCAAGTGACCAAGAGACGTTCCGCTCATTCTCGTTTCAATGACTTGTAGTCCAACCAGCCCGACTAACTATCAGCCAGCGATTCGCCGTCTAAGCATCACAATTGACAGAAGTACAGATTATCAAGAAACTACGAGTACTTCGAGACCATCACTTCAGATCTTGCCGAAAAATGCTCTTAACAGTACGTGAATGATCACAACCAGACATTTGCGGATCAGGAGCCGATATATCCTAACAATATATCCCAACAATAGCAGTATATCTCGCCCTAAAGAGGACTGGTAACATCGGGAACAAGAAACATGTTCGCCATACACCCGTCAAAACGCAATCAGCTCATCGCAAGCATTCATTTGCCACAAGATGATGTGGCGCCACCTTCTCAACAACAACCCACAAAAACTTTCTCGCATTCTTATCATCATCCTCGCCACTCTTCCCAGTCTTTTCCGCGAAGTTTTCCTGCGCCTTTTGTACATCTCGCTCGATCTTCGTCATCTCCTTTCCCACTCCCCGCCCAATCTTTGAGGATTTGCCAGGGTGTTTACGCACTTCTTTCGCGGCTTCTTTGTTGACTTTGTCGATTTCCTTGTCGAGTCTACGCATTTCCCTGTCCAGCTTTTCCGCTTCCTTCGCCGCGTCTTCCGAAAACTTCGCCTGCTGCTTTTCGGATTCGCGAGCGACCATTCTGGATGATAGTCTATCGACCATATTGCTCTGTTGCGACAACGGCTGGGACTCGTAGAATTCTAATGGCGCTATATATCCTTCGAGTGCTTTGAGCCTTCGATCACGAACACAAGGGAGAGAGGAGATAGCGCGGCTCGTCGTGAGTTCTTCTACAGGAGCAAGGAGCGGTTGGTCCTTTGGGTGCCTGGTCATTTGTGGTAGGAGCTGCTGCTTGGCGACTCGCACGGCTAGACCACGAGGTGCGAAGTAGGCCTGATTAACTGGCTCAAGGTATCGCGCAACACGCACTCTTGAAACCGCATACATGCCGGCTCTCGCAAGCACTTGGGTGCCCATGCCGACAAGCGGTGCAAATGGAATTGGCCTGCCCATCATCAGCATCAACCTACGGAATGATTGGTGGAGAGTGCATCGTACGTAAAACCCACGACCATGCCGGCTAACTGCACCACTTGCAGGGGCGGCGAGGCGGCCTTGCAAACATTCAAGTGATCGATGAATTGCAAAAGGTCTTCTTTGCGAACACCATGAGTCATCAAGATGGAGGCCCAGGCCCTGCTGAAGGGTTGTTGTATACTAGGCATTGTCTGTGGTATCAAGACTGGGTACTAATCCGAGTAAGCATTTCAACTCTCTCTCACAAGATTGGGTTGTGAGTTTCCCACGGGAAGATCGCCGGGCTGGCTTGGTAGTCTGCTCGTAGATGGTAGCCATGTGAGCTGCTGCGCGAGAAAAGCGTCCTCTTCTTCCTCGGATGGCGTGTCGTTGTTTTCAACACTAGCTGAGAGCTCACAATCGTCTAACAGATCTCGATCATCGGGAGTGAGATGGTTCATTGCAACGGGTAAAACTTGTGCTTCTTCGGAGTCGAATGCTGAGATAATTTGTATCTTGGCCGCGGTAATTTTCCAGATATCAAATTGTTGACCAAAAGGTAGAGAGGGCAAGATGAAGAAACGTCATTTTCTCTCATCCACGAGCGATACTTATATAACTCGATCCGAGTAATCACCCGTACATAGACAAAAGACAAACACACCTCAAGCATGCACATCACACCTCGTATTCATCGTGTCCAAGATTGTTGTGGGGGATAAAACCCATGATCGACTCGCTAATCGACCATTATCATGCCCAAAACAGCTTGATGTCGCGAAGGATCGAGCAGCCCCACCACTACCAACATTTTCTAAAACCCCCAATAACCCCAAAACCAGGTGGCAGACGGGTTGCCTTACACGTTAATTGCGGTTGTCGGCACATCATATGATCGATAAATCCAGAGATATGTTAAGGCTGTGTAGGAACGCCTTGTTCGTACTGTAATTTCGTCTTACCTGGAGTTGATTCACCGGACATGCTTTTTTTCCTCGAAACTTCGGGTTGCCTGATACCGCAATTTCTGGTTCAGGTCTGCTTAGTACGATGAGTCCGCTGTGACGCGTCCCAATTTCTTGTTTCTAACTTGCAAGAGGAATTTTGTTGGTGGTGCTGTGATAATACACGCTGGCAGGGAGATCAATCGAGATCCGAGCCATATGATTTAGTGGGGCGCACTAGCGCCTGTGTACTTATGTGGTAAGGACTGATATTGAGGACCTACTCCCAGCATGGAAAACAGATAGTGGCTTCCACAATGGAGGCGAGGGATGATGAGCCATGGGCTCGTGCCATAGTCTCATGCCGACGTGTCTTGCTCTGAAAATGTTGCTACTGCAGTAGCAGCAACGACACTTCCGGTAACACATTTGCTCTGGCCACCGGCAAGAAACCCCACCACATCAGCGGCATCTTCATAGGCAGAAGGGCTGAATATGAGGGTGGCACCATGTTCCTGGACCGCCTTTTTCCTCTCCTTCGACAGGTTCTTGAAGAAGTCCTTGTTGGTGATACCCAGAGAGACGGCATTGACAGTTGTTCCCTTCATGAATTGGAGCTCGGGATTGTCACCGAGTTCTGTCGCCCAAGGTTGGACGAGTGACTCAAGCATGGCATTGGCACAATAATCTAGGCTTCTGCGTACTTATAGTCAGCTCTTATGACCTTGATTCATTCGTTCAATACTGCTCACGTTCCAGGCCAAGACACTTTTGCCAAGTCGAAACAGATGGCTACGATCCGAGAGCTGGGACGGAATATCTGCTCTTTCACAAACCGTTCAACCATCATGATGGGTGTCTGTATCTTGGCCCACAATAGCTGTCGCACCGCTAAATCGTCAGCACCACCGACTGGCATAAATCCAGCAAATATTGATGCGTTGATGACGAGAATATCTAGGTGACCGCCAAAGTTGTTCTTCACCGCTGCGACCAAAATTGAAGGAGTCACATCTGATCTGATATCTGCAGCAACACTGATGACTTTGGGCTTTTCAACACGAGGCGTTTCTTTATGAAGGTCGCTAATGGTATGTGAGAATTGATCGATCAGATGCAGCGTCTGGGCGCTCGAGCATGTGCCTATGATAGAGGCGCCGCGACTCGCAAGGTTGAGTGCGATTTCTCTGCCAATGCCTCTGCTTGCTCCTCTGGAAGCCGAGTCTTTAGTCTTGGAACACAAAAGGAAGCCTTGAAACTGTATCCTCTTTCATTGCGTTGATTGAGCCTAGAGGCTCAAAACCTGATGTGATGAGACGGTAAGGAACATGAATAAATGAAAACGCAAAAGATACATTACAATGGCATTCTTCCCCTTGAGGTCCTGTTCACGAAGCTTCAATGGTCCTCTGGAGGTCATGGCTGCGTTTTAACTTTGAGAAAGCAGATTTATGAGGTCTGCACGATTCGAGTAAAAAGTCCCACATTGTTGAGTCGAGGGAACATTGCTCTTATGCACTTGGACGACCGTGCATAGGTGTGGTCCCAAAAGCAAGGAACGCGCATATTTTTCTCATGGCTGATAGGCCAGGTTGCAGTCAGCATATATGAAGTGCATTTGTGGGGTCGATTCGCATTCTCCTGACTATGTTGTCCGAGCCTTTGTATTACGATCGTTGCGTGTTAGGCCTTGGGCTTGACCCCTCTCTTGAGCATACCACAGAAGCTCTCAAAAAGGACGTAATCTTTTCCTCTTAGCCAGCGCACTTCCATCGCGCCATTTCCTGTCAGGGAGATCTTGAAAGCAAGTGCCACTTCATCGCTCTCGTCGACTCCACCCATATCTTCATCTGTGGTTGTCTGAGTGCGCCTCGTCTGGCCATCTGAAGTCGTGCCTCGTTTTTGCTTCCGCCTTGCAGAGCGGGACCACACATTCGCTTTGGCGGAACCATGGCCAGACAAAGTGTTGGCATCCCAATTCCAGACCAGATCGAGAGGCATCAGAGTACTGCTGAGGAGGTCTGCCGCTTCTCCAGTGGTTAAATCGGACGTGTAGATTGTCTGGGCGGTTGGCAAGGGATGAAAGGTGTTGGGAAGATCACCACTTCTTGCGACATCCTGGTAGACAATCTGTAAGCGGAACTTTGAAACAAGTGGGCTAGACTTCGAAATTGAGACATAGAATCGGTTCCGATAGAGAACTTACATGTCTGGGTCTCCGGCCGCCAAAACTCCACGCCACAGCCCATCTTTTCGTCTTGTTTCCAGCCCGCAGGCACGCGACAGCCCAATTAGAGATCCCAAGCTCCTTGAGCCTGTCCACAATTTTGTATGCGCTAGAGAGCTTTCCGAACATACTGGTGTACCATTGCACTTTCGTTTGCAAGATGATACTTTCCTCCACCATTTGCATCACGAAGCCCACGTCTCCGCCTTCACAAATCATCTCAATCTCTGCACCAGTACAGATAGCACTTGGGGGCGTTTCTTTGTTGGCGTACGAGGCTTCCAGGTCTGCCTTGCTAGAGTAAAAGGGCGGGTTGCACATGGTGAAGTCCAGGTTTTCAACACCGAGAGCCTTGAGAGGGAAGAGTGGACTATCCGTCGTGGAACGACGAATGCGGATGCGATGAGAGAGTTGATTCAGGTCGATATTCTTCTGGGCATAGCTCAAGTTCTTATCGTCAATGTCTGTACCGTACATTGTCCATCTCGGACGCGAGGTAGCGAGGAGCGAGTAGATGCATGACGAGCCGACACCGCTGTGAGCTTGTGAGTTGAGAGCATGTTAATGTGGGACATGCAGTCACTAACACATCTAGACCGGTGACTTTCCTGTTTGGATCATATTGATCATCATAATCAGGGCTTGTGGTGTCGAGAAGGTCTTGCACCCATCGGACGTAATTGTGTCTGCTGAAGCATCAGTATCTACCAGATATAGTCGCTGTAGAATATTCCATGCGGTTCATGGTAGGCAGAAAAACGAGATGCAGTTATTGTGCTTGGTTGTGGTCAGAGAAAGAATGAGGAAGCCACACTACTCTAGACATGAGTAATTCAAGCAAACGTGGAAAATCATATGTATCATGCTAAGTGAAGACGAAGTGGCAGACGTCTCGACAACATTTTGGTGTGACCTCGTCCTGATAAAGCAGTCATCTTACCTGACAGGAATCTAAATAAAAGTTGTGTCAGTATTAGCCCGAACAAAAAATGCAAATGACGACAAAAGTACCGGAGGACAAAGCCGATCATCAGGCAGTTCGATTGAGAGACCAAAGTCTCGTTTGAGTAAACTCCTGGTCAATTGCCTAGAAATGTTCAGTCTGTTGATCACGTGCGTGGCGGGACTTGAGATGAATTTACTGTAGTGATTTCGGATCTTGAAAGTCAACCTTGCCATTGGCGGTATTGTAAATTTTAGCAAAGTCTACATCTTCCGTTGCGAGCGCTTCGAAGTCGACATCTTGGTCATAATTATGTACCTTGTTTACTGGTGGGGTGGATGCTGTAGCCGCCATGCTGAGGATGTGAAGTTCATATAGGTGGAGAGGTGGAGGAGGTCGACGCCATCTCTAAAATCACGATAAATTTAGCCTGCACTTCAGCACGCGAATCAAGTCCTTGGTCGTGAAGTCATTGTTCATTCTCTGTCTAATCCATTCAATCACAACAATTACAAGGTATCTCCCATTTTACATATGCCGTATACCACTACGCCAAGCACACCTCAATATCCCGTAATATGATACATATTTCAAACAGCGAAGCCGAAAGAACCATCAAACTCCCAAACCACGTTAGGGTCCATGTTGTCTTCAGCAGTTCGGACCTGCTCAAAGGTAGGGACAACATTCGGGCCGTATCCTCGCAACAGAAGGTCCATGTCTCTCTCTTCCATTGCAGTTAGTTCTTCGAGGCTCCATTTGTCGCATACCCTTATCATCCTGTTGACAAGAATTAGTATGCAGAGGCGATGCAGAAGATGAGGTAAGCTCTCACCATTTCATCCTCTTGGGACCCTCGCTGATATCCGGCGCAACAAGCCTCAATTTTTTCCTCAGAGCACCAACTTTCTTGATTGTGTCGCCAACATTGGGTGGTAGACTAGCCTCAATTTTTCGCCTCACGATGTTGGCAATCCTGGGACCATTGCCATTCGAGCTGACCATGATCTGAAGCGGACCATCGCGGATCTCACTGCCAAAGTAGAAATCGCACTCTGGAGGGACATCGGCAATGTTGGCATTGATTCTCTTTTGCTTGCACATCTTCCAAATCTGAGAGGAGGCCTCTGGATCGTCGACGGCGGTGAGAACCATGTTGATATCGGGATCGTCGAGGTCGCTGGGTTCAAACTTTCGATCGTGGTATTCGACCTGGCCTTGTTCTATCCGGTAGGCGACTTCATCATTGAGACCCTCTCTCGGCGAGATGACGGTGACTTTTGCGTCTGCGACGAGAAGTTTTACAATTCGACCTGCAGCCACCTGAGGAGCTTGGGTGTCAACGTCAATTCCTAAATGACGAGTCGCGTGGTGGTGATGGACGACTGACCTCTCCGCCACCTATGAGAAGGACTTTCTTATTGCGGATTTGCCAGGCTAGGATGAGCGAGCCACCGCCTTCTATGTCTTCGAACTTGCCCATAGTAGATGTGTAGAATAGTCGTGGTCTACTGGTACAAGATTGAACATATTTCACATGCTAACCATAACTGGAGATTTTGAGAAGCACATGGCTCGGACGTCATGGATTATCTCCGCGGTTGATGGCTTGGCGCGGCTTCTCCGCCGGGCATTATCAGCGAGCCGATGTTCTTATCACGACAAGCAAGGTATGATGACCTTAGTCACGGATATTTCCCCGTGTTAACATGTACCTTACTCTTAAGAGGCAAGCGAGGGAATAGACAGGTACATCATATAAGGGTCAGGCGCACAAGTGTCTTGCTCACCGCCATAATCTCCCCAGCCCTGCCTCACCTCCCGTCACAGTGCCACACCTCATCAACGCCAAGACGTGGGGATGTTCATCCACCTGGACCGAGTTAACGCGCGGATCCAGAGACGGGACAACCTTAACACTCAGCTCTCCTTTCTCATAACAAGAAGCCACTCGGCTTTAAGCCGGTAGGCCATGGCAGAGTAAAGAGTCGTCAGCAAAATCACAATCATGGCCTCGCACAGGTCGCTTGGCGGAGGCAGAGTGCTAGGAAGCGGCAAATCACTATCCCCCGCTGTGGCCGCCAATGCTCGTCCACAACATACACAAAACACCAGCCTCTTATCACCATCTGCAAGTTCAATTTCACTGAATTCGCAGGCTTCCACAACCCCACTATCATCGGAAGCAGAGGATCTTTCTTCTCGTGTCGCACTCAACAATGGCCCATCGGCGGCTGCCTCGGCGAGCTCGAGACTCATGTGTCCGATATGCAACGAGGAAATGCTCACCCTTTTACAACTGAATAGACATCTGGACGACACGCATCAGAATCTACAAGAAGTGGAACAGGAAGAGGTCAAGGATTGGTTTGAGCAGCAGATCAAGAAAGCGAAGAAGTTCCAACCACTCGCTCTCCTTAATCAGAAACTCAAGGGGCTGGACGTCTTCGAGTCGAATGCCATAATCCCCTCATCTGTGCCTTCGACACCTCCACGAGGTACTCCATCTGGTCATGCTTCTCCTGCACCCACATCAGTAGAGCCAAGGATCATTGATCCTGATGAGGCCGTGACGAAACAGCATTGGCAACGCCAGACATCGTACGATTCCTGCTCGGATCCGTTATGTGGAAAGAGACTGGGTGGCACCAATGGCAACGTCAACTGTAGGCATTGCGGCAAGCTGTTTTGCGAAGACCATACCATGTACCAAATGAAGCTGTCGAGATCAGCACAACACGAGCCTGTTAGAGGTTTCTGGTGTAGAGTCTGCGAAACTTGTTACAAGAGCAGGGACGGTTACAATGATCACGGTCTGGAGCGGAATCTCACTACCGAGTTTGCAGCTATTCGAAGACGCACTGTCGACAAGGCTTATCTGGACGTCAGTAGGTTGGAGAAGCGTCTATCAAGAATAACACAACTTCTTGCCAATCCGCCGCCACCACCACAAGACCAGAGCACCCGCAGCTATTTGTGGTCACTTGCGGGCTCGAAAGACCACATTAGAAACTTGGAGCAATCCATCGTGACTTGGGAAGAGGACGCCCGTGTTTTGGACTGTCCGTTTTGCCAGCAATCTTTCTCGCAGTATTCCTTTAGGAGGCATCATTGTAGGACGTGTGGCAGGGTAGTTTGTGGAGATCCGCTAACTGCCTGCTCTACCGAGGTTGCCTTGAATGTTGACACTAGTGAGTCGACACGTTTTGTCATTTTATGCTTCACTAACCATGCCCAGTCACTGACAATGGTTCAGAAAAGGAACTTGGCCACGTCGCGGTCGATGTTCGCATGTGCAAGGACTGTCAGCATACAATCTTCAGCAAATCAGACTTTGCTCGCGAGATAGCTACCAAATCACCGGATCAGCGCGCATATGAGAACTTGGTGCAATTCGAAAGGGGCATTCGTCTCTTGCTTCCCAAATTCCAGAAATTGCTTGTCGCACTCCAAGATCCGGACAAGCCACCAACCCCTACACAACTATCAGACGCCACCAAGATTCGCAGACGCCTGATGGACGCCTTTACCCAGCATGATGTTGCTGCCCGACGGATACGAGACTTGCCGACCGACTTGATTGCGCAGGAGAAGCTGCAAAAAGCAATTTACGCTCAAGCAGCCAACTTCCTCCACTTGCACATGCTTCCCTTAAAGTCGCTCCCGAAAATCATGAAACACGCCTCTCCTCATGGTCGAGGCCCATCCAACGGCCGACCTCAAGGCACAAACAGCCCTCTTGCCCAAATCAAGGCCGAGGATCGTCCCAATGCTGGCAGCCGCACAAGCAGTACATCGAGCGCGCAGATAACAGCACTCGAAAAGGAAGAAAAAGAGCTCAATGAACGGTTGATCGTGCTGGAGGAGCAGAAATTCTTCGTGCAAGAGATGATTGCGGATGCGAACAAACGGCGAAAATTCGATGAAGTGGCTGCTTTGACGGGAAATGTGGAAGACCTTGATCGTGAGATTGATTCTCTACAAGCTCAGATTGCAGGCATGGACTTCCAGGGCGCATATACAGGATTGTGAATTGTTTACACCAGGGACATAGACGGCATCATTTCTTTTGTACTCTATAGCGAGGAGTTTGGGCGCGCGACCTTGGGGTGGGTGGTGTTGGGTGATGTGAAGTTAGAGAGAAGGCACCAACTGCTTGCAGATATTTGACAGATTCGAAAGTAATGTTCATATTACCATTTCTAATCAGTCGACTCGGTACCCATGTCGAACAACAGAAACTCGGCCGGCTTGTCACCCACATTCTCAACCTCAATCTTGCCTGGCCCGCTTGCACCTCTGACAAAAGCACCATCGCCCTCACCAAGCGTGACATTGCCAATCTTGATCTTCGAACCCCCCTCCTTGGGCTGTTCCTTCCCACCCATGACAACATGGAGATAGACATATCTCTCGCCCTCCTTGACAAGCTCATGCACAACGCTCTTCCCTGCACTCAAGATACTAGCACTCATACTCAAATCCGCATGCAAAGGGATCGGCTCGCCCTCCTCATCCTTCCCACTATGCCTCTCCACACTCTCCATAATCCTACAAAACCCATCCTTCTTCCTCTCATCCCCAAACACCCTAGTCACATAACTAGGTTTGAGTCCACTCACATCCGGCTTAGCCCATATCTGCAAGAAATGCACATCCTCACGCTCATTGCGACAGTACTCCGAATGCCTGATTCCCGTCCCCGCAGACGTAAACTGCACCTCGCCTCTACGCAGCTTTTCGAGATTCCCCATGGAATCCTTGTGCTCGAGTTCCCCGCTCACGATGTACGACCAGATGAGGAATTCGCGGTGCGAGTGCGTGCCGAAGCCTGTGCCGCGCTCGACGCGGTCTTCGTTTATCACGCGCAAGGGGCCGAAGGATTGGTATTGTGGGGCGTAGTAGGAGGCGAAGGAGAAGGTGTGGAAGGTGTAGAGCCAGCCGTGGTCGGCGTGGCCGCGGAGGTTCCAGGGTCGTTTTTGGATGCGGAGGTTGGTGGTTGGTGGTTCGGCGGTCATTGTTGTGGTTGTGGCTGCGCGTTTGGTTGTTGCTAGTGCGGGGGTTGAGGACGTGGTGAAGAGGCGAGGGATGGAGATGCGAAGCGGTGTTAGGAAGGCCAGGGCGAATGCTGCTAGGGCTACTAGGAGAGCAAGTTGTTTCAAGGAAGATGGTGCGGTTGATGTGGGTGGTAGTGCGGTGCTACTGCTTTCTGAAGAGGATTGTTTGGAAGACATGCAAAGATGGAGAGAACAGAAGAAAATACGATACTTATGTAATGGTAAGACTTGGCGATACGATTGGGTTTGAAAGATATTTTTGCTTATAATTGTTCGAGAAGAGGCTTTGTCAGATCAGCTTGTTGGTATAGGGAGATGGCTTGACTGTAATTCTACCCCACTTAGTCTGAATTGATGTAGCCAATGAAAATTCGGACTATACCTAGGAAAGATAGCTGAGTCTGTGCGCTAATTATGGTTAATTTTCGACATGGCTTCCGTCATTAGGTGGGGCCGACGATCTCACATGTCAATGGAAACTCTTTGGTCGAGTCAATTGTCTCAACACCAGTCTCGCCATCATCATTGTTGAGTGAGTGGTTAGCTTAGGCTGTCGCATTTTTTGATTGATACACTCGCTTGGTGCTTGATCTTTGATTGAACTCTTTCTGTCCTTAAAAAAGCAGGCCGGCGTAGTAAGCAAACCTGCATACATTCAGGCACAGCTCTTGCTTACTCGACGTAGCACATCTTGTTTCATTCTGACTTGGGTCAACGCCTTTCTACCTCAGTTACCTGCGACTTGAACCAGACCATTCACAATCATGCCAAGCATACCTAACAAGCCTCAAACCGAAGGCTCAAGCAGCTTTGATCCCGACAAGTACTTTGAGACATGGGGTGATGAAGTGCTTCAACCCTTGTACAACAACAATTTCCGCGCTTTCATTGGCACAACCTTTGGCCTCAAACCCTCTGATACATATGGCTACAAGGCCACGTCAGAAGTCACGCTGTTACAAGCTCAAACCTATCTGGAATATGGAGGTCAAGGAGGCCTACACGGCTGGTACAAGGATGCAGAAGGCAACCTGGTAAGTTTGACACTTTCTCGACTTCCCTCACTCGCATGCTCATATGCATAGCAGTGTCGAATTACTGAATGAGAGGTTCCAAAATACCAACGTACCACTTCACAGATTCAACCACCTCCTGCAGTCGACATTGCCGCATACACAGACATCTTCCGCTCCACGACGCAAACCCCGAAAGCCCTTGTCGCCTTGAAGTCAAATGCCAAAAAGGGAACAATTCGAGAATCTGTTTCTGCCCACCTCCAATCCCTCTATGCACCTCCTTCGTCTGACCTCAAGATCGTCATCCCGAAACTGAAAAAGGAACACGTCAACCCTTACTTTGACGTCTGGGCCTGGTGTAACCAGCAACTCGAGTGGGGTGGTCCCACAGAAGATACAAAGCACATCCACATTTCCCACGCCATACTGCCAATCTTGTATCACCACTTCGCCTGCATAGTCCCTAGCTACGAAGCTCTGTGCATCATTCAACAAATCACAAAGGGCAGAACGATAATAGATCTAGGAAGTGGAAATGGCTATTGGACCTATATCATGAGAAAATTCGACGAGAGTCCCAAGAAGAAGATGACGGTAGTACCTGTGGATAATGGGCTCAGCGAGTGGAGGACAATGTGGATTGGTGATACTGTCACTGCCGATGGTATCAAGTATCTGCAGCAGAACGGCGGTGCCAAGGACAAAGTCTTGTTGCTTGTCTACCCGCAAGTCAGCGACGATTTCACCGGAAAGATTCTGAGGGCTTATAGTATGTTACCCTCCTGACAGCCCTGCTCTGTGTTAAAACTGGTATGCTGACATGCACGACAGAGGGAGATACCGTGATTTGCGCTGGCACGCAAAATGCCAATGGTTTCACTGCTTTCGCCAAAGAAACAATTGCTGAGTGGATGATCAGGGAGATGCCGCAGTTTGGAAAGATCTGCCAGGTCCCCTTGCCCAGTTTTGCTGCCAAGGATGAGGCCTTGTATGTATTTCAAAAGAAGTCTGAGTGATAAGAAGAAGTAGTAGAGAAAATTAGCTGTGAGTATGCTGCTTGCTCAAAATGTCACATAACACTTCATGCCAAGTTGACCTTTTTTCAAACCATAGATATGGTCATGTATTCAGACCCTGGTGCTCAAGTCTGCAAAGTGGTTAAGCAGCAGTCCACGATGAGAATCCTGTAGTTGCAGGAACACCCTCCTTAGCCATCTCCCACCCCTCAGATGAGAAAAGGCTCTAAATCCCCTCGCACATCCCTTCAAACCATGCCACTCAAAAACCAAATAAAACAAACAAGCCGTCTTCTCAGCAGTAATTCCCTCAAGTGAACCCCCTCAAAGCCTCACCAAGTCCCCCTCCAAATCCCCCTCCCCCACCACATCCAAGCCTTATATACCACCTCACTTCAAACAAATCAATAACAAAAAACGCTGCGGTGGCCAAGTGGTACGGCATTGAGCTTTTACACTCATCACTTTCTTGACTCATTCACCTAGGGTGAGGAGAGGGGGTGGTGGTGGTTGAGAGGTACTCAAGGATCGCGGGTTCGATCCCCGTCCGCAGCGATTTCTTTTTTTTTCCTTTTTGAGGGTTTGCATTTGCTCTTTTTGAGGAAGGTAAGGTGGTTTTCGGTCGCTTTGGCTTTGTCTGGTTTTCATTCGCTTTGGCTTTGTCGGCTTTGGTTTATGAAAAGGTGGGTTAATTGACTGAGATGTTATTTTCAGGCTTGTATGTCGCTTGCTTGCTTGATTCCATCGCATGTTTGGAGAACCCTTTCTGGTTACCCATTCCTTTTACGGTTTCCATCGTCCTGACCGGAGGATTTTGACTTTCTGTCGGAACGGTGCTTGCACAAGATATGCGAGAATATCATCGTCCTCGGCGAAACACACATTGATGCGTCAAAGCAAGCAAGGATCAAAAGGCCAACCATTCGAGATTGCACTTATCTCGTTATTTCTTTCGGGGTATCCACCTCAGAGTTCGAATTGGTCGAGCAGGAATGGATCTGCCGAAACACTTGACTATCCGAGGTCTGCTGCTCTCATATCTACTCTGACATGACCTGGTGTCCGCACATCCACTAATCAAATCCTCATCCGAATCGCACAAGCCCCTCCATCCACGTAGCCGTTTCTGCGCATAGCAAACGTGTGCGACTCATCTCCGGCTCCGATCTCTGCCAACTCCAGCAGTTGAAAGTTCTGACTTCTGACCATCGGTTCCAACAGCGAACACGTGCCGCTAATCAGTGGGCCCCAGATCTGCTGGTGACTCGCTCCGCATCAACACTTTCACCTGGCCGTCTAATTCCGTCGCTACTCGAGCGAGGACCAGAATTATTTGCCGATGCCTCAATGAAAAGCGGTACGCTACGCACCTCGACCTCGTGGCTAGAGACGTCGATACGCCTTTGGTCACTTGCCACGATATTCCAGGGCATGTGTCTGCTTAGCTCGGAAGTAATGAATGGAAGCGGGATCGAATGGAGGCTCGATAGGCGCAGTATATGCGCTCAATATAGCAATACATACTTCGGAAGTTTGATCTACCCTTGAGATCTGATCTAGCGTCACATCGCGGAGGCAGAAACGAAGCTCATGGCTACTGAGCAAGACAGTACCGTCCTGATGACCAGTAATGTCCGTTCCGTCAATCTATGCGTATAGTGAGTTGGTTTTAATCGCACAAAATCCTGGGAGCAAATTTGATACCCACCCACTAACGA
The DNA here is from genome assembly GCA_009982845.1 of Delphinella strobiligena. Lineage (NCBI taxonomy): Eukaryota > Fungi > Ascomycota > Dothideomycetes > Dothideales > Dothioraceae > Delphinella > Delphinella strobiligena. The sequence continues at coordinate 113,158 of JAADKB010000011.1, forward strand.
GATCCTAGCTCCGATTTCCCCACCAACCTAACCACAAAGCAGCATGTTCGAGTGCAAGACTCCAAACGACTGCCTTGTTGAAGCACATGTAGCTTTGCCTTCGGAACCACACACGCGCACAGTCTTGTCATAGGCTGATGATGATGTAGTTTGAGGAAGATGGAAAGTTCCAGAAACAGCAATCGCGGTATACGAGGTTATCACACGCTTGAGACCTTGTGACTTGGGCTTGAGGCGGATTCAGGCTCGACGCGGAGGCCGATGCAGGATTTGTCGGGGATGCCATGACTGACCGACAGAGGTAGAAATATTAATTGATGCCAAAGCAATACGTTTACAACTCAGGGTTTATGTACTGTAGATCCATTGGCGAGGTGGCAGGTAAGGCAGCGCCGCTCCACTCTCTCACTCTCTGGGATATGATATATGAAGGATTCCTCCGGGCTGTCGCGTTCTAGTCCTGTTGTTATGGGGCTGCCGAATGACCTGTCCATTGTATATGTAATATTATGATCACGCGATCTACTCTATACAGTAACCAATCTGCTACCTTTCAGGCTTTAAGAGAAAATATTATCGCAACACCCGAGATTAGTCGAGCACGGAAGCAAAGTTGGAAGCAAAGTCTACTGTGGAGTTCCTGTCTTCATCTAAATCACAATTCCAACCATCTGTTCTGTAGATTGCGCAGTATACAAGTACAGGAGGTTTCTCACCATCACAGCGAACACATTTGACACTACTTATGGAATCGAGTACATCCCTATACAAACGAACAGTCGGTATTGCCCACAATCTTGTCCCATGTAAGCACTATACATATCCAATACCTACCCATTCCAACAGGCCACTCTACGATCAGGCATGTCTTCTCCTCCACGACCTTGGTGACCATGAAATTCTCATCAGACCATCGCCAGAAAGAGAATTACAAGCTCGCTAGCTCAATTTGTTGTTACGGTAACGAGCATAATAAGGGTTATTGCCTGAGTTCTTATTACCGATATAATGGGGTTCTATGGGACTGTCATTTCCTTGTTTATAGTGTCTATCTTACGCACTGGCTACGGCTTTCTAGGAGTGCCTGAACTATGCATTTTGACTCGGTGGACTCTACTCACTTTATTCTAATATAAGGACAGAAACAGCGACTTTCTCGCACTGCTGCTCAAGCTATTGGATTGGCTGTTGCTGTTGTTGCCGCTGCTCTATATCTTGAGATATCAGTATTTGATAGCTCAAAATCCTTGTCGTCTGCCTTGGACTAATCTCAGGGGTATTGTATGAGTCTGGGAATGGATATCAGAAGGCGTGTTCACGGCGAAGAGAACATGAGAGGCGGTGAAATGTTTTCAAGTAGCGAGTATGTGATTGGACCTAGCGTCAATGTCCACTAGTAACCATTGGTCTGGCCGACTATGTCAAGCCAACCAAGCTGATCGTTCCTCATGTTCACTCCATTTCTCTTGCTGAGTGTATATGCATCGAGCATGGATACAGATCGCGCAACCTCCGAAAATCTGCTCTGATGTCGTGGTCGCCCAAGAAAGCTTAGTCCTTCAGTTCAATCTCAGGGACATGATACGAGCACCAATCAATGCCCAGCCAGTAAGCCGCAGGTTTCAATATACGTCCTCCCTCCTCAAATAGACTAGAGTACTTGCAAAGCACATCCGTGGTGAACTCATGACAGTAGGGATCGCCTCTATTAGCCCAGTAGCGAAGCAGGACACTAACGTTTGGATAGGAGAATACGAAAAATCTGTTGAGTAACCTGCAAAAGGGAGAATTCTGGCTGTCCGCTGTGCTGTTGTCGATATGGTTGACAGTGTTAGGGCGAGGAAAAGTGTGATACTCCGCGAGAGTGATGATGGTGGCGCTGATAGCGACATTCTGTAGATGTGGCATGTTGTACTTGTCCGCAAATACGTATAGACGAGCGAGGAGGTGATGATAATCCCAGACACTCTCCTCTTTAGGGTTGTTCGAGCCACGGCCAAAACCACCTACTGTTGACATGTCAGCGTATGGCGCATAATTTGGAAGTGCTTCGACTTACAGCGGTGATCGATAGTTCAATCCAGGAACTCAGCGAAGACGTCCGCGTCGTCTTCTGGCAGCTCGATTTCGCGCTTCTCGGCCTCCTTGAACGAACGTTCAAAGGCGCCAATGAAGAAAGGAGAGTGGAGTTCCAACATTGGCTTCAACCATTGAAAAGTGGTCTGCTGTCCACCGGTGCCGACCTTGATAGTAACGATTTCCTCGGCAAGATTAGCCTGCCTAGCTATCATCAAAGCGTGGTTGCTGTTATGCGTCAGTATGTGGGTTCATTGTAAGAGGATCCAGACCCACCGTTGCCGTAGAAAGTTGGTAGCGGGGAAGCAGCACTTTTGCATAGGCTTCTGTGGCTCGCTGTCATCGGTGTCGTGCTCAGACATGTTGGTGTCGGACGTGGGGGTGTGGTCGTGTAGACTGTAGCGCGAGCTCTGACAAAGACCAAGGTGACGGACGGTCACAATCAAAGAATCACTAGGATGGCAGACTTTTCACTGTGACCTTTGAGGAAAGAGCTCGATAGATCCGTTGGTGTGCGAAGGTAGACTGGATAAGGACCAAGTTGTTGTGATAAGTCAACGATAAAGCATTTTTAACTTTCATAAGTCGAGTGAAAGTGATCAAAACAAGTGAGAAGCCTACGCAACTGCGTTATGTGAAGCGGGAATGAGGGAGAATCGTGTCAACAGACAAACACCTCGCGAAGGGTATCTTGGCAGTCATAGACCAGGAGACTGGGAGAGTAAAGGCCAATCGGTTTGACAAGCATTAAAATCCCTCATAAGATCTGTAATTCCAGCAACACCTGGAATGAGCATTCTCGATTCGCGCTCTTCATTTCCAAATGAGGTGGTCTTATTACACCCAAACAAGAACCCTTATCATATCACGAACCACTTTTAATTATTGCTCACGTCTCATACACAGCTCGAGGTCTTGTAGCAAAGATAAGACTTAAGTAGTCGTAGCGATGAGCAAGGATGGCGGAGACAATCTGAGGATGAGTTCAAGGACAAGAGACACGATGTCTCGCGGAACCTTGCACGCCCGCTACCCCCAGACACAAAACACTCGAAACATGGGAAGGCACGACGGACATTGCAAGTACCTAGAACGTCAAAAATCAATGTCGATGACGGGGCTGTTACCTCGACATTGGGACCCTCATCTTGCGATTAGATCTGTCAGCTACTACTCATTACCTTGCAATTCACTCTTCTCTCGTTCTGCGCCTCAAATCTTCAGGTGATTAGCTATCCATTGTCTTTTATCGCAACGCACAAGTAAAATCAAAAGGATGAGCATTCAGTCAAGTGATAGGATAGTGGTTCGAGGCAAACAATAAGAATTTTCTCCATGGTCTGCCGACGACGAACGCAACAAGGCTCAGTGCACTATTTGTGTTGATGGTTCGAATTCTAATTAAATCACCATGATGGCGTCAGGAAAGGCAGAACTGAAGAATGTCACACTGAAATGCTCCCGGTCTGTAATGTGCATAGTCTTCACATTGGGCTCTACAGTATTATTACGCCCTCGAAAGAGTCCTCGTGCGGCTTTCTGCACCCAAAAACATACAAGTGACTATTATCATCTCCGTGCTAGGCTTCAAGTGAAGGATCCTGGCCCAGCCTCCTCTACCGATCTGATCCAAGATCATGCAAGGTTGCCATCTCCTGATTCGGAGTGCCCAGCTTGCGCATCAGTCGAGGTTCAAATTTATGACAGGATCTGCTGCGGGCGTCTAACCCCGTCAAAATCCAACAAATTCGTATACTTGAAGACAAGTGCAGAAAGAACGTCTTTGCCAATATCGCCGTGACTATCAAGAGCACTCGACGTGGGGGGATCTCGCTCTCTAGCCAACGGTCTTGACTGTGGGAAGTTCTCGATTACCATACTGCTTGGACTGTGTCTTGCACCCCCTACACTGCCAGAACCATGACGACTTCTTGGCTCTGTGTCTCTGTACATGCCGTCTCTATAGCGAGGCTGCATGATAAAGTCATTGTCTTTCCCTAGGTGGGAACTACCCTCGTCGATGCTGTAGACCTTCTTGTGCGTGTATTCTCGGCGTGTGGAGTTGGCCGAAGCTACATAGTAGTCTTGATTTTGGGACCGAGTAAGCGGGCTCGGGGGTCGATCGGGCCGGGCCTGGATCACAGCTGATCTTTATCGTTGAGGGCCTTGTGCTAAGGACGGATGGGCAGCCGATTCTAAAGTCGAAGAGCAGCGAGGTCTGCCACCAGTATGAGATGGCTCTGGTCGAGAGTCGTCGGTGTAAGACAGGCTTTCTCCTGCCCTATGCGCCGTAGCGGCGGCCTCAAGACCACCGATCTCGTGTTGCGCCTGTTGAACCCGAGACCCATGCCCCTCATTCTCGTGTCTTTCCCGGGCCGAGTCGCAGTAGCCAGGGCTATCAGGAGAGAGTCGCGCGACATCACGATCTCGGTCAGACATGTAAGCCCATTCTTCACGGTGCTGGTCAAGATTCTCTCCGTCTGGCTCCCGACAATCTCTCCCACGTGTCAGCTCCCTCTCGGGCTTCCAGCGCTTAAAAACCTCGGCATAGTCATCGTCCTCATGTTCTTGCTCACGTCTCGTGTGTGCCGCAGTTGATATGGGCATGCCACACTCACTGTTATCTCTGGTAAGAACATCATAGAAAGAATTCGACGTTCGGGCCGAAATTCCGCCGTGAGGAGGGCTTTCTTTCGGAGTAAGTTGAAGTCTGTCGAATATCATGAGCTTTCTAGAGAGACTGGACACCCCTCCGGCTTGTTGTAGCTGCGACATAGTCTGAGAAAGATCAGGAAGCTCTCTATCATTAGAAATGCGTCTCTCCTGTTGTATCGGGCCTCTCCCTACGCGACCGCGACCGTCACGTCCTCCAAGTACAGGTACAGGTTGTGAGGAAGGGGCAAGACGAGCTTTGTTGGCCCTCTGTTCGTTACCAACTGTAGAGTCGAGTGGACCGTCAGAACCATGTCATCAAATCTGGCTCGTAGATCTCGTTGGGCTGCTAGCCTAACATCGTGCGCCTGTCCGTCGAGATATAAGCATCGCTGACAGTGTTTGAGTTGGTCAAGCACTATGTTAATACTCTCGAAGCACGCATTGATCGCGGCTTCGGTCAACCAGGGATTCATCGTTGCCGGATCCCCTCCACAAGGTTCTGGTAGATTCTGATGTTGAAAGGATGAATGCTGCATGTAAATGCCCGGGACCGACGAGCTACCCGCCTGTGGTGTTTCCTTCGCCTGAACGACCAGTTCGCTATTGATCGACACGTCTTCCTGGCTAGCCACTCGTTGAGCACCAGGCATTAAGGATGGAACTGAAGCGTGATCGGTCTTGATTGCCTTATCGTGAGAAGTCGGAGTTGCTCCGGCGGTCGAACCAGGTTCCTCGTCCAAACGAAGATCTGGAAATTGCGATTCAAGTGTATCAAGACGCTTCTTCAAGGCTAGAATGGAGCTGCCTTGGCCCGTCACTGTGGAGTTTGTCACACCAGCTTGTAGCGAGACAGATGTGCTAGTCAACCGAGGCTACCACATGGAAAAGATATAATGCCCAAAACACTTACACCGATGTGTGGGTTGCAGCGAGTTGTAGAACTTGCAAAAGAAGCAACATGAGCGTCTTCATATGCTCCAGCTTCCTCGTGTTGAAATCCATTCTGTCCTTTTGAAATGGCCACATGAATTTGGCATGAGTGCGGACGGCACCATACGATCCATCATCATTGAGTTTTCTCTTCTTCGAAATTTGATGCATGAGCTCTTGGAAAAGAGGTCACATCCCTTCAATGTCTTCTCGATTGCTGTCTTAGTGGCTAAATTTGGTATCTCCGCAATGTCGTCGCGTTGAAGTATTTGGCCAACACTTTGGAGTACATTACTCGTCAGCTCGATGTTTTGAGCAAGCCCAACAATGTCAGTCTCTGCGTTCCTCGCCGAGTCGGAGAACTTATAATGTGCCGAGGAGACCTGAACACCGAATGATGCGATGCCGATAACGGCTGATGCAAGATCCATTGGGTTTCTCCTAATCGTACGTACTGGAGATGGTAAAGATGAGGCACACGACAGTGAGTATTTCACCTAAGAGAGCCTGTATAAGAATGCAGCGACGATGTTGGAGCGGCCTGCTCCCAGTTATAGTAGAAAACTGCGCCATAGGCCGCGAATCGGTGAGTCTGAGCTAGCAGCTGTGCAGTCTGTTTGATTGCTGGAAATAACGCGACTCAAGTGTGTACAACAAAAGAAGGCCCAAACCACTGGTCCCTTGACCAATATACACACGTCTCCAACCTGTCTTTTGAGAGTGACACCAGAATTCTGCTTTGTCTCTTGAATGTTATGGACTGGTCGCCATTATGCATCAGCTTGAGCAGCTGGCTTCGCATATGCTTGGTGCAGCAAACGGCAAGGCATCCACAAAGACAAGAGAGACGATTCTCCTCCCCAAGGTGGGTGGGCAAACAAGCACCCATCTGCTTGGCCTCAATCAGGGCCTGTCTGGCACTCCAATATGTTACGTTGATTTTCTGCGATCTGTTTCAGACGAATCAAATGGAACATTGGAGGTTGCCTAGAATGCCAAGCCACTCCAAACTCCGAGATCACAAGACAACTCCTTCCCATTCATATATCGGAACAGGGAGATATTAAAGTCTTGCAGAATTCTAGTGTTTGATCGTCAAATGCCTGAGGATCTTTCGTTCCAAGCTTAGGTTCCTCGACTGTTCATTGGTGCTGAGTACCGGCATTCACTTATCAAGAAGAAAAATCTAGGTGAACGTTGACACCAGGAAAAGGTACTACATGCGATAGATTATTGCTCCTGCACGTTGCCCGAAGAGAGCATTGCTCATAGGCACCAGCGAAACATTTCACACTTGCTCTTGCCATCAAAGCTTTCCAGAACGACAGTAACAGAGCTCCTTCCCTTAAGCTCGTCGATGAGCTCTGTGATTTGTGAATATCAGCCGCTCATACTATTTCAGCTTCTCCTCAAATCCATGTGAGATCGCATCAGCGCCTACCCATTCATGCCACACGACTATACTTATAGTCGATAGCCCTAGCCAGTCAAGTCGATCGGCGAGGTAGCAGAGTTGCTTGTACTAATAGCGGCAGCAGGACATTTGACTGTAAACCCATATCAGCAAGGAATCTCTGCAGCGGAAACCAAGGCTGTGGCTCACAAGAAGCAGTCCGAGCACCGATAGTATTCCTATCATAATGAAGATGATAATCACATTCATCCCTCCTCTTCCAAGCGTCCACAGTCTTCCGAAGATCACGACCACTATCTCCATATCTAGAAGCGTAGAGAAACAGGAGATCCTGGCAAAACTGTCCGTCCCAAAGAACGTCTCGGTCTTTATCCTTGGCGGGATCAAAGGCTCGTTGAAAGTCTTTAGTTTTGAGGACCAGATCGAGCAGAAGCTTGCGAATGGGTGCATTGGCGTCGGTGTTGTCGTAGACGTACGCGATGACTATGAGTGCCGGCATGGTGGCTCTGGTGTTCAAGGACTGACGTAGCGCGCCTAGAGCAGCATTCTGCAGGTCGGCAATGCCGTAGGTATCTCCAAACACCCACAACTTGGCAAGACGGAGGCGCTTTCCACCGGTTGAGCTTTCTTCCTCGTCACTTTCGGGCAGTCGTCTGGTGTAGAGTCAAGCAGAGAATGATGCAAAGGTAGGGACTTCGACCTTTGGCAGTTCGACAGTCCTGGCCCGGGCCTCTTTGCAGTGACTTCTCATTGCGCTCCGGAAGAATGCGGAGAAGTGACACACGAGGCCTTGATGAACAGAAAACTCTGTCAGAACATCGCCAACCTTGACTGTAATGGCGGCGTCGAGCAGTTTGCTACAAAGATTAAAGTTGGTCAAGTGTCTAATTGGTGGATGCAGGTTCACTTACACTGCTGACAATGGCGAAAAAGGCATCGAATGAGTTCCACGACATTTCGCCTTACTGACGCCAGGTGGCCCAGTCATGTTGAGCGACCGGGTAGGAAGGTGTTATGGTAAGACGGAAGGTTTCGGAGTCGCGGATGAGTGGTAGAAGAAAGGGCCAAGTGAGGTTTGAGTGTGAAGCTTGAGGTGAGGTATTGCTGATGAAGCAGTCAAGTTAGCTGCGAGCACGCGAACAAAGTACATCACGGAAAATTCATAAAGTCACAGAGCAGCAGCAGAAGAAACAATCCTGGCTGTAAGAATGATGAGAGTCCAGCCTCATTCAATGTATTCAGAATCAATCCCGCTTGATGCAATATACCCATTATGCTATTATCTTTTACCACTTGGCTTCCTTACTGGCCATGAACTTGTTAAGGATGGCAAGATCCTTTTCCAGACCAGACAGCCAGGCGGCGAGCTGCTGCTGCACCTTTGCTCGGTCATCACCGAGCTTGGCGTAAAAGTCCTTCCTGTATGGGGTAGCGCTCATGGCGGCGCTGAAGATGGGCTTGATGAACATGGAGTGGTGGGGCTTGAGCGTGTTGCCGTAGGCTGCACGGAAGGAGGTGCTGAGTTCCTCATCAGAGGAGTTGACGTTCTGACGGAGGGCTTGAGCAGTGAAGTCAAGACCGCTGATCACCATGTCAGTATTTTGTTCGGAGACGATGAATGTTTGTGGATGAGCGTACCGTGTCAACCAGAGGAGACCCTCGGTTGCGGTGTGCTTCTTGCTGGCGAGCTCATTCTTGACAAGCTCTTGGAGCGTTTGGGACTCGGCGGGAGCTTCCTGTTGGCGAGTGCGGATTTTCTACGAGACCATGTTAGGCTTGTTCCAAATGTCGGTGTGTAGACTTTGTACTTGGATGTTGCCAACAATATCTCCCTTGACAGGCTTGAAGGCTGCCGAGCCGAGAACATCTGGGAATGCATGTTAGTTCCAGTGTTTCCCAACCGGAATACGTGAATGCGGGTGCAATTTACCAAAAAGAGTGGTCAAGCTCTCCGAGGCCTCAAGGAATTGGGTCGTGTTGATGGCATCGCCCTTGCTGGCATCGATCTCGACTTCAGAGAAGGTCTTGAGGTTGGGGTTATCGAAGAAGGTAGACATTTCGGCTTGAATGGGCTAAGTTTGACTTTAAGACAAGGAAGAAGGTCGTGTTCAGGAAATAAATATTTATGGCGAGTAAAGCTCAGGGCATGAGATCAATGGCACCTTACCTTAACCTCCTGAGTGGCATGAGGGTTGAGCTAAGCCTTTCGTATTCCTACCCGTATCCCTTCCACGTCAACCATCAGGGTCCCGCGCACACCGCCTGCCTTTTTAGTGGGCCGGACTCTACATGATGCAAGGGTAACGGACCACTGCGGGGAAATGCTTAGACCAGGTGAGGGGCATGAAGCGGAGGGAAGAGCGCACCGAGCACACTTTGAACAGACAACGCACTTTATCGCCGGCACCAATATATAATTATCTGAGATTGATTATACACAATCTTATCAATGCAGCTTTACATCTAGAACATTTCCCTATAGAGCTATGCATGTTGGCGAAAGCCGAGGTCGGGAATATCTTAAGGTACTTGAAGTGTTACCTCATACTCCGCACCGGATACATCCGCCATCCATTGGTACAGAGGTAAGCATTGCCGGTGGAGACGGGAAGTACAATCCGGTATTTATTTAGATGTTTCTCGTCTTCTTTTGGGTCTTCTTCCTACTCTACAGATACACTGAGTTCTCTTGACTATTCCCACAATGTCCAGCCAGCGAACCTTTAAGATCGCATCGATTCCAGGTGATGGCATTGGCGTAGACATTACCGAAACAGCCATCCAGGTGTTGGAGAAGCTCTCGTCAACAGTTGGAACATTCAAGTTCGACTTCGAAAACTTCGATTGGAGCAGCAAGAACTACAAGGAGAGAGGATGGTATATGCCCCCAGATGGAATGGAACAGCTGCAAAAGCATGATGCCATCTATTTTGGTGCTGTCGGTTGGCCTGGTACTTCTTGCTACCTTTCCTGTCATGAATCTCGTACTGAAGGCGCCTTCAGATGTCCCAGACCACATCAGTTTGTGGAGTCTCATTCTCCCAATTCGAAAGTACAACAATCAGTATGTGAATGTGAGACCCACACGCATTCTTCCTGGCACCGTTTCTCCACTTTCTCAATGCGAGCGCTCGCCCAAGGATCTTGACTGGGTCATCATCAGGGAGAACAGTGAGGGTGAGTATGCTGGCCAAGGTGGTACGACACACGAAAACAGTCCTCACACCATTGCGACGGTATGTAGATGCAGACAGTCTCCAAGGGAGCCAGAGCTGATAAGTACTTCAGGAACTTGCCATCTTCACCCGTGTCGGTATCGAGCGTATCATGCGCTTTGCCTTCGACACAGCAAAACTGAGACCAAGGAAGAAATTGACAATGGTCACCAAGAGCAACGCCCAGAGACACGGCATGGTCCTCTGGGACAAAGTGTTCCACGAAGTCGCAAAGGAATATCCCGACGTTGAGTGGGACAAGATGCTCGTGGATGCCATGACAGTCCGCATGGTCAATAAGCCGGAGTCGTTGGACACGATTGTGGCAACAAACCTTCACGCAGATATTCTGAGTGATCTCGCGGCGGCACTAAGCGGTAGTATTGGTATTGCACCAAGCAGTAACCTCGATCCGACCAGGAAGCACCCCAGCATGTTTGAGCCGATTCATGGATCTGCTCCTGATATTGCCGGCCAAGGCATCGCCAACCCAGTCGGAGCATTCTGGAGTGCGGCCGAGATGGTGAGATGGCTCGGAAATGGCGAGCTTGACGACGTGGCAAACAATATGATGCAAGCCATTGAGAATGTGACGGCTGCGGGCATCAAGACCAAGGACTTGGCTGGTAGCAGCAACACCAAGGAGGTGACAGAGGCGGTTTGCAAGGAGATTGAAAAGGTGTTTAAGAAGTGAAAGACTTCTCTCACAAATCATCCCAAGCGGCTATTCTGACTTGCTGGCTTTGTTTGACTTTTGTCTTGCCCTTGAAATCTTCCCACGGTCTCTCCCAGAATCTTGTGAATGGCAGAATGATGCAAACAGCTTTGCCGTTGATCAAGCTCTTACTGATCGGCCCATACCAGTTGCTGTCTCTGCTCTTTCTCCAATTATCGCCCTCAACCCAGACGTGACCCTGTGGTACCATGATCCTTCTCTTTGAACTGTCACGATCGTGCATGTCCCCCATCAGATGCCACACCTCAGACTTGCCTACTCCACCACCAATCCCCTCGTTCTCAGGCCTCCTCCTAGTATCCAGCTCCACCCAGTCACCCTCGACGCCGATAACTCTCTTGATTCCCAGCACCTCTGGCTTGTGCGGTGTGTAAAGACTGATGACATCTCCCCGTTTGAGGTTGCCAGTTGGGTTCCATTTCCGTAGTAGCAGGTAATCGCGCTCGCCAGTTTCGTGGTAGGTAGGTGACAGAGAAGGGTTCATCGACGGTCCATTCACAGAGACAACTTCGAAGAGTTTGTCGTTGATGCATATTGCCGCCGTCAGGCACCAGAACGAAGGCATCACTGCCGTACCGAGTGTGCGGAGGTAGCGTGACATTTTTCCGACAACCAGGCCTTGTTTTATTGCAAATAGAGAGGAGTATTGTTGGACCACGTATTGATTGACTGATTACTCGAACAACATGGACTTTTCATATCTGGGACATACTAAAGAGCCAAGATGAAAAAAATCGGTGTTTTGTGGTCTGATTGTTTTGACTCGGTCGATCAAGTGCCATCGAGATGAAGTGACAAGCTTAGGAGAAATAATTGAGAACCGCGAATATTGGAGCACGGCCTCCACTCCTCAACGTTACATGTTCACAGGTTGTTCACCTGACTGCGGCGATCTACAAGCCATCACATCGCAATTGTAACGCCGTTGACCCAAGAAATCCCAAGTTTCAATCTAGCTTCTGCCACTGTCTGAATCATCGCTCGCTGTCTTCTCCCACACAACTCAGAGTGGTTTAACATGTTTGATTTGCTCTGGTCAATGACATATAAGTTGGTCCTGACTGAGCATGCTGGAACAACGACTTTCCAGATCCGCTTGATATCTGTGCAATGGCAACGTGCTTGAATGAAGATATCTTGATTTCTCATGTCTGCTGACCTGAAGGCATGCTACCTGCATTGCTTTTCTTATCGGGGCAGCCCCTGTTTCATTCGTGCCTCCGCTTTACCATTCATCATCAACCGCGTCATGCAGATGGATCAATATATGCAATCTCAACCGACGAAACTGTCGCACATCATTCTCTTGGCTCTCCCACCTCTTTTTTCCAACATATTTCTATCATAACTTACAGACATGGCTTGAGGACAACTGAAGTCCTTCGAATCTCCAGCAAAAAGTACCAGACTGTTCCCCAAATATCGACATGGGTGTCCGAAAGCTACTCTGGAACTCCGAGAAGTCAACCGCTGGCCCCGAGCACCGTACCTCCTCACCACAGCAGAACGTCGACTTTGTATCCGTCCCAAATGAAGAAAGAGATTTCGCAGATGATTCTACGCTTCTCAATGAAGAACCCGAATATCCACAGGGCCTTCGTCTTGTACTGATCGTTGTGGCTTTGTGTATGACTGTGTTTCTTGTCGCTCTTGATGGAACAATACTTGCCACCGTCATACCGACCATCACTTCGTACTTTGGCAGTCTCGACGATGTGGCTTGGTACAGCGCCGTTTATCTGGTCACGACTTGCGCCTTTCAGCTTCCCTTTGAACGCGCTTATGCGATATGGAATACGAAATGGACATACCTAGCCTCAATCATAATTTTCATGATCGGAAGTGCTGTCAGCGGCGCTGCCCCCACATCTGTTGCATTGATCATTGGAAGAGCGATTGCGGGAGTTGGAGGCTCAGGTATCGTTGGCGGAGTCTTCATCATCCTTGCTCGAACATCCCACTAAGGAAGCGGAGTCTCTATACTGGATTTATTGGAGGTACCCTTGGTGTTGCTTCTGTTATTGGGCCACTTATTGGTGAGTCGACGCTCGAATTGTCAAGCCGTGGAATTTAACCACTCATCACTGTTACAGGTGGTGCATTCACAACTCGTGTGTCTTGGAGATGGTGTTTCTATCGTAAGTCGACAGTCGACAATTCGGTGATCTGGAAGCTGTTGCGATTGCTGACATGCGCCCCAGTTAATCTCCCCGTCGGAGCCGCGGTTCTTGTTGTCGTCTTTTTCTTCCTGCCCAAGTCGGTCGTGGAATCATCTGATGAAGTCAAGGCCCTCAGCTGGTGGCAATTCATAAGACGCTTCAATCCCGTTGGGACAGCTATACTATTACCTTCCATCATCTGCTTGCTACTTGCGCTAGAATGGGGAGGCATACAATATGCGTGGAGCGATCCTCGTGTCATAGCGGTTCTTGTCGTCTTCGGAGTCACCATGATCGCCTGGCTGGTCATGCAGTGGTATCAGAGTGACAATGCAACAGTCCCGTGGAGTGTAGCTAGCCAGAGGAGTGTTGCTGGTGCTACTCTATACACACTGTTTGGGAGTGCTTCGTTCACTATTGTTGTTTATTATCTGCCAATATGGTAAGCAAGGGACCCTGTTTACAGCCTGAGCTGGGACTAATCCGTTTTCTCGCAGGTTTCAAGCTATCAAAGGTGATAGTGCCGAACTGTCCGGAATACACAATCTACCTCTTATAATCAGCGTCATCGTCTTCTCCGTCGCTGCTGGAGGTGCCACTGTAATGATCGGCTACTATTCTCCCTTTCTGGTTTTGGGGACCATTTGTGCTTCTATCGGAGCCGGGCTACTGATGACATTGAAGATCCACTCGGGCACTGGCGCATGGTGAGATCACATTCGTATGACACCCCTATAGAAGCTTTCGCTAATTTTGACCGTCAAGGATCGGATTCCAGATTCTTTTTGGCGCCGGCGTCGGAATGAGTCTCGAGCAATGCAACATTGCCATTCAAGCTGTACTGCCGGACGACAAGCTTGCAGTAGGCATCAGTCTCGCCATCTTGACCAGATCACTCGGGGGTGCCATAGCTATCGCTATCGGACAGAATGTATTTGAACGTAAGCTCTCACTGCTCAACGGTGTCGTACCAGCATCTGTGATCGGTGAGAGTGGTGCAACTGATCTAATCGCCAACGTGGAAAGCGTGTTGGGCGACAATCCGACAGCTGTTTACAAAGTCCTTGCACTATACAACAATGCTCTTACCAGGACTTTTCTTGTGTCACTCGTCACAGCCGCTATGACACTCCCCTTTGCTTTTGTAATTGAGTGGAAGAGTGTCAAGAAGCAAAACAGGGAGAGGGAAGATGAGAAGGAGAAGGGCAAACGAAGGACCCGGACTTTGCCAGAAGTACAGATGTCTGTGTGATCTTGTCATCGAAACAAGAGTATGTTGTCCCGGAGAACGATTGGTACATTGGAATGAAATCATAGACCGCAAGAGCGATCAATGTACCAACTAGGATCAAGTTGCATCTGTTGGCTTCAATTCTAGATTTCGATGAGATTTGCTAGTGCGAGTCGGCACAACTATTAGTACCAATCAAGGAAACTACAGGTGGCACGACTGACAAGAGACGGATGCGCACCATCAAGCATCTTTTATGACATTTATGATCGCCCCTTACATCGATCTCTATTAACACCTTTCTGCTACAAACCACAAACCCGCCGTGCAACTCTCAGAAAGGCGGAAATGGTGGAGTTGGAAGTCGGAACTTCAGCTGGAAAACCAAGTCGCCTCGGGCTCCCTAGGACCACGGATATCTTCAAAGCTCTTCTTTTATCTTCTGCAAAGCCGGCGCCCTTGCGCTCTACACTGGACCACTGAGATGGGTATAATTCATCGAATTGGTTTAAGCGAAATTCAGGCATCTGACGCATGGAACCAATATTTTGGAGTCTCTCGTTGGCCAATGGGCATCTGGCCCTGTAGCATGATCACGAATAGTGTAGAGAGAAGATACTATAATCATTCAATCATCAAGTTAATTGTAGAGCGCTGTGACCTAAGGTAGGAGAAAAGAGAGTAGAGATCAACCGAGGTACGATTAGTACAATCAGCGCTAGTCATGATCCGAACATAAGCCGCTGGCCTATCGTACTCTCTTTCACTCTTTGCTATTTCGTGCCATGTCGTTCGTCCATGATGATAAGCTCACCATCTTTTCCAGATTCCGGCAGATTAGAGAAATTCTTGCGTAGATATGCATAGAGCCGTGCCAAACTTCAACGAGAGATCAAGTGATTGGTCTGTGATGAGCCCCGGCCGGGCGCTTTTCGCTCTCTTCACCCCTCGGCTCATCAGATTACGTTTGCGACCAAGTTAGATGAGTGAGGATTACTAAAGCTGTAGGAAGACTGGTTAGGGCCCTCTCATCAACAAGTAGGTAGCCAGAAAATATCATCATTTCCTCCTCTTCACTGTATCACAACCATGTCAACTTTCACCTCTCTCGAGCCCGCACCAGCACCCACTGGAGCAGAATCCAAAGTCTTCACGCCTCTCACCATTGCCAATGGCAAAATTACATTGAAGCACAGGCTCGTGCTGGCACCACTCACCCGCAATCGAGGTGTCCCGCTCAAGGAGAGCACTCCCGAGAATCCTAATCGCATCTGGGTGCCAGACGGATTAGTGGCAGAGTACTACAGCCAGCGAGCTACAGATGGAGGACTACTCATATCAGAGGCGCTTCCGCCGAGTTTAAGGGTATGCCATAAGCTTGGAGAACAACTGGTGAACGAAAACAGCTAAGAGAGGATGAAGTCCAATGGAATGCCAGGAGTACCCGGACTCTTCATTCCTGAGCAAATCGAAGGATGGAAGGAGGTCGTAAAAGCGGTGCACAACAAGGGCGGATACATCTACGCTCAGCTATGGCATGCTGGGCGTACAACGATTCCACACCATACAGGACACCCTACTGTATCATCGAGCGCTACGCCTATTGAAGGCGACGTATACTGCAGTCATCCACCGCCACTCAGTACTGAACAAATTCTGTACAAGGATTTTCCACCGCAAGAGTTGAGCGAGCAGGGAATCAAGGATACCATCCAAGATTATGTTTCGGCTGCTAAGTTGGCTATCGAGGCTGGTTTTGATGGTATTGAGCTGCACGCAGCTAATGGATATCTTCCAGAACAGTTCCTCGACTCATCTATCAACCAACGAAAAGACGGCTATGGAGGCAGCCCCGAGAATCGATGCAGATTCGTTCTTGAGCTTATGGTTGCGTTTTCAGAGACCATCGGCGGACAGAACTGCGCTATTCGTCTCTCTCCATTCGGCTTGTTCAATCAGACTAGAGGCTCGCAGCGAGTCGAGACATGGTCGCACCTTTGCAGGGAGATTAAGCGAACTATTCCTGATCTCAGTTACATTCACTTCATTGAGCCGCGTTACGAACAGATACACAGCTACTCGGAGAAGGACGAAATCATAAAGTCTTGGGGCATGGACCCTAACCAGATCAGCCTGGACCCGTTCAGAAAGATAATGGGAAAAACACCATTCTTTACGGCAGGAGGATGGAACCAGGAAAACAGCTGGGGAGCCCTCAAATCTGGAAAATATGACGCTATAGCGTACGGGCGCTACTTCTTGTCCAATCCTGATTTCGTAAAACGGCAAGTTCGACGCGCACGTCGGCCAAGACTCCAGGACTAACGTGCAAGCAGGATGAAGGAAGGTTTGCCAATGAACAAGTACGACAGAAGTCGTTTCTACGGACCATTTCCGCACGAGCGAGAGATTGGATATACCGACTATCCTTTCTATTCGGAGATTGACAGCAATGTGGCTACGAAATGAAAAGGATGGCCGGGCAGGCTGATTTTTAACGCGCTCAAATGTTATCTCGACTGACGTTATGTTTGCGCCTATATTTTGATGTTCGCTTTGCCTCACTTCACGATGCGGAACAGTCGGCCAGAAAAGTGGTAGGGGCAGATTGGTGTGGAGTCGGTGCCCACTATAAGCCGCGCCCACGTGCTCTAACCTCTGGACAATAATCTTGAGCTAGTAAGCGAGTATGCTCGTCCTGCAAGAGTATAATTCAAACCCACTTTGATATAACTGCTAACTCAAGCACGTGCTTCATGGTATGCATGAATGTGCCGTTTGTATAGAATATGTTCTCTTCCCAAACTAGTATATAGGTAGGTCCATCTCTCAGCGTAAAGTGACACTTTCTTATAGCAATACTACCTCTGTTTATTGTCTTGGGTCTCAAATTGCTCAATGGCGGCTTCTGTGTTCGACCTTCTCGGTCTAGGCTTCATTTCAAGGTGAGTGCCGCTCGAGACAGTCAAAATGCAGCCATTCTGACACAGTTTTATTCAAGCTCTTTTGCTTCGTTCATTCCTAGAAAAACATCTTGTGATACCGTCCAAAATAGCTACACTTGTGATCCAGCTGTTGCTCAAAACCTTGGTGAATACGCTCCATACTTTGCATTGAACTCGACAATCTCAGCGGATGTGCCTTTGGGTTGCGCAGTGAGCTTTGTGCAACTTCTTTCGAGGCACGGCGCAAGGCAAGCATGAAGTGTCCACATTTAACTAAAAGTTAGCTCATGAGATCCCAGATATCCCACATCTTCGAAGGTCACGGATTACAACAACACAATCGCTAAGATCCATAAGGATGCTAAAAACCTGACTGGCATCTACGCGTTTCTCAAGGACTACTACTACGACGTCACGGCAGATCAAGCTGGTCAATTGACCACACTCGGCCAGCAAGAATTGGTCAACTCGGGTATTAAGTTGTATGAACGCTACACAGGACTCACCCGCTATAATACGCCTTTCGTCAGAGCGTCTGGCGAAGAACGCGTGATTGAGTCTGCCGAGAACTTTACTCAGGTTACACCAGCAGTAAGAAAGCAGATTTGCTTGCTGTGAAGGGACAGTATCCCACCGTCAATGTGATCATTTCAGAAGCTACCGGAAGTAATGATACACTTTCCGTATCGACATGTAACGCCTTCGAGAACTCGGACACTGGAGATGACGCCACCGATACTTGGGAGGACATCTATACTCCTGAAATTTCAGCCCGCATTAGCGCTGCGATTGGGTACAATATTTCGACCAAGGATACCCACTACCTACAGGATCTTTGTGCTTTTGAGTATGTTACCTCTCACCGATCCGGGTAGATCATCGCTGACATTTGCAAAGCACTGTCGCTTCCCCAACTGGCGAGATATCACCATTCTGCGCTCTCTTCACTGACGAGGAGTTCGCCGAGTACAATTATTACGGGACCCTGGATAAGTACGCTTGACCATGTCCCAAACCTCTCAACCAAGAGTAACAAGTCTATCATAGGTACTACGGCTACGGCGCAGGAAACTACCTCGGCCCTACTCAAGGCGTCGGCTGGGTCAATGTATGTCGCCTTTCAGGAACAGTCTCTGTATCCACACTAACACAGTCAACCAGGAACTCATCGCCAGACTGACAACCCACCCCGTCAACGACCACACCTCCACAAACACCACACTCGACACCAGCAAAACCACCTTCCCCCTCGGCCAAACCCTCTACGCAGATTTCTCGCACGACGACCAACTCACCAGCGTTTTCTTCGCGTTGGGCCTATACAACGGCACCCCGCTCTTATCCAACACGACTGTGGAAAGCTTGCAGGAAACCGACTACTACTCCGCTGCTTGGACCGTGCCGTTTGCGGCTCGTGCGTACTTTGAGAAACTGACTTGTTTGGGTTACGAGGAGCTTGTTAGGGTCATTGTGAATGATCGCGTGTTGCCTTTGACTTCTTGTGGGAGCGACGAGTTGGGGCGGTGCAGGCTTGGTGATTTTGTTGATAGTTTGAGTTTTGCGAAGGAGGGAGGGTTGTGGGATCAGTGTTGAGGGTTCGACTAATTCTTGTAATGGAGATGAATTGGAGTTGATAAAGTCCTAAAAGCGTTTTTTAACGACTCGTATGGATACATTGATTTTGTGTCCGTTCATGGTCATGGTTCATCGTATCATGAACACAGGATAACATATACTTTCACTTTGACCACTAGGTCCATAACATGAGGATGCCAAATGGTGCACAAAATCGAAAACTCATTTTCATCACGACCTTGAGCTAGAACGAACTGATAGATTTTAGCCAACAATGTAGCAAAACATCAGAAAATGGGCACGTACAATATCTGGTATTCCAACGTGGTCACCCACCGTAGTAATACTAACCAGTCGGTCAACTGCTTATATCTGGCAGAGCGGACGGGATGCCATGCCTTGTTATCCGTCTTTCCTCTTTGAGACATTTAGGGACTTGAAACCCATTTCGGTAATTTAGCAGACTACCACTCATAGCTAATGCTCGAATCGTGTAACTTGACAAGGGTCCACTACGCTAACCCGAATGGTCCGACTACTTAGACATCGGCGCTTGTGGTCACATTTCCTTTTCTCACTTCCGTTCACGAGACCATTACTCGTATCTGATACTGGTCCCTCGTCAATATCATTCACTACATTGATCCCTACTATCAATATATAGGGAGGCGAAGCCAAGCACCTCTCCCATCATGCTTTACCTGCTAGACGGGAGTGAGTGGAAGATCCGGTCATTGATATTGGCAGGTCGGGAATAGTTGTAAATCGCAATGGTTATGCAATCAAGGTACCATACCTCTACTCTACAACACCGGATACGGAAGCCCAGATTGAGGGTCTGCAACAGTGCTTCGAATACGAGGAAGAAGTCTATCGACGATTGGGTAAATACACGGGCATTGTCAGTATTGTCAACCTTGATGAAACTGGAATCACGATGGAGCTTTTGAGCAACGGTAATCTTCGCGTATACCTTCAAAAACAGAGGGAAGTCCCAAATTCAACTAAATTTGATTGGTTCCTCGACATGGCACGTACCCTGACTTACATCCACAATCATCGGGTTGTTGTAGCAGATATATCCACCACAAACTTCCTTCTGGCAGAAGATCTTTCGATAAAGTTCTCAGACTTCGGTGAGGCATCGATTTTTACCCTCGATACAGACATGACAGTTGCCGAAGAGGGAGGGTTTTCTACTTGTACGGATATTGGACAACTTGGTGCAGCGATATATGAAGTTGTTACCGGTGAGCATTGCAGGTTCGACCTATTCGGAGACTCGTCTTCCCTCAGCGTCGCCCGTTGGCCTTCGAGGAATAGTTTACCGAGTACGGAGGGCGTCTGGCTGGGTGATATTATCGAAGCATGCTGGACGAAGGGCATTCAAAGCGCGAGTGAGCTCCTAGCTCGTCTTGACAAATGGTCCCAAGATCGCGCATTATGACACGGTGAGGCGGAGATGTCGAATACTGGAAAAGGCCAAGGGCGGGCGACTGTAGAAGAGAAACGGCAGGGATGTAGGGTAAGAGACAGGAGAACGACGTCGGGAATTGGAAGATGATCATCTTCAGATGTGCTTCATAATTCCGAGGCGCGAAATCCATCGCAGCGGGAAGACAATGTACGGTCTCTACGAAAGCGGTGGCCAGGTCAACAAACAAATGAAGAACCACTTGTCCTTGCTGAGATCACTTTCCGACATACGGCGACTTTCCGGACCGCTTTCAAGTCGTCAAGAAGCGAAGTCGACAAGGGCCCCCGTCTCCTATCAACGTTCACTCTCTCCTATGACAAGCATCGCATCCTTCCACGCCTTCATACCGAACCATCTGAGCGCTCTCATGATCCTACGTTTGAGACTTTTGGGAACGTAGTCCTCATTGACGACTGGATTTCATGTTTTACGAGAATGAAGCAATTAGATTTGTTTTGCAGAGTCTATAGTGTTACGACGGGAGAAACACACCTAAGCACAGCTCCCAGCCCAGTCTAGACAGAGTGCTCTATCAGAGATACTTTGGATGAGAGATCTGTGCAAAGAAACGGCTGTTTCAGCATCCTTGAAATCCTCTACTCAGCATCCGCGTATCAGGTTGCCACCAACGACCTCTTCAATCGATGGGTAGTGTTTCTTTGCAAAGAGTTCATCGACCTCAACTTCGTAGTGTATCTTCTCCTCGTATGTCCGAAACGGGCCTGGTGACCTGTAGGGCCAGTAGCCAGTCATTATGGTATAAATTATTGAGCCAAGGCTGAGTATGTCAGTGTTCCAAGTGGGTACCCCCGGTTCTGCAGGATTGAAGAATCCAGACTCGGGAAAATGACCCCATCCATAGTACCACAAGATGAGCCGCCAAAATCGCAAAGTTGAAGATCAGGGAGGTCACAACAACAACACATCAGCGTCAGACCATGCAATTCGATTTCAAGACGGGTACTTACTATACAGGCAATGTGCCGAGAACCGTCTTACCACTCGGAAGGGCATGCCTAGGATATTAATTTGAATTATGGTCCATTCTGAACCGGGGTCAGGGCGGCCAGCGGAACGGATGCCTAGTTCCAGCTGCCTATCCCCGTAAGTAAGAAGTCTCAATCTGAAATAGTATATTAACCAGAGACATTCGATCATTTGGCTAGCTAAGGCACAGGGTTGTATACCAGTGAATCGACACGAATATTGTCCTCTATTCGCTGACACAAGAAGAACATGCAAGTCCTACGAACCAGTAATCCATAACATCCGCTTGGTCAGAAGGATTGATCCTAGATGTGCTTTTCTCAGAATTTGGATAGCGAACCTGTAAATTGGCAATAGGTGATGTCCACTCGTATGCAGTGATCCAATCGGACAAAGATGAGAAGCGTCCCCCAGTGGCACATCCAATCCTGGTAGGATTACTCGATCCTGGCGAAAACACGGTTTCTATTGGTCGCTGAGAACTCAGCTCATCCTTTCCACAAGCTGCATGGTTACTACAATCAAAGCTTCGAAGGTCGTGGGGTGTGTGGGTCGCCTCGGCAAGAGAAATGTAGTGCTCGAAACAGCACCACTTGTCATAAGTACAATCCCGCGAAGAAGCGGAGGACACGCGAAGGAGTAGTTCTGTGAATATCAAGTGCGGCCGCAGGAGCGTTGATTCGAGGCCGCTCACTCTGCTTGTCTGATCCTGCGCACATCCATGAATCAATCCTTCGCGGAGCAGCTGTCTCTTGATCCTTTGGATTTTCCACCGCAAGTGTCGTGGTTAGTAACGGGATCGGAAGTTCATAGCTGAAGCCGTACTCGCCTGCACTAAGGCATGCAGGAGAGTATTAAATCTCCACAGTTTCAAGGAGCTGATAGGTGCGCTCGGTTAGCTAATTAGGTATATCTAATCAATCCGCATCGATCCTACGCTAAGCTCGTTATCGATAAGATGGCTGTGTCCATAATCTCAGTCTACACCATCTACTACACCACTGACACCTCCTGTATACCAATCTTATCGACCTCAAATTAGGCGGTATTGTTCAGCTCACGTGGACTAGCTACACTCGTAGACTGACAGGAGTGTTATTAGTGAGCTTACAAGCTGCAGACGATCAAGAACTGCTGGGCAACCACTTTACCGTGCCCTGAGTATCATTCGGGAAAGCTACGGCAGGATGGGAGACACCTACTGCACTGCAACCTTCGCCGCAAGCAGTATGATATACGAGTTGGTGAGTTTCATGATCTCGTGTTCTGTTGATGAGCTCGGGCCTAGACACATTGATAGAGTGGTATCGTTGATACCGAACGCATGCGAAGGATGCGAGTCTTGACGCCCCACATCCTACGTTGCCAAATGATACAGAACGTGGTATGAAAGCCGAACGAATAGTGGTGATTGCGGTTTTTCTCGTGGCCTGGTATATATAACCGCGTAGTCTTCTTAGAAAAAGATGGAACGAACACCTCCAGCTACTTTACCAACAGGGCTTACGAACAATCTTGTCTGAACATCTCTGATCAACTCGCGCATAATCCATTCTCCTCTGAACATCAAGATCCTTGCCACAATCGGACTACTTCTGGCATGGGCATCTGCGAGCGACTTTAAATATCGGTTTTGTCAGTCTTTCCGTATGTAGCACTGTAGCAATGGTACTAACCTTCAATAGACGAGGACGAGAACTGTAACCATTCAGATGACGTATCAACAGAAGACCCCTCTGGTGGCGAAGCGTATGCACCAGGCTAATGGGCCTCTCCCTCGCTGAACAACTTTCCTAAATGCTGATATCGGATCGTCAGGTTTTCGGGCAACATCGGGACTTGTTACAGCGCGACCACTGGAACCAACTGGCAAAGAGTGGAAACAGACAATGACTTTTCGCGTATGGCATACGAACCCACCTGATACTTTTGTTTTGCACAGGTATGCTGTACTGACATGTAGTTGTATAGCAATCTCGGCCGGTCTGATCACTTACTGCAATGTCAATTGTCAGGGTGGCTCTACGGCTTACCAGCACTCGTACTGTAGTATTCCGCCAACAAAGTACGTTACTTCTAATACTTCAAGCGTTTTGGCTGCTGTCTCGACATGAGCTAACTTGTTCGGAGTTGCGCCCTAGGATCATTGTACGTGTTGTATCGTGCTCGATCTTAATTGACGCTTATTGACATTTCTCTAGCAAAGTCACCTACTATTAAACTTTCTCGATGTGGAGATGAAGAGGACGTTTTCGAGAGGGTTGTGCTCGCAGCAGTCTTTTTGATCATTCTGTTAAAGCATGAAGTTTTTACTGACGCTGCGAGCATAACGTAAACTATGGGATGTTGAAATATCAGGATCTAATCCTTCCGCATTTCCTGCCATCTTCGTGACACTGTTGCTATCCAACATGGTGAACATGAATTTTGCCATTCCGTGTATTACGATCGTTTCTATAGTCACGGTCTGTTAGACGCCAAGTGATAGATAACAGGCTAGCCGCCTGTCGTTGATGACGATGTAGCTGACAAAACTGGCTTTGTGAAAAGACACATGTAAGTAAGGTATTATTATTCTAAACTACACCTAGCCGACCCAAGATCTGCTCTAGCTATCATATGTCATATGATCACCAAACCATGAGAGAGTATGACTAGACTCACGCTTTGTACACATGCTTCACCTCTCCGTCCCACCCACTATCACCCGCCCCGCTAAATCCAGTATATCCGACTTTGAACGTCTGATCCTCGCAGGGGACATAATGAGGGCGTTGTAGAGGCGGGGAAATGGCTTCGCGGGTTGTGTTTGTTTTTGTCTTTGACCCAGTAATGTCGATGAAGATTGTGTCGTTGCCAAACGCTGGGGGGGGGGGGGGGGCGTGGAGAGGATTGCTTTTGTGAGTGTGGAGTGCGTTGCTGCTGGGCTCGTCGCCAGTGTGGAGGTGAGGATGAAAGCGGGGATGAAGAAGAGGGTGGTTGAGATGGAAAGTGCATTTTGATAGACGATTGACGTTTTGTAAACAGGTGTTTTTGGCATCTTTGGAGTATAGAGATCAGAGAGAGCGCGGGGAGAGTGTTTGATGTTTGAGTTTCCTTAGATGTCTAGTGGACTTAGAGACTTTACTTGCTGTGTTCATATGTAGGATATCATATAGAGGCCAAAGATTGCTGGACGGCGTAGACTATTTACGATATCGAATGGATGGTGTGGAAGACCCGTCGTCATCGTATAGCTGGTCGTTCTGCACCTGACCACTATCCTGAAAAGTCAGGAAATATCCAGTGCACAAGAATGCTTCATGAAGCATTACTCGCAAGAAGGTGCGCTGTATGGAATGGCATGTTTTACAGATGCAAACTTGTTCTAACCATCTAGTCGTCGCATCCGTGACCTGCAAGCGACGTTGAATCAGGACCAAAAGGGCTCCGAGGAGCGAACCTCAAGGATCGAGCATCTTTTGCATAAGATTCTGCATAAAAGTGCAGCTTCCGATAGAACATGACCAGATCATGTAAAGGCTATCACAAGAAGTTTCAAGACCGTTATGTTTTGCAATTGAAGGTCTAGACGAGACGTTGTGAATCGATCGATACACTTTACAGCACACTCGGATTCGCGGTCCGACAAAACTGCTCCACACTATATTTAAGCATACCAAGTAACCTATTAGACTTCGGTAGATCGGGGATCACAAACCATGACACTTTGAATATGAAAAACATAGCCCCCTCGGCCCTGATAAAGACGTTATCCCAGATCCCCAAGCTATCGAACCTAATCTCACGCCGAATCTTGGAAGCTTCACGCACAGCCGGGGTGGCATTCCGGCACCCTGAGACATGAAAAACATCCTACACACTACATATTAGGCGCCAACGCCAATAGTCTGGGATGTGATGTGATGTGTCGTTTCTTATTTTGTGGAGACTGTCTCGTCTATTGTAACCTCGAGTCTACTGGAATAGGTCTAGCCCAAATATTTGCTTCCTAAAAGTCGTTCGCCGGAACGAGGGACCGAGGGGACAGCCCCGAGGGCTGTTCTCAACTCTAACCTTTAATATTTAGTATGGATCGGGGGAAATCTTCAATGTCTCTCGATCTTGGTTGAAATGACTAAACGTTTTGGCTGCGCTTTTGAGGAGAAAATATATGGAAAGAGATCCCGAGAAGCTTTTTGAATGCTTAGGTCTAGACCATCTCTGTTGCACGGGCAAAGTGAAGAGGTAAAAGCATTCTTGCGTCGATGAATTGAAAGGGCAGACGCAGAGCAATGACGATGCCCTCACTTGTCTCCCTCTCGTCCTGAACTCAGCTCCGCCAAGTATAGATATGATGTCGCAAAGTCTGTGCAGATGCCTTCATTGTAACTCGCTGACTATGAGACGAGAGCATTCCAACCAATCCGACACACTTTACAAAGTGTTCTATAGCAACATTAATAAGCATCACGTCAAGCCCAACATTTGTTATTCTGCAAAGCTGTTGCGAGGGCATCAGGCTACTCAAGCGAAGACCTCATCTGAAGTTCTGAGTATATGTATACCGCAAAGGGCGAAGAATAAAGCACTCGATGTGGCCACACTGTGTTATTACTGCGTGTATACAGCAAGGCCGATAGCACTAAGGTGACACGGGATAGTAAATATACAAAGTAAATTAAGAAATCAAAAGCTGCAAGCAGGACTTCCATGTGGTGCACGCATAGGGATATAGAGCAATAATCAAACAAAGAAGCAGGATGCGTCGCATCTGCTCGCATATCCAAAGACGCCAACTAAAGCAATGAGCACGGTTTTTCCACAAACCCAAATGTGTGTAACGCCCACCTATCATCCCAGGTATCGTACCTGCCCAACTGATCCGACCAGATTTCCTAAATGGACTCCAAGATGCCCTGAAACACCAATTTCATGATCCAGGCCTATTTTTTGCGCTAACTGGACGCGTTCTGTCTTCTTTGTAACACCTTCTTACGAATGGTGAGAACTCCGAGCCATCCGACCGGGACAAGGCTGGAGTCATCTCATGAACATCGTCACACCTCGCCAGATTGATACTGAGGTAACAATGGAGGTCTGCGACGCGGCAAGAGTCTGGCAATGATGTAAGTTGCCGCACTGAACGAACTCGGTATGGCAGTTTGTAAATCCGTGGATTTGGTGGCTGATGCCAAATATACCAATCCCACTGTACAGAGAAGGATCCAGGTCGTGAACAATGTCCTATCACGAGGACTATAAGTATCGAATGCAAGAACATGCGCGCCCGGATAACTTACCGCTGCTCCGGCTCAAATTTCCTTCTCTCAACTCGTAACGTTGTCATTGAGAGTAGGGCCCACACGATCCCTATTGGGTACGGCCTTTCGAGCATGTCAGCCAACAAGCTACATGTTTCCTGGAAGAAGTGGTCACTTACATCCATATAGGCAGATCGTCCCTATTACTTGTGGTAATGACGAGAAGGACGCATGAGAGCGCGGAGCCTGGTATCAGAAGGGCTCCCCAAGTCTTATTCAATGCTGTGGAAACATTACCAAGAATGTTGCTTAGTATCATAAGGGCTGTGCTGATGACAATCAAGCGTGATATTGGGACACCTGTCGCAGTCGGCTGCGATGGGTAGCCTCCACTGATAGGATCAGCGGCAGAATATGGTACACCACAGAGTATAAGGATGACAATCAGGAACTTCCTGTCCATCATCCGGGGCTTGAACACTGTCATAGTCCCACCCGGCTTCATCGTGACATTGTAGTTTGGATACCCGAGCTTGGGGATTCTGATGGTCGCCGAACGCAAAAGAAGCGGCAGACCAATGATCAGCCGTTCCACCATTGATAGATCCGGCTTGGAAATAAACATGCCGAAGGCATTATTGAGCATGATACATGGATCCTGAAGCAGTCCGAAGGCGGTGTGGAAAGCCTGGCCTTCGAGGCAGAAAGATGTGTTGGACTGTAGGCCAACGAGATAATTTGCTGTGGTGAGCACCATGAAAGCGACGCGGACGGCTGTCCGCATGTCCTGGCGGGACCACAGCGGAACGTGTTCACTGTCGACAGTATGCACGCTCTCGAATAGGTGCGGCATATTCTCGTACGGGTCCAAGGAGTCTAGCGTGGTGTCTTTCCTGCGAGTGGCTTCAGGCTCCTCAGCGAATTGATGCTGGTTGAGTGTAGACTTCTCGGCTCTGATGGTCTCTTTCTTCACTCCCAGATTGGATGCTGCACGTCGGGATGTATCCGGTGCAAAGTCAGCTTGAGTGCTGTGGAACCAGAAATCATCATCAAGAAATAGTGGCAGCTTCATAGCTGCCGGAGCTTGAGCCAGTGAGTTGCACGCCTGCCCTTGGACGCACAGCTCTATAGTCTTTGCGTTGGGTTGATGTTTGATCATTCTAGTACTAACTCTTAGTTCTGGCTCCTCAATCTAGAGGCGTGGAATCGAAAAAGAAGGAGTAAGTCCAAAGGCAGAGGCAGAAAATGCCACTCACCTGGGTGATCCTACGGGATGATACTGTGTGATGCTTGGTCGTCGAGGAAAGCTCATGCAAGTGCTCAAGCATAGCCCGAATAAACGACTAGCCACGCTTAGCTTCCGTCACAACGATATGCCTCTGTTGACGAGGCCAATCGGGGGACCTTCTCGACATTTTCAGCACTGCCTCAGCACAGCGGCTCAGTCGTTAACATCGCCTTGCCATACAGGTACATATGTCGAGTACATGCATTGCCTGTAAAGGCCAGATAGATGGCAACTAATAGACTTGTTGTCATTGGCCGCATTCAACGAATGTACGACCGATGCCTCGAACGCAGCCCAATGGTGATGTCGATGGAAGCAGGCGGTGTATGCAGCTCCCATCCAAGGCAGATTATCTGACCAGGAATTGGTTCTTTCTGCCTTGGGCTGCGACGGGTAGACGCAGGCGGGGAGGGGCGAAATGCGATGACGAAATCTTGACCTGAATGCTGGAGCTTTCGAGCTGAGGATGGGCGCAGCCCATGGTTTGCGTTTGTGGGAAGAGCCATGCCTGAAAGAACAAATCATGCATAGCCGAGCTTTTGCCCTTTGCACACAGCCTCGTAGGCTGGTAGCTTAGTCTAGCTAGCTACTTGATAGCCAGCTGAGCTGGTCATTTAGGCAGCTAGCCATCTCTAAATCGTGCTGGATACCACCTGGTCACTACTGACTCAAACACCACAACGTTCGATATCACAAATTTAGACACCACAACGACTCGCATATTTGTTGAGAGCTCTGCCCGGAAGCATCTCAATACACCTTCCTGCACGTAGTGTTGACACGAAGTGCGCACCACAGTCAGCTTTCGAGCATCGTTCGAAGTCAGCTTGTCCGATATCGAGAGTTTGACCAAAAAGCCGCAATCATCCTGCCTACTTCGTGAGTCGAATGAGAAAATATGATATGCGAGCTCACGAAGACTGACGTTCTCAGTTCAGATTCATTGGCAACAGACGAACGAAGGAAGAATGTGAAGATACTCACAATGGCAATACTTCATACTGAACTTTCGGAGAACCTCCATCCAGAAAGCAACATTGTCCCTGCAGCCGAAGCGAGAAAACCCCGTGCAAAAGGCGGCGGTGATCCTGAGGCCGAGGCAGGAAGGGACGAGCTCACAGAAAGTGACTCTGCTGTCGGACACACGAATGGGAGCGTTCGCTACGTGTTGGCGGAGTCTCTTTTCATGGCCAGTTTTGTCGTGACGTCTACCACAAATGCAGCTATAGTGACGAGCTGGGCAGAGGACCATACTAGAAGAGTGTTCATCATCAAATACCTAGTGGTAAGCATGCAAAAGGGGCTTTTCCCAACGAAGGCCGAAACTGATCTCGTTTCAGACTCTGCTGCCAGATTTCATGCAACATCCCTCTCATACCACCTTTGCCATCGCCTTCACTTTATACTTCCTTACAACCGTTTTCTATTCGTGGCGACAACACGAGGGGACTTGTCAGGGTCAGATGATTGCCATAGCTTTAATTGTCACCATCGGTCTGGGTTTGAAGATGGGCCTTTCGCTACAGAGCATTGTTCTGTCTCTCGGGTCTTGGATCTTGATAATTGCGCTTCTTTTGAGCAGGGGTCTTGACGTCGTTGTTTGGTGTTATCAGTGAACTTGTTTGCGCAGAACCAGCAAACGAGATGGGATCATCTTGACGTCGTTGTTTGGCGTTATCAGTGAAATTGTTTGCGCAGAACCAGCAAAAGAGAAGGGAAATTTTGACATCGTTGTTTGGAATTATCAGTGAAGTGGTTTGCGCAGAATGAGGGAAAGAGAAGGAATCAGCTATTTTGAAGTGGTCATTATTTGGGGTTATCAGTGGAATGGTTTGCACAGAAAGAGATGGAATCAGCTATTTTGAAATGGCCTGGATATACATGTTGGGCTGGGAGATGAAGTTAGGTTCAGAAACATCTGATATGCTTGTTTATTGATATATCTTAGAGGCCGAAAACGTCGATTTATCTTTGTGAGAAGTGAGAAAATGAGAAAGTGAGATGAGACATAGAGTTTATTTAGGACTGATTCGTGGTATTGATGTGCTGCGAGTAAGACGAAAGGAAGGATGCACACTGGCACGACTGGATGCATAAGGTATTCATGCAGATCTTTAGTTCGCGGCTAAGGTAAGTTAAGGTAGCTTAGTCCATGTGCACCCCACAAACGCCAAGAATAGCATGACGATGTGATCGCAACGCCTTCAGGCTCCAAACACTCTTCCGACCTTGATCAACGAGCACAAAGCCTCGCATCTCAGGTTGTGTCTCGGAAGAGATAACAAGATAACAAAGCATCCACAACCATGCAACTCAGGACCGTCCTCCCCCTCGCCCTCCCCACCCTCTCCCTCGCCGCAGCCCTCACCTCCGCACCCGCACCGCCCATCAACACAGCAGCAACCCCCTCCACCAACGCAACCACAAAACCCCTCCCCCTAATAATCTGGCACGGCCTAGGCGACCGCTACGACGCCGACGGCATCGCCTCCGTAGCAGCCCTAGCCCAACAACTGCACCCAGGCACCTACGTGTACCCAATCCGCCTTTCCCCCGACGGCAGCACCGATTCCCGCTCCACCTTCTTCGGCAACATGACCACCTACCTCACCTCCGTCTGCGCGAACCTGACGTCGGACCCACTCTTATCCTCCACCAACACCCGAGTCGACGCGCTGGGGTTTTCGCAGGGGGGGCAGTTTCTGCGCGGGCTGCTTGAACGCTGCGAGGGCGTGAGGGTGAGGAGTCTGGTTACGTTTGGGAGTCAGCATAATGGGATCGCGAAGTTTCAGGAATGCGGGACTTGGGATTTGTTGTGCCGGGGTGCGATGGCGGCGGTCAAGGGGAATGCGTGGGGGGAGTGGGTGCAGGGGAATATAGTGCCTGCGCAGTATTATCGGGAGGTTAATGAGAGCACTGGGTTGGGATCTGAGGAGTATGTGCTTCACAGCAATTTCTTGGCTGATGTTAATAATGAGGGAGAGACAAAGAATCGGGTTTATAGGAGACGGTTGGCTGGGTTGGAGAGGTTTGTTATGTATGTTTTTGAGGAGGATAAGACTGTGTTGCCTAAGGAGAGTGGGTGGTTTGCTGATGTTAATGCGACGAGTTTGGAGGTTACGGAGTTGAGGAATAGGACTATGTATAAGGAGGATTGGTTGGGATTGAGGGAGTTGGATGAGAAGGATGCGCTGGTCTTCAGGACTGCGCCGGGGGCGCATATGAGGTTGACTGATAAGGTGCTGACCGAGGCTTTCAATGACTTCTTTGGGCCTGAGAGGGAGAGTTGGGATGGTGTGCCGCAGAGTAACGAAGGCGGGCAACAGGTCTTGGGCTTACCGTGAGCTCTGCATTAGGCAACAATATAATAATCACGAGCAATGATCTATAAAACAAAACATCTCACACACGTCACGACAAGAAGACGAAACAAAAGTACGAGCCGACATGGCTCACCAAGGCACGCCTGCATGGGCGATGGCCTGAAACCAAGCATTGCTTGAAGAAGATGGATTCATGAAAGATTTGCAATCAGCAAAAGATTATCACCCCAATTTTATCCCAATCCAACCAACGCCTTGCAATGCGTAAAAAGTTGTCAATCAGATGAGTAAATCAAGCGGCAACGGCTGCCTTGGACTTCTTCATCAGCTCCTCCTTTTGAGCCTTCTTGGCCTTCTTTGCCTCTGCGGCTTCAGTCTTGGCCTTCTTCTTGAGCTCGAGCTCATCGACTGGCACGGGAGCGGCATCGAGACTCTTTCTCTTCTTGGACTCGGAGGGCTGCTCGGTTGTCTCCTTGTCGTCCTTGAGCTCAGTGGCCTCGGAAAGAGCGCTTCTCTTTCTCTTCTTCTTGTCGCCCTTGGACTCCTTGATTGCTTTGATCGGCTCGTGGTCAAGGACGTCCTCGTCATCTTCCCAGAGCTCGCTGGTCTTCCAAAGAGGAAGGGTGGCGGTGTGGGTGCCCTTGACATCAAGGGCCTTGATGCCTCTCCAGCCCTTGGTCACGAAGCGCTCGACAACCTCGTTGACGACAAACTCAATGTTCTCGGCAAGCTTCTCGGGGTCCATGGCGCTGTTGCCGACGACAATGCTTGCGTTGGTGCTGGCGTTGACAGGGAAAGTAGTAGCACCTATGGCGCGAGCGATGGTCTTGGCAGCACTCTCAGGGTCAATGTCAGCGCGGACAAGCTTGGTACCGCCCTCAGCAAGCTTTTGCCTCTTGTTGCCCTGCTCATCCTTGTCATTCTGGCGAGCACCTTGAAGGTTGATGGGGATAGGTCTGGTCTTGGTCGCGCCGTAGAAGTCGGAGCCGAGAATCTTGGCGAGACGAGCAATGATTCTGTCGTCGGCGAGAAAGACTTGGTAGTCGTTGGCCAATTGTCTGCGGCGCTCGAAGGACTTGCCATAGTGCTTCTCCAGACTCTTGACACCGATGACGTGCTTCTTCTGCTCCCTAGAAAGAGAGCCATCGACCTCGTCAACAGGGTTGGAAAGGCGCTCACGGAGGCTGGCAGGGAAACGGTCGTCCTTGATGATCGAATTGTACTTCTCAGCGGGGTCGGCGGTGATGAGGACGACGCTGAGCTCCTCGTTGTTGACATCGCGAATAGGGTTGGGCACGAAGATCTTGCGGGGCTTTAGGCTCTTCTCTTTGCACATGTGCTTCTTGGTTGCGATCTCGAGCCGGATGTCTTGGACATTCTCATCGTCGCCAAGAAGGTCCTGCTTGCCAGATTCATTTTTCTTCGAGATTTCTCCCGACTGAATCTTCTTGACAAGTGCGCGCGTGTTGCGTTGGAGCTGCTTCTTGTCGAGTTGGTATGGGCTGCTAGAGACAGCGACGGCGGTTGATACTGGTGCCATGGTGAAAGTTGTGTGAGGAAAAAAGTTGGGACGGTGTAGAATGCCTTGGGGTAGAAGAAAAAAAGTTCGAGCTGCACCTCTATCGAAAATCTGGGGAAACGGATTATCGTTTTGCCGGCCCGACTGTCCTGCCTCGATCTCCACCCGGCCTTATATTCGAGTCTATATGCTCTGTGCCAATAGCACGAGATCGATTCATGATTATTTGCAGACTGCGATCCCCTTTCGACTCACCTTGTCCCGGATATGTCTTCTACTTTGGAATTTGTAGCTTTATTGACGATCGACGTTCGTATGAACAGTGAGTAGTCTTAGATTATTATGCGCTTTTATAAAGTATCCGTTCGAGATCTGTATGGATAATACAGTACCATGGGATGCTAACATTCGTGCCTTTCTGTGGTTCGAAGTGCTGTAAATATCTAGCCGTTTTCACGTCAAGTATGGTAGGTTTAGATACCTGTACAAGCAATATACGAGACAAATTTCCACGCAGTGCTAGATTCTAACTCCGTTTCCACCCTCCTCCATCCGAGATTTTCATTCTTTCAGATCTTTCATCAAGCCTTCCATCAGCTAGATCTGAGTCTCCGAAGACAGATAGTAGAACACCATTTCCGCAACCGACTGCAAGGATTTGTCCTGGACCTTTCCTCTCTCACTTCCTCGCCACTCTGCTCCTCACCACCACTTCCTCGACCACCAACTGCAATAGAAAAAGCAGGGATAGCCGGAAACGACAAAGTCCCCGGACTCACCTCTCCGTCATCCGCGAAGAAGCCACCGATACCGTCAAATTCCAAGAACTCAACAGGTGTACTGACCGGCCTTGACGCAGGCTGACCCCAACACACGTCCCTGAAAGCCGAGAAGTCCCAGCCCTGATCCCAAAACTCCATCCGCATAATCGTATCCCTCCTCGTCTCGCCAAGGAAAGTCTCCGAAAACCACTGACCCGGATACCAAGCCTCGACAGTATCGCTATCGCCTCCGACTGCCCACAGAATATATGCCGAGACTTCGGGTGGCATGTTCTCGATGAAAAAGGTAAAAAACTCGTGATCTTTGAGAGTGTCGTAATGCTGAGCAGCGATAGCTAGTACCTCGTCCCTGAAGGCGACGCCCTCATGAGTGGTTTGAAATGTCTGGATATGCCAGAGACTGAGGAGGTATAGTAGGAATCTGTCGTCATTCCATGCGTCCTCCAAGTCTTGGATCAGGTAGCTATGGATACGGCGGTGGAGATCGGTGTAAGAGTATCGGATTGCTAGGTCAAAGAGGGAGAGGAGTTGAGGTATTGTTTCGATGCCCCAGGAGATTATTGTGTCGATGTAGGGCTTTGGGGAGGGTCCCAAGCGCATGTCTAAATAGTCGTAGCAATGGTAGATTAGGCACAGGAGGAGAATGGGGGATTCGTTTGTTATGGTTAAGGTTTTGTTGCCGGGATTGACGAGGCAGTGGTGGAGACTGATGGGTTCTTTTTGGTGGGTCAGGGGGATGGGGGAAGGGGGTTGAGCTAGTAGTGCTTCGAGGTGCGGGCAGAGAATTGGGGTCCACTCGTTGACGGGGAAGTTGAAGGTTCGGGTTTGGATTGTTATGAGGGGGACTTTGTGGAAGAGTTTGTCGATGTTACTTCCACGGTCAAAGCTGGATGGAATTAGTTGCAGACTTGGCTATGTTGGGTATATGTGGATCACAGCTTACTATTCGAGGCCCTCGATAGGGGGATCCATGTCTTCATCCCAAAGAGGACCTGCATTTGAGTCCACGTCTGATGCTGTATCCGAACCCTCTGTTTCGTACATTGTGACTGGTCGTCTACGAAGCTCCCCCGTATAAATATGGC
Source organism: Delphinella strobiligena (assembly GCA_009982845.1). NCBI lineage: Eukaryota > Fungi > Ascomycota > Dothideomycetes > Dothideales > Dothioraceae > Delphinella > Delphinella strobiligena. The sequence continues at coordinate 147,798 of JAADKB010000011.1, forward strand.
TTGAACAAGAAGAGTCCGAAGATATCATGACGTCTGGTAATTGGACTTAGTGTCCCCTCCTTTGGTGGAAGGGCGGCATGTGGAGCTCTTGTATGGCCTCATGATGCTCCCATGTAGTGTCGCGAGACACATGAACTCGAGACTTGCACCCTCAAAAGGCAATGGCTGATCTGCTGAAGACACTCCGCAACAAAGTTTCATTATATCGCCCTTACGTGACAAAGATAGATGGAAAATATGTAAGACATTTGACTTGAAACGAGACAATAGACAAGGAGGCACGAATATATCGTGTCTGATAAGACAAAGTCTGCAGAAAGGCGTCGAAGCTTAGGAAAGTTTCAGAGGTCTTATGCATGTTGTGACCCCGAAGGAGGCTATCTGGCTTCTGCATTCATTGTGACCAGAAATAGCAACACGGATTGCTTTTCTTTCTTGAGGTAATCTTGTCAACAGCTGAAGCAAGACTATTCGCTGGAGATGCCGAAGCACATGCACGTGGACCATGAGCAATAGCAGAGAATATTGTATTTCTTCCTGAATCCAGCTCTAATATATCAAAATTACACAAAATCAGCAACATCGATACGTAGGAACAGAACAGAAAGCAAGAATGTAAAAGAAAAGAGCAGTGGAAGTGGTGATAGACGCTAAAAGCACTAGCGCGTTGGGGCAATGAAAGCGACACGAGCGATACCCGACATGGCCAAGTGCGGGATGAGACGCGCGACACGTCTTCTCCTCTTCGCCCACTTTCCATACCGCGTCTCTTTGGCGAAAGAAGTGCGCCATGACCCATGTGACGGCGTAATTGAGCGATTGACAATAACTGTTCAGCTATACATACAAACAAAGGTTGAAAAAGACAGCCAATCGGGCTGATCACTGACACATGATGGCACACAATCGCACACCCAGTGAAGGCGGCAATCCATATGCCATGTCCTTCAACTCTCAGCACTCGCTTTCGCACTCCCACTCCCACTCCCACTCCCAACCCCAGTCCATGGCCCCGCAACACTACCCGGGCACGAACCAGAGTCAAACAGCACAAAATGGAAGCTTGCAACCATTAATCCAATCACCCTACAAGAGCTTCAACGATACGCAATACAGCAACACGATGCGCACAACATTTGAGAAGCCGCAAATCTATACTGTACATGGTCCTGAAATCATTACTGTCAAGTTGTATCACTAATACCCTCCCAGGCTGTATACTCGTCGGTACAAGTCTACGAGATGGAAGTCAACGGTGTCGCATGCATGCGCCGTAGGACCGACGGCTGGCTCAACGCTACTCAAATCCTCAAGGTCGCAGGTATAGACAAGGGCAAGCGAACAAAAGTGCTTGAAAAAGAGATTCTCAACGGGGAACACGAAAAAGTACAAGGTGGCTATGGGAAATACCAAGGAACGTGGATCAACTATTCCAGAGGCCGCGAATTCTGTCGTCAATATGGTGTCGAGGAGGCCCTCCTTCCTCTGCTCGAATACGATCTGCACAACGACGGTCTTGGTGCGGGAAACCAGAACACCGAGACACCCACCAAGGAACAAGCCATGGCCGCCAACAGGAAGCGATTCTACAACGCCAATGTCGACAACAGGAATGCCGCTCAGCTCAACCAGAGCACTTTCTTCCAGAACATCTCTCCCATGTCGACCATGGCCCTCGCCGCCATGAACAAAGCTGCCCGTCTGAATTCGCCAGTTCGTCCACCAAGCGCTCTCACACGTCCTTCGATGCAGCCAGGTCCCAGTCACTCTCGTCTGCCATCAGAAAACAGTTTCCCAGAAGTAGCTGCCGACTCAGCATACGATTCGCAATCATACAGACACCAAGGCCAAGAGCCTCCAAGGAAGCGCATGCGTCCAAGCGAGGACCCTTCGATCGCTGTCGATGCTTCTTTCATGTCTATTGACGCCACTGAACCCAACGACTCTTTTCTCTATGCTGCACATTTGGATGGTACAAACGAACGTGATGACTTGGCCACTGAACACGCATTGCCCGCACCATCAAATCCAGAGGAAGAAGAGAAGAAGGCCCTGTTACTCGACCTGTTCGCCGACACTTCACGAGTAGACTACTCATCACATCCTGCTTTCACTCAGCTATCGCCCCAGGATCTCAGTATACCCCTGGATGCTTCGGCAAACACCGCTTTACACTGGGCCACCACTCTGTCGCGCATTACCCTGCTCCGCATGCTAATCCAAAAAGGTGCTAACATCTACCGTGGTAACGTTGCCGGTCACAGCGCTCTGATATCTGCTGTCCTGGTTAACAACTGTTGGGAGCGTTCTTCATTTCCCGACGTCTTGGAACTGCTGAGCCCTCTTATCGAGAAGCGCGATGCTCAAGGCAGAACCATTCTTCATCACATTGCTGTCTCATGTGGTATCAAGGGTCGTGCACCAAGCAGCAAGTACTACCTCGAAGCACTGCTCGAGTTTCTTGTCCGGAGTGTAAGGGTACAAGCTGCCGACAGGGCTGGAAGGGAGAACAGCGAGGGTCAAGATCGCCCCAAGCAGGCAACACTCATGAGCTTCCTGACCAACATCGTCAACGCAAGGGACAAACTCGGTAATACCGCCCTCAATCTCGTCGCCAGGATTGGAAATCGAAGCATCATCCAGCAACTGCTCGAGATCAAAGCAGATCCAAACGTTGCCAATTACAAGGGTGTCTCCGCAAGAGACTTTGGTATTGGTGTTGAAGACGCCGAGCCGACTATCAACCACCCCAGACCCCATCTCCTCAACGGCACTCCAAACGGCCCATCAATTTTCAACAACCCAACCAACATCGACCCAGCCTTTGAACAATCACCAAAAGACGCCATCAGCGCCGACAATGAACCTGACCAAGAGACTGCCGCCGCACAAGCAGCCAAGCTCGAGGATCAAAACCAAGACGTCATATCCTGTAAGTAATTCCATCTCAGTAGTATTCCCCCCCCCCCCCCCCTTACCTTCTTTGCCAATCGAAACTAACATCGAGCCAGCCCTTACCACAATGTTGACCCAAAACCTCGCCCAGCACAAATCCTTGTTGTCTCAAAAGGCTGCTCAAATCGATCGTCTGAATGCCGAAATTCGTGAACTGAGTAACACGCAAAAGACTGAAGCAGACGCCCATTCTGCTCTGCTGCAGCGGCAAAAGGCCCGCAACGACCGCATGGCTAAAGTAGCGAATCTTCGCCGCTCGATAGAGGACAAGCGTCGTAAGGATCAATCTCATCAACACCCGCACAAGGTAGTTGCCCTTGGGGAAGCGGAAATGCATGTTCCTGCCATCGCACCTCTTGTGGAGAAGATCACGCACTTTCCGACGGCAAGCCCCGACAATGCCCAAGATGGACTCAAGACACTCTTTAATGACCCAGTATCCGAGAAGCTGCTCGAGGGACTTGAAATCAGTGACCTGCGCGCTCTACATGCGGCATATGAGCGTAACAGAGCTAATTTCATAGCTGCTTCAGGGGTGCTGCAGAAGCGCTCGCACCAGCTGGAGTTGACATATCGAAAAGTGGTTTCTCTCTGCACTTCTGTGCCTGAGGACAAGGTCGAGGAGAGTCTGCCTTTCCTCATCGCTGCCGTTGAAAGCGAGAGAGGCGGCCTCGGTTTTGGAAGAGAGGAAGTCGGACGTGTTCGCGACTTTTTGGTCAAGGTCGAAGGCGTCAGAGAGGATGGTGCTAGTGAGCAGCATGTCGACATGGATACTTCACGCTTGAGCATGGGATTGGGTGGATTCCAGCAGCATGCTGGCAATCGTGGATTGATGGGGCCGCCTGAATTGCCCGTCTGAATAATATCCCATGACCGAGCAACGAATTTTCCAGAAGAGCGAACGAAAAGATACCATTTTGAGAGTCACTGAGCCAAAGGCAAGCAATTGTGAATACCAGCGTTCCAGGATATGGACATGAATGGCATGGACGTGGGGACGGATGGGCTGATCCCCGAACGCATATTCACATACACGCAACACTTTGCTTTCTCTCTATAGCTTTACACAGCCGAGCGAGCGCCAGTCTTTTTGGCCGGCTGGATTAATATGAATTATTTTTATTCAATTGGGTCGTTTCTGGCAAACAATCCTGCATGTACACATCGTGATAAGTTCTCATTGCTCGCGTACTCTTCTGATCAAAGCCAAACCTAGCGAGAGTCATCCATAATAGTTTCATCAAAGGCCTTCCCAAACTCCAATTCCTCCTTCGACTGTGTTGGTCAGACGCAACACTAATCCAGAGCCAACACTTTCCTCCTAAACACTTCGCTCAGCATCCCTATCACTCTACCTCATCACGTCACCATGAAGCCACACACATTTCCCACGGCCATCTTTTCAACCATCCAGTCTAACGATACCCCCTATGATGGTATTCTCCACCATGTCCATGATGCCGATGTCCACTCGCCTTATACCCACGTTCTCTTTTACGAGGATACCCCTGTCCCGACACTTTCGTAAATTCCCAGTGCTCAATTGCTTCTCGATCGTGGCCACCACCTCTTCGATGACGTGGTTGATGAGGACGGCTAGGCCGAACAGGTCGATACTAATTCCATCATCACCTGCATCCTCTCGAATGTAAGGTAAAGGTGGATATGACGTATATATACATACCTCGACGTCCTCTCCATCCTCGCAGCAGCAACAACTTCCCATTTCCGCTTTGTGAAATTGTCAAGCTTGCGATATCAAGTCCTTCCTCGTTAATAGAGATAGATTCGATCCAAGCCTGCTTGCCAGTGGTATTGCAAAGTAAACGATGTCGAGTCAGAGCTCATCGAACAAAAGAACATCCAGACCAAAGGACTCGATCCAAAAACCTCAGATCCAGGTCCCAGAGACTCGGATGGAAAAAAAAAATGTTCAGAAGGAAAAGATGCAACAGTCTCGGAAAAGCAGGTGGTCGACTGAATACTTATCCCTTTCACGCCTTCTAAAAGAGGTGTTCACTAGAAGTGGGAGGTGTGGCTCCGCTCGTGTTTGAACTCCTGTGTGGAGAAGCGCCCATGCCACACGTGCCGTGGACGCCTGAAAACCATCCCACGCGCTGTGGACTGGACGCCTAAAATGCCTCGGTCTGATCATTTGACTGTATTTAGCCATATATACTTCAGTCATAGACTAGCCAGATGCACGACGAAGCGCGCGGCTAGTTGAGGTAGATTGGTGCTTAGTTCGTGTATAGATACCTACTAAACCTGGCATGGGCTGCTATTTTAGTGACTCGGTTTCGGATCGTCTGTTGCTTTACAGATGACGGGTGCAGAATACGTGTTTGTTTCTGGCGAAAGAAGCGGTGCGGGATGGAGATATAAATGGGTGGGTAGTTGTATATGATTGATACGTCTGATGATGGATGCAGAGATGTGTGCTGAGATATACATGTTGATCTAGAACATACGCCGGGAGCTTCTTATCGAGCTTGTACCAAGCCAGACGGCGTATACGTAAATGTGATTCGCCTGTTTCATGTTTGGCTCTTGAGACGAGTGAAGGCGTTTTATGGGATACGATATGTGGTATCTTCATTCTATATATGGGTTCGGTCGGACGGCTGCTTTCTTCGATACAAATAACATAAGCTGACCGGTCAATGAGCATGCATCAACGCACGCCACTATTCCAACCCTGCCTTGGCAGATCTGAATCTGGACTTCGAACTCCTTGCGCAGTCACACGATACAGAAACAGGCTGTACGCGCATATCATACTGATAAAGCCAGGCTGTCGCATGTAGTGGAAAATGTGGCAGGTCCTCTTTGCCCCGTCTGAATACCACAGGGGCATATACCAGGCCGCCCCAGGTGACACCTTCTACCTAGTTGGTGGAGGCGGGGTCTTGAACAAAAGCTGTGTTACACACGGGGGCAGCACCAACACTGCAGCGTGCAGCGGCCCCAAGCCACAAAGGATGAGACATAACCTTCGTTCTATTTATCTCTGGTATGCCCGCACCAAGGACCATGCTGTTGCTCGCTCCCCTACACATGTTCGCCTTTGCATGTTTGTAATCACGTCGCGGAGATGGTTTCTTCCTGGGGTGTATCCAACACCCTGTGCTGCTTAATGCTGCTTGTGCCTTGGATCTCAGATATGCCTGTTGCGCAACAGCTCAATCCTATCCGGAACATGTGCACCCGTTACTCTCACCAATGTATGCTTTTTGCGTCCGCTTATGTTGGACTATCTAACGTTCGCTAGCCGTTGTCAAGGGAGACACTTTATATATCGATGGAGGACTCGAGGTTTTCAAAGACCTTGTGAACGGCAGCTTGTACGGAAACACGACTTTAGGCTACAGTAAGTCCCGTATACGAGATCTGACATTGCAGCGTACTTATACATATAAGACGAGTATCTCATCGAAATAGACTTGTCCCAGCCATGGGACTGGCAAACGAAAATCACCGAAAAGGCTCTGAGGAAGAGTGCTAATCCAGACACCATGACCATGCCACCTTCATTAGCCAACGGTGCAATGTATCGCGGGCTCGAAAACGATCCTAACATCTACATCTACGGAGGCACCACTTCATACCAGAATGTCAGTTTTCCAGGGTTTGTGCGGCCCATGCCCGAAACCTACTCCTTATGGTCCTACCACACCGGCACCAGTAGATGGGATCAGTACGACATCACGTCCGGTAGTCCTTGGCGGCCATCCAACGGCGCGTATACCGAAGCCCCTGACCAAGGCTTGTCATTCTACTTCAATGGCGAGCTCGACTCGGGAAGCTCGCCCAAGACGCAGCCCATAGGAGACCATGTCAAGATCTTTTTGGAAGGTATGATTGTCATTGATACGAGGTCCAAGACTGCCACCAACCTGTCAACAAGCCTTGTCAGCAGCGACCAGCCACGAACGAGGGGTAGTCTCTCATATATTTCCGCCATTGGGAACAATGGGATCCTTGTCGCCTTCGGCGGGACTTATAAGCCAGTCGACGACCTGGACAGCGAAGAGACAGCAAACTTCCTGGATATGAGTGAGGTTTGTGTATTTGATATCGAGTCTTACTATGACAACAGCAGCACGTGGTATACACAGAACGCTACGGGTGACATTCCGGCGAGTCGAGCCCAGTTTTGCTCTGTTGTTGTTTCTGCGGCCGACAACTCTAGCCACAACATTTACATTTATGGCGGCCTTGGGCAATCGAATCAGTATTTTGATGACATCTACGTCCTTTCGATACCTTCCTTCACTTGGACGAAGGTCTATGGGCCTGGCGAGAGCCCTCGCTTCAGTCATACGTGCCATTTGGTTGGCAATCGACAGATGCTTACGATTGGAGGCATTCTCGGCTCTAGTAACGCATGTGACTGGGAGACCAAAGGTGTTGGAGTACTAGATCTGTCTACAATCACATGGGGGTCTGTATACACGCCCCACAACGGAACCTATCAGGTGCCGGACAAAGTTCTTGCTACCATCGGTGGGTATGTCCAAGGCAACGAGTTGTAGATATCAGCTACCCCGAAGCTGACCAAGACAGGAGTCCGAACGGCAACGCATCTCTGGTCCAACCTTCGGCGGAATTTTCAGACGCGGGCATTGCCGGTCTTTTTGGCTTCAAGTGGACGGACCAAACCGCCGCTGCGATCGCAGAAAGTCAGAGGATCAGGACTATCGAAGGCGTAGCCATCAGTGTGGGCAGCGTTGCTATCCTGCTGTTCATCGCAGTGGCTGTATGGTTCTGGCTCAGGAAAAGAGGCCCTCGAGCCAAGTCTTACACCATTGGGATCATCTGTGCGCTACCCCGCGAAAAGGCCGCCGTCATGGCAATGCTAGAGCGCGAATACGCATGGCCGTACCAAGTGGCGACGGGCGATACCAATGCCTATTCTCTCAGCAGAATCGGATCGCACAATGTCGTTGTTGCATGTCTACCAGCAGGCAAGACAGGCAAAGCACCGGCTGCCGTCGTGGCCACCAACATGCAACGGAGTTTCAGGTCGATAGAGATTGGTCTGATGGTCGGCATAGCCGGAGGCATTTGGAGTAAACATGACGATGTGAGGCTCGGAGATGTCGTAGTCAGCGAACCAACAGGCATCCACGGTGGTGTGGTGCAAACGGATTTTGGGAAGATGGAGACCCAAGGCTTTCGTCGAACTGGTAACCTCAACATGCCTGCGGCGAAGCTTCTCACCGCCCTCAACGCTCTCAAAGCAAGGCACTTGACCCATGACAATCACCTGGCAGAACACCTTTCCAAAGTCCGCGACGGCAAGACCAACATGTCCAAGGCGAGTGTCCGTCCACGCAACGACGAATTGTTCCAAGCCGACTACACGCACGAGATCGGAACGACGTGCAAAGACTGCGATACCTCCAGACTAGTACGCAGATCGCGCCGCGCAGACAGCAATCCGCACATCCACTACGGCAACATCTCATCGGCAGACCATGTGGTCAAGGACGCCAGACACCGCGACCGACTGGGCCGCGACGAGAACGTCATCGCCGTCGAGATGGAGGCCGCCGGCCTGATGGACAATTTCCCCTGCGTCATCATCAGGGGCATCTGCGACTACGCCGACTCGCACAAGAACGACGACTGGCAGGACTACGCCGCGATGGTGGCCGCCGCCTACGCCAAAGAGTTGCTCCTCAGCATGTCTAGAGCACGAGTCCGCGGGAGCGAGGTCATGGCGACGCCAGAAGAACAAGCAAAGCAACCCAAGAAGTGGGGATCGCGATTGTGCAACCGCTTCCACAACATTGGCAATGTGGGTCGGTTGTCTTCAAAGGTGATATAGATATCTCGTGGAATGAAATGAGATTGAACTGACACCTTATTCGAGCAGTCGCTGGAAACTCAACCGGATTGCGAGACGGGCAGAGTGGAAATGAATACGTTCAGTTCGTCGGCGAGCGGGGAGGCTGACTGATGGACAGCAGGTTTGACGTTCCCTTTGCGAAGCACTTTCGCTTGCTGAGCAAATTTGGTGGGCTGGATGTGGACGCTATCTCCTCCCAGATTTCAGTATACCCTAATCTTTCACAATTATATGAATGGGTAGATGAGTTCATTTCGATGGGTGTAGCGTTCCGTTGGATCCATGCTGGATGTCGTTGTCTTACGGGATATATGCAAGCGGTAATGAGCCGTGGCTAGGGTTTTTTTTGACCACGTCTCGGTTCATCTACATCTTTAGGCTAACAGATGACAGAACAGCTATAGGATGACCTGGGGTGCCAACATGATGGTGATGATGATGTGCATACAACGACTCACCCATCTAGTATTTTCAACATCTCATCCACACTCGTGCATTTCTCTCTCTCCTTGCCCTTTTCGGCGCCCCTCCTCTTCTCCTCTTTGTCAATGATTTCCCATTCAGCCCACTCGACACTGCGGATGCCCCTCCTCTGTGCCTCGGTCTTGACAGCTTCCCATCCCCTTTTGACTTCGTTCTGATCATTTCCGATGAAAGGCACGCTGTCGGCCCAATCCTTGGCGACGACTTCTGCAGAGGTAAAGGCGTCTTGCATGGTGCTGGCGATGACGCCAGTGGGACCGCGCTTGACCCAGCCAGCGCAGTACATACCGGGGACATGTCCGGCAGTCAGATCACCGGGACCTCGCGAAGGCGACATGACGCGACCGGAGCGATCGTTGGGGATGATGCCGAGTTTGTCGTCAAAGGGAATACCGAGGTCTTCAAAGCCAGAGATGGCGGTACTTTTGTAGCCCACACTCCTGAAAGCCAGGTCAGTATTTATTGTGACGTGCTCCTTCTGGCTCTTCTGAACGCGGATGCCTCTCAGCGCGTTGATATCGGAAATGTCGACGGTACTTGGATCGACGGTAAAGTCCATCTGGCTGAATTTGACAGCACCAAGGTTGGCCGAGTTTGATGAGTCAGGTTCAAATGACTCGGGGGACAACATGTATAGCAGCTCCCATTGCTTGGTGCCTTGTGCACGCTCGGTCTTGGAACCTTTTTGAATGACTTCTGCCAGGCGCATCAGTTGACGAGGCAGCTTCTTGATTTTATTCGCCGGGAAGAGCGACTCGTCAATGCCACCAAAAGATACACCGGGCAGTTGCATAAGCTCTCTGGCTTCTTTGATTGTGTAGGATGCTTGCAGTGGACCTCTTCTTCCCACGACCTTGACTCTTTTGACGCGTGATTTGGAAAGAGTGGAGATGGCTTGCTCGGTCATGTCCGTCACGGCGAGTCGATCGATGGGCGAGAGCAGGGTACGAGCAACATCTAGGGCTACGTTTCCCTGGCCGATGATGACTGCTTCTTCGCTGTTGTCGAGGGGAGGGTCGAGATGGGCGTATTCGGGGAGGCCATTGTACCAGCCTACAAAGGCGCGGGCTGAGAGGACGCCCTTGAGAGACTCGCCAGGTATGTGTAGCTGGCGGTCTTCAGACGCGCCGTAAGAGAAGAGCATGGCATTGTAGTGCGGTGCTAGAGTGGAGAGTGGCAGTTGGTTGGGTGCGGTGCCGATGGGAGTATTGCCTACGAAGGTAAAGTCTGGATGCGTCGCTATTTCGGTGAATTTGTCTATACAATTCTACATTCCTACCTGCATCAGTTTTAGAAGAAGCTTGTGCAGAAAGTGGCTGGATTGTTGCACCTTTACTTCTGGGTGGTCTGGCGCCACACCGAATCGGACCAGTCCGTACGGCGTGGGCAGTGCCTCATACATATCTATGTGTGCATTGGGGATGCGTTGCATCATCCGATACGCCGAGTAGAAGCCCGCTGGGCCTGACCCTATGATGGCGCATCTAAATGGCCTCGACGACGACGAAGACGCCACTGCTGTGCTGTATCCTCGCATGCTGCGGCTGTCCAAGGCCGGCCCATGGCCACACCCGCTCCTCCTTGGAATATTGTCTAGCCATCTTGTGTAGCTTTGACACGCGTACCTTCGCATTTGGAGACTCTTTTCGATCGACGTAAATGTCGCGTCGCTGCTGGGAATTATCACTCACTCCCGCCCACGGCAGCTACGGCAAAGGCAGGCTTTGTCGCGCCCGGTCGATCGTTGCAACACCCGCGTCTTGTTGTTATCGACAAGAAAACCCTAATCTTTTGAGCCCCATGCCGCCGCCAATCACCTCCAGCTTCTATTTGCTCCGCGAACACCCCCTCACTCGTAATTGCTCCCGTCACGCCCGTGGGAATCTCCGAGCTTTGACAACAAACCTACGCAGGGCATCGAAAAATCCTCCGATAGAGTAAAAACCAATCTGTATTCGTGTATTTCATGTCCGTATCCTGGCAACACTAGCCACATCCATACTTCGTCCTACGTGAACGTGAACCACGTTTGGCACCCAGCCACAACGGCCAACCCCACAATGTCCGCCGCATATCGATAAGGTCGTTGTGTTTGCCTCGAGTCGCATAGCAACCATGTTTATCCTTTCCGTTGAGCCACACATGGCTGCTCTCTACATAACTTGAGAGGCCACCATCAGGGCCGTTGTTCCCTCCGTCTCTTTCCCAAACGTCGCATTTGTCTCCATTCCGCCCGTTTGTGTATCGATTGTCTTGTCGCGTGCGCGTGGACGTTGCTATCGATCGCTTGTGTTTTTGTTCAACTCGTGCACGTTCTGGCATTCCGACTGTCGCTCGTTTAGACGCAGAAGAGGTCAAAATGGCTCCTCACCTCTATCAGGCTCCCACCCATCAAAGTCAGGCCAACAGCCCTACCTATGACTTCGACCCCAAGGCTGTGACCAGAGCCAGTTGGACTGCCGTTACTGAGCCCAAACCCAAGCAAAACGGTCCTTACCTCAACTTCAACCGTCATCCCGACAGCTATGTTGTTGTTCCGCAATACACCACTAATATCCCTGTCCTTCCCAAACGCACCAAAAAGACCATCATCACAACGAGATGGATCCAATTCGCCCTGCGTGTTGTGCAACTGATTGCTGCTCTGGGCATGCTGGTTTGCGTCATCTGTATAGAGGGCGTTTCTGACGTTCAGAGCTGGCTTTTGAGGCTACCAGTTGCCTGGGACTGCGTCGTCTCAGCTTATGCCATCTTCCACCTCCTGCGCCCTGCCAAAGCCCGCACTCCCATGTCTTCTGCCAGCTACCACACCTTTGCCTTGTTCATGGACTTTGGCCTGATTCCCTTCATGACTGTTGATGCTTTCTTCGCTGAGGATAATTGGGCCGCCGCTGCTGGCGCCGACGGCAGATGGAAGTCCTTCTTCTCCCCCAACGAAAATACCAGCAATGCAATCTTCCTTTCTTCTTGGATCCTTGCCATTGTACTTGGCGCACTGCACTTGTTCAGCATCCCCTTTGACCTCTACCTCGTCTGGATCTTCCGCAAGATTGCTCGTTACCCTGCAGACTCCAACCCACTCGAGGACAATCTGACCAGCCGTGCTGCAAGCAAGCACAAGTACAAGAACTCGGATGTCTCGGCAAACATGAGTGGCAGCACCCTCTACCTCGGCAGGCCAACCTCTGAGCGCTTCGACAATGAAAAACTCATTCCAGACGCCGATGTTCGTCAGATTCCTTTCAGCCAGTCTCGTGTCAATCTTTCCAGCTCGAGCGATGCCACTGCAGCTCGCTTGTCTCAGATCTACCAACAGTCGCCATCTAACCGCAACTCCCGTGCTTCTGTTGGCGCACACTCGTCTGCTTCCCGCTCCCAGTCGCGCTCTCGCAGCAAATCTCGTCCTCGCTCTCAGGGCAGCCGTGCAAACTCCGCCAGCCCATACAGGAATTCCCGCCTTAGTGTCGTCACCACACATGACCCTATGCCTTCTCGCCCACAGTCTTTCATCCCGGGAGATGACAGACCAACATCTTCCACTCATCCTACTGACAGACCATTACGCCAACCGTCCCGCTTCCTTGCCGAGCAGCTCGCCGCTCAGGCAGGTCAGACGGTTCAGAAACCTGTGAAACCATCTGGCCAGGCATCTCGCCCAACTAGTGCGCCCCAGTCGCCACGGAAGGAGGCTTTGCTTAACGACAATTGGTACGTCTTTGCTGATGACGAGCAAAGTGACCTGTCGTCCGCTTGCCGTACACCTCAGCCGCCCTCACACGCCTCTGAAACTGAGGCTGAGACCCGCCGCACTCCTCAGTCCCCCGTACGCGTCTCCGAGAACGTACATTCTCGCCGCAACTCTGAAGTCGCACAACTTGAGCTTTCCCAGCAGGAAGACAATGAGCTGCTCCCCCGACCTCTCAAGACAAACCCAACTTCACCATCTGCCCATAACACTGAGCCACTCTACCAAGACGGACCAGTTGAAGAAAAGAATGAAGACTACAGTAACGACGGAGCCTTCTACTTCTCTGACATGCCTGCCTCAGCCCTGACTCTCGACTCCTACGGCAACTCTCACGGCGCATCGCTGCCCCGTTCCCAAGGCCATCTGGAAGAAGCAGGAAACGCCTTCTATGATGCGTCGGCTGACAATGCTGACGCCGCCTCCGCTCACAATTCTATTGGCACGATCGGCCGCGCCCTCACAGACGCCTCAGCAGTTTCTGCCACCTCTTCTCTCTACGCTCGGGAAAATGCTTCCGCTCAAGCGTCCCGCCCTTCCAGCCCGAAGCGCAAGGCCTACGGAGATCTGGCTGAAGCTACTAAAAGTATCAGAGGCTTCTCTCCGACTGCCGATACCCTAAGTCCAAGCCCTAGCACCACGGCAATGCTTTCTCCACCGAAACAGAAGCACGGCAGAGGCAAGTCTCACTCTCGTGAGAGGAGTGATGAGGGTCGAACCCTGCAGAGAGGTCATGTCGAGAAGGGCGGACGTGTTGTGTCCAGAACTGGTGTCGACCTTGCTGATGCTAGTGTCATGTATCTCGATGAGCCCAAGGTCAGAGGTAGACACGTGTCTGGCAAAGCTGCCGAGGAGGGTAGGGCAGGCCAGAGGAGTGGTTGGTGGGGTGGCGTCAGGAAGAGGGAGGTCAGTGGTACTGCTTAGAGGGCCTACTAATGTATACCCCTTCTTGGACGGGTTCGATGCCTGGTGCTTAATGCACGAAGCATGACGCATGATACAATGGTCAAGAATAAGGAGCTTTGGTGTTTGGCCTGTGGCTAGAGTCGGAAAAAGTAAGACCTTTTCAGACAGCCTGGACTCGGGGGAGTTTTACTTGGTCAAATCGGCGTTGCGATGTTTTTCACAGGGACGACTAATCTTCTTTCCGCAGAGCACATGTTTTGACTATGCAAGTCAGAATCAATGATGCTGCCGGGACGTTTTCTACTCTTCTTTTCACGAAGCATATGCTTTGGCTCTGCAAGCCAGATGCCAACGATGCTAAGACGGACCTTTTTGACGACGACAACAAGCGTTTATGACGACTTGTAATTTGGTGACGATGCTCGAAAGGCTTATGCATTACCGAACAGAACGCAACGAGTGGTGGAGAGGTTTCTGCATCGGAGACAAAGGAGTTTTGCATTCACGGAAACAGTGACTTATCGAACAGCCTTTACATACATATTAGACAGCAGACAGACAGACAGACCCACAGTATTCTAGCGAAAGCATGTCTCTGGTTAGGCTTCCGTGCCACTTGTTCGCCAATTCGTGATTTGGAGGAAAAGGAGAAGGAGATGAAGGAAAAGGAAAAGGAGATGGACCAAAGATGCAACGCGATGCCTGCCAAACAATGTTTTCCATGGTTGCCATGAGAAGTGAAGAAAGAGAGCGGGAAGCAGTAAGAGATGGGTTAACAATGGGGTGAGATTCATGGTAGAGGGGTGCTTGGGATTTCATCATCAAAAGAAGAAGAAGAAGAAGAAGAAAAAGAGGAAGAAGAAAAGTATAAAGACCGACTTGACCAAACGGACTGGGAATTGAGCAAGAGAGAAGGCGGGACAGAGGAGGCGGAGACAGAGAGTGGAAACAGGGAAGAAAAAGGGGCGACAAACACGATGGCAAGGATTTACTGGCAGAGAATAAGTTATGACTTGATGCGGTGGCATAAAGAGAAAGGAATAGGAGAGGAAAGCTGCAAGAACGGGAATGGAACAAGGAAGGATGTTGGCAAGAGCAAGACCGAAAGAGATTGAGATGATGAATGATGAGATGATGGAGAACGGAGAGTGAAATTATGGATGACCATGATGAAAAGGATGGTCGGCGGGACATACTCGAAGTGAGCAGGACTGAAAATGGTTGAAACCGAGAAGGGTTGAAAATGGAGTGGGAGAAATAAGGGGCGGCCGGCATCTGGATATTCCGACCACACCGACAGAGATTGTTCTCCTATATGGATCACCGGCCTAGGGTTCATCCTTATCTTACGGCTTTATGTGTGACTTGTCGAGACCATGTCATTGCTGCCTTTCCTTGTTCATCAATATCTGGATTGATCGAATCTGGATTGATCGAAGGAGAAAGCAGGCACATCCGCCATCTCTGGAATCAATTATCTCTTCAATCGCCGACAGCAGAAGCTCATAGGACCGAAGCTTGCGAATAAATAGAGTATATGCGTCTGGAGAGACACATGATTTTGAGATGGAGCCTGCTCATTGGGGTCCCCTTCCGGCAATCGTCTTGCTGTCCTGGCTCGCGAGAGATATCAGCAGCACCACAGCAACAAGCCTTCCTCGCAAACTCGTGCTGACTGATTGGTGGGCATGTGAGAAGGAGAAGCTTCTCTCACTCATGATTCATCTATCATGATGTAACCAGACCAGCAAGAAAAGCTTAGAGCATCAGAACAAAGGAGGTAATTAAAAGAGTACTGGCATGCTGGACCTTCGCCATTTGATCATGTCGTTACATGGAGCCATTTGTGTTGGTCTTTCGATCCTGTTGAGCAAGTTTTGGTTTATCGCTGATCGGACAATCGAGGCGGCAAGAGCAATAGGCAGGCACATCGTCCACTCTGACTGCCTTGATGTCTCTCTGAATACGTTCACTGGACGAAACTTTGGCCAGAAAGGATGACTTGACTTACCTGGAGACGTTGATTCTGGTCTGTGAGCCTGCTTGTCACACAGGTCTATGCAGCTGAAAAATGCGTCAAGTTTGCAGCCCTCGCGAAGGAGTCCAGCTCGCGCCCAAGGAGAATTGATGATGCTGCTCAGATATTGTTCCATCGTATGAGCTTGTTGAGCATGCTGTTAAGAACTCGACTCGATGGACCGTCTGAGTCCACAATCTTGAGGCAGGACGTAATGCGGTCGATGTGTAATGACACGTCACTCGTTAATGACTAGTCTGCCGGTCTCATGATGCTTCATCTTTCACAGCATTCTTGAATTGCTCTAGAAATCTCCACCTACCCAGCTCACCCCAGACCTTCTCTTTCCACTCGTCGAGTGTCTCAGGCCACAAGTCGACCACATCCAACAATGTACGATCGTGAGCAAGCACGACCAGCACGTCATCACTTCCATCGAAAGCCTGTAACTTTCTCCGGGACTCTTCGGCCTGCTGCAGATCATCCTGTAAATGCTCGCACATACCGTAGAATGTACTCTCCTTCCTCTCCGCCAAGAGCGTATTGAAAGACGTGCTCGAACAGTATGTCGACTGCTCACCTGGACCAGGCAGCGGCTCTAACGGACTGGGTGACAAGATATCCGGAAGCGGGCGATATATTGATGGACGCAATTGTCCAACATGGTGACATGCATCTCCCGCCATCAACGCCCAGCTACCCGTCTCTGTCCTCGCCAGTCCGCACAGATGATCAGAAGAATGGCCAGGACTCTCCAACAGATAGAAGCTGCCATTTCGCCAATAGTCGATTGCGCGAACCTCTGAGCGTGCGGGGCGGGCTGATTTGGACAGGGTCGCCCACTTCCAAATGCAGGCCCACGATCATCTTGCTGGGAAGCGGAAATGCATCAGTTTGTGCTATACAACAGCAAACATCGTCTCGGCAGTCTTTTATGCTAGTCCTGCGAGGTTTCATGATGGCTCCAACCAGTTTCATGGGTTTGCATATCCTGGTTGATTTGATTTGATTTGATTTTCTCAATTGGCTATGCGCGACATCCTAGTCGCATGAGCCCTGAACAAGTTGGCGCTAGTCTATATCTGGTGTATGCTAAAGTCCTTGCTTCATTCTATAGCTCGAGTCATAGGTGGTCCATCTACATAATGGTATTGCCCTCTAGTGTATTAGCTCTATCCAGTGTTGTATAGGATTACTCCTCTTTCTCTTCCTTGTCCGTCCCTTTAGGTTCCTCTCCATTTAAGGATCCTAAGTCCTCCTCCGCCTCTGTTCTGTTCCGCCTCTCCTTATTATAATTAAGTTAGCTAGTGTCGAATGTATATTAGATAATCTCCTTAACTACGCTAATATCGGCTTTCCATTTCTTAATTAGTCTGTCTCTATATAGCCTGCTAGTTAGAATATACGTATTTCTACTCTTTACTATATATAATACATTGCTATATTAGAAGCTAAGTTTAGTTGCAAATATTCTTTATTACTACTTATAGCGTAAATATAGCATTAAATAGTGATAAATAGTCTTTAAGCCTTATTTGCATTTATACTAGTCTATTTTTATAATATTAATCTTATATAGGAAACTATTAAAGCGTAAGTGCCTTATTTAGAGCTAGATTAATATAAATACCTCTTTTTTATTTAAAGTATTATATAAAGCTAGAGTGTGTCTTGTAAGAATAGCACTATTTATTGCTTTTAAGCTCTTACCTATGCTTTATTAATATTAGCAGGTATAGTAGATAATAGCCTTTTTAAAAGCGTCCTACGTATATATTATGCTATCTAGTATATTGAACTTATAGCTTATTAAGATATTATTAGTAGTAGTTAAAGCCTAAGCTTCCTTATTAGCAACTATATATTTAGGGATCTCTGCCTTCTTTAGAATCTATTTAATATAGATATGTCGATTCAGCTTAGCGTAACAGCATATATACGTTTATATATCTTATATAACTAAGGTGCTGTTCTGCTAGATAGCTTCTATTGCCTTTTTATTATCTAACTATATAGTGGCTTAGAAAATGCTATATTTTTAATTGTTTATTTAATCTAGGTATATATTAATATACTGGATTACTACTTATATAGCTGCTAGCTCTATTATTATGCTATTTATGTAGTTATTATTCCGGATTAAATAGGATAAAATAGAGATTGGATTCAGTTACCTATAGTATATAGTAAGTCCTATGCTAGCTTTGTTATTAGCAATTGAGCTGTTTATAAATACGTTTATCTAGCTTAATTCTGTAGAGAGGTATTTTGTAATAGCCTTATCTTAAGTGTTTAGTTTATCTGTCCTTCTAAATACCATCTTTTTCTATAAGGGGTTGTTCTATATAGGGACTGTCTTAATTGACTTTCTAAGCTGTTTAAGTATTAACTTAATTTTCTAAAGAGATAAGGCGTAGGTTCTTAGATTGCTTATTGTTCTAAGCTTGCGTAAATATATCTTAATAGGGTTCGAGTCTAGGAGGGAGTGTAGTCCAACTTATAGTTTACCTATCTTAAGCTAGAAACAGAAGTATAGAAGAAGTAAGGTTACCTCTACGCTTATAGCTTCTATTAATGTTATATAAAAGCTTTTAACTACTGCCTAGGCTCTAATTCTATAAATAGGATTTAGGATTTTGTTAATACTGTTATTAGGCTTCTTTCTAATAAATTATACATACTATACTGTAGCTGTATAGTCCGTTTTAAATACTACTATTATAAGGTATAATTGCTTTAAAGCCTTTAAAATGAGGTTTATAAGTCTCTTAAGTTAATTAGCGCTTTACTACTCTTTAGCTTTCACTTTAGCTAAATGATTTTTAAAGCGTAATTCTAAATTGAAAATGACTTTTAAAATCCGCTTTTTAGTTAATAGTTATATAATGTGCCTTTCTATTTAGAAAAGGCTATTATTATTTATTATCTTCTTTATATTTTATAAAAAGTATATAAAAACTATTTTATTATTTTCGAAAGTGGCTCTACTGTTCTTTGCTTACTAAAGGGCCTTTAAGACTACTTTATTATTAAGAACTGCTATATTTTATTTAATAAAGTTTAATATTGCTTATTAAGAGTAGTCATTTATAAAACCTATATTGCTTTATTTGCTATTAATCTCCTTTTCTATTAGGAATATATTAAAGAAGATATATAGTATTAAAGCTAAAATAGATCTTTATAAAAGTTCTGCTTTTATTAATAGAAATATATCCAACTTGGATCTGTTAACTATTATTGTAGCGCTGTAGCTATAAAGGAACGCGTTAACCTAATCTGTTACCTTTTCTAAAATGCCTTTAGCGTATAGGCAGCTATGCATTACTAATCTAGGTACTCTATTATAAGCTCCTTTAATATCAAAGCTAATAAGAAAGAGGATCTTCTTTTATTATTATGCTTTATAGATCTTTTTAATAAGAAGGAGTAGGGCCTATTTATATAATCTCTTTAGCTTTATATTAAATTAAATGGCTAGCAGGAGGTTAAAAGTTTCTACCTAATATAATAGTTTTTAAGCTAAAACTAGCTCTATAAGCTTACTAAGGGTTAGAAAGAGGGAGATAAGTCTATATGCCTTTAACGCGTAATAATCTAGTTTTCCTAATTTCTGTAATAAGAGGATGCAAGCTGTCTTCTATACTTAAGGTATATACCTTAGCTAGTATAAAGTATTGAAAATCCTAGTAATTAGCTATCTAATTACATTTTACGTTTTCCTTTACGCTATATTAGAAATACTATTAATCCCTAATGCTTTAAATGGCTTTATCTTAAATAGGGCTATTTTAATCTTGCTTTTTGTAATATCTAGGTTTTTAAAATTAGTGTTAGCTTCTTTAGCCAGATCTTCGCATTATCTATTTAGAATAAGTAGGAAAAAGATGGAAATTAAAGTAGCTGCTTTCTTATAGTTATTTATTACTTCTATTTCCTGCCCCCCTCTCTTTATAACTAGAGAGGGAATAATGCTAAAAGCTAAAGGTTACGGATCTAGGTACTTAGCAGCTTTTTAGATATTGTCGGATTTAGCTAGGAATTTGTTTTAATAGAAGCGTTTCTTTGCTCTAATTACTGTATAGAATTAGTGTTTTAATCTCCTAGCTAAAACCTTGCTCTTTATCCTATTAAGGCCTAGCCTTTAGAGGTACATATCCCAGTTCTTGTGCTATATGTATATATTACGTAAGTCTATAAGCTCATTATCCTATTATGCCTTTATATATAGAAATACATTAATAAAGGAATAGTGTTCTTAAATACTGTTTTAAACTGCGTTCTAGAGCTCTACTACTGTTATATCTATATCCTTGCATATCTTAAAGGTATATATAGTAGGTATCCACTTCTCTATATTCTTTGTCACCTTTGTCTAGTCCGTCTTTCTAAAGTTGTATTTTACTTCTTCTAGCAGCTTAATCTAGTGATATGTAAAGCGTAACATTATAGCTTTATAATTGGAGCTGTATTAGGTAAAGTGTAGTTCGCATTGAATAGTCTGTAGTTTAAAGTATAAAGTCTATTATAGTTCCAAAGTGTCCTTTTAGGTATATAATTGTTCCTTATAGAAATGCTGAAAAAACGTCCTATCTATATATCTATTATAGAATAGGTTTGCCTTTATTAGAGTATTATGCTTAGGGGATATTAAAACCACTCTATACTAGGTTGTGTCAGTTGAAATCTCCTCCTACTATAATTAGGAGATTTTCACTGTATTTCTACTTTACTATTCTAATTAAATAACTGAGAGCTGAAAGTCTAGCTATAGCACTTTTATCTAGGTCTTATTTTATATAGGAATTCCGGTCCTTACCTAGGATGTATACTGCTGCTATAAGTAGGGAGCTAGTTTCTATAGTGATAACTGCTATAATAATATTAAGCAAGTCTATTAGTATTTATATAGCTAGAGTGTTTTTATAAATATAGATAAGGGACCTAAACGCCCTATAAGGCAGTCCTATCTGCTTAATAGATAATACTAACATATTCTAATACTTATACTAATAGATTACTAAAGCGTTATTAATATTAAAGATATTAGGTTCTATAATAAGAAATATTAAGAAGTTTTTAAAAAAGCAGTTATTAAATATATTTAACTAAGCTACTAATTGCTTATTTATATTTATAAAGATAATTTAAGTGTCCTTTATTAAGCGTTGCTTATTATAACCTTTCTATTTCTGCTATATTAAGAAGTGACTATTTGCTATTCTCCTTTATTTATATTAAAGGGTATATTAAGTCCTTTTCTGCTTTAGAGCTTATTTAGCTCTTTATAGTATATAGGGCATCTATTATCTCTAGCTATATAAAGTCCCTTATATGCTATATATATAGAATTAATAGCGTTATATTTATTTACTATATACAGTTTAGCATATTTACTACATTTTGTTTCCTTAATGTATCTTGCTACTTAGTAGCTATATTTATAATAATTATAGTATTATTAAAATTGAATTATCTTCTAATATTTACTAATAAAGGAGATTAAGCTATTTATTTTAATTATTCTCTTAAAAAGGGCTTTTATAGCGTTATCTTTATTAGCTAGGTAGATAATTATTAATCCTATATATTTCTCTCTTTTAGAGATTTAGTTTACTTATATAATTTTAGCAAATCCGTTAGCTATATTAAACTTAGCTTTAAAAGTCAGTTTAATTTTCTATATTTCTAATATAAGGATAGAGTCTTTTCTAATGTTATCTACTTTAATAAAGAACTAGTTTTTATTTCTAGCCTTTATATTAGTAAATATTTTATAAATTTATTTATTATTTAAATAAAGGTTTACTACTTTATAATTATTTACTATAATAATTTAAATTATTTATAGCTTAATTTAAATGCTTTTAATAACAATGTGTTTAGTCTCCGCTTGTGCTTTAATAGCTTTTTAAATATAGGCTTTAATAGTAACTCTATTCTTAAGGACTTCGAATTGCTTTATAGAAATACGTCTTAAGTCTATTGTGGCTCCTAGGAGCTAGCGCAGTCCCTTTAGAGTTGTTAGCGCTAGTAGATAGAACACCTTTTAGCGTAGCTGGGTTGTTGAAGAAAAGGGGTTGATCTCACCTAAGGAGGCTGCTGATGCGTATGTTAACAGGGGTATAGCTGGCGTGTTAGGATCGGCCATTAATGACGGGCTTGGTTGTTTAAAGCTCGAGAGGACGGTTCTGCTGTTGTCGACCTTGGTACCGATGGTCCTGACTTCGGTGTCAAGGACCTTAATATCGCTTCTGACCGCTTTGAGCTCTTTTTTTATCTCATTGTTTTCCTTTACGAGTTCATCGTTTTTCTTTACGAGCTCATTATTTTTTTCCGCGACTGCGTTGAGTGTCGCCAGTAGGGTGATGTTCTCCTAATGGAGAGTCTCGTTCTGAATCTGGATCTGCTTGAGCAGTTCGTTGACTATGTTGTTCTGAGCGTTGATTTTGTCGTTCTGGGCGTTCACTGCTTCTTCGATGAGACGTTTCATCATGTCTTCTGCGAAGACGGCATCGTCACTTGGATTAAGGGAGCGAATAGGCTGAATCAGCCCTCCGCTCTGTCTGGTGTTCCTGGCTCTCCTCTGCACTGCCGTGGCAGCGCTCTGTCCCTTTGGGGACGACGCTGGTATGACCATAGCGACGGCGTTGCCAGGACGGTCGGGCGGCACCCTTTCCCTTGACTAAAATCGACGGGAGTTGGATGGTTCGACTCGTCGAGTCGGCTTGTAGATGAAACTGTCAATAAAATGATGAATATCGATAAAAAAAAATCTTTTTGGTTCTTAGTCTAATCGCGCGAAATCATCTTCATCCGATTCCACGATATCACAGACAGGGTCGCCCACCTGTCCAAGGAGTTGGCCACGCTCTCGACAAACCTCCAAATCAAAATCACAAGATCGAAACGGTAAAGCGCACATGACGAAACACGCACATACTGCATAAAACACGTGCATACTGCATCTACAACGCCAAAAGATCCGCCACCCTCATTCCCAAAAGAGAACAAGAACCGCAAATCTCGACTCACAAACCATTGAGTATCATTGGCCAACATCCGGATCATACGAGTCAAAAGATCCTCGAATCCGCCGAATAAATCCTTGTTTTCCCACCAATCAGCTCGAGCCAAAAGCAATGGGAAAAAAGTTCCCAAGGAAGAGCTTTTTCGGATGCGAAGAAGAGCTTTCCGAAGGAGGCGGATACAGCGAACGCGTCGCACGAAGAAACGCCAACGAAGACGCCAACAAGCGCCACTGAACCCGCGCGGATTCGCTCGCTCGCTTGTAGCACGTTTTGTGGCTGGATGTAACATAGTGAGCTTGTGCTGTTAGTGTAGGAGATACGAGCGCGTCTATCCCAGTGCAAGTGCGTTAATGAGGGCGGATGGAAGCCGAGATGTGAGTAAGTGTAAGCCTCGATAAAGATAGTGGGAAGCCTCATTGAAGATGAATGGGAGCCTCAAAAAAAAGACCAGTAGGAGCAAGTATAAGCCTAATACATTGCGACCCCGAGACTCTTGCGCATACCTTAGGTGCCTGAGGACTATATGAAAGAGGACGCGTAGTGGTAGGAGAGTGTTTGGCTTAGTCTGCGGATCTTGGGGTTGTGGTTGTGCTGTAGGAGGTATGGTCCAGTTCTGAGCGAGATCGCGCGCTGAAAGGGGTGTTGATTGCCTCTATTGCGCGTATATGCGCATTATTGCGAGAAGAGATGGGAACAGCAGCGTCGACGACAGACCATAGTATCTGTTATCATGTTCAGCTCTACGATATGGCGAAGATGAGAATTGGGTTTGATGAGCTCGCGGTGGTGTTGATTTGTGGGAAGGGTTCTTCTCGAAACGTGATATGGCAAAAACTGGTCAGCGTCGCTCATGCTACTAATGGCTTCAGATCGTGGCTGTCGTCAGATTGAACCAGGTCTGAAGTGTTAGGACTTCTAGCTGTTGTATTCTTTTGACCGATGCATCACTGTAGAGCTGGAGCTGTCTGCCTTACCTCTTTGCAGCACCAGTCGAGAGATTGAGCAAATGAAAGGAACGCTGCTCTAAAGTTCTCTGCAAGATCAGAGCCACCACGAGTGTGCGCTTCGCCGGCATTGCTCGTCCGTGTAGACGTCTTCGGCTTTGAAAAACTTGAGCACGTTTGAGGCTGATTCATAACTTACTGTAACCATTGAAGTCTCGAAGCTCCATCCTTTCTGCTAGCATGCTAGCAGACCTTTGACACTCTATCACATCTACCAAGACCAAATATTGAATCGAAAATGACAAATGGTGGAGTTTAATCAAAAGTACTGTCATCGCTGTCAGAAGCACTGTCCTCGATATTAGAAAGACTGCTCACACTCTATCTATTCTACCAAGGCCCAATTGTGAAACGAAACTGACAAATGTCAAACCATAACCAAAAGCACTGTCCTTGCTGCCAGGTAGACCGTTCGGACCTTATCTTGTTCTACTGAAGCCAAGACCTTCTTGAATTGGAGACGAAAAACGACAAAACGATAGATCTTGGAGTAAACGGAAAACGATCAGAGCATTGACGAGAGGAAACACAGTCGTCCGGTTTCTTTGTTCTTCGGCATGTACACCGTTGACACACAGTCTTTTTTTGCTCTCCACCGGAAGCGAAACTCCCGCACAAAACGCTGAAATAACGAGAAAGCCGTGGAGAAAACAAAAGCATACCAAGACTTTCCCAGGTTCTATGCTTGAATGAATAAGCTGTTTCCAACAACGACACGAGGTAGATCGTTGCAACGACTTGAGCACGAGTTGGCACGCCTTTTCTCTGCATGTCAACGGATCAAGAAGAAAACGGAAACGTCGGATGGTATAATTTTTTTTTTCAGTACGGAACCACCGCCTGAAGAAATGTCAGGAAACAATATTCTCTGATGACTGTTTTTCAGGTGGAAATGGTCTATTTGCAGAGAGTACCAGACAACTCAACTCGTTTGAGCCGATCATTCCTCGATACAAAGCTGCCTTTGTCGACATCCATGGTCGCTGTATACTTGGCGTTTTGACGAGGTGAAACCCGTGAAACATGCGTGCTATTGGCCTTCTAGTGGCCCAAGGTGAAGAAGGATGGTATGTACACGCGCGGCTCCGATTGCCTGGATTCAACCAAGAACAGAACGACCGGCCTCGAGTAGTGGTTCGCTCCGCAAGACCCGCGCGGGTTAGTCCTTTCCCTGCGCCACATCGAGATGTAGGAAGCTAACAGAGTCGAGCCAACAGGGATATCCATGATGCAGAAGGATGTCTAGGTGACATTGAAGATAGCGAATACATCGGCTACTAGGATCGGTCTCTATCCAATAAGAAAGGCCAGAGCCATTATCAGAGACATCATACGAGACGTCTCTGGATCTGTTTACTTACTGCAGGTATGTCCAATGCAGATCTTCTAATAAAAGGATGAACGATTCCAAACTCCAGAGTCATAACTTGGTTGATTGCCGCCACAGCCGCCCTCGGTCCGTCGCCCGCGAAAGGTCGCAACCTTTATTGAACCGGAACGGTGCACGATCTGTCTTTGAACATGCCCTGAACATCGGAATGACTTGCTGTTGTTCATAATCTCACTGTGGTGTACTGGCAAACTTACGGCCGTAAAAATACGATCTCTTTAAGGACCGATTGACACCTTTGTCAATCTACGGGTGCACGGGGTGAGACATTTGTTCGTAAGTTTCAAGTTCTGCTGGTGACGACGGAGACCCGCATTTAGCGAGAAACATCTCTATACAAAGCGTCTCGAACAACTCGCAAGGATGTAACATCAATATAAGACGTATCATATATACTGTGCTAAGGAAGTGGAGCAAGAGTGGAGAAATCATATGGGTACGAGAATAGGATCACGCTATTTTTTTAAACGGTCAGACGAACAACTGTATCCAAAAAATGCTATGTTGTACTGTACTTCCGATCGTTGCAGATTTGTGACAAGGAGATCTGCATTTGCCAGAGACATGTCCATTGATTCGATACTGTAGTGAGTCGTCCGAATTTTCCGAATGGACGTGGTGTAGCTTGCGAGGGACCAAAGCTACTATCGACAGCATCTCCTTCTATACGGACAATCATTGAAATACTAGCGGGGTCTCATCACTCTTGCACGCAAAACAGGACCTAGGATATCAGGAACCTGTTG
Source organism: Delphinella strobiligena (assembly GCA_009982845.1). NCBI lineage: Eukaryota > Fungi > Ascomycota > Dothideomycetes > Dothideales > Dothioraceae > Delphinella > Delphinella strobiligena. The sequence goes on from JAADKB010000011.1 coordinate 173,929, forward strand.
AAACTTTGGTCTTCGCTCCGTACGAAAGGTCCAAAGGAAGAGCTCTTCTGTTCGAGTTCTTAGCGAAGCGTATTGTTCTATCAGGGCAACTGATTCCAGTCTGGTACCAGCTCTTGTTCGCTCTACTACATAGGAAGAAATAGGAGAGCATGGCAGTCTCAGCTGACCGATACTCACTGAGACTGTACGGCTTCCATAAGTGATAGGTTCGGGCCAGACAGTTGCTAGTTCGACAAGCAGGAGACCAAGGCTTTACTAAGTATCACTAATACAATACAGTAGTAAGGACCTAAATTTTCTCCCGCATATAGCTTCATGGGTGGGGTATCTGTGGTCCATGGCAGGTGTTGAATATTGCACTGAGGGAGTTTTGTCGTTGACACCGATTGGAACGACGTGATAAGACAATCGCAATGCGGCAACCATACCGATGATGTTTTGGCGATCAAGGATGTTCGTATTCTGCATGTATGGGTAATGAGAGTGGATGTCTTTGGTAGTGGTTGTGCAAGAGGCACGGTATAGACTGATGGTAGGATGGCAGGCCCAAGCCTCCCTTTAGTTCTGAGAGGGCCTCCCAGAGCTATTGGTGCCAGTCTCGAGTTCTACATCATACCATCACGCAAGTGAGTGTTCCACTTCTCTTGTGAATTGGATTTGCGCATTGCGTGAATAGTCGACCAAGAAGATACACGCATGTGCAGCGTCTTGCTTCCTGGATTAGTCTTGGATCTTGAGGCGTCGTACTCGTAATTATTCGGTCAATTTTCGGCCGTGGGTACGTATCGCTGCCAGCCACATGGATGGCTGCGTCCATCTCGCTTCCTCAGTCAAGTCCTCGTCATAAACTACACGAAAGATATCTAAGCGAGCACTGCACAAAGGCCAAGAGGCATGTGCCCTGCCGACAGCATTTGATCTCCTGGTTGGACACTTGTAGACAGACCCGGATCACTTCCTGCTCTGTCGCATGTAGACTTAGATTAGCCTTACATGTATGTGTAGATAAGCTAAGAGCCGTCCAAGGTCCTGCCTACGTATTGCATCCACATGGTCATCAAGATGGTGCTCTCGAGACCTCGATGACACCAGCTCATCGATGATGGCATGAGTTTAGCTTGAAGAAAATGTAGGACAGCATGCTTGGAACTCGCATCGCGTGATCGAAGGATGTCGCGCGAGCTGCGATAGATGGTGTCAGACTGTTAAAACATGATGATTCGCGTGGTTGCAACGAGAGGAGAGACATTGGCGAGCTTGGTGCAGTAGCGATGTCGTAACTCGGCGACGTCGAGCATGGCACTACTTTCCCGGCCAGCTTGAAGACGATACCAATGTAAGGTCAGACAACCCAAGATCGTGATTGTTTCGTTACTGTAGATTAAATCATGTCTCAGAATGATTGACAGTTCCGGGAAAAGAGATCAAACATGAGTCAAGAGTGCATGTGATGACTACCTATGACTGCCTCTCCGCTGAAGATCATGATCGTCGTTGGATGTTCAGATGGACCATTACTGGCGCTTCACAAAAAGCACGGATTATGGGGGCGGAAAGGAGACGTTGCACCTTAATCTAATTGTCCGAATGCAGCAAACGCAGCACCACTCTATTGGTAGTTTTGCTGACGAACGCAGCCAATATTTGGTGAATGTATATGCTTCATTGTGTACGATGTACTGCAGCTTTTTGATATTGATTAACTCGAGCAAGGGAAGCCTGTCACCCGGGTGGACCAGCGCTGACACATTTGGATGGCCTTGTTCAGGGCAGTCCTTAGTTGGCTTTTTGAACAATCCCTGTCGCGCCTGTCAACCAAGCTCTTCATCAACGATCACCGTTACACAAGATTGAGTTCAGGACAAGGTTACCTACGATCTGGAGTCGACAGGTTTCATCAGCGGGTGAATGCATACTGTCTGTTTCCAGCCATGCACTTGGACTATTCGATGTTCTATTCTGATGCATCGCCGTCCAGGAACCAACGCTGTCGGCAGCCGATATTGAAAGTGAGCGACTGGTGAATGATCGTCTTTGCATAACCGGAAATGGTGCGCGCTCGTTCGAAGCGAGCGCCGCACAAGCGTCTTTCGGATTTGGTAAAAGCAACGAATGGCATCCGCATTCTGTCTAATGTACAGCCACCGTCACCGCTATTCCTGTAGCATTTGAGTCCATCCGCACTATTGTTCAATCGGGGGAAATATTCGTTTACCACTCGATAGTTGCACGTGAACCCTGTGTGGAGTTTTGAAGCACAAAACTCCGCCATGTAGACTATCGTATGTTCCAGATCGTAAACCAAAAGATCATTTTAGGGCAGCAGTTTGTGAGACTGTCTCAACGATGAGACCAATTAGACTATATGGCAGCGGCCCGCCGACGTTGACAGCCGACAGCCGTTCAAACCTGCGCATGAGGTTTTGCATGGTCCACTAATGCATAAATTCTGTCCTGCAAATGATTCACCAGCGTAACTCTGGGCATGACATAATCCTGCTTAGGTGAGTCGCGAAACTGATGTCTGTTTCGACTACTGCGAGAGGATTTGAGAATAGATGCATAAGACTGTCGCTAGTATTCGCTAAATCCGGCCTAGCTGAGGGTTCCGAGAATCAAGAGTCCATTGATGGAAGGTGTATGCTGGCTTGAAGTCCCAACGGCAATTCAAGGTGCATCCCAGGCGCATCACTTCCATGCACCACAACTGGTATCATCACTGCATATGCAACAAGCCCTCACGGTTGATTAATCGATGTCATTCACAGGAACAGACTCTTTTATACTGCTTGCATGTAAGGATTCCGACTGACTGGGTTCGCAGAGCGCACCCGAGGCGTGAACTGTCGACTCGCCTACACATACCCTACTTCCTACAAGAGAGCAGAGTGGTGGAAAAGAGGCGACGTCTCGCCTCGAGACGAGGCGAGTTCCACATCGCGTGAGCCAATGGAGGCATACATAACACGCTCCACAGCAATTGTGCATTTCGGATGCTGCACAAGGGCAATCGGATGTACTGTAAAAAGTGTATCGGTGTGATTTTTTCGACTTGACAAAAGCAGCGCGCCCTATGGCCACGAAAGGGTTTGACTCTCCACTCTAACCAAGATGAAGTTACCAGTGTGAAATAGGGCGCCGCCGGCGATGGCGCTAGAGCGTAGATCGTTAAGGCCGTACCGGTATTTGAAATAGCAGCCAGCTCCTTTTGACCAACCACAGCGAAGCATCCTTTGCGATGATGTCGGTTCGCACCTGAGCATGATTGACGTCCTGATACTGACTTCGTACCGATAGAATGGATGAGACATGTCAAAATACGGAGCACGTAAATTCACGTCCTTATCAGGATATAGGGCAGCTAGATGCGTAAAGTATTCTTTGACTGGACCACAATAATAATTCCGTGTTCTTAGTCTATGGTCGTTCAAAGCGGCGATGCCCCCTTCCCAAGCCACGGTGTGAACTTCCAGCCATGCATGCATGCATAAGTGCCGCTGGCGCCGAAGTGCACATTGGGCCGAGAGCCAAGATTTTGCGCCGCATGCTCGATGCAGGCGGCCGCTGTCTGGAAGAATACCGGACTAAGATCATCATGCCGTAGCGTTTGATCGACGCCGGACATAACAGCACAGCATAAACATAAAAACAATGGGTTACTTTGTACTTTGTACAAGATTAAGAAAACATACATGCAGGACGTTGACCGGTAAGAAATAACAGGGAGACATGGCATTTGGGCAGGGACAAACGGCCCTCGATGCAAGGGGCAGGCCAATTTCTGGCTCCATAAACAAGGTTACGCGGGCCACACCGAGCGAGCGAGTCCATCTGATGTACTGTCGGCGGCCGATCTTGATTGCGCGACAGACAGGGGTCACTGCAGTCCGGGGCAATCGATCGCTAAATCTTGCTAGCAAAACTTCTCAAATACGTGCTAGCTTTTTGCGCGCGATGTGCTCGTCATACTCGGCCACCCCGTGATTGTGCTATGATAATCCTCTCGTTGCCTGGGCACATCCTTTGCACATCTCGTGGTGCCCTGGTGATTATCGAGCACAAATCTACTATTGCTCACTATTAGTCGTTGTTTCATAATATCCAACGTCTACTGGTGAACGGTCTGAGAAATGACGCTTTGGTCTACCAGACTTGGCGGACGCGCCGCTAGATCCAACGGTCACAGGGGAGGGAGTGCAACGGCGTATGACCTGCAGTAGACTGAAGTCTGGTAAGCGTGGTCAAGCGCCCCATGCTGAAGGGACGCGGAGTGTTGGGAGGAATAGGCAAGGGGCCACCGCCTGTCGTCGCCGCTTGTTTCCGAGTGTCTGTTCGTGCATGGGAGCGCCAATGGACAGTATGGCACGCAGTCCACGCGCCATGCCGTCTTTGACATCCCTGCCGTGCATCGCGCACCGGCGATCTGGATAAGCTCTGTCACTGACGTTAGTTCTACTCGCCAAGTGCAACTTTCTCTGCCCTCGGCCATATCTTCCTTGACTATTCTCCTCTTTGGAACCCAGACTCATAACCCTCTCGGACCGTTGCGCAATCTGTCTTTCTCCTGCTTTTGCCAACGGCCGCCATCCGCATTCGTCACGTCTAACGCCATAACCTAGACCATCGTGCCCCTCATCCCACCGATAGAGGAGAAAGAGCTTAACCCCTCCGGCTGTTTAAGCGCATCGAACTACAACTGCTTCTTACGGATTGGGAAACCCTCCCTGACCCCCGTTTTGGAACCATTTTGATACAAATACAACGTCCTCCTCACAACAACTGTCGTTCAACATCCACACCAGTTCCGCATCGGTTTATAACGACCTCGTTGTTCCCCCCTTCGCTGTCTTACTGCTCTTTCAACTTTTAAACAGCATCCAACATTAAGGCCTCCGAGCTTCGTACTCCGCTTGGTAAGTTTCCTCTGAAACGTAACCAGAAGCTGCGTCACATGCCCTGGCTTCCGCAACCTTCCTTGCACTCCGACCTATCGCGTCGCCCATATAGACATGGAGTGCCTGTCCCATCAGAAGCGATTTCTAACGTTCTTCCAGTTTAAATTTTCTTTTCAGACAAACGTCAATTGTCGATACCCCCAATAGCCAAAATGCCTGCACACAAGAGAGGCCCTTGGTCTCAACAGGAAGACCACATCCTCATGAGTCTGGTCCACTCTCAAGGCGCACACAATTGGGTGCGCATCTCCAGCATGATGGGCACTCGTTCGCCCAAGCAATGCCGTGAGAGATACCATCAAAACCTCAAGCCGAACCTTAACCACGATCCCATTACTCCCGAGGAGGGCGAGTTGATCGAGCAGATGGTCGCTGAGATGGGTAAGCGATGGGCTGAGATCGCTCGTCGCCTACGTGGTCGTAGCGACAATGCTGTCAAGAACTGGTGGAACGGCGGCATGAACCGCCGTAGACGCAATGCCCAACGCCGCGCCGAGATGGATTCTCGCTCAACTCAACAAATGCCCCAAGGCCAACTCATTCCTCAGCAAGGTCTCCCTGAGGCATCTTCCTACTACAACACGGCCATGCAGCGACCGCAGTACTTTGAGCAGCACAACCTTCCTGCTATCTATCAGCAACAAGCACACATGGCCCAATACCAACAGCCGCAGAGCCAATATGGCCAGTACGCCCACACTCTCGGTGTTCCCCAAATTGGACGTACCATGCGCAACGCCCCCTTCGAGAGCCCTCTGCCATCTCCTGGCGCATATTCCGACGCCGCTCCCTCTTTGATGTCTGACCACTCTTCCTACTCTACCCGCTCTCCTATCCACGGCACTTCGCCTGTTGAGCTTCCTCCTCTCGGCCAAGATTCCCACTTCTCTGGTGAGGACCGACGACCTTCGAGCTCCTACATGACTGCCGGTCAACGTTTGGCTGTTCCTGGCGCAATGGTCCACCACCAGCAGGAGAACTACATTCCTATGCGCATGACTCAATCCGATGACGGTACCAAGAGACATCAGATCATGCCACAGGCCTACCACCCTCAGGCTGCCATGATGTACCGTCAGCCTCAAGAGTTCCCTCAGATGCGCTACCCTCAACCATCCGCCCTGCCTTATGTCCACCAGCAGCTTGCTCCTCAACACATGTATGCACAATCGATGGCTCCATCTCAGCCTTCGCTTCAGATTCCCAGCATGTCTGGCGGTACTACCATCGACCCTGAACTCGCTCATGACTCTCCTCACCGTGCAGACACAGACTCACCCAAGGAGAAGATGAGCCTCTCGACGATAGTCTCCCGATCATAGAGCGTTAGTTTAGATATTAAACGACAGGAAAAACGATGTGTACGAGAGATGAGGCATAATGACTGGGATTAACGTTCTACTTCGCTTCTTAACACCACTTTTGAAGCACACACTTTTGTATCGGCGTTGAATGGCTGGTGGCATATATGGGAAATGACGCATTGGTCGAAGAATACCCTTTAGTTGTCGCAATTACTATTACTCTTGTTTATACCCAAACCAAAGCGCTTCAAGCTGTTCATACTTCGTCTACTTGCTTTCTTTGTGGGTTTGTAATGTAAATGATCAATTCACGCTCAATCGTGCCTCTTTAGACTTGGAGAAACTCGAGATTTACTGTTTCCTGTCTGCCAACTGTACTTGCTCCAACGGGAACGAGAAACTGTCCAAGCGAACCTGTTTTCACAGAATGCCACTGGTCCAGACCTTTGGCACTGAAACCTTCAAAGATCGAGCGGGTCTGATACAATTCCCGCGATGTTTCAAATAAGAAATCGTGACAGTTTGCCCAAGATATGACAATTCTGCAGGTCTCTAAAGACAGGCTCTACACGTCTTCGTACTCGGAATGGCTTCTTTACAGATTGATGGGCATAGCGAAACCGTGGAGGAGCGAGCATGTCGCACATCTCTGCTGCTGCTACTGCGGAATCCTTCTGCACCCCTTAACCTTCCTCTAATCTCTTCGTCTGGAATCTATCGGCTTCCATTGCCCGTTGTTGACATAACCGCCACTGTTGATGTTGATCGGCTTTCTGTTTGCTGTTGATGTTGACATTTAACTGATTGCGACCCGTCCATCGCCATTCGCAGCGTTCTCGTTGCTGGGCCTTATCTCCTCAGACTTCAATGTTGCCGTTGAAAGGACAATCATGGCTTCGTCATCCTGTACATCTCGTTCATCTCGCCATCAACTTCCAATATTCAGTCCAACTGTTTAATCATGGACAGTTAGCAGATTAAGGACGTTGGCAGATTGAACAAGAAACGGAAATCGGGTAATCGGACGCAGCTCCAGTTCTTCGCCCAAACGGTATGCAGGAACACGGAGTCTCGGTCTACACTTGATCAAGCGACGTTCGAGGCGTTGAAGCGTCTTTCTGAGATTCTCGCATTGGCCTGCAGGGGGCAAGGCACGCAACGGTATTGCATCAAGCTTGCGGACGACTCGACAATCATTTAGCCTAGACTTCCTGTCTTCCCGTACAGATGACTTGGACTGGCCAGTCAATCTCGTGACTTGAGTACATGTGTACGATCACCGTGCTGGATGCATGAAACTTCTGCTCCCCACTTATTAGATGCTTTTTAGATCAGACTATTCTCTTCGTCCCAAGGTTTTCTCGTCATCGGCGGTTGATCAACAGAAGAAGTGCCCGAAAAGTGTCGATTGCGCACGACTGAGCTCGTGCTCAAGCCACTTGGTCACTGCGATTGCGAATTGACATGGCAGGAAGAGCCGCTTACATTTGCCAGTCAAGCAAGCCCAGTGGTTGTCTGTGGCTGTTCAAGTGGCCTGAGCCGGTCATAAACTGCGGTACCGCGACGGACACGACTGTTTTTCCTCGGGGGATTGTTACCGTGCGAAGCCAGGTCACGCCGGTCGGAATTAGAGTTTAGGAGACATTTCGACACAAGTGTCCTTATGAATTGCTAGTTTTGTTTAATTCTTGGTGGAACGATGATACAGGCAATATTGTTTGATATACTCGCATCTAGAATTGTATCGAACGAGTATCGAGACCAGCCACAAATATTCTCCTTATCTCTTATCAGTCGAGATCGAGCTCATGTATCAAAAATTGTTCATTCTACACGACGAAACGCAAATGCTGATAGGGTTGGAGATTGCATAAGGTATTGCACGCTCCCATCCAGATGTCACCGGCGTTGCAGCAGAACAAAAGGAGAAGCTTCCGGGGAGAAGGGGGGTAAGGATGCTTTAGAATGTTCGTATAGCTTCCGCGGCTGGTCTCCCTCGCTCGGGTTGCTAGCGCCACCAGAGCCTCTAATACTCAGCATGGCGTACGTGTCAGCGCGACACGTGTGAAGGTCACGGCTTGTGTCGTGTAGAAAGTTGGCAACACAAGCGACGAAGAGAGGACTCTTGAAGGATGAGTATCGTGTACTAGAGATGATGTATCGCAATCGACGATACAGAGGATGAGTGCCACGCGATCAAAACTAGGTAGAAATGATTGGCCTGCAATGTCGATCATCATCGGTACCGCTGCCGATTGGGTCCAAGAAGCCCTGAACCACGCTTCCCCGACTTCCTTCCTTGTCATTATTCACGCTGCGCATCGCGAACCTTGCTTATCTGGCAGGATGTGTATGCACCTCCTATAAGCTACATTTACTGTTCTACTAAGAGATTTCAGAAGTGCGCCTTCAGATAAGCCCCAGTAATGAGCGAAAGCAGCCAATATGATCCGGACAGCTCCGCAAACATCCCAGGCAATCTCTATACCGCGCAATTGGTATGAGTCTCTAGATCAAGCTACCAGCATGGAGCCTTTTATCTGATGGTATGAACAGTCTCAACGCGATGTTAGCATTCGCGTGCCTATAAATTATGTCACATCTCCCGGGGTTGCATTGAGCGCTGCATGCTTTTCCGACAATCGTTTTGTTGACGGCCCGGCTCAGAAATGCTTTTCAAATCTGCTTGCCATCGGGTTTCGGAGGTTTGTTCTTGATCTGTACTGGGATACGAGCCGGTTGACCTGGAGCCTCTGTCCCGTGGAGCTGGGAAATAGTGAAGCTGCCACCTCTTCTTCTGTATCACGGAATACGAGTACGACTCTATCAACATCATCTTCGTCGACAAGCGCAGCAGCCACTCTGTCATATGCCACGCTGTCACCCACCAACCAAAGAAGAGACACTGTAAGAACTGTGTTGCCAGAAGAGTTGTACAATAGTGCTCCTAATATGCAACCGCGGCAAGCAGATTCGCCATTAAGCAGTGCGGAGCCCTCTGCGACAAGCACGAGTCCTACTGCTACTACCGTTAGCGACAGCGACAGTAGCGATGCACCCACATCAGTACCAGGTAGCGGAGGTACACTCTACAAGATTGGACCCTACACCTGCAGCTCGACGCTTGGCCTAAGCAATATTACCGACGTTCTTGCAGGTCATCTGAAGGAGACAGAGAACAGTCTAAATGCGACACTAAAATATCTCATCTTGAACCTGCACTCAGCTGCAACTGATGATGATCCTGTCGGTATTGCCCCTACTCCCGAAGGATCCTTGCTACCTAGTACAGGGAATTATCTTGGCGAGCTTATCAACTCTAGCTTATCTTCTTATATTTACACTCCGGTGGCATTGGAAGGTGAAAGGGCAGATCTCAATTCGACGTGGTTCACCGTATCATCCGACTACCAGCCCTTGGATGGGTACCTGGCCTTCGAGACTACTACCGCTGGTGTTCTTGAAACAGCGAATGGATGGCCCAACGAAGGATTTATCGAGTTGCAGAAAGCTATGCGCTTTTTGGCAGCATTTGGAACCATATTTCCTCAGATACAAGGTTACAACTTCACAGCAGACGCCGGCACGATATTCGCACCGGAGTATATATCTAATGTGGAGAATGTGATACTCTCTTCTGCGGGTGTCGTCACAAGCGGGTGCTTGTGGGAGTCAAACAGCACATCTTCCTCCACAGTCAATGCATCCTGGGCGATCTCGAGCAGCACCTACAACGCATCAGATTTTGATACAGCAGTGGTAGCAGTCAGCAACCTGACGGCTTGTGGCATTTCTCCTATTCTCAATGCTACTTTGGGGGACACTGCTGACAATAACATCACTCTTTACATTGAATATATCCACCACGACATCTGGTCGTGGGCTTACAATGAGCCCCGCGACAACGATAGAACCTCGACCGACCTGCACTGTGCTGCTCTCAACCTCACAAACCATGGTCAATGGCAAGTTGAGGACTGTGGCAACAGTCACTACGGCGTATGTCGGGCCAATTCTTCAGAGCCCTACAGATGGACTGTGACAACCCAAAGTGGCGCCTATGACAAAATGGAAGATGCTTGCCAATCACAGGACTATGTTTTTTCCGTGCCTCGTACAGCACTGGAAAATACGTATTTGCGTGAGGCAATTCAAGCTTGGATATTGAAAAATGACGACGACGATGGTTCGTATCTTTTCTGGATTAATTTCAATGATGCAGACGTAACTGGATGTTGGGTGGACGGTGTGAACTCGACATGTCCGTACCATGAAACGAAGACCAACTCGTCAAGAGAGGTAGTTGTCCCTACGGTGGCCGGAGTGATCGTCTTCGTCATTGCGATAGTCATCATCTTTGTCAAATGTGCGGGCAATCGACAAAACGCGAAAACACGACGGAGGAGAGGTGATGGCGGCTGGGATTACGAGGGTGTGCCATCTTGAAGCAAGCATATTGCTGCGCATGCCTTATAACCTCGGACCATAAGACCAGCCTGCCGAGCGGGCAACAAACTATCCATACATGAGCTCCGGAACGCCGATATATCGGGATCGATCGCACTTTATTGCCTATTTACAGTGCCATGTCCGATTTCGCTCGTCCATTCATCGCCGATACAGTATCTCATATACCTCCTCGGCAATGGCCAGACTGCTCGTCAATCCTGGGCTCTCAACGCCCAACAAATTTATGAAGCCTTCGAAGCCTTCTTCCTTCTTGATATAGAAGTCCTGGAAGCCCTTTCCGGCCCCGACGGCGCCCATCTTGCCTAGCTTCGGCCTAATACCTGCGTAGTCAAGAGCGAGGACGCTTTCGTCAATACCTGGAAGATAGGTCTTGATTTCTGCAATGGCAGCCTTGAAGCGCTCCTGATTGTCCGTGGGCGCGAGATCAGTCGGGGAGTCTACCCATTCGATGTCCGGTCCGAAGCGTACTCTTCCTCCCATATCGAGAGTCAGATGCGTTCCTAATGAGCCCTGTCCGGGTTTTGGCGCGGGATAAACCAATGTCTTCGGCTTAGGAAACGATTTTGCATAGGAGAAATATGTGCCCTTGGCGTAGTAGGGCATGCGCTGGCGATCACCTTGGGGCATGATCATGTTGTTGATTGCGCAAGCGTACAGCCCAGCACTGTTGATAATCGTCTCGGCAGTGATGTAGCTCTCTTCCTCATGAGCAGCTTCTCGTCCCGGAGAAGTTGGCTCTGATGTCCAAATCTTCCATTCAGGCGATCCTGCGCTTGATGGCTCGATTCGGGTCACTGGACTAGCAAGTGCTGTATCTCCGCCAGCGTCCTCGAATGAGCCGTGGAGGAATTGCATGTACGAATGGCTGTCCACGATACCAGTTGTAGGACTTTCAAGTGCGCCGGCCTCGCAACGAACATCTGGCTCTTTGTGCAGGGCTTCCTCTTTGGAGAGAAAATGGGTGGGTACACCAATAGAAGTGGCATTTTCGTGCACTTTCTGTATGGCTTCCATCTGCTCACCATCTTGCGCTACGATCCACTTTCCGCAATTCGAATGTGGGATATTGTAGCGCTTACAGAGATCGTACATCATCTCTTTGCCGGTGATGCAGAGTCTAGTCTTGAGAGAGTCACTGCCATAATACAGGCCAGCATGAATGACCTATCGAAAGTCAGCATCGCCAAATCGTTAATACACGAGAAGATAAATATGAGAAACAGCTCTTCAGCACTATCGATAAAGAAAGAAAGAACAAATTACACACCTCTGAGTTTCTTGAACTTGTCTCCGTTCCAACTGCACCGTGCTTCTCGATCAATACCGTGCTCACTCCATTTCCATGTTGCTGCAATCTCCGTGCAATTGCCAATCCTACTGCACCACCACCAATGACAGCGTGTGTGAAGTCTGCATCCCGCCGCGATGTGCTGCTAAATTGCCGGTTCAATCCACTTCCCTGAATCTTGGGTAATAGTGTCGAACGGGAAGCGAGGTGGCGAGGCAATTCAGCATAAAACTGACGTGCGTGTCTAGACATTCTGCTCCACTATCTTCGGACAGGACTTGGCCTTGAACGATAGATCTCGCTTATCGGGATACCAGATTGAAGATGAAGTCTATCTTGATATCACTCTAGCCCGCAATGGAGGTGTTTTCGTCGTGAGAAGTTGGGCTTTGGGGATAGATCAAGTCTAGTTGTGCAACACCACTGCTAATATAATGTTTATTCTCTCAGCAGGACGAAAGTGTTTTTTTTCTTCCCATGGCGATCGAAGAAAAAACATCTAATCTCGCTATCTGCCTTATTAGAAAGTGTTTGGTGCCAGATGACGTGCTCGGCTCCCCAGCCACCGTGCACTTGTCCCAATTGTTTTGATAACCGCCCACAGACCCCTCATGTTGACCTGCGAAAGCTCCGTTCTGCCGTACGAATATCACTTTATTAGTATGTCAAAATCACTCGTGCTCTTAGCTGTTGAACTCTTCTATGCCACAACCTTGTCCTTCGTGATGGACATACTGAAATAGAAGCTTCCCTTGCCTAGTTATGCTCAAGGCTCTTCCAGATGAGCTTGCTCTCTTGGTCCTCGGGTCCTTCATTCAATGGCAAAACACTGGATCTGGTCATAGAGCGCCCCTCCTTGAACCTACAGGTTTGCGAGCTCTTGCGAGGGTATGCCGGACATGCAAAAAGTTAAGAGATCTTGCTGAGCCAGTGCTCTACCACAATTACTCCAAGCCTGCTATCACGAATGTACAAGTGACTCATCTCGATCTTGACGATGGCGACGATCATGCCGATCCCGAGCGGGCTGGAAGCGTCAATAACATACAACCAAATCTATCGCTGCGAAGATTCATTCGCACCCTCATAGAGCGACCGGATCTGGCTGCTCATGTTGAATGTATCTCTCTTCGACAGTGGGAAACGATAGATACTCTGGCCTTTTCAGGACTGAAGACATGTCCTCGCCCTGCGGAAGAGGCTAGAGTGTATTACATGACGGTATCACGCTTGCTTTCGTGCTCAATGAGTCAATCTTGGGCCACAGCTTGGCTATACGCGCTATCCGAAAGCATTGAGGATGCCGAAATAGCTTTCCTGTTGGCCTTGACACCCAATGTGGAACAGCTGGAACTCGATGTACCAGTGTTTGCTGGGCTGGGCTCCAGACCTTTTTTGCACAAGATTGTGCAGATGGCCATTTGCTCACGCTTACATTCTTGTTCATCAAACGGTTCCCACTCTTTCGCTCATCTGAAGAGGCTGGCAGTGGCCAGCAATCGCTCGCAACATGATATCACCAGCATGACCTCAAAATTGCTACCAGAGTTCTTAGAACTGCCTGGACTTGAATGTAGTCAGACCTAGCCCTCCAGATACCCCGGCGCGTCATTGCCCAGATTTATCCTGAAGTTCATCTTCTATTCATGGCACGCAGGGTGGACTGCAAACGAGCACGTAAGCCAGCTGAGACCTGGCAATCTGTTCTGCACGCTGTCAGAGCCCCTGTCGTTCAACAGGCCATGATTCGGTCCGATATCTGTGCACGTTCTCCTGACCGGAGAAGCATCATTGCAGCAGACTCATCAGAGACATCGCTGCCCAAAGGATGTAACTCACGCATGCAGACCAAAATGGCACTAATTTTTCTCCCGAGAGAGTCACCGAGCAAAGCAGCTATCGTATTTTCTCCATCTACGCTGCATATAGCCAAAGAGGTCATTGCGAAAAATATCTCACCATGTTATTACGAGGTGGATCCTATCCTCGGGGATACTTCCAATAAGAGACCAGACGTCAAAAAACCTTTCGATCAATCACAGATCAGATCAATGGTTCTCTGAATGTATCTCTTGGCAGCATGCTCGAGTTGATCCAATTCAGTGTATCCGTCAAGAAAAGCTGGGTTACACTTGGAATTGTGATCAAGCTTGCAATGTCCAGGAGGGATCGTGGTCCATCTTGCTCTTACCTTGATAGCGATGCTACAGGGGATGATCAGGGGGTCTATGTCGCCCACACGTTGACAAGTCAGCGCTCAATCCATGTCTTTCTTGGCGTGCCGAAAGCCAGTCAGCCACGTCAGTAGCATATACGGCATTCATACCAGGACAAGGTTACGTTGGAAAGCCAATATGCCGCAGAAACGCGCGTACACGTCATTTATGTGGACAGAGTGTAGCAAGGTGGCATTAAAGCTACAGACAAGGCGAAAACTTCGAGATCAGTATACGACAACTATCCAATGTAAACAATCACTTTGTTGTTGAAAGGGGATGGGTCCCGGAATGTCTTGCAGACATGCATACAGGTCATTGAAAGACGAGTTGTGTACTTGCGAAGAGCAAGATGAGAGTCGAAAGATCCACAAGCTGATCGATCATTGATCAGTGGCATGCAGCAATATGCAACTCCAAAAGCCACTCTTATATTGAGGAGCCGTTTCCTGGAAACGCAAACAGTTGCAGACGACTTGGTAGCATACTTTCGAATCATGAAACATGCAGTTTAGCCAAAGTCGGAAGCGGTGGTATCAGCGAGGTACAGGCAGAGCTGCATGCGTCGTTACCCAATAATTCAGGCACCAACTCTCTTCCCTGAAGATGGCATGGAGTTGTGGCTGATTTGGAAGACTTCGATCGACGTTGTCTGCGGTACGGTCCCTTTGGATAGATATCCGTCTATTTCAGATGTTGGGCCTTGCATCTCAATGCTCATGCGATCGGATGTTTCAATTCCTGCCTGCGGCTGCATGGTTTTCCAGATGAAGCTCTTGCCAGCAGATGCAAGCGCAAGGTCAATGCCTCCGACGGTGTTTAAAACTATATCATTTGAGGTCTGAATAGCCCACATTTTCTAAGCTCAGTTCCAGATTGTATTGGGTACTTCTTATGCTTCTTGATCGATGTCGGAGCCAATACTGATCAGGTACTATAGATATTGGTTGGAGTCGTTGACACTGCCTCTGAAGTTCCCACCACCGCACAACACGGCGGTCATCACCTCAAGGGCAATCATGCCGGCCATTTGCCCGTTTACAGTGACGGAATTTTCTCGTGGGTGAAGACTGCTGAACAAAATCAGCCTTCACATATAGCCGCTGGACGTCATTGCTGCAGCATCAACGATGCCTCAGACTCTTGCTTCTCCACTATACCTGTATAGTTCTTGGATAGGGGTAGACAGTCGAAATTGGAAAAACGCGATCCGCAGATTCGACAGTGGAGATGGAAGGAATATCAAGTCATCATCCTGGTTTGGATGATACGTACGGCCATAGGCAGCTGAGAACTAGGCATCCCGTCCGCTCTGCCAGATATAAGCAGTTGACCGGCTGATTAGTACTACGGTGGGTGACCACGTGGGAATACCAGCTGCTGTACGTTGCCTTCTTTTCGTGTTTTTTGATGTTGGTGTTTTTCTCTCCCTCTCTCCCAAAATCCCTTTTGGTACTTTGACTACCAAATTCCTGTGCCATATAAGACCACGAATACAGGCATATGGCTGTTCTATCGCTCTTACTACCGACGAATGGGTATGGACCAGCCGTACATAGAGATGCTGGAAACTGTCAGACTATAATTTCATTTCAAAGCCTGCATACCTAGACAAGACCTCGCGTGCCGCCGTTGCAACAGCCTGCCTGGCCTTAGCAAGTCTCGGTCCGATGGTCACTCCCAAGGAGACAACGTGGTCACTGCTTGAACAACTATACGAGGCTGTCGCAATCTTGAAGAGTCTTGAGCCTCTTGGCGTCACATCTCGTCCACCCTGGTGCTTGTCATGAACAATCGTCCATCAACTTCGACACTTCGTCTTATGATGTCTTCGAGTTCCCTATTCTCGTCGTCGTCAGCTTCATCAGAGTAATCGTCAACAACAACATCATCCTCGAGGACACCTTTGGCCAGCAAATCATCCGTAAGATCAAAGCTCACTAACTCTTTCTCCTCGTCTCGCCCACGTTTCTGGCCTAAGATCGTCCACTTGATGTCCGAGTCCAGAGCAGCCTCGTCAATTTTTTTACGCTTTAAGCCCCAACTTTTCCATATAATCTTCTTATAGCCGACGGCGAAGATATGCTCGCCATCGAGACTAAAGCTTTTCTTCAGATCTTTCGATACTGTATAATCCATGCCAGGACCAGAGTCAAGCATAGCGCCCAGGCCCAGACTGTCCATTCCGCTCGATGCGATAGCACTCACTGGAACAGTGAGTTCCCCCTTTGTGGTGTTCTTATAGACATCTTCTCGCTGGACAGAAGGATCGACAACTGTTTGGAGCTCGACGACCATATAGCTCTTGTTTCCAGCTTGAATGCCTTGCTCTAGCCATGTTCGCGTCGCTTCATCTTCCTGACAGAGAGCTTTGAAGATGGCTCGTGGCTGCCTGAGCTGATAACGCTTAACCTGGGCAGATTGTAATCGTGTCCCGCGTCCCCCATCGATACTGTGAGAAGTATCCAGAAGTCGGGTCAGGGCGACACGAAACGAGGTGGATTTGCTGGAGGATGAGAGGACATCAAACGAACTGGCTGCCGTCGGAAGGACGGCGTCCTCTGGCAGTGGTAGTGCCGGCTTATATGCGTCCATGATGGGATTCATGAGTGATTCTACGAGGGTTCCTAGGCCAAGCGCCGTTGCGGGCAAAAACTCGTCGAGGAGCATCATTTTCGACGCCATGGTTCCGTCGTTGTATTCGCCACAGTGGTTGATAGTCGTCTGGGTCTATATCTCTATGACAATCAGGCGCCTAGGTAGGGCTGATCTCTAGCACCCCAGCTCGTATGCAGCCACACGACTGGCTGACGTGGCAAGCACGTGATGCTCAAGATATCACATCATTAAAAGGCGTCCCAAGAGCTTTGTGATTTGTGTGAGCGTTGTCAAACTTGCTGAAGCCAATTGGGAAATGTTTTTCGCCACTCCCACCATAGTCATCCATGATTTCAGTTGATTACTGTGGGATACTGAATGAACGTACTCGTAGTTACTATCACTATGCTCCCAATCTCCATATCCACATGTACCATACTCTCCAAAACCGCCTGATCTATACCAAAAGCGCAACATCTCCACCTGGTCGATGACATTGCATGTCTAAAGCCAACTCGAAGACACGATTCGCATCTAGAGAGATGTCAACGATCTTGTGGGTGGACTTAATGACAATGATGAGATATATGGAGCGGCAGCAGTGTCTGTTACCACTCACGTGTATAGACTTCACTGGCGATGCGCCTGCTGGTATCAGTCATAGAATGCTATAATGCGTGGTGCTTAATATCACCAGTGAACTCCGCCATGCGAGCCTGCCTGACTCAAAACCCCTGTTAATCTGCTCCAAAACTGGACTCGGTGAAAGTCGCGTCTACCTCGGCGGGAGATTATAAAGGCTCACGGCCTCAATTTACGCGCCGGCACTCCGCAGTCATCGCTTCTCGAAGTTCTCGTATGCCTCATCACCCCACGTCCCCACAAATCCCCCAGTTCTGGATTGTTTCACTAAAACTCTCATCGATGAGAAAGTGGCGTGTCTAGAAGTCTAGGTCCAGAACCAATGTATGTTTTGTCAATGTACATCTTTACTTGCCTCACATGTTGTCTTGCTCGAAGTTTTGGCCTCTCAAACTATTCATTAGCCACCTCAACTACCTCGAATTTCACTAGCCATTATCCCACGACCTCCTGAAAACTAATCGGCCAAAGCTGTTCTCCGTAGCAGAACATTGATTGCTTTGGTCTATGCACAGGTCTAGAATGTTCCGTAGAGCTAGAAGCAGAGCCTTGGGCATTCAACATGCTTGGCGAGTTGTATGTACGATAGTGACTATAGTTTCGCTCTCGTCACGAATCACTACAGTACCTTATCTCGATTATGTCTGAGGAGAATACAGCACTCTGTGCATGGAAAGATGAAGCTGCTCCTGTATCTTCGTGCCATTGAAGCACTAAGCTCTTTCAGAACCGCTTGATTAGCAGGTGACCTGTGTCCACATACCTACATGGTACATGACCCAAAAAGAGCTTAAAGTCGCTCATACTGCTTGGCGACAGTCGCTACGAAACACTGCCTTGTACTTTGAGATGGTATTGCCGGGCTTCCTTCCGACACATTGACCTCCTCAGCGCATTTGTTCTCTTAGTCTGAGTCTACAATTGTCGGCTTCGTAGAGGGGCCTCCTTCTACTTAGCTCCTGACGTCGAGTCATGGACCTGACCTGAACCGCTAGTCCTTCGTACGGTAATCAAAGTATGTATAAGCCAAAGCGGTCTGTTGTAGGTTATAGGTCTGTCCATTATACCATCTCTCTGAGTACAGACTGCAGCGGCCTGCGCCGTTCAAGGTCTTGTTTATGTTGAAAGTCAACAACATGTGGCCCCTCGGTCGGTCACATGATTACGATGTCTCAAAGTGCTGAAGCGCATCTATCTATAGAACACAAGAAGAGGACAATGTGCCATTCCCATGGAGATCATTGTGGACAATGATGCACATGACATGTTCTTCGCGCCAAGACCAGCCCCTTGCCATCATGGACAAAGATTCTATTTTTAAAACTCCAAACTTAACGTCATGACCATTATTCGCAAACGTGATCCGCCACCGCCCAAAATACTACTGTACCTCCTGGGTGCGATGGTCTGATCTTGTCGAACAACCCAAAGCGACGACTTGCAGACGTCCGGTGAGCTATACGTAGGCTAAGGAGCCTACCAGCCTTGCCCAGTGACTTTTAATCTGCAGCTGGTTATTCCAAAATGTTTCAAAGCACTGGACCTTGCAGATCAACAGACAGCCAAGCATTTATCCTTACACTAAGGTACCTTATGTGCCATTGATGGCTCTAACTTGCGATATAGCTCGTGAATATCACTTGGCAGTCAGGTTGTTAGACAGCAGACAGATGGAGAGAAGTTCAATGTCTCGTATAGTAGGAGGCATTCCGTGTATATAAGTCTCATCAACAGCCGTCTGTCTCAACTCATCATCACAGCTACCCATCCAGTCTACTACACAACTACTACCAATCCTCATCCTATACAACCCATCCTACAAACGACTCCAAAATGAAGACCACCTCCGTCCTCGCTGCCCTGGCCATCGCCCTACCCGCCTTTGCAACCTATGCACCTGCTGCTCCTTGCCCTGGCAACGACGGCGGTGTTTTCTCTTCCGGCAACAGTATCCAATACACCATCTACTGTGGCAAGAACATGGGCGGCGATGTTATTCGCACCACCGATACCACAGTCGGCATGGAAGGCTGCTTAGCTGCTTGCGACGGAACAGTTGGTTGCACTTCCGTTGTGTACTGGCCTTCTGATGATGATGGCACCATGGGCCGTTGCAACAGCTTCAAGTCTGGTGGCACTATCAGCAGCGTCAACTACCAGAGCGCCGCCTTGGCCGTCAGACTCACCCCTGAGCCATCAACCACCATCACTACCTGGCCCACTGCAACTGCCACCACAACTTTCAATTAGTGGGCTTCTGATCCGACCAGCGGTGCTGCTTCTGCTTATGAGCACTCTTGGTTTTGGACTCGAGGACGAGATGAGCACATGCTCTGTTTGGAACACATGAGAGCTTTTGATATTTCGGTTCATGTTGCATAGCGAGATAAAGCGATTGTTGAATAGTCATTTGATCAGCATAGCGGTATGACAAAGTTTTGCATGCACACATCTTTCTGTTGCATAGTATCTCCGGTTCATGACTTCTTGTGTGACCTGTCCAAACTGCTCGTGGTATCAAGTATAAATGAATCTTAGGCAATCAGGCGAATGAAAGAGGCCTAGCCTGGCGGTATTCTGTCCTGGCGGTACAAATAAATGCTTTTCGCTATTGGATTCACTAGCATCTGGCCAATATCTACTACAAAGACCTGCACTTCAATGACCAGCATCGTTACTGGGACACTTATGCATCGCGTAGAAGCACGTCTCTACAGTACATGTTCATACTGTAGCCAGAGTATACGAGTAGGTCCGTGGAAGACGGAGTGGGATGGGAGATGGTTCGGACAGGGTCCGCCTCTACGAAATCGACTTTCCGAGCTCCGCAATTTGAGCCTTCTGATTGGCTGCCCTGATGTAGGTTATAACTTCCATTCCAAACTAAGGGGCCTTGCCGCGATAGTATCAGCGATGCCATTATTGACCCACTTCTAACAGCGATACTCGTATGATGGTCGACAGCCGGTCCCGGCGACTTCAATTGCGTCAAGCATAGCTAGCTAATTTTCTACAGTACGACTCCGCCTACTGCCGTACGAGTGCCCCAGCGAGTACACTAATCACGACCCTACACAGGACATCCAGCGTCCAGTTCATGAACCGTGACGATGACGATGACGACGGCGTTGTCGACATCAACGACGAATACGAGTTCTGGCGTCATGTGCGGCAGTCAACAGAGGGCATGAGAGGTCATCCACGGCACGAAGAGTTGTAAATCACATAGACTTGGCGCTTCCAGAAACTTATCCCGAGCGTCTACAAAACATCAGCCGATGATATCACAGAATATGTGTAGACAGAGGTGTGTCCCTGCAATGCATGAATTTTACGACACGTTCGCTTTGCTATACTACTGTCTTGGGACTCTGATTTGAACATCCAGCCCGAGCGAAACTTCCTGGAAAATAATGAACGAGGAAATTGAGGGCATGTCGTTGGTTGGTTGGCATTCTGTTCTGTTGGATGTGTGATACTGGTACGTACCAGAAACCGTCATTGGTTGATGGAATTCGGCAGATAGAGTATTCACGGAGCAAAATCGCCCATAACCAGCCTCGAACAGTTACTCATGGCCGGTGTTAGGAGACAAGATTTCATAGAAGGAAAGCTGCATTGCAGCCTCTACTCATTTACACGTGGCACAATGGCACAGTGGCACAATGATGCTCGAGAGTATCGTGGTAACGCAGGGATGTCTGCATTCGGACCCTGCATATGAAGCCTTCACCCAACAACTTTCGCAAGGCTGCACTGATGACACACAAGCAACAATAATCGGGGCCACCATCTCAACGATCCTGGGCAATGTGAAGTCTATCTGCAGCTGGGGAATCAAGAGACCGTTATCGTGTCCGATCACACTAGTGATCTATTAGCGGCTACAGAAGTTCTCTGTATCAGATCTGCCAAGCTATACATGGAGTACAACGATTACAGTAGCTCAAATGTGAAGCTCCTCTACGAAGCTCTCAATATCATCAAGGAGGCCGTGGATAGAACTGCGGCTGCTATTTTCGCTCACGACGATCACCGCGCGGAATACCTTTCTTTTGAATGCATCATCCTTCGAGCGCTCTACAAAGCAACAAGTCAGAAGACTTACCTCGACGAGTCCATCAGTGTCAGTCGACTGAGTCTGGATGTGGCGATTATCCCGTCTCCCTTGCGTCCCTTATGTGCAACAAATTTGAGCGACTCTTTAGCTGAGCGCTACCTCGCCCATGGTGCAGGTAGCCCCGCTGGTCTCGAGGCTGCCCTAGGTGCGGCCCGAGAGGCTGTCAAAGCATCCAACGAGGGCGGTAAGTATCACAGCATTGCCCTATCCACATTAGCCTCCAGGCTAGGCCAGTGCTGTGAATATATCAAAGAGGACGACGAATACTTGGACGAAGCGATTCAGATCGGTCGCCAACTTGTCCGTGTCGGTACTGGAACACGAGGGATTTATCTGATGAATCTCGCTGCAGACCTCAAACATCGCTTCGAGCGATATGGGGGTCTAGATGACTTGAGGCAATCACAGAGATACCTGAAAACAGCTGTAGAAGGTTTCCCATCGGGACACGCTAATCACCTTGCAGCAGTCAGGGCCCTTTCAGACTGTGAAATCGATATTGTGCGCTTAACGATGTTTTACGCACTTTGTTGGCATTCGATACAAGCGCTATGGATATGAGTGACGCCGTGTTGCTTTTACATTCGAAGAGCCGACTGTACAACATCAAGCACGAAATCTTATCGAACCCTGAAGACCTGGATCGTGCGATAGGAGCGGCAGAACAATGCCTTAGCAAAACAAGTCGGGAAAGTGCTGGAAGGGCTAGCACCTTAATGCTCGTAAGCAACGTCTTGAGTAAGCGCGCTGAGTCTAGACTGTCAACTAGCGATATGGACCTTGCAGTCGATTATGCTATGCAAGCTGTAGCACTTTCTACGGCATTGCCAGCTCAACAATCATCTGCGTACACGACTTTGGGAAATTGCCTCTCCTTGAAGTATACTACCTTCGGCGGTCTGCATAATATGGAGGAGTCTCTGGATGCGAGACGACAAGCTGTGAATCTGCTAGCGAGGAACCATCGCGACCGACCAAGTCGTGTATCCAATCTTGCGATTGGACTGCGCGATCATTTTGAATATTATGGTGACATCGCCTTTCTCGACGAAAGTATCTCATTGCAAAGACAAGCTTGCGGGATTGATAATCACAACGGGCCTGATCGTTGCATGATTCTGAGCGGACTTACCATTGCCCTGTCCCACAGGTGCAGACTGACCGGAAGCTCTCAGGACCTACAAGAGGCCATATCCGCATCAGAAGCTGCTGTCGAAGGGTCGCGAAAGGGGGGCGTGCACAGACCTGCGTATCTCAACAATCTTGCGACTGTATTATCGAGAAGGTTCGATCGGCAGCTTCATCGGGATGATTCAGAAAGAGCAACGTCGGCAATCTCTGAAGCTGTCGATGCTGTCGCTGACGACGTCACATATCTGACAACACTGAGTAATTGTCTCCTGTCGCGATACGACTTTTCTGGCAACAGGCATGACCTAGAGAAGGCTGTCCAGGTGGCGAATGAGGTGGTCTCCAAGACACCGAAGTCTCGACCTTCTCGACTTGGTGCTTTGTATAGTCTCGGAGGGAGAATATACAAACAATACGAAGACTCTATGGACAAAGGAGAAAGATTGAGCTTACTTAGGAAAGCTTTTGAGATCGCTGAAGAATGCGTGAGAGATTCGCCAGCAAATCATCCGGACTTGCCGAATTACCTACGTGTTCTTGCTAAACGGCGGTTAAAACTAGCTCTTTTCATGGATGAGTCGGACAAGCCCAAGCTCCTTGCACAGCTCAGAGTGGTTGCGATGACATATCAACATGCCTTCGATCAAAGGTATGACACTCCTATTGATAGGGTCGAAAGTGGCCGCTGTGCGGGATATGCGTACATGCAGCTCAAGGATTGGGAGATTGCGAGTGAGATTTTATCTGAAGCTGTAAACTTGTTCAGGCGTGTCAGCCCTTCATATCTGGACGGTAGCGATCGACAGCGCCAGCTAAACGGTCTCTCGGGTATTTCATCGCTTGCTTGTGCAGCCTATTTCTCTCTCGACAAACCCGAGCCAGGAATCGAGATTTTGGAGGCTGGCCGAGGCATAATGGCTAACATTGCCATGGGCTACCATGCCGATCTGTCTCCAATCAGGCAGGCCGACCAGGTACTATATCGTCAGTATGTCAACCTCCGTGACTTCATATCTCAGCCACTGGTAACACCTTCAACCCACGGCGTCGATGTTGTAGGGAAACGCATGTCGAATCTGAGAGAGCTAGAAGAAGTTGAAGAAAAAATCCGATCCTTGCATGGGCTTGAGAGTTTCAATCGTAGTTTGACGGTACAGCAGATGCGAGGACTGGCCGCAGAGGGTCCGATTGTGTCTTTCTGCACCGTCGACCAGCGTTGTGATGCGATTATCATCACCGAGAAATCAGTCCAATACTTGCCTCTACCAAAACTCCGGAATGCTGACATTAAACTACGCATACCACTGGTTGTCAGCTCCTCAAGACTGAGTATGGCCAAACCCACGCAGTGGGCCTCCGCAAACAAGAGGATGAGAGGACTGTTGTCATGGCTGTGGGAGTCAGCTGTTCGTCCAGTACTGGAACAGCTGGGGCTCCTACAGATAACCAAGACCCAACCATTGACCAGGCTTTGGTGGGTCATGAGCGGTCCTTTAGGACTCCTTCCGTTACATGCTGCCGGTAGAGGTCACCAGGAGAATGTTTACAACCATGTCATCTCTTCATACACGCCCAGTCTCGCGGCCTTGGCATTTGCACGGCAGTGTGAGAAGAACGCTGAAACAGTGCCCGCGAAGGCAGCGCTGATCACAATGCCGCAAACACCTGGCGGATTGTCGGCTCTTTCAACCGAGAGTGAAACGCAAGCAATATACGAAGTCTTGCAATCAAACACTGGGCAAGAACAAATCATCAATCTCTGTCAGCCTAATGCTTCCGATGTGCTACATAACATGCGAAGCAGCAACGCCAATATCCTGCACCTGGCCTGCCATGCCGAGCCAGACCTCAAAGACCCGTCGAATTCTGCCTTGTTGTTCGGGTCTGATCCCCAAGCTGCCTCGCCGGAAAGCGTACCTATTCGGGAACTCATGCAGTACAACGGATCATCGGAAACACACCAACGACCCCTGAGGCTAGCATACCTCTCAGCCTGCTGCACGGCTCAGCAATACGATCTTCGTCTCATCGACGAGAATCTCCACCTCGCAGCCGCATTTCAGCTCCTGGGCTTTCCCGCCGTGGTTGGAAGTCTGTGGGAGGCTGATGATGCAGCTGCAACATTAATAGCCGGAGAATTCTACGCCAAGCTGTTGGTTCATCTCAACCAGAGTCAGCAGGGACATCATGCCGAGAGCCAGCTCGGTGAGAGCGTGGCGACTGCACTTCACCTCGCTATTTCTGCGTTTCGACAACGCAAGGTCGCGCGTGGTGATGCGGCGGATGATGTGTTGTCGTGGGCGAGCTTTGTACACCTGGGCGCATAACTCCGTGCCGTTGATGCTCGGGTGTGAACGCCTATCACAATCGAGACGGACGGGAAGAGTTTCAAGCTTATAGACCTTGGACTGGCGACCACTGGCTGCAGTCTCATGTCACTTGAATTGGCGAGCCAACATACCGACACGAGATGGCCTCGCCACTTCCACATTCCGGGTTTTGACATGTACTGCTGCTCAGATGGAGTTTTGATGCATCTCTGATCTACAATACACGCTGCAAGTCTCGACTGTTCAATCGCGCGCACGTTATCACGGAAACCTTACTCACATCCGCCTAACTCCAATCAACAGGCGCCGTACATAACCTTTAGCAGACTTCTTCTACCTTCTCACCAATGATACCCCCTTTGCTGATATCCCCCTCCTCGGCCTTGTTGCCCATATCCCCCTTCTCTTTGCACGTATCCCCATCCTCCTTGCCCATATCCCCCTCCCCAGCCCTGATGCCTACATCCTCCACTCCTCCCCCAATGTCCATACCAACCTCTTCTACCCCATGGCCCATACCAACCTCTTCTCCCCCACGGTCTATATCCACCCCCTCTACCTCCCTGAGCCCACAGTCTTCTATGTCCTAGTCCCTGCTGGCCCTGACCACCTCCTCTCCCCTGCTGATATCGAGGCTGTGTCTGTTTGTCTGTGTCTGCATCGGATAGCCAGGTCGAGGCGGCCGCTGATATCGAGTCGGCATCTGCATCGGATGACCAGATCGAGGCGGCTGCTGATATCGAGGCTGTGTCTGTGTTTGCAACAGGTAGCCAGGTCGAGGTCGAGGCGGTCGCTGATACTGATATTGATACTGATACCGAAAATCAGCAGTTGGACCGAATCTACTTTGCGACATGAAGGCGGGGCGAAGAGAGGGGAAAGGGGGGGGGGGGGGGGGGAGGAGGAGGAGAGTGGAAGTATCACCTGTCGATCATCATCGTCATCGTAGCACAAATAGCAACATGTATTACCCATTCTTGACAGTTTCTTGACAGAACACTGCAGAATGGCAGTCAGAGATGGAAGCAGAGGATTGAGAGTTTCTTCTTCTTTTCTTCTTCTTCTTCTTCTTCTCTTCTTCTTCTTCTTCTCTTCTTCTCTTCCTCTTCTTCTTTTCTCGCCCGAAAAATGGATGGATGAATAGGTCGAAAGGAAGGAAGGAAGGAAATGAAAAGGTCGTACATCTTTTCTTTTCTCTGGCAAAAACAAGACAAAAACCAGGTTGACAAAAACAAGGCAAACCCTCGGCGAGGTACCTCCCTCTCCTGCTTATTGTTCTTTCCTTGGCTTTCGAGCGTCCTGTCATGTCATTCGCTGGAATTGGGTAAGACAACTCAGTGTGGCTTACATACCTTATGGCTTTATGCCGGAGGAACGCCCTGCAATGTACATAGGGTACATATCCATGTACTGCGTGCAGGCGGTGGCCTACATGTACTCGCCGCATCAAGAAGAACCAATAGATAATTCGGTAAAAGCGTTATAATACAATGATACGATACACATCTACATGTAACCCTCTCTTCTTTTTCATGCAATGCAAACAAGACATATGCTGATATCCGCACAAGCAAAAGTCTCGGCTCCTCTCGTCGACAAAAGTCAAAGTCCACATCTATCGTCGCCTCAAGTACCAATTAAACGCCAACGCCATGGTTTCGCCATGGAAGGGTGTGGGCACCTCGGCAAGTCCCGGTCTGGCGACGGGATGTCTCAGGTAGACAGCAGTACAAATCTTCTGGTTGACCTCGAGGTAGCGCGGGATGAATGCAAAGGCCGACATGAATTCTCTGGGCTTCCAGGGCGTGGCGTAGGGTTTGCGGACGTCGATGGGGTTGGCTTGGGCGCGCTGAAGGGCGGCGTGGAGGAGTTCGGCGTCCTTGCGGGAGCGGTAGAGGTCTTCCTTTCCCGGGGACTGTGCTTGAGGGTTTGATGATGTGGTGGGTTTGGTGGGGGTGGAGTTGGGGGAGGTGGTGGTGGTTGTTTCGGTGGGCACGTCTGCGGTTGCGGTGGTGGTTGCGCCGGGGATCTTGGCGCTGATGGAGTTGAGGGTTTCTTCTAGACCTTCAATCGTCTCGTCCAGAGGAGTGTTTGTGTTTAGCTTTGTGCCTCTGATCTGGGAGAGGGCCTTCTTGGCGGTTTGGCCGAAGGAGCGGAGTTCTTGCTTTCGCTTGGCTGAGATTGCGTCGCGGCTGTCTGCCATGATTGATTTGGCGCGTTTGAGCAGGGCTTTCAGTGTTTGTTTTGGGTCTTCCTCTGCCTTTATCTCTTCTGCGGCGGCCGACTCTTCTACTTCTGCTTCTGCTTCGGCGGCTGAAGTGGCGTCGTCATTCTCCTCGATGAGGTCCTCGGCATCGTCGTCAACAACAAGATCAGTCTCTTCATCGCGGACAGCGCCCTGTAGCGTCTCGGGGCTGGTCTTGCGGTATTTGCGGGCTCCAGTGGCGTAAAGAACACGCTCGGGTTCAACGGAGAACATGTCGCCTGGATTGAGGAGGTATCCAGGGTATTGCATCTGAATCATTAAATCAGCGCCTTGTCCTTTTTGTGCATATTCCATGCAATCTCACCTTCTTGCCGTTGACCTTGACGAAGCCGTGGACGACGAATTGTCTGGCCTGCCTTGTCGAAGAAGCAAACAGAGATCTGAAAACTGCAGTATCCAACCGTCGTTCGGTCGGGTGGTAGGTCATGTGCATATACGGCGTCTTTGCAGGAGGCAGAACCCTCCTCGGTCTTTCGTCCTTGCCTCGCTGCTTCTCCTCCTCCTCCTGCTGCAACGCCTTCTTGTCCAATCCACTACCTCTACCGGCAGCCTGTTGACTTCCGTCGGTCCTGGCTAATGTTCTGTAATCCATGGGCACGACGGCGGGCAATCGTCGATCGAACATGCGAGTCCATTGGCCTTCGCGGATCTGTTCACCGTGGTAGGCGCGGGTCATTGACTTGGCAAGCCATTTCTGTTGGAAAAAGGTTTTGTTTGCCGCTGTGGGCAGAATCATGCGCGAGATGTTGTAAAGAGTCCATTTCGACCAGTCTTGTCTGGGTTTCTGTGTTTCGATGACTATTAGCACGTGCTCTTGTCATGGATTGCGACGACATGGCATTGTATGTATGCATGGGCGAATCGATGGATGGGATCAATGCTTACGGGCTTCTTCAAGCCATGAAATCTTTTCCGCATGGCTGATGTGTCGTTGTGGATTGAATGTCAGTCGATGTCGCCGTCGCTGATGCTATCGAGAAATTGTAGACGCTTCAATCTCCAGATGCATCCAGTCTTGGCGTCGGTTGACGACTTTTGGCCATGCGGAATCAGCTTCGGGTCACGCTTTTGACCTTGAATCAAATTAAATATTGCTGGCCAATATTGTCTACATTGGCCATCAATTGTTTGACTGTAAAGTAAAGCTGCATGAAATACCATCATACCACCGCACATG
Source organism: Delphinella strobiligena (assembly GCA_009982845.1). NCBI lineage: Eukaryota > Fungi > Ascomycota > Dothideomycetes > Dothideales > Dothioraceae > Delphinella > Delphinella strobiligena. Next base: position 202,426 of record JAADKB010000011.1, read on the forward strand.
GAATGAGATTCAAGAACAGCCTGCCCTTAGTAGTGCAGGCAGGCAAGTCCCACATCAATCCGAGCACGTGCTCTCGAATCTGCAAAAGGCATTTTGCAAGCAAAAACATTGCAACCAAAAATGGAGACGCGACCGAGTATGAACCAAAGCCAAGAGAGGTCATTCTCAACAGGAGTACGTTTATAAAAGCTGCTGAAAACTCCCCATGGATTTCCGGCCAGCAGTCCGAGGCACGTCACCTCCTCCGCGCCATATTGCGAGAGGCGACCTACCTGCCCGACCCTCATGCGAGTACTTACATGACATCTCACGCTCTTTCTCGTTTTCGCGACTATACTCCTCCTTCGAAGCCCATGCAGACTTTGCAAGAGCGAAGAGATGATCAAGTGAAACTTGCCAGGAAAGCTCTCTCCGAGCTGAGAAGAGGAAATGCTGGCGAATTGAAGGTCTTGGCCAAGATCTTGCATCTGACCTATGGCAGGATTGGAAAGCGAAGGCATGAATTGCTGCAACCCTTACTTATTCCCGACAACGGTAGCCATGCGGACCAGTCTGTGTCAGCAAAGGGAGTGGAGCAGCAGGCCAGAGACGATGCAGCCGCCTCTTGGCCGACCATGGCTGCCACCAAACATCCGGACATGGTCAAAACACCTCTTCCTCAGCTCACCAATAAATTAAAGGCCCTGCTGGTCTCACAGGTCCGAACCCAACCACCGGAAATCACTCGCGCCAATCCGAGAGCGCTGACCCCAAAGATTCCTGAAAAGAATGCCTGGGAGCGCCCTATGCCATGGAAGAGAGTCAAGAACATGACGCACAAGTGGTATGCAACTGTACTTGACCGAACACTTCCGCCGCTGGGCACGGCCATGTGGGACGATCTCAGGAAAAGAGCATTGGGCCAAATATCCTACAAGCCGCCCAGAAGTAGAAGGGCAAGAGCACCATCGTCTAGTACCGAAAAGGACGCAGGAAAAGAAGCTTTGGAAAAACAGCTGGGACTGTACAATGCCAAGAGTCTTGAGAACGTGCTCAAGGGAGCCGACGAGAGGGCCAAGGGAAGGAATTTGACCACGAGGTTCATGCAGCGGAGGTGGGCTGCCGTATTTGCTCAGTGTGCAAAGATGGAGTGGGACAATAAAAATGGAATGTGGAACGTTACATGGGGAAGTGAAGTGCTGAATCAAGATTTGAGAAAGGCAACTGCACCACCCACGACTCATGACTAAACCTGCGTGTCTGTCTCTTCACTTTGATCACTTCCCAGCTTCACATTTTATCTTGAGCATCAACTTCCACTTTTCTGACAAACAATCTCTACCTTGGTCATGTGAACATCCCGTCTCGTGGACGTGACGGTCATGTCATCTTTTTGTTTTGTCCGTCTGACAAACATCATTGACCTCATCAATCTTCATCTCTTGCCTCATTGGCAAGACCACCGAAATCATTCTGTCCACCGAGAAGAAGAACAAGCTTGGCAGTGGAGGTGTCACCTCCATCGCTCAGTGCTGCAGGTAATATTTGTCCCTTGACTTTTTCACTTTTCACATGCTCACGTGCATTCAGCTCCTTCACCAACACTCACTTCGGCAATTTCGAACTTGATTGCTCTTCTTCTACTTGACGAAGCTGCCTCGTGTCTGTCATCCTAAACATGACCATTGACCAGGCCGCTTCATGAGCTCTCGACTCTGTCTGGCCGACACCGTCCGCATCAATGTGACGTCTTATGGTTCACTCAATCTTGTACTTCAACTCTGCTCAGTCAGTGCTCACTTGACCTCAATGAGGAACAAACAATCATGCCACATGCGCTGAGTGATCTGTTTCGTTCTGGTGAGATGACAAACTGACGCAACACTTTTCGTCAGCTACTCGAACCCCTCCAAAGTCAGCCGCCCACCAAACACCTTCATGATCCCATCGACTCTTCGACCGGCCATTCGTTGTATCTCGATAACTTTTGTAATGGTCGGGCCACACCCAGAGTGAAGGGGAGAGCGACATGGGGTATTGGTATCAAAGGATGCCCCTCTGATACTGTCGCTCTCTCCTTTTCGCTGTTGGTGAAAGACGCCACTGCTAGTGAAGAAGAGCATCCCATGAATGGTCTTCTTCAACGACGCTCAAGTCGAAGTCAAAGGCGACACAATGACCGACTTGACCTTCGTGGGCGTCCTTTACTTTCAACCAGAGGAGCATCTCTGAGCTTTCTCCCAATGTCGATGCTGATATCAGCCACAAGGAGCCCTCCAATAGCGTGAACCGGAGGAAACTTCCATGCACCAATCTTCAAGATTTTCCAACAGAAGAACATCTCTGGTCTCTTGACGCGCCTGTGGCAGCACGACCCTTTCAAGGCAAGGTGGAGCATCCTCGCAAGGCCTCCTCCGCCGCCGATCATTTGCAACTCTGGCTAGGCGCCACGCAGTGAATTTTCAGCCGACAACCTGACATCTACGAATCTCGCACACCATGTCCATCGTCAGCCCACAGGCAGAGCAGACGGGAACGAGCCTCGCCATTGGAGTACGCTGCAGAACAGATTGCTGAAATTGTCGGCGCCGTAATGGCGATGCAGCCAGTGATTGCCCAGCCGGATTTGCACGCTGCTAGATTGCCGACTGTGAAGAGCAACTTCCCCAACATTTGCCGCTTCTTCCCCCAAGAGGAGACATTACCGCTCTGTCATGGGCTGGGAGGTCGTCGAAGAGAATGGTGAGGTGAGAATGGACTTGGTGCATCACATCTTTGTTGGGTATGCTCAAGAGAAGCCGACCAGTGTTAGCCATCTTGTCACAATCCTCTAATCATCGCCAGCAACGCCTCGGCAGCACCAAGCCTAAAATTTTCGCTCGCTTGGTCATCCAATGCACACCACGTCAATCCCGATCACGTCATGGGTGCTACTCATTGGACTGTCGCTGCGTTGGGGAGATAATGGAATTCAGAGAACATCTGGTCGAAAACGTGATGAGGAGTCGATTATCGGTGGACTGTGTCTCATTAGGCTTTGAGATGGGAGCCATTATCACTTGTTGAAGGGCTGCAGGAGGCTGACATGGAGTGACACCATCAAGTGTTACTCCTCCGAGACTGCCAGCCTCTTGCGCTCTCCACTACGGATGTTTGGAAAGGGGAGGCCGGCTATATCCATAACAACAATGCTCCTCCGAGTCTGTCGGCCTCTTCTTCCGTTTCCGGCGCAGTCAATCCCACCTTCGGTCCTTCCCAGGAAGATCAGAGCAATCTCTTTGGTCAGATGGTCGAGGACCACAACGCTCTCACAGAGGCTCCTTCTGCCCCTGTCGCTGTACCAGTAACAAGCACTGTCCTGCCCATTGCCGCTCACTACAGTCGGTACCGGCTCGATATGTCTGCTGATGACGTTGCTCACGCCGAATCTGAGCTGTTCAACTTCGAAGCAATGCTGAAAGACGCGCTTGCCCTCGAGCTTGAGGCCATGGAGAGGAAAGACTGGTCACTTTCGTCAACAATTCACAATCACACTCACGTGAACAATGAAGCAAACAGATTTCTTCTGCTCCCACGGCGCCGAGGACGTTTAGTATCTGAAACTGGGGACCTGCATATGTCTAGCTGGGATTCTTTTTGAGTGACAGACCGAGACACCTTTGTTGTGCCGCATACAGCGACTGCAAACATCAAGGACGGAGGGACCAAGAGGTCTTGATCAGGAACCGGCATAATCTGCGGCTACCTCACATACAACCCAACCGAATTACCGCTTTCGCATAGATCTTTGTTACACAGCGCAATCTCGGCCGATAACAAGGCATGGAAGAGCTTGGCACCCCAATTCCATCAATCCACAGTCAGAGCAGATGGGAATGCTCCTCGAAAAGTACACTCCAGAACAGGGTTCTGAATCCACGATATCATAGTGGCTATCGGCGTCATTTTCCCCAGTCCCTACTCCTGCTGTTGCGGCATCACAGTGCAAGAAGCGCTCGAGGAAGACAGCGACCTCAAAGGTTGCACGGAAAATTGGTGCGGCTTCCGCCTGTACTTGCAACACTGCCAGATAGGTTGGCTTTGATGTTTGGGCAGCCCCAGGAAGAAGGTCAAACCAAAGGTGACCCTTGCTCTGGCACACTCACGTTTCACCACCGCACATGAGCGGCGAAGAGACGAGGTTCCCAACATCATTTCGGGGAGCAGTAATGACGATGCGTACCTGAACAGTTCCGCAATTTGAGCTCTGACTTGAGGACATAAAACATATAGAGCCTTGGTGGTATAGGGGTTTTTGCGATGAGATGGTTGAATCGAAGGATCCCTTTCTCACGCAGGTTATCTCTCACCAAACGCCTTCATACTCTACCGCAAGCATCAGCATCCTACCATGATGGCACAGAACCCCGGCCTGCACAATAATGAGATCTCCATGAGTGTTGGACGAGGTGAGGTCATGGAGAACACGTCTTGGAAAGGCTGTGGAAAATGCCCAACATCACCAACCGCGTCAAACAGTGAGAGCATGGCCGAGATCGATTTCACCGACGAGCAGGAGGCTCACAAGGCTATTTGTCGGGACAAAGAGACTATAGAGGCAAGCTCCTGAGGAGAGTTGCCGAAGAAGACCGATGTCCTCACCGAGGCGAACATGCAATTGAAATTTGGTGACTCGTGTCCAGGACACGAAAAGGCACGGATGCCAGGGACCATCAAGGAATTTAACGAGATGCTCGGAGGTTGCTTTAAGCTAGTCATCTGCAGGGCATAAGGGCATTAAGCATTAACGCCGAAATGCGGGGAAGTAAACATATAACCGTATGCACCTTCTCTTGACCTCATGAATATATATCGACAAACAATCTTTATTTCCCCTGCATTGAACTGTCCTCTCACGCGATTGAAGACCTATCACTTGACCAATTGTATCCTACATGATTACGCGCATACTCAGTTACACCCAGCCTCGAAAGTGCATATACAATACTGTTCCTTGAGTCTTCACGCTGCCGCCCAAAAGATATCCAACATCAGCCGCAGAAATCCAAAAGACCTCGGACCCAACGACAAACCGTGGTATCCTGAACCAAACCCCTAACCGTCAAAATGACCACGAACAATCCATTCAACGTCTCCACATCCGCCTCAACAGCCCAAGATCCAGACCCAACCCAACCAACCATAACCCACGCAACCAAAGAAGGTACGCACAGCTCTCCCACCCCCCCTTCCACCACTAACCCCCACAGACGTCCCAACAATCCTCTCTATGATCCACGAACTAGCCGCCTACGAACACGCCACCCCCTCAGTCCTCGCAACCGAGTCCACCCTCCTCTCCACCCTCTCCTTCGCGCCCTCCCCCGGCCAAGCTCCCACACCCCCCGGCTACGCCAAAACCCTCCTCCTCCGCACGCCCCTCTCCGAAGGCGCGCAAATAGCAGGCATGGCCCTCTACTTCAACAACTACAGCACCTGGCGCGCAGCGCCGGGCATCTACCTCGAGGACCTGTTTGTGCGAGAAAACTACCGCAACCGCGGATACGGGAAATTGCTTATCCGCGCGCTGGCGGTCGAGTGTAAGCGGATTGGGGGGCAGAGGGTGGAGTGGACTTGTTTGAGGTGGAATGAGGGGAGTTTGGCTTTTTATCGGAGTTTGGGGGCCGTGCAGATGCAGGAGTGGGTTACGCTTAGGGTTGATGGGGAGGTTTTGGAGGGGATGAGTAGGGATGCTGTTAGAGTTGCTAATGTTTAGTGGTGCGGGGAAGATGATGGAGGGGGAGGGCGTGGGGTTTTGGCTTATGACTGCGTGGATGGAATGGATGCTGTGATGCGTTGCGTTATGATGTGTTGACCCCTAGATGATGAGAAGACTACACAATCGGATGGATTCTCTAGTAAAAAGCAAATCTCCCGAGTCAAGACGATTGGAATTCCTTTGTAGTAGCACGGAAGCTCTTGTATAAGTACAGAATCCTTAAAGGTTCAAAAGGAGACGAGAGAGCCACCTGTAAGTCTCCTGCTTCGACAGAAGTGTAAATTTTCTTCCCGACTACCTTGGCTTTTAGTACAAGAGCAAAAAGTAAAACAAACGTACAGCAGCTGGTATTCCCACGTGGTCACCCACCGTAGTACTAATCAGCCGGTCAACTGCTTGTGTCTGGCAGAGCGGACGGGATGCCCAATTCTCAGCTGCCTGTGGCCGTACGTGAAAATATGGCTGTTTACACGTGAATATCAAGCTTGAATGCAAATAAGGCAGTACAAGTGGACCAACAGAACAGCTCAAACAAGAACTCTCCTACGTAACAAAGCCCATACAAAGCACCGGGTATAGACGGTATCCCAAACATCGCATGGAAACGCCTATGGACCATCCTGAGTGACCAAGTCACCAACATCTTCAACGCGTCATACCAATTGGGATACATACCAACTGCATAGAAAACAGCACGAATCTTGCTATTACAAAAGCCAGGAAAACTAGACTACTGAGTGGCAAAAGCATATTGCCCTATCTCTTTTCTAGCTACTCTGAGCAAACTGATGGAACTTATACTAGCGAGAAGAATGTCGTATTGGGCTAAGACGTTCAATCTCCTTCTAGAAACACAATTTGGCATTAGGCTAAGATGCTTATACAACTAAGCGCTGCTCCTCTTAATAGAGAAAATCTTTAAAGCATAGCAATAAAAGAAAATCCTTTCCCTTATCAGTTTTGATATAAAAGGAGCGTATAATAGCGTCCCTTAGTAGGTGCTTATAAGTCGGCTATACGTAGAGGGGATCCTAACTTATATAGTGGCATAGGTTAATTCCTTCTATATAGATTAATTAGCAATAATATTAATTAATAGCATAAAATTAAGCAGAGTCACATTTACAGAATCCGGCCTTCTATAAGGATCAACGCTGGCTCCTATTCTATATATCTTTTTTAACGTATTTCTAATAAAGGAAAAGATTAATAGGAAATAAGGTAATATAGGGTTTATAAATAACTATACCTAATAGGCTATCTCAGAATTAGTAAAGAGAAATATATTAATACTTAATAATAAAGTTATTTTAAAGACCCTCTAATAGGCAAAAGACAATAGCGCTATATTTAAAAGCAATAAAACAATTCTTATATATTTTATATAAAATTATAGGAAAATTAGCAATTCTAACTCCCTATTAAGAGTAGGTAACTACATTGTTAAACCTTCTATAAAAGAAAGAATCCTAGGAGTTATCTTTAATACTAAGCTAAGGTTTAAGAACTACCTAGCTAAAGTTAAAACAAGGGGGTAGAGAAGTGCTAGCTAATTTAAATGCTTCTTCTATATTAGCCTATAATTAGTAAAATAGCTATATTAAGCTATAATAGCTTTTAAAATAGACTATATAGCTATAGTATAATATTCCAAGTCCCTAGAAGGAAAGATTGATAATAGTATAGCAAAGATCCTTAATCCTATATAGAAAATAGGAGCTTAAGTAATTGTCAAATACTTCTATATAAACTTAGTTAAAGCATTTAGCGCTAAAGCTTTATTCTATCTCTTATACATTTAATTAAAATTGAAAATTAGCAAATTCTAAATAGGACTTTATATATTATTAAAAACCAATCTATTAAAGAAATAGCTTAGAAAACTAGCTAAGAAGCTTAAAGCAAAATTGTTCACTTTCCTCCTTTATAATATAGAAACACAGTTAGGAAAGACTGGAATAGGAATAGAAATCATTCTAGCATAGGTGGCCCTATTATAGAAAATAACTATTATTAATAGAGAACCTAACTAATATAATTTAAATAAGGCGTATAGAGAATATATTAAAACAAAAAACTAACATATAAACGTCTTTGCTAATAGCTTAGTAACTAATAGCTAAGCAGGAGTTAGAGTAGCAGTATATTCTAAAAAGTCTATATTACTATCTACCTATTTTTGAAAAATCAAATTAGGAGGCAGCATTAATAATACAACAATAGAGCTAATAGCTATTAAATAAGTAGTAACCTTAGCAGGGATTATATTAGAAACATTAATAAGTTAGGAAAAGCTAATTCCCTAAATAGCAATATAGTTAAATAGCTAAACAGCTATTTATATAATCAATTATTAAATAAGCTAAAGCGGAGCAGCTATAGTATAAAGCATACTATATATAATAAGAAAATACGCAACCCTTAAAGAATATTTAGTTATTTAATGGATTCTAAAGAAGTTTATAGTTATAGGATACATAGAGGCTAACTAACTAGCTAAATAGGTAACAAGCTGTATAAAGTTAAGCATAAGTAAAATAATCCTAGATAATATAATATAAGTTTGGAACACCCTTTAGAACAAAATTCTAGCTAAGGAATAATAAAGACTCTGAAAAGCAGGTAGAAGCCTTTACGTAATAGACAGCGCTATTCTAAGTAAATATATAGCGTTGCTTTATAATATAATAAATAAGAAAGAGGCCTCTATCCTTTTATAGCTCTAAATAAGGCATGCTTATTTAAACAAATTCCTAATAGTAATTAACGTTATAAACTTAAGCTAATATAAATATAAATAAGGAAAGGAGATAATCTAATATTTTATGCTATTATGCCCTAAATACAATATCTAAAAACGCAAATTAGTAAAAGCATTAAAATACAAGTTTAGCAATATTTTATAAATGCTAAAAGAGTATAACCCTTATATAATAGCAGGGCAGCTATATAGAAACAGACTAGCGGATTAATAGAAAGCGGATATAAAAACAGTTTAGGCAATTATTAGATATATAATAAATACTAAAAAACTAGACTTTGTAAAAGAATATAGAAAGCGGGAAAACAAAACTGAGAGGGACAACTAGGAGGGTGAAACAGGAGACAATGGAGAGGAGTTGGAAAACAAAGACAAGGCTAAAAAAAAAATATACTATATATATATAGGATAAGGCAAACGCTAAAGAACACTTAGACAAAATAAGGGGTATAGATACCCTAACAAATGGAGCTGCAGAATGAGACATAGACCCTATATATAGAATTGTAATTTAGTCAGCAATACATAGTAGTTGCTTATGCTTCCAGTAGCAAGCGCATAGCATATAAAATAATCAATCAATCAATTAATCCTATGTAATATTAGGGGAAAGATCAATAACAGCACAGCCAAGATTCTTAATCCTATACAAAGGATAAGAGCCTAAGCAGTTGTCAAATGTTTCTATACAACCTCAATTAAAGCGTCCAGTGCTGAAGCTTTGCTTGCCCTCCTGCACATTTAGGAGGAATAACTATTGCAAACAACATCGATATTTTTTATCGATATTCATTATTTTATTAACAGTTTTATCTATAAGCCAACTCGACAAATTGGACTATCCAACTCCTGTCAATTTTAGTTAAGGGAAAGGGTGCTACCTAACTATCCTAGCAATGCTGTTGCTATAATTATACTAGCGTTATCCCTAAAGGGATTAATTACTGCTATAGCAGCTTAAAAAAAAGCTAGAAGTATTAAATAAGGTAATAAAGAGCTGATTCAGCCTATTTACTCTTTTAGTCTAAGTAATAATACTGTTTTTATTAAAGATATAATGAAATATCTTATTAAAAGAGTAATAAACGCTTAGAATAGCAAATTTAATAAACTGCTTAGGCAATTTAAAACTTAGAACAAGACTTTCTAAAAACAGACTAAGGTTCTCTATTAGGAGAATACTGCTTTAATAGCGTTATTTAATATTATTATAAAAAAACTTAATGCTGCTAAAATAAAGCTTAACATTATAGAAATAAGACTTCAATATATGCTTATAAGAATTAAGAAGCTTAAAAAGGAATTTAAAATAATAAATACTAAATTAGCAGATTTAAAAGCTGATATTAAAGTCTTTAATATAAAGATTAGAACTATTAGCTCTAATATTAACAAAGGAAGAACAGTCCTTTTAACCTTTAAACAATTAAGCCTATTATCCCTAGCTAACCCTAATATAGCAGCATCACTATTAACCTTATATGCCTTTATAGCATTGAGATTAGTTAATCCATTATTATTAGCTATCTAACCTTATATAAGTAAGGGAATGCTATTAACCCTACTGACTTCCCTAAAGAAGCTATAACAACTCCTAAGTATTATAATCGATATTAGCTGGATGCTAGCTGAATAACGTAAGCTGGCAATAAATAGCGGAGCTATAATAAAGAGAATTAAGGAAACAATTACATTCTAGCTATTAGTATATATAATTATTATTAAAGGAATTCAAATAAAAGCAAGATCTATAAGGGTCATTACCTAAAACAAAAAAGACGTAGCACAATTGCAATTAAATAATAGATAGGTTTATTAAATATTCAATATAGCCCAAACTTACAAAAAGGATTATTTCCTAATTAAAGTTAATAATGCATTTAGAGCAGCAGTTTTAATACTAGGCATTAGAACAATTCATTTAGAATTCTTAGCAGCATTTACAGCTAAGAACAAGTTTATAAATACTATTAAGGCATTCTAGCTATCTAAAGGGGAAAAGCCAGCTGGATCTATAGTAGTCTACCTAGCTACAGCTAAAGATGCTTAACAAGCCCTTACTGAACAATAGGTTAAGATTAATGGAAATATAGCGTAGATTAGCAAATATAAAAGGTATTAACGCCCTTAGAGATACTACAACTGTAATAAATACAGCTACTATTAGGCTAGATACAGCTAACTAATAAAATGTAGCAAATATATAGAGAACTACAAAATTAATAATTATAAGGCTATAGCCTCTAAATATGCAGTATATAGCAGGCTACATACTGCTATAAATGCAGGATGCTCTATATACTGTAACAAGATTAACAGAATCTAAGGAGGAAGATAACACACTAGCTAGGCTATTTGCAATAAAGACACAGAATAGCAAACTATTAATAGCTAATAATCTAAATAGGAAGTCACTATAAGCGATATATAATAGGAAACACTAGTTTCCTATTAATAAACGTAAATAGACAATCCCTAGTCCAGCTTAGCCTTCTTAACAATTAATCTATTAATCACTTTATAGTAATTATAGTTATTAAACTAAGTATTACTAATATTAATAGCAAGCTATACATTTCCTAATATTAGTGCTAGACTATTGTAACGCTATCTATCTAATAGGAGGGACTAATACACTATGTGTTCTAGTTACTATTTGTTACATCTTGAGGTAGGACAAAAGTTGCAGTTGGTTGGCAAAGCAGGGGCTTGTTCTAAAAGAGCAGTTCAAGGCAGGTATAAGATTGCTAATATGAGTTAACTATAAACTGACTAACTACTAGAAGATATAGGAAACTATATACTTATAGAATTTGTAGGTAATCACTAGGATCACTAGTAACTAAGTGATTAATCATTTGGATCACTTATAAGCAAGTAAGCATAGTAATATAAACATATCTATATTTGCATTAATTAGTTATTCTAATATATAGGTAAACACTTAGTAGTTTGCTTTCTATAATTACTTACTAAGCAAGTGATTTAAAGTTCTAATTCTTTAGGTTTTAACACTATCCCCTTTTTATTAGTTAACATCTGCATTAAGCTCTACTAGCATTGTAACAGTTTCTATTATAAGGTAAATGATTCCCTATAGGTATCTTATTAAAAATGACTTTTTCTGCTTCTAAGAATTGTTTTAGACTTGCTACTGAAATTCAACATTCTGGTTAACTTTCTGAAATTCCTTATAATTATTGTTTCTTTACTGGTTATAACTGTGTTGTTATAGAAGGAGCTTCTTAACTTTGTTATTCCAAATATATTTGCTTAAGTTGGGCATATATAAATCTTACTTAGGCTTTGCTAAATTGTATTTATAAAGAGTACTAGAAGAAGGTAGATAATAATAAGAATAAGCTATATTGTTTACTTGCTTATCTAATACGTAATAAGAAGATTTTACATTAGGTAGAGATTTAGGCAAAGAAGAAGGCAGTTTGTCTAATAAACAAAATGGAGGCCTCTAATAAGTTGGAGCTAAATAAGGATTGTCCTACTACTAATGCTATTATAAGCCTTTCTCCTGCTATATAGAGTACTCTTGACTTTATTAACAACTCTATTAGCCTTTACTCTGCTAAAGTTGCCTCTTCTTCCTCTAATGCTAGCATTAGTACTATACTAACAACTTTGGGCTAAGGTTGTTTTCTGGTTCCTAGGTATTTTCTGATTCTAGGTAGCCTTCCTATTTAATTAAGTAGTATAGCTAACTATCAATTAGTTCCTTATTGATTATCTTTTCAATATTGTATTTAGGTAACTGGCTTTCTAGTTCCAATTTAGGGGTTATTAGGGTAGCGTTATTTAATGCCTGTTCCAATAGGGATATATGGAATACTAGGTGGATTTTCATAGAAGCTAGTAGCTTCAGTTTGTATGTTGTTTTGCTTATAACTTTCAAAATCTTAAATAGGCCAAGTTTTATATAATCCAGTTTTGAATTTAGGCGTTTTATTTTCAAATTTTGTTATAGTAAATAGACTAGGTCCCCCTCTTAAAAGGCTGGTCCCTTAGACCTTTTATAATTATAGTATATTGCTAAACAGGTATTAATAAACTTAAAGTTATATGCTAAATTATAATAAAGTGTTTTCAAATTTTCCATATTTACTTCTGCTTTTTAGATAATAGTAACAATGTTTAAAGGTGCTCTAGTAGCTACAGGTTCTTTGCCAAAGTTAGCAAAGAAGAATGAATAACTAGTTGCTAATTTGCTGCTATTATAGGCAAACTGTGCTAATAGCAAAAGCTCTACCTAGTTGTCTTATTAATAGTTAATGTAATAATGTAAGTATTGCTCTAGGGTTTAGTTAATTCTCTTAGTTTAGCTGTTTGTTTATAGGTGGTACAAAGTAGACAGCTTGTGTTTAATACTAAGCTGGTCCATTAAGGATCTCTAGAAATGAGAAATAAAGAGCTTGTCTCTATTAGAGATGATTTTTTTAGACATACTGTAATTTGCTAGAATCACTTAGATAAAGGTATAGGCTAACTGTTCAGCTGTTAAGGCTTCTAGGTACAGAGTGAAGTAAGCATACTTTGTAAGTCTATTAATGATAACTAGTATGCTGTTGAAGGTTATCCTAGTCAAGGGGTCCTTAGAAGCAGGTAGTTTCACAATAAAATTGAATGTAATGGATTGCTAGGCTCTATTTAGTAGTTTAGGTAATTACAATAAGCTGTAAAATGTATATTATGCAGCCTTAGTATATTAGCATATATTACAGTTGTTCACTTAGCGCTTTACTAATTTCCTCATTCTAAGGAAATAGTAGGTTCTTAATATACGCTTAAGTGTTTTGTCAATCCCTTAATGTCCTTGCATAGGTTTATTATAGTGTTCTTAGAAGATTAATTGTTATAGTGGATTTGGTATATATACTAATCCCTAATACAAGACTAATCCTTAGGCTTGTTTGCTAAGTTGTGGATACTGCTCTGGATGCTCTTTCTATATCTGGATCATACTGTTACCTATATAGGCTAATAGTATTTGGTTTTCTTAGATATTATCTTAGATAGTTAGGATTGCTGCTAGGGTTGCTAAGTGATTATAAACTAATAAATCACCCTCTGCTTAAAAAACAGTATTCACTTGTAGTTTCACGTCTTTAGCGTGATTGGATCTCTAGCTAAATGCGTTAGCTTTAGTATTATTATTGCCTTTTTAATAAGAGATTTTGAAATTATATGCTAAAAGGAGTTTAGACTACTGAACTTGTTGCTTATTCAGTTGCTTTATAATAGTGAAGTATAGTAGATTCTTATAATCTGTGTAGACTTTAATAGGGTACTTAGATCCTTCTAAGTATACTTGCCATTTTTAAAATATAGAAACTATAGCTAATAGTTCTTTATTGTGAATCTTATAATTAAGTTTAGTAGGTATCATCTTTTAAAAATAGAACGCAATAGGTCTTAATTTGCTATTCTTGTTAAGTTAACTTATATATATATTAATAGTATAGTCTGAAGTATTAGTTTCTAACACAATCTGCTTTTCAGAATTGAAAGTTACTAGGATTAGAGCAGTGGTAAATCTCGTTTTAAGTTCCTAAAAGGCTGTCTTAGCTTTTCCTCCCTATATAAAGGTTTCTCCTTTTTACATTATAGCTATTAAGGGTGCTGTAATCCTTAAATATCCTTCTATAAATTGTTAATAAAAGTTAGCAAAGCTAAGAAAGGATTGTAGCTCTTTAACTAAGGCAGGCTGCAGCTATTTAAGTACTGCTTTTACTTTTGACTTATCTATTTAGATTCCCTTATTTGAGATAATGAATCCTAAGAACTTAATATAGTGTTTATAAAATTCGCATTTTTTAATTTTCACTAGGAGTTGAGCTTCTTTAAGCTTTCTAAGTATTTTTCGAATATGCTCTATATGTTCCTTCAAAGTGTTAGAGTAGATCAGGATGTTGTCCAGATAAGCAACTGTAAACTGATTGAGATATTCTCTAAGTATATTGTTTACTAATGCCTAAAAGGTGGCAAAAGCATTAATAAGGCTAAAAGACATAATTAAATATTTAAAATGTCTATATTATATATAAAATATAGTCTTCCATTCTTTACTGGCTTTTATTCTAATAAGGTTGTATGCTCTCTATAGGTCAAGCGTAGTGAACCATTTTGCTTTACAAATACAGTTATGTAGCTCTGAGATTAAGAATAAGGCATACTAATTTTTAACAGTGATATTGTTTAACTGCCAATAATTAATGTAAAGGTAGAGGCTTCTGTCTTTCTTTAGAACAAACAGGATTAGGTAACCTATAAATGAAGTTGAGGGTTGGATAAACCCTTTTTTCAGGTTGTCTGCTAAGTATTCTTAAAGTGACTTCAACTCTTTCTTAAATAGAGAATAGATTGGTCTATAGGTAGGCTTCTTACCTTATTCTAATAGTATCTTATAGTCCTATAGTTTATATAAGGGTAACGCTTGCTTAGGTTCTCCTTCTTTAAAGAGTTTACTGAATTGTTTATATTCTAGAGGATAGTTGCTAGTGGTTACAACTGCTAGTGTTTCTTTAACTAGTTGTACCTAGGAGAGTACCTTTATACATTTACAATATGGAAATGTTAAGGCGCATTGAGTCCAATTGACATCTAGGTTGTGCTTTATAAGCTAGAGCATGCCTATAATTAGGTTATAGTCAATATTCACTATATTTAATATAATATATTCTTAATGTTAATCAATACATAGTCAATCTAGGTGAACTTCATTTTGGATCCATCTGTTATCCTGTATTACAGGTGTCTTATCTACTAAGGTTAGGAGGTAGGGTTTCCATTTTAGTTCTATAATGAGGTGCTATCTCTCTATGTATTGTTAGGATATGTAGTTTCCAGTAGCTCCAGAGTTAACCATAACTTAGGCCTTATGTCCTTCTATAGTTGCTTTAAAGTGGAGGTGTTATCTATATACTGCTCCTTAAACAGCATATAGCAATTAGTAAGCCTAATTAGCGCTTACTTACGCTTAGAGCTCTCCATTTTGATCCTTAAGTGGGAGCTGTTACCATTTTTTAGCTGCTTAGTCTTGTTGTCAGCAAGGCTAGCATTAGAGCGTTATAAAGGTGGAACTCTGAACTGGCAGTCCTTCCTTATGCGCTTCTTTTTAAGGAACTATCTGGATCTAAGTTTGTTGCTTATATAGGTAGTACAGTTGTTATTATAATACGCTATCTAGAAGAGAGTGCTATGTTAAACAGAGTTAACAGCTTGCTTAGCTTAGTCTATGTGTATTTCACATCCTGTTTTACTATATGCGCTGTAGTGAATTGTTCTATAGTCCAGGTGGTTAATATCTGTAATAGGGACATCCTTAATCTAGCTGGTTATAGCTAATTGCTAGGGTTGGATTATAAAATAGCAATTATAGTGTTATATAGCGTTCAAATGTTAGCGCTTTGCCTTACACTCCTTAGCTTAATGTCCGGATTTGCTACAATAGAGGCAGAGGTTCTTTTTTATGCGCTCTTCTCTCTAGGCTGGGGTTAAGCCTTTTCGCTTATAGGTTGTGTTAAGTTCCATTTTGATAGGATAAGTGCCTCAGGGTAGCGGACCTCTAATCTATCTTTTAGTAGTATTAGTATAGAAGATAGGCTTACGTTGCTGTTCTTGCTCCAATTGTCTTTTATAAATCTGGGTATCAATCTTAATAGATAGCTTTATAAGTTCTATTAATGTAGTAGGTCTTTCAATGTAAGATATCTCATCTTTAATGGCTTTTTTGAGACTATAGTAGAATTAGGCTATAAGGGTAGAGTTGTCCTATTCTAGTCTAGAAGAGAGTTGCTGAAACTCAGAGGCATACTTTGTAACTGAAGTTACTTAATGCAATCTCTAAAGGTCTTGTTCTGCAGCGCGTTCTTTGTCTACAGTTCTATATATAATGCAAAGCTTATTAAAGAACTTAGGGAAGCTGCTGAAAATCCAGGTTGTCTTAGCCTTTTGTTCTGTTACTCTATAGGACATATAGTTTATAATATAAAGTTTGAACTAATTGAACGCTCTATTATATAAAAACGTAACTGCGTATAATACCTTATTATTCTCAGTTCTGAAGTTGTTTAGAAAGAACCTAATATTGAGGTTCAGTTGGACTATAAAGGATTTAACTTTTTTTCAATCTTTAATGAATAGCTCAGGTGCAGCTACTTTAAGTCTATTGGATCCTCCTGCTATTAGGGTAGGAGTAGTTGATCTACCTCTCTCTAATAAGGACATATTATCTTCTAGGGTTAATTCCAAATAAATAAGTTAGTTAGAAAGTCCAGTTACTAATAGGACTGGGCTTAAGTTAGGTGATTCTGTGTTGCTAGAATCTGTACTGCTTATGTATAAGTCAGTACTTCTTATAGGTAGTCAAAGTGTTATGTCTCAAAGTAGGACAAAAGTCGCAGTTAGTTAGCAAAGCAGGGGCTTATTCTAGAAGAGCAGTTTAAGGCAGGTATGAGATTGCTAATATGAGTTGACTATGAACTGACTAACTATTGGAAGACATAGGAAACTATATACTTGTAGAGTTTGTAAATAATTACTAGAATCACTAGTAACTAAATGATTAATTATTTGGATCACTTATAAGCAAGTGAGCATAATAATGCAAACATATCTATATTTGTATCAATTAGTTGTTCTAACGTATAAGCAAACACTCAATGGTTTGCTTTCTATAATCACTTGCTAAGCAAGTGATTCAGGGTCCTGATCCTTCAGGTCTTAACACTATTATATATTTATAATAATGTTTCATTTATCTAATTCTCTATATAGTTGTTAAATATAACTATAGGGGTTATTATTACTTTAATAAGACACCTTTTTATTATATTAATCTATATCCTAGCTGTAGCTAGCATGCCCTCTCTAAGCAGGACTTAGGGGAGTCAATTACCTTTAGACTCACTATATTAAATAATACTATTTATAAAGCTAAAGTGAAATATAAAGGAAACCTCCCTATTATAATAAGGAGCAACTTCAATTACTATAACCTAGTATAAGGAGGGATCAACATGCTATAATTACAATATAAAAGAGAAAATGAGCTAATGCTTTAATAAATGCATTAATATAATACTTTCTTAGCTTTACTAAGCAGCATTATTATATTTCTCTAAAAACGCTTTAAAACAACTATTAACCTTATACTAGTATCTAACGCGCTAGAAAACCGAGTTACTAAATGCAATATCTACCTAATCTAATATAGATTGGACTATAAAGCTATAACGCTTCAAATTGAAAAAAATATAACAGTTGCTTTATTAGAAACTAAATACAATTTTAGAAAAACGGATTAGAACAAAGCTATTAAAGCACTTAAAAGATAGCAAATATTAATTACTAATATTAATAATATAACTAAACTTAATTAAGTAGTTATAGAGATCTAGAATATAGTAAGCTAATATATATAGAACTACAGCCTAGTAGTTAAGGAATCCCTATATATGAAATTATAATAGGATAATAAGCTTATTAAGCTCTATAATAAATATATATAATAACAGAATTGGAACAATACGCTATAGGCAATAAGGCTAGATAGGGAAGAAAGTCAATGCTAAGCTAGGTAAGCTAAATACTAGTTCTATAAAAGCATTTGTAATAAAAAGCAACTATATTAAAACAACTTTTTAGCATAGATAGACAATATTTAAAAAGCAGCTAAGTACTTTGACTTATAATTATCAATATTTAGCAACATCTCTATTATAATTACTAGCATTAAGGGCTAAGAGATGGAGCTTAAAGGCAACAATATTAAAGCAACTGAACTACTCTAATACTTTTTCTTACTAGTTTTAGAAAGCTGGAAAAAGAATGCATTAAATCCTAATATAAGGCATATAGACAATCTGGATATCTCTGTCAAAGAGATAACTAGAGCAATAGCTAAGATTAGTCTATATAAGGCGCTAGGCATAGACAGCATTCTAAATATTGTATAGAAATGCTTATAATCTATTCTAACTGACTAAGTTATTAACATCTTCAATATGTTATATTAATTAGGATATGTATTATCTATATAGAAGATAATGTAAATCCTATTATTATAAAAGCTAGGGAAACCTGATTACTAAATGGCAAAACCATATTACCCTATCTCCCTCCTAGCTACTTTAAGCAAATTAATAGAACTAGTATTAGTAAGAAGAATATTATACTAGGCAGAGACTTTCAATCTCCTTTTAGAAATATAATATAATATTAAGCTAAGGCAATTATGCAATTAAGCGCTACTCCTCTTAATTAAAAAAATCTTTAAAGTATAGTAATAAAAGAAAGTTCTTTTCTTTATTAGCTTTAATATAAAAAGAGTATATAATAATGTCCTTTAGCAAATACTTACTAATTAGCTATATATAGAAGGAATCCTAACCTGTATAATTATATAGGTTAACTCCTTTTATACTAATTAACTAGCTATAATACTAATTAATAGTATAGAATTAAGTTAAGTTACTTTTACAGAATTAGGTCTCTTATAAAGATTAACACTTGCTCTGATTCTATATATTTTCTTTAATACGTTTCTAATAAAGGAGAAGATTAATAAGAGATAAGGCAATATAGGGTTTATAAATAACTATATTTAATAAGCTATTTTAAAATCAGTAAAAAGGAATATATCAATATTTAATAATAAAGTTGTCCTAAGGGCCCTCTAATAGGTAAAAGATAGTAGCGCTATATTTAAAAACAATAAGACAATCCTTATATATTTTATATAAAATTGTAGAAAGATTAGCAATACTGACTCTTTATTACAAACCTTCTATAAGAGAGAGAATCCTCGAAGTTATCTTTAACGCTAAGCTGAGATTTAAGAACTATCTAGCTAAAGCCAAAATAAGAGGATAGAGAAGCATTAATTAATTTAAACGCCTTTTCTATATTAGTTTACAATTAGTAAAATAGCTATATTAAGCTATAATAGCTTTAAAAACAGATTATATAGCTATAGCATAGTATTCTAAGTCCCTTAGAGGAAAGATTAATAATAGCATAGCTAAAATCCTTAACTTTATATAAAGAATAAAAGCTTAAGCAATTATTAAATGCTTTTATACAATTTTAGCTAAAGCGTTTAATGCTAAAGCTTTGCTCCCCTTTTTATATATTTAATTAAAACTGAAGATTAGTAAATTCTAGGTAGGCCTCTACACGCTGCTAGAAACTAACCTATTAAAGGTACAGCTTAGAAAACTAGTTAAAAAGCCTAAAGTAAAGTTATTCACCTCTCCTTTTTATAATATAGAAATATAGCTAGAAAAGATAAAGATAGAGATAGAAACTATCCTAGTATAGGTAGCCCTATTATAAAATACAGTAACAGTTACTTGCGAACCTAACTATTATAATTCTAATAAGGTATATAAAAACTACTTTAAAATAAAGAATCAGTATCTGGACATCTTTATTAATAGCTCTATTACTAACAGCTAAGCAGGAGTTAGAATAGCAGTGTATTTTAAAAAGCCTATACTATTGTTTATATACTTTTAATAAGTTAAATTAGAAAGTAGTATTAATAGTATAATAATAGAACTAATTGCAATTAAAGAAGCAGTAACCTTAGTAAGAGTCATATTGGAAACACTATATAGCTATAGGAGTCCAATCCCCTAAGTATCAATATAGTCTAATAGCTAAATAGCTATTTACATAGTTAATTAATAAATATGCTAAAATAAAGTAGTTATAGTATAATATATTCTATATATAGCTAAGCACTATGCAATCTTTAAAGGATAATTATCTATTTAATGGATTCTAAAAAAGGCTGTAGTTATAGGACATATTAAATTAGACTAATTAGCTAAGCAGGCTATAAGTCTTCACATTATAGAACTAGTAAAAGGAGAAAGGGTTCTAAATAATATGAAATAAATATAGAACACCCTTAGGAATAAGATCCTAGCTAAGAAACAACAGAGACTGTGGAATATAGGTAAAAGCCTTTATATAATAGATAGCGCTATTCTAGGCAAATATACTATACTACTTTATAATAAGTTAAATAAGAAAGAGGCATTTATTCTAATATAGCTATATATAGAACATATATAGCTAAATAAGTTTCTAGTAGTTATTAAAGCTATAAAGTTAAGTTAATATAAATGCAGATAGGGAGAGGAGACAGTTTAACATTTTGTATTTCTATATTCTAGATACAAAACTTAGAAACAAAAATTAGTAAAGGCATTAAGCCCTAAATTTAGCAATATCTCTTAAATAATAAAGGGACATAACCCCTATATAGCAATAGAATAACTTTACAGAGATAAACTGGCAGATTAATAGAGAGCAGATATAGACATTATCTAAGCAATTATTAAGTATATAATAAATAATAGGAAATTAGACTTTACAAAGGAGCGTAGAAGGGTAGAAGACTAAGCTAAGCAGGATGACCTAGGGAACAAGGCAGGGAACAGTGATAAGAAGTTGGAAAGCAAGGTTAAAAACAAATAAAGAAAAAAAATATATATATATACATACTAGTTACAGCACTCGCTACAGAATACTTAAACAAAACAGGTGCATAGGCACCCTAATAGTTTGAGCTGCAGAATGAGACGCAGACCCTACACATAGTTTTGTAGTTAGCAAGCTGTAGATAGTAGTTGCTTATGCTTCCAGTGGCAAGCGCATAGCGTATGAAATAATCAATCAATCAATCAATCCTATGTAATATCTGATGAGGTTAGCTTACTATTTGGCACTGAGCGGATCAATGAGGCCCCCCTCAAATCGTGGCGATCTGGTAAGTGCCACAGTGCCTATGGCCAGGGTGACTGTGCTGGAGGACCATTCTACACTCGCAGACTGGATGTTGTCCCAGAGAAGCCAGTACTCGTCTATAGAACGTGGAGGTGACCCCAAAATATGTCGTTGTGCGTTTGGTAGTGACTTGTCCAATCATCACGCTGAGGATGAAAGGAGCAAGCTATATGGTAAAGACAGGCTAGGAGGCAACAGTTTGAAGATCTGGCAGACTTCCTTCCGACACAAAGTCGCCACAGAACTCTTTCCCAAGCATCTCCTGCACCCCCTCAAAGGTTCACCGTGATCTCGACCACCGGAGAACCATATTCACCGCCTTGGCGTGGACGAAAGTCCTGGTTGCTCTTGTCAGGGCTAATAAGTGGTGTCAGTATTGCGTCAAATAACCATCAAGTACCGATGACTTGATACGACTCCAAAATATCTCGACACTTACTACCACGAAAGGTGACCAAGTGGTGGAAAATCCTTGCCTGCATCCTCACACCCATTGCTCGGCATATCGCGCGGCGGCATGTACTCGGGTTTCTCGTCGTCGGACTTCATGTAGGTCCAATCCATGCCCATTTGGAAGCAGTCGCCCGAATGTCGAAGGCGGACGAAGACGGTGAAGTATTTAGTAAAGTTTCTATCGTCCTTCGGATACGCCATCAAGTAGAGCCAGCCTGTCGAGCTGGTATCAGTACATTCCCAGGCTTGATTAGAGGGAGCATTTGTTGCTCAAGCGTTAGCTTGACTTGACGTACCCCAATGGTCCGATTCGGTTCCAGCGCGAGGACAGCCCATCGACTGCACAATGGTGAAGTTGCCTTCGTTTGGAGAATGCTCTGCGTTCACGATGTTGCCCCATTCATCGCCTCTGGTTCCGACGACCTTGACAACATATTTTGAGGCATTCTTGAGGTAGAAGTAGCATCTCGTCATCTTGTATGGGATCTCAGACTCGCAGTCGTTCGTTGTTCAAAGTGTATGTCCTTCGTTGGAAGTGACAACAGCTCAATATATATGTCAATCCTTCTTGCAATCCGTTTCTCAGCTTTCGTTCTCGAAAGGCTTCCCAGCCAGCCACAAAACCTCAACTCGCTAATATCAGTATGACAGGGGAGATGCGGCAAGTCTTACATACCGAATGGCGTGATAAGACAACGTTTAGTAACTACACTAGAGCATTATGCATGTTCAAGTGGCTGCATGAGCAGGCAAGTAGGTCTTCCTGAAGAACAACAATATGCTGCGAATCATGCTCGCAGATTCTAAAATATTATCTTGGCGAAGATGTACCATCATGTGGCATGTGAGGCCATACTGGAAGGCGTGCTCAGGGAATAATGTGAAATGCAGATGCTATAGTCAAGACTGGAACAAAAAGGACATCTTGATGGATAATCCTTCCAGTTGCCGCGGATGTTAGATCTTGCTCTTGTAGCGACGACAATTACTTTGCGCATGCCACATGCCCAGACCTGCGGCATGTCAGCTCTTCTCCAAGCTAATGTCTGCCTCGTCAAGGGTCTAGAGCAGAGGTTGCAGCTAGAGTGTGCCAACTTCCTCGCTCTATAAAGCTTGTTGACAAGGGCTACTAGGTTATTGCCTTTCAAGCTTCCATCTAATCAGCGTACGGGATGAGCACACATTACAGAAAGCCTGCTGAGCTTAGAAGTAGGGATATACGTACCTGCTTCAGTATACGGGCGATTCGCCAATAGAAAGTCGCCCTTACCAATCCCTTGACATAGTGGACCATGTACAAGGCGCATTTCTAGCCCACCATATGCCCTTGCAAGCCGCGGCGCGGAAGACGAGATCTTGCAGACCATCAATCCTTTAGACTTCCACTACGCTCGGTTACCCCATAGGTCTAGTCCTTCAGCTCAGCAACAAACTGACGCAGGGTCCAACCGGTGCAAAGTTTATAAGAGTCTCATGCAGCTTTGGCACAGCAAGATCTAGCAATAGCGATATATCGTGTTTCTCGATCAAAGAGCATAGCTAAACCATCGCAAGAGTCCTCTCATGATACTGATCTCGTCCTTGCAGGTGTCTCTAGTGGTGAAGCCTGATCTAGAGATGCTAACCTTGATCCGCGCTGCTTCGATCCTGGACACAGGGGGTGAGATCAATGCCTTCTCTTTCTTCTTGCTGACAGAACAGGATTGAGCCTGGAAGTCGGCGTCTTACTCTTCGCTCACTAATGGCAGGCTGGAGTCCTTGTCAACAGGTTATGCTTCTCTCAACTAGCGTTTCTATCGTTCAGATCAGCTCCACGGCTGAACGTTGGGCTGAACCTGGTGCATCAGCCACGACGCAAGCTTGTGCAGGACGATAGCTTCAGTGTGTGAAAAATCGCCAGAGTAAATGGATGTCTCTTCATCCCATGTCCTCTGATGAAGTGCAACTTTCTGAAACCTGGGCTGTGTTGCCTATGGCTGGTGCATATGGTGACTGCGAGCAACTTGCGTTGATTTTCCCATGAAGCGTGGATACTCTCTTGTTGGAGCAATATGGTTTTGAAGATGGCGAAACCTTATCCCTATGCTCTACGAACCCCGCCAAAGACCTTGTGGCATGACAATCATCGATCGGGCTCGACGCCTGCATGAGTGAGGCTAGTGCGAGACCAGCGGAACCAGGATCATTTCATTGTCAGTAGAAAGGTTCCTGCGGTAGTCTGATACTGTACCGTGGATGTAGGTGTTCCTACGCATGTACTGTCTTTTATTCATTAGACAAATCGCTAAGGAAGAGAAAGCAAGAGTGTAAACGCAGCTAGCTCATCTTACCCTCTTAACTTCTACTTGTAGAGCCATGACGGAAGTGGCGCTAAATAAGTTAAGGAAGGCTTTCACCGCCTTTCAACCTGAGGAAGCTTCTGAATCCTGCCGAGGAGTAGTAATCATAGTAAATAATCAGCGAGCTGGAGTATGATTAGTATCAAGTTGGAGAGCCTTGCAGCTTGCAGCACGCCATTGCAGACCCTGGTCAATGCCGAGATCTACTTGTTCGAGTACAGGTCATCTGATATTGCAATAGGATGCAGCTGAAAGCAGGCATCTTTGACGAACGAAGCGAATCGCACAGCGTGAGACTCTCACTATGGCATCGCACTTACAAGCGAAGTGCAGCAAATTGCAAGCTTTGTTAGCAATGTTATCATAACCCAGAGGACGCTTGCTGTTCGGCAGGACATTCTGGATTGTCAAATTGTCGCTCGAATTGCTAGGTTAATTCCGAAGATTGTGAATAGCAGATGGTGACCGATATGTTGCTCTCTGTTCTTATACACATCGATGAGAACGGATCGCCAAGAGTCTTCGTGGTGTTTCGTGGTTGAGATGTCAGCATACTAGTATGCAGCGAAAGACACTCCGGCAAGTAGTATCCCTGCGTCTTTTCTTTATATACTCGCTAAGATTGAGTTCCAATGGTCGCCCATCCTTGTCACTATACTGGAGGGAGCCTCTGCTCACCAGTCGGAATGATAGAGTGTCGCGCTGACCTCTGCAACACTACTTACGAACAGTAACGCAGCGACAACTAGGCGAGTTACGACGGACACTACAGTATTCGGCACGATCTCGGTGTCGATGCGTCCAGTATCAGGGAGTCACCGCCTGGTACGCTATGAACACCAGGAACCTAGACCACGGTGAGCCTTCCACGAACGTGGCCTCTGGATACCACTAATAAGCAGGGACCACGACGTACTTGTTGGCCTATCTTCAATACCGCAGTTGTGCCGTTGCGATGAGATTGACCTGGCGCTTCGGAGTTCTGGACGCGCCAGAGAACGGGCTGAGGAGTGACTGTAGAAACGGAGCTCAGACCTTCAAGTTCCCCACCAGTATGAAACTTATTTCATAAATCATGGGGACGAAAAGTGATATGTACTGTGGTCCCAGATGATCTAATGGAACCGAGATGCGTGGAGGAAGACGAATCTGGTTTGTGCTTGCGCCATCGGAGAATCTGAGCCGGTCTCGGAGATACCGAATCATCTCTCAACCTATAGCTACCTACCTACTTATCCACCTTGGTAGTACTTTTTGGAGCGCTTTCATAGCCTCACAGTCCAGGAGAGTCTCAAACATCATTTACATTGAGCTCGAAGCTCAAAATACCGTGAGTAGTCGACGTTCTTGCAGCTTGACCGAGCAGCCGAAACTGCCCTTCGTCCTAGTTTGGGTTTATCTACACCACTAGTAGCTGCAGCTCGAGGGAATTGTCCCACAGAGAACCGACACTGTAGTAGTAGGTGTCGAGTTCCAGGCTGTGCATCTAGTCAGCTTTCTGGGCTGCATATACTGGTATCACCAAATCGAATGGCCCGCAGAGCACAGTCGCTACAGACGATCAAATTCGATTCGATACCGCCGGATGGAGAACAGGTCTTGTTAACAATCGACTGCGCCTCTAAGCGTGATATGCCTGAACATTCTCCGTCCCTCCTTAGCCACGATTAGCTGGACGTCCAGAGTGGGTTTTCTGCGGAGTGTGTGTGTGCTAACAATGTCAAAATGGTAGATTAATCATCCTGTGTGTGTTTGAGCCATCTAAAAAACAAGTGGTTCTTAAAATGAGGTTGTGAAGCGATAAGATGTTCAATCCACCCTGTTCGGGCAGAGCCTTGGCACAATCTACCTCGGATTGCTCGGAGTGCTCGGATCCACAGCATTATTAATACATCTTGAGGTGCAAGACTACTCTTCATTTCAAGTATCTGTCAAGTGATAAGTCTGTATACATACAAATAACTTGTCTCAATCGTTCTATACACTTACGCAACGCGATTGTTCTCTAGGAAGGAAAAATGACCAAGCAAACCTTGGTGCCTCCCAAAGCGCCTGCGAAGCTCAACATCCCTGCTTCAGACAGCGCAGCTAAAGTGTCAATTATCGACACGTAAGTACAGCACAATAGACAAACAATTTTTCCCAAAGAGCAAGATCGTCTAATGACAAGACTACAGCACCTTACGCTTCGAGTTTCCCTCACAGTTTTTCCACACTCCAGCATACAAGGGAACAGAATGCCTGAGCGGCCCAAGCTTTTCGTTCCTTATCGAGCATGCTGGTAAACGCATCCTCTTTGATCTCGGCCTTAGGAAGGACTGGGAGAATCTCCCACCTGGAATAATGGGAGCATTCCAGCATGCCAAGATCTCCATCGAGAAGAACGTCAGCGAGATCCTTGAAGAGAATGATATCAGCGTCAAAGACGGAGCTATTGACAGCGTCATTTGGAGCCATGCTCACTTTGACCATATCGGAGACGTGACGACTTTCCCCAAGAGCACTGCGCTTGTGGTTGGCAAAGGGTTCCGAGATAACTTTATCCCCGCTTACCCAGAGAATCCAAAGGCCGATGTCTTCGCTCATGACTTTGAGGGACGCGAGCTGAGAGAAATTGATTTCAGCCAGGGCCTAAAGATCGGCCGCTTCGATGCGCATGACTACTTCGGGGACGGTTCATTCTACCTTCTCGACACTCCGGGTCATATGGTCGCCCATATGTGTGGTTTAGTAAGGACCTCTGCCTCTCCACCTACTTTCGTCCTTCTCGGAGGCGACGCATCACATCACGCTGCAGAGCTGAGACCATCGGAGTATCTTCCCTTGCCAACCTCACTCGACCCCTCGCCTGTCCCACGTATTGTAGCCCCAATCTGCCCAGGCCACCTGTTCATGGACGTCCATGGCGACAAGTGTGCCAACAAACCTTTCCTCAGTATGACCAAGGACTTCAACCATGACCTCGATGTCGCCAACTGGAGTCTTGAAGGCTTGCAGGAGTTTGACAGCGCAGAGAACGTGCTTGTTATTATTGCTCATGATCCGACAGTGGAGGCCGTTCTGGACTTTTTCCCCAAAGGCACCTTGAACAACTGGCACAAGCAGGACGCTAAGAACAAGGCAAGATGGCGGTTCCTGAGTCAGCTTGAGCCAGACATTGAGGATTCGAAGCAGTAATTGTGTGAGGCTAAAGGTGAGGACCGAGTCACGACAGACGAAGGCATCGGAACATCAACCTACCACACCGAATGCCAGCCACTATGAACCGTTGACTTGCCCGAAGATTAGCTCATCGACGATCACTTTATCAATGAAACAGACCTTGGTTATCTTCAAAGCAAAGTTGGAGGCGTTATATGACGAGCATCATGGCGTCAACATCTAGACCAAACGTTTTCTTTGTTGCTTAAGAAATCCAGTGGACATCGTCGATAGATATTACTTGTCTAGAACTATAGAGCTGACCACTGTCTTACAACATTGTCGCAGCGTTTACTCCAGCACGTTAAGCTTTGTTCTAGAAGAATGATTCGCTATTTTCCACTTTGTAGCTACTGTATATCGCTACGGGTATATGTCGCTTCAATAATTGTAGCTCCATGAAGCTTTCATGAATGGCGGCCTAACGGCGCTTCGGATACCGTCCCATCTTCTGCTCAATGCGAGGTAGTCGCGACATGCTCTTCTTGGACTGTGTCCTTGCTGCTATGATGCCTTGCTCTTATATCTGCCTGAGATGATAGCGCCGGCATGGGCCTTGTCGACATGACGGCCAGATGCCTAATCTAAACAAAAAAAAATCGAATAGAATGTAGAAATGTTGGAAAGACTTTCAAGTCGTATTCCATTGATTAGCAGGCATACGCTATGTCGCGAGGTTGCAAGTCCTTCAAGGGAATTTGCGAACCGTCTGATTGTCTCCGTCCCGAGTTGTGGTCTGATTGCTCATCCGCGGTATTGGTATGAGCGTGCTTAGCGTCCTCCATGCTGGCAGAGTCGCTATCTGAGTCATTCACAAAGACTTGGATTTCGCGCTGTCGTGTGATTCCCTTTGTATCATTCTGGCGATCATGGTCGTTTTGTGATTGTGGTACATGGCCAGCACGGACAGTCGACGCCTGGCCACCCACGTAATCGTGACCAGTATCCAGTCCAATGGTCCTGGACTTTGAGCTGGTGTCTGGGAATGGTCGTCGTTCAGATGAGTCCGGATGCACGTCAATTTCTGAACTGCGCGCTGTCTTCACAATCAAATCGGCCATACTCATTTCGATGTTGAGCTTTGCCATGTATGCGATGGGATGGAACTGGATGTAAACAACCTGGTTGGGGAGCGACATGAGTCCCAAGAGCATAACCTATCATAGTTGTCAGAATCTTAGGAAGGGATGTACATAGGAATCAGTACTCACATCCATGCAGATGGATACAACACCAAGCCGACTGTAGTAGGCAACAAGGGTTTTGTACTTTTTGAGACCATGGTGCTTGATAAGTCTGGCACTGACGACATGAATAAAGTACCAATTGAGACCAGCATCGACGAGACAGATCAAGACTTTAGATACGCGATCCCAGTATTTGTTGACATGGACGATTCTTTGAGAAGATCAGTACTGTTTGTTATACACAACAGAGAGCAGATAAGACGCACTTCGGATACGGGGGTGGGTCCATGTGAGCAGGAATCCAAATGCAGAAAACTACGATATTGATCGATGTGATGATGATAGCAGTGCCCCATTTCAGTTTCGTCGCCGTGGTTTTGCGCTCCGTAAAGATTGCAAGTCGATTGATGATGATTTGTAGCAGTAGCTGCACCTCGAAAACATAACAAAAGAGAATGAAAAATAGCACCACAGCCCTAAGAACGTCAGTAGGCTGAATAGGTGAATTCCTTCGATTGCGACGAACGTAGCGCCCAGCGTTCCGTTAAGGAACAACCAACCAAGTATCCCAATGATGAGGTTTGATACAATCTCTCCCCAGACCATGTATATGTAGGCGCTCCGTAAAGGTGATTTGTTTGCTTTAGTTTGTCCAATGGCCTTCCATACTGTGAGAAGACCAAAACCGAGTGTAAAGCCAGCCGCAGCAGCAGCGAGCTGATAGTCTCCACTTGTTGATGCCATGCCTGGCACTCAGAAGAATGTCGTCTCAAAGAGCATGAGCTGTTATAAGATGGATGCTATAAGATGGATGCACAAACGAAGGAGAGAAATTGAAAGCGAGTCAAACACCAGGGCTTGCCGGATTAATGAGTATGCTTAGCTCTAGGGCCTGGCGGGACTGGAGCCGCAACACAGCGGAAAAGCAGGCTTGTTCATAGTAGCGTGATGGCCTTGCGCATCGAGTGAGCCGATTATCTTATGCCCCGTCACCTTGACATTGTGTACCCCAGATCTTCCGATGCAAATCGTGAAATGAAGGCTCAGGCAGGGTTACCAGTAGAGTAGCAACGGTGGCTTCAGAACAGAGCCGTGGCGGACGTTCGTTGCCAATTGAGGAAGTTGGCGATACGAATATGCATGGAAAACGGGGTATAATAATCACACTGAATATGGCCCTCAAGTCGGACGAGACATGCAGTGAGAGAAGGTTTTGACGGCGGGCGATCCGCCACGTGGGGTCCACAATAGCCATTGGTTGTTTCGAGTCAGGAGCTGATTTTCACCGGCACTTGAGCGGACGTCCCATCGCTAAGACCATTCCTCGGTCTTTGTGGCCTGTGTTCTATATTATTCTTGATGCAAGTATGGATTCGTCACCTTGTATGACAGCTGTCAGCCACTTGTCTGGAACAAGATGGATTGACCTTGATATTCGGAGGGGTGCCGTGGACTTCACTCGCAGAACAAGAATGAGTGCGATTGAGACTCGAGTGATCCGCGGGTCACACGAACGCATGATACTCCGTGTCTGCTGAGCAAACGGAACGGCCGACTGTCCGAGTCAGATGCACGCCAGATCTCTTGTCCGTGGCTCCAAAACACACGGACTTCAAAACTCGTTATTGTTTCTTACGTACGCAGAACCTTAAGCGAAGGCCGTCTCAGCTAGAACACCACAATTCTTCTTGTAGAGGAAGTGGAGCCCGGCAATAACCACAGCGCCAAATTACCGAGTCTTGTTTGTCGAAAATCTAGACTCCGCTTCATAGTCTATGAAGATGAGATTTGTCATATGTCAGTTTTGAAGATCCATACGGTTGCCGAGACCCGGGCGAGAATAGAGCCATTGTGTCTAGATGTGACTACAAAACTAGAGAAGAGTGTTGAGCTGCTGTTGTTGAAGGTACAAGAGCATGAATGTGTATGAGAATCCTTAAACTCGGATTTAGAGCGTAGCACCCTCGAGATACAGATGTATGATGCAGCAACTCACATGAAATACCGCATTGCCGTGTTATAGTAATCCGTGTATGAGTACGCCTCCTTCCGCAGCAGGGGCGCTGACACATGTGTCCCAAATTGCTATATCGAGGGATCTCGACTCACTACCACGATACCCCTGGTTGGAAGTATGTTGTATTGTGTAGAATGAGACGGGATGGAGATAACGTCACTGCCATAGGGTCACGGAACATCTCATGACTGACATAGATGACTAGCCCTAGTTCTCTGATCATGAAACCTTCTTTACAGCTACTCAAGATCAGTTGCGGGTAGATCTCAGGAACGTCGCTTTGGTCCGCAACCGAGATCAATACAGCACCAGGGACCTTCCTTATTAGTCAATCTGCTACGCGAGCGCAAGGAGCAGAGGTTTGTGGCAGCGCAGGGTGAAATCCACTGTACCTGAAATACACTGTGCAAGTGCCTACGCAGCTATGCCAGGACTTTGTCTGCCCCCACAATCCCGTGTGTTTGCTCTTTCATGCCACACATGCTCACTGGCCGCTTACAATTGTTTCAGTCGACCTCGGCACAGTCGGAGACTGACAATGTGCCGCAAGGCGACGTCTCTTGTATGAGCTGTGTTGGGGAGCCGTCTCCGGGATCTGCGTGTCGGAATCAATCAAAGCCAAAGACCTTCTTTACCAAAGATGGTGACGTTTCAGATCATGGGCGATCTGGGCTAGCATTCCGGTGGATGGCGGGGGCAGAAATGTCTGCCGCCGTGGTTTAGAGGATCAATAAGGCCCAAGGCCACGCTAGCACGAGTCATGAGTTAATGCATGTACATGCGACACGCGACGGGTCGCAGGCTCGGGATAGCCGATTATGGATCTCATATTAGGCAAGGATCTCATATCAGGCAAGAACTCACGACACACAGCTTGTTCGAGTGAGATGGCGAGGGCAAATGATGTGTGTGATTGAGAATTTTTTCCTTGTACCCTAAGCCAGACTCACTACTAGACGACGAGCCAAGACCAGCATGGTTTCAGCTCCAGTCTTCAAGCCCCACAGATGTCAGAAGATTAGCACATTATCGATACGACACTCACTCGGCGACAAGGATTCCAGGTATTTCCGCATATTAATATTTTCATTTTCCATTGCAGTCAAAGCACCTGCTCGAGCCTACAAAAACGTTTCGGCGGATTGTCCTTGGCAATTCGCAACTGCCGTATCTTAGACTGTTTGTTCAATACTTCTACGTTGGAGCTCAGCTGCTTTGCGCTGCAACTTCGGAGGCAGTCGAGGCCGGATATCACAACAGCCTGACTGCCGGCCGTGCCCTTCTGTAATTGAATGAAATGTCAAGAGATAGCGAGCGTAGTAGCCAAAACCCGTATCAATCTTCTCATCATGACTTTGCTCGTCGCCTTATGACCAAAGCTAAGTTGCTTCTGTTATGATGTCTCTGAATTTTTTGTAGTTTTGGTTCTCAGCCATGCTGCATTCATATCGCGATCACATTGAATTGATGTCTTACGAGTTCCTCAATCAGTGTTGGCTGACCAGCGTCACAGTCGCTCGGGAAAGGTCCCATAAGCCGCTTGCAGCAGCTCTTATCTACGAGATCCGTCCCTAGCACAGAGCTCTGTGCGCTTTACCTTCATCGCATCAGCAACTATGATACGCGCGGTCTGTTCTTGAATTCGATACTTCTCATAAATCCAAATCTTTTCGCCGTAGCCGCCGCCTCGGATGCCCGCCGTGCACGGCTTCTGCGGATGTCCAACCTAATGAAAATACTCATCTGGCTAAATTATTGAAAGAAGCGGGTGTTGTCGTGATTGGAAAGACAAACATGTCTTCCATAGCTTTCGGAGGAATGCAGCGAGGTCTGTATGGATGTGCAGAATCGCCATACAACTCAGATTATCTGACTGCCGCCTTCTCTTCTGTCTCCTCCGATGGTTCTGCCACCTCGACCGCAGCACCTTTTTCTGCTCTCGGTCCTGACACAAAAGCACAAGGTGATTTTTGGGGGGAGCAGATCCTCCTTTCTTTGCCAGACGTTCCAGTACCAACAAGGCAACAAACAGATATGGCAAGATCGTCTCTCAAATTAACACCATGGCCGCTGCACTTATCGAACTGGAATATCGGCGTAAGCAGCTCCAATCACACCTCTCGACGCCGGTCAGCCTGGGTACGGGAAGCGGAAAAATGGGAATGTTCTAGCAACCAAGATTATGGTGAGTCTGTTGGCCAAAGCAGAAGACGGTGTGATCAAGGGCGATGTGGGTCCCCATGTAGTAGTCATCTCTACTGTGTTTGAGCCGCAAAAATGTCGATTTTATCGACTTCGAGCATCACCAACAACTTTCATACGGCGCTGAGTCCTCGATCTCTGGGAGCATGCCTGTTGTTGAGACCACGATAGAAAATGCACTGTGAGTTGGAGAAATGAATGAGGCATATAGACTCCATGTTCCCAACTTGATTCCTACCACCTAGACCAAGACGTTACCCTGTCGTTCCTTCCACCCACAAACTTTGCTCCCACCCACCATGCCTGTTCCGTGATACATCGAGGAAACAGATCCGCAGCAGCGGGTTAAGAAACCCACAACATCCCGTTCGTGAATGCAGTCGCCTTTGAGCCCAGGAAAGACAAAACGCTCCGTGATACCGTGGACTCGAATCAAGCTGAATAGGCAGAATGAGATCTTCCATTCTACTGTGTATCTTCTACAAACTTCGGACTCGCTGATCAGGACTTGCGATCTGGTTTGAAGTGTAGAAAGCAGGTGTAAATGAGCTGCTTCGATTGTGATCCTTCGAGCATTGTAGTCCATTAGACGATGTTTGAGTTTCGAATTTACGGATCCTACTGACTCGAGATGGCAGATTTGCTTAGCTTGCGGATGGAATGAAGCTCGCTCTGCGCGACTTGAGATGAAGGATATACAATTTGAATGGTTTGCCATTGCGGAAGGGGGTTGCGGAATGCAGGGGCTTCCGAGTGCGCTTCCGTACGGAGATCAACGAGAATCGTCATGATACTGCTTCAAGAGAAAAGGAGACGGCTTGTCGAAACTTCGGTCAAGTATTGTGACCTTGAAGAACTGCCCCCGGGACTGGCGCTGGACGTGGCGTTATAGGAGTACTGCGCTCCAGAATGAGCGTTGAGTATTTGCAAGAGGTGGCTATCACTTCTTGATCAGATGGGTCTGTTGATCGAGAAGAGATGCTAACCTTAGGCTTGTTGCGTCGAGCAGCTCACAAGCTAGTTCAGAAGCAGTGAGGTCTTGTATCCTCATCAAGAGCTACGCCACGAAAGATCACGCGTCTCCGCTGAAGTCTAGCCTGGAGCTTTATCGGCTTTGCGTAAGTCAGACTGTAGACACTAGTTATCCCAGAGACGTTCGAGACTGGGTGTCGAGCCGCTCAACGCATTCATTGGAGGGTGAGCATCATAGGATTTTTGAGATCGATCAACACTGCACTGGCTCACTGTCAAGAGAAAAGAAGAGGCTTTTGAAGGAATACTTCAGATTATGTTTTGTTCTCGCGGAACTTGTTCTGCATTATGCATGACAGCGCCATATGGCGATGCTGGAAATACCAGCCAGCTAGAAGCGACTCCGATGTCATCCTGCATATCTCAGAGTCTGAATATGGAGATATTGGTATTTGTGAATGGAATGTGGAAATGCCTCTGAGCAATATCCCTTTTTGTTGCCTGAAGTCGTGAAAGATTCATTGAGTGTGTCGAAAATAAGTTCCTCCCAAAATTCAACTGCGTGCACATTAATCATCCGAACGGTCGTCATAAAGTTGAAGATAATATGCTTTGCCTGCTTTCTGAAAGGAACACTCCAAGATGAGGTCCTTCTATTGCAGGATTCGGACAAACTCTTCGTCTGTTACCGGCACCGTCAGTATTGAGAACATTTACCGCCTCCATCTGACTCACAGTCGATGCTTCCATCACCGTTCTTGTCGGCTTCCTTGATCATCTCATCAATCTCGGCGGATGACAGGTCTTCTCCGAGTGCTTTCATGACATCACGAAGCTCATCTGCATTGATAGTACCACTTCCATCGCGATCAAAGATTCGGAAAGCCTCGCGAAGCTCAGAATCGGTATCAGACGTCTTTACTTTACGAGACATAATCGCAAAGAATTCTGGGCTAGGTTAGCAGCTGTGATGGAGCACAATGATTTCAACACTGAGATACCATCGAACTCGATAACGCCGTTGTTGTCGACATCGATCTCGGCGACGATGTCTTGGAGATCTTCGTTGCTAGGATTGAGGCCGAGCGAGCGCATGACCTCGCCAAGCTCCTCGACCGAGATGCTTCCTACAAGTCCAAATATGATCAGTATCACTCTTGAAACCATATCGTAATGCAACATCAAAAAATTCAGAATGAAGTCTTTGGCTTCCAGAGCTCTGTTGACAGGTGGTACGTGACACTGAAAAGGGTTGCCTACCATCACCATCTTTGTCCTACAGGGCACACATGTCAGCGATCAGATTGTGGTTGACACGCAATATGTGGTTGGTGACATACGAATAGTCTGAACACCTCCTTCAGCTCCTTCATCTGCTCATCATCAAAGCCTTCAGCCTGGGCGGTGAGCAATTAGCCGCTGAGCGAACTGCCAAGAAGCCGCCAAACAAACCATTTTTATCTTCCCTTCTTTGCTGGGTCTGCAATCAAGATTAGTGCAGATATTGAATTTCCACAAGCAAGATATGACCTGCTAAGATATCTTGTAGTGTGGATGAATGTTATGATCGCCTTTTTTTTATTGCCTTGAGGGGTTAGAGCTTCGAACGCCAAGGCTCGATCGCCTTACCTGCGTAGACAATGCCGCGGCCCCCACGAACTGCGTCATCGCTCTACTCGGACCTGATTATTGGATCTAATCAACCTACAAGGCTGGGGTATATACCATCTACATATCAAGGCGAAAATTGACCGGTCATTTGCAGCAACCACTTAGCCTATCCACGCGGCTTCCATGCACAAGGCGCATGGCAGTGGTCCTGAGCTGACGTGAGCGGGACCATAGAGCGGAGCAGAGGATGGCCTTTGATTGGGCTCTCCACTTCCCCTCTCACAAACAACCACCGCTGGTGTCACATTCGAAGCTGATCTTGAAACGCAGCTGAAATTACATGATCGACCCGTGGATAATGTAGCTATCAGCTCCATAATACCTACTTATCCTCCGACTCATTTGGATGCGTCACTGCCAGCCCAAAGCCCGTTTGATGTGTCATCGCCCGGTAGCTCAGACGGCTTCTCAGAACCTTCGTTATACCATGCTTCCCTATACGACCCGTTAGACACTATGTTGACTTGTCAAAAATTGATGGCCATCCGTTGCAGATCGCCAACTGTCCTCTGTCCTGCTACGTATGAGCTCGAAGCCTGTAAGAATCGTGAGGCAGGGTCCTCACGTTTGCAGGGATCTCGACGGTTCTTAGACAGAGCGAGCCTTGTATCATGGTGGGCTGTGTTTAATGAGGCTGCATCCTCGATCTTGAATGCCATTGTTTGCTGCATTGATGCGCCCGCATCGTTTATCGACGTTCGAGGTGATAGCGTATCTCGAGTGCTTCCACGAGATCGCAAGACCAGGACCTCGTTCTCTCGGATAGTGGGAAGTTTTGGATTTCCAAGTGCATAGCCTCGTAAGATATTGGCATTGCCATTCATTTCGCCTGCCTTGAGAATGTAGAGGAGAAGACGACATCGATTGCGGAGGAAGTGTGATGAGCTGAGCAAGAGTGATTAAATCATGGTGGTGCCATGCAGGAGCTATTAGCCTGTTCCAGGTAGCGGACATTTGCTGTAGACCCACAAGCTGCACAACCCCGCAAATACCAATTCCAAGTGGCGAGAGTCGCTATGAGGAAGCAGGTTGTTTTGTCCTTCAGAGAACTTGAATCCTGCCTTGGGGAAACCCTGAAATGATTTGCTGTCCACTTGCCTGGGTCGGTGCTCCTTGGGTGTCAATTCGACATGGAGCCACCTTTGCAGAGTGCATTATCGACGGGGAACAACTGTTCGTACGTCGTGTATATCTAATATCTATAGTATTGTTTAAATTGCCACATCGCTACATAAGATCTTCACGGTTCCGATGGATTGTGATAAGTGGAAATCTTGTGGTTCGAACGTCTGATGTCATCCGAAACATATTTACAAAAGTTAATGGTCATGATGAAAAGGTAAAGAAATGGTATCTCGAAATGAAAATCAAAGCCATCAAGCCAACTCCGCATGTCAGCCAGCCCTGTCGTCCACTTATGAGCTACTTGAGAAGTTTCGGAAGCCACTCCTGTTGGTCGAATTGGCGGGTGTGCTGGTTCCAAGGCCCGAGTGGAGGGAGTGGCCATCCTCGCTGTGGTCATCCAAGGCAGTAGTGGTGACAAGAACGTCAGAGGCAAACTTCACTGCCTTCTCATTGTCTCTCTCCGGTACTGTACTGTTATTGATGCCGATGATGGGATCGAGGCTTCCAGTCGGGCTGTGACTGTGTCGCTCAAAATTATGGTAGACTGTTTTCTTTGTCTGTCTGCCACGATCGTCTTCGTCATCACTTGGTATATCAAGCACGTGACCTGTTACAGTGACAGTACGTGTCTGTGTGATGCCGGCAGTTCCCATATCCGAAAGGCTGAGGACGTTGCCACTCTTGTCGCTACCCTTGCCAGCGCCGCCACGTCTGCTTCCAGCGTTAGGGTCACCGGCAAGAAGAGTTTTTCGTGTCAAAGTGTACAACAGGGCGTCGACAAAGCCAGAACTAGCAAGAAGGGATCCAGCAATACACTGGTATACGTTCGGGAGCTCCTGACCGTGGTGAGCCATACTCCACATACGACCAGCTGATAATGGTAGAGTGAGAACGATGTAAAAGAACGGATAAAGAACCATGAGCCTCGCAGCACGGTCTACCTTAGCAAAGGTGTCTGACTGTTCTCGTAGGTGCGGCACAATAGCCTTCATGGCTGCCTTCAGTTGAAGTAAGACGGCGATGTAGACAACGATGGTTCCAAACTGGACGATAAAGACCCAGATGTAGTGAAGAGCAAGACGGTCAGTCTCATAGTCAGGACTGGCCCAGCACCAAGCTCCGGCTTTTACAAAATAGTGGTGGCCATATCTAAGAACATGTTAGCGAAACGAGGCAGGGCTCACGTATGACTGTCAATGTACAAACCTGCCAGGTCCGATGATAGTAAGGGTCAGGCCAAAGACCCAGACACCAATCACGACAATAAGAAACGTGGTATGCTCGAGTCGCCGACCCTTGACGGCAGTGTAAAATGTGTGCAAAGCAATAGCCATGACGAAGAATGCAGATGTGAGGTCTCCAATGTTGAGGAGAAATCCTTGAGCAAAGCAAGGCGTGGAAGGAGCCAGCATTGCGTTCTCCCGGATCCAGTGGAAGGAGAATAGGAAAGAGACTGCTTGTAGGAAGTCTGCTATCAGGAGATTCATGATCAAAACAACATATTGGTTGTAACCGACGAAGCTGTACAGGTGTCAGCCTAATCGTAAGCGCAGTGGAAGATTTCACTGACACTTTGTAATGTCGCTGCCAAGTTGTCATGCGGTATATAATAAAAGTGAGAAGTGCCAGGCTTGCCATTGTGGACGCCAGGCCAAGTAGTCCTGTGCCATAGAGTCCTCGACGGAGTTCAATTGGAAGTGGAGCCTGACTATAAGGGTATGGATAATACCCTTTCGGGATGCTGTCGAGTCCCATGGCTTCTTTGTTCCAGTATGCCTGCCGCACTATGGCGCTGAAGAGACCGAGGTGCGGTTTGTGCCAGATGGCGGGACGGTGACAGCTTTTGAATATCTCACACGTGGAGAGTTAGTTAAAGAGAACCAGTGTGTATATGATTGAGAGCCGTGTATTTTAACGTATAAAAGAATGATGAAACAGAAGGAGGACTAACGAAGGTGAGCCAGTGAAGCAGTAGACAATCTATACGTTCAGCGAAGAGCACTGTCCCTATGTAGTCCGGCCCACAGCTTGCATTGAACTTGCATTGAACTTGGCTACGTGCCAGTGGAGCACTAGAGCCCGGTGCAAGATCATACTTCGAACTGGACCCCGTTTCATCTGCTGGCGAAGAAGCTAGCTCGCGTGCTAAGCTTCTGGGGTACGGCGATGGAATGCAGCCTAAATGATGGTACGCCAATCTAGGAAATAATCAGCTAGATCTACCTCGCCAGTTGAAGGGCAGATAAATTACGAGTAACCTAATATCCGCGGGAAGGGCCTGAATAAGCCGCACCCTGCCATAATTTTCGATTGCAAGTAGTCATGGTAGGTTGGTAGGCTAAATTGAGCTCTTCCGCTTTGCATTTGTGGCAGCGATCGTCAGAAGCAGGCGCTGCCCTGATTCCCCGTGTGCAGAACCCCTAACGTGGATGCAGGGAAGGACTCATCAGCCACTTTCGAAACCCCTGCTTCATGGAATGGTGGCTTTCTGTCTACGAGTAGCCAGGTTCTCGATCGGACTGTCGAGCGCACCGGCCATAATTCTGTGACATGTTTTTGAAGACATCCACAAGAATGTTGAGACGAGAGCTGAAAATACCGAGGCTGCGGCTCTTGTACGCAGTGTGGGATCCAGATCGGGGATGGTCGAGTCAGTGTGAGACTCCGTCCTCGGCACGTAGGCCAATGACTCATGGCACTTTCAGGTTCCAACTTCCAATACCAAGGGCTGAACCGTCTGGGCCAGATGGCTGGGAACCCTAACAGAACCATGTGCCGATTAGATGATGGCACGAGTTACTATAGCTTTCGCAATGGGCTCGCCTATACCAACGCAACAGGTAATGACTCACTATGTCAAGCAAGGCAATGCGAAATAACCCCGGTCGCAGCTGACATGGAAGGTGCCATGAGCAGATCGTAGTTGCAGACCTTCTACATTCAAACCATGATCGACAAGGTCCTCTTAATTTTCATTATTCTGCGGGCGTAGTTTATTGGGTAGCTGACCCCGCAAGACCGTTTCCCCCGTAGTTCTTCCGTCTAGTGGGAAAACCGGCTATGGAGGACTCCGCACAATTTTATCTTTTACAATTGATGATTCCACTGATTCGCTGGTGATCCCGGTGATCCCCTAATAGTCCTTTGTCTGACAAAATTCTGATATGCGTACCCGCACCTATATCCAAGCAGTATCCATACCACAAAGGATGTCGTATCGATTTCTTCCCTACGCTTGTGTTCATGTCGTGTGTGCGGATGGGGACACTAGTCCTCACCGATTAATCGCCATTCTCAGGGCTAATTCTTGATTGAACACAACCTAGTAATGCTCAAACAACTAATGGTCCGAAACTATGCGCAGCTCCGCGTAATGACCTTTTCCGGCTCCCATTCATAAAGAAAGAGGCGAAAGCACAGACATTGAGTACCGATTCATGTAATGGCCATTGTCGCCCTCAATCCAATCATCGCGACGAGACCGGCCATACAACTTTTCCATCCGCGCGTTTACAAGACACCATCTGGCTGGGGTACGTGGACGACAGCACTTCTATAGCACTACCGGGTCATCGGGCCGTCGGCAAGAGCAGCGCTCACCAGCAAATTGATTATGCCGGCTTTTCACATTGCACAATTGTGCCCGTCGACACTCTCACGATCCTTCGCGTAAGCCTATATCTAAACAGTGAAAAATTAAATCCACTCAATCGCGCTCGGTGCGAAGCGTGAACCGCGTGCTCAATTACGCCTTACGTGCCCGCGAGTCATCACTGCTACTTCTGTCAACAAATTATGTCACCTAGTCGTGATTTAGCACCATCTTGCCAACAGAAACCAAGGACGAAGACAACTCCTCACAGCCAGGGGAATTTAGTAACTTCAATGGATTCAGAGTTCGACTCTACCAGATAGCTAACTGCATCCTCCACGTTTTACTCTTCAATGATCTCTGTAGGCTACAACCGCCTTCCTCAAGGCAGGTAGGGCGAACAGCAGATCTAAAAAGCCAGAAGAGGAATGATGTGGCACTGGGAGAGACCTTACTACCCTCTATGACCCTGCCCATCCGTCCTAGTGGCAGGAACGCCGTAAATACTGCCTGCTAAGCAGCGTAGTACCTTGCTGTTCATGCCCATGACTCTGGCACTGGCTACTCAAGTGACACTAATAACGAACTTCGAAATCGGCATCCCTCAATGCACCTTACCAGTACAACATGGACAATATAACCACCTACATCCTTCGAACGGGAATGCGGCAAGTTCGTGTCGTTTACATAAGGTCTAGCAGACTAGAGCACGAGCTGAATCGGATGGGATTCAATTCCCGTCAAATGGCGTCTGGTGGGGGAAGTGGGATAGTCTCTGAATACGACGATCCATTGGAGTGCGTGCCCTTTCCTGTCAAGAGCTCAAGACAAGATCAGCCGGGTGCAGATCAAGACCATCCACAGCTGATCTTTTGAGGGAAACCAACGGAAGAGAACAAACGGGATCTTACCAGAACTCCCATTCAAAATACTTGTACCATTCTGATGCTCTTTCCTCGGGCGAGGCATAGTGGCGATAAGTATGCATGTTTGCGACGACGCTGACACTGGATCATTCTAGCTTATACAACCAACCCTACCTGATTGTTGTCGGTAACATGCTATAACACTGCTGCTATGCAGCGGGCTGAATGTCAAGGATATCTCCCGAAGAGCCGCGCTTGTCCTGGAACTCGTCGCATCTTATGCCGTCGGGACCGCTCATGACAGGTTGAAGTTGTCAGTGCGGACCAAACAATTCACAACCCCACCACTGCTCCATGATACTAGGTTATGGTGCCCGACGAATCGGGTCAGGGATTATCAAACTCGAAGGCGATCGAACTCGGCCATGGAGCAACAGCAACAAATTCATTTGCCGATGTCACTAGCCGCCACAGTCTCGCTCTGCCATGTCTAGCTAAGCGACTGGTACCAAAACGATAGTGTCCTCGCGTGGGTCATCAGAATCTCTCGTCCTCGAAGCTCTCTCCATGCCATCGACAGAGGGAAAGACGTCAAAGTTTCTCGGCACGCACCCCGAGGTAGGAACGGCTCATTTCACCAGACATGCGTACTAAGATCCGAGAGAGTTGCAGGGCGACAAGCACAAACCTTTTCCCGCGCTATACAATTGCCGTACATAAGAGCTGGAATTGGCTGCGGCAAAGGCGTATCACGACGCGCCTAATGCAGAGCTGAACCCAGGATTGTGAGAAGAAAGAGGGGAAGAAGATCACAAATGCTTATCAAAAGTAACCTTAAATCCTCCTGTAACTCAAACAGCCAGGGAACGATAGGAGTAGAAGAAGTCTGGAAAGAAGAAGAATTGATGTAAGCCTCAAACGTTTCAAGCTGCGAACTGCAGTTCGACTGCCAGAGCGGTGAACCAAAGCACAGAAGGCGCAAAGAAGAAACAAAGGTTAAAGATAGCTTTAGAGTTAAAATATGATCTTCGAAGCACTAAAATGACACTTCAAGCCAACAGGGACACTAAGGTATCTCAAGTTTAGGACAACGAATAATAAAATATACTTCTACAGTCGCGACCAACGGGCCGAGGCTACAAGTTGGTAGTTCGTATACAGATACGGGCGACATGGACCACAGGTGAAATAGATGAAGTCGGAACGCATTACGTGCCGCCGATATGGCTAGCGAATGTGCTTTTCTTTGGGTAGGCAAGGTTCAGCGAGCCTTCTTCTCCTGGAGGGGTTGATGTGCATTTGCCGCGCGATTAATCAGGGTGTGCCGGTTCGAATCCCACTAAATGTCGCTTCTGTGCCGCAGGCTGAATCTTGAGCTTTAACCATTGTTTTGGGCGACCCTGCTCAATCTCGCATGCATCTGGATGGAGAAAGATGATCGTAATCAAGGAGAACAGAGTAAACGACATCGAAAATTTTTTATCGATATTCATCATTTTATTGACAGTTTCATCTACAAGTCGACTCGACGAGTCGGTCTATCTAACTCCCGTCGATTTTAGTCGAGGGAAAGGGTGCCGCCCGACCGTTCTAACAACGCCGTCGCCATGGTCATACCAGCGTCGTCCCCAAAGGGACTGAACTCAGCCACGGCAATACAGAAAAGAGCTAGGAACACCAGACAGAGCGCAGTACTGTTTCAGCCTATTCGCTCCCCCAACCTAAGCGACAACGTCGTCTTCGCAGAAGACATGATGAAACGTCTCATCGAAGGAGCAGTGAACGCCCAGAACGACAAAATCAACACCTAGAATAACTTGGTCAACGAATTGCTTAAGCAGATCCAACTTCAGAACGAGACCCTCCATCAGGAGAATATCACCCTACTGGCGACACTTAACGCTAGCACAGAAAAAATTGATAAGCTCGTTAAGAAAAATAACGAACTCGAAAAGAAACTCGAAACTGTGAACGCTGACATAAAGGTCCTCGACACCAAAGTCAACAACAGCAGAACCGCCCTCTCGAGCTACATACAGTCGAACCCGTCATCGATGGCTGACCCTAACACAGCAGCCTCCCCCCCTACAACCTACGTAACAGCAGTCTCCTTAGGCGAGATCAATCCCTCCTCTTCAGCAACCCAGCCACGTTAAAAGGTGTCCTTCCTACTAGCACCTATAACTGTAAAAGGACCACATTAGCTCCTAGGAGCTACTATAGACTTTAGACGTATTTCCATAAAGCAACTCAAGGTCCTTAAAGACGGAGCTACTACTGAAGCCTATATCTAAAAAGCTATCAAAGCCTAGACAGAGACTGAACACGTAGTTATTAAGGGCATTCAAATTAAGCCCTAAATGATTCAAGTTGTTACAGCCACTAATTGCGAAGCAGCAGACCTTTATCTAAATGATAAATGGATCCACAAAGTATTTGCTAATGTAAGGGCTAGAAGCGAAGATTAGTTTCTAATCAAAGTAGACAACGTTAGAAGAGACTCTGTCCTTATACTAGGAACGCAGAAGATTAAACCGACCTTTAGAGCTGAGTTCAGTACAGCTAACAGATTTGCTAGAGTTATATAAGCAAACTGGATCTCTAAAAGAGAGAAATACACAGGATTAATAATTGTCCACCTAGCTAGCAAAGACAACGCTATAAGAGCCCTCTCTAAGAGAATGGTTAAAGTAGATGGCTCGATCTCCCTTATTAGCAAATACTAGAAGATAATCTGACCCTTACAATGCTACAACTGTTACAACTATAGTTACTAAGCAGCAAAATGCATTAAGGAAACTAAATACAGTAAGTGCGCAGGACTACACACAGTAGATAAATATAAAGCTTCTAATCCTATATATGCAGCATATAAGGGACTACATATAGCTAGAGATAATGGTTGCCCTACCTACTGTAAAGAGCTCAATAAGCTCTATAGCAGGAAAGGACCAAGCTCC
Organism: Delphinella strobiligena; assembly: GCA_009982845.1. Classification (NCBI taxonomy): domain Eukaryota; kingdom Fungi; phylum Ascomycota; class Dothideomycetes; order Dothideales; family Dothioraceae; genus Delphinella; species Delphinella strobiligena. Next base: position 246,316 of record JAADKB010000011.1, read on the forward strand.
ATTATAGAAGCGGATAACAGAGGAGAATAGCAAACTGTCACATTATACTAAAAGCATAAAGAAGTTACTATAAGCAACGCTTAATAGAGGACACCTAAGTTATTTTAACAAACGTGAATAAATAGTCAGCAGCCTAATTAAGCATATTTAATAACTGCTCTCTTAAATATTACTTAGTAATGCTTATTACTAAACTAAACATCCTTAGTATTGATAACAAACCAGTTATCTACTAATATAGATACTGGAATGCGCTAGTGCTCTCTATAAAGCAGGCAGGCCCACTTTACAGAGCATTCCAATCACTTCTTTTCATTTATAAAGACACTCCTGCAACATAGATACTAATAGACTTATTGGACATAACAGCTGCAGTTATTGCTATAGGGGCGGGACCCCTCTTCCTTACGTTAGTATACATCTTAGGTAAAAACTGACATTCCTATTCTAAATAAGACCTATATAAGAGCGCTATAGCAAGGCTCTTAGCACTTAGTTATTCTATCAATATAGCAAAGTCGAAACACAGAGAGACCCTCCCTATTGTTATAGGAGGAGACTTTAATTGACATAACCTAGTATAGGGTAGTTACAATATCCCCTAGACTTAATACTTTAGCAAAGGGGAGCCTATCCTTTAATGGATTCATAAACACAATATATTCTTAGCATTCCTATAAGGTACAGTTATATACTTAAAAGGACACTTTAGAACAATTATAAACCTTATATTAATCTCCTAATCCCTCTAGTCCTAAACTGTATAATGCAACTTACACTTTATCTAATATAGCTCTAACTATAAGGCTATCATTTTATACTTTGCGTATTAATAAGCAAAGCTAACAGGTGAAGTAAAGTACAACTTCAGAAAGACAAATTGGGCAAAAGTTAGCAAAGCTATAGAAGTATAGACACTAGTGCTACTAGACTTAAAGATAAGCAAAGATATAGATACAGCAGTATTAAACTTATAGGACATAGTTAGGAAATGTATTTATAAACATTGCCCCTTTATAAATTCATTTCTATATATAAAGGCATAATGGGATAATAAGTTGACAGAGCTACGCAATATATATACGCAATGTAAGAACTGGGATACGTACCTTTATAGAGCAGGACTTAATAGGGTAGAAAGTAAGATCAGAGCTAGGAGAACATAACACAGATTCTATATAGTAATTAGAGCAAAGAAACGCTCCTATTAGAATGAATTCCTAGCAAAAACTGACAACATCTAGAAAGCCGCTAAGTACTTGGACCTGCAGCCCTTAGCCTTCAGCGCCATTCCCCCCTTAGTCATAGACAGAGGGGGATAGGAAGTAGAAGTCACAGAAGACTGCAAGAAAGCAGTCACCTTAATCTCTACATTCTTCCTACCTGTTCCAGACAGATAGCGTGAAGACCTAGATAGGGAAGTTAACGCCAATCTTAAAGACCTGGATATTACTATAAATAAGATTGTAATAGCCTTATTCAAGACTAGCTTATTTAAAGCACCAGGAATTGATAGTATCCCAAACGCTGCATAGAAGAAAATGTGGAAGTCAACTGCACAGCTAATTACTAGAATATTCAATGCCTTATACTAGCTGGGGTATATACCTTAGGTATAGAAAACGGCACGCATCCTCCTACTACAGAAACTAGGGAAACTAGACTATTGCGTACTAAAAGCGTATAGGCCTATCTCCCTCCTTCCAACTCTTAGCAAGCTTATAGAGCTAGTCTTAGCTTAAAGGCTATTATACTAGGCTGAGACCTTTGATCTCCTATTAGCCACCTAGTTTAGAGCAAGGCTAAAGAGGTCATGTGACCAGGCCTTACTTCTCCTTATTAAGAAAATTTACAAAATATAGTAACAAAAGAAGATCCTCTCCCTTATTAGTTTCAATATCAAAGGAGCCTACAACAGAGTATCCAGACTGGTTATATGTAGTTGCCTATACGTAAAAGGCATTCTAAAGAGAGTAATAGACTAGGTCAATTCATTCCTTTATAGCTGCAGCGCTACAATAGTAGTGAACAGATATAAGTCGGATGTATTTCCACTAGCTAAAGCAGAACTCCTATAAGGATCCATACTAGCTCCTATACTATACATCTTCTTTAACGCGTTCCTTATAAAGAAAGGAGTTAACAGTAAGAGAGGCAATATAGGATTTGTTAACAACTACTTCTAATAGGCTATATCAGACTCTATTAAACGGAATATAGTAATACTTAATAGGAAAGTGGTTCTATAAGCCCTTTAATAAGCAAAAGATAATAGAGCCACATTTAAAAGCAATAAAATAATCCTTATGCACTTCTCTTAGAACCTAAAGAAGCTAGCAAACGTATCTACTCTCCTTTAAATAGGACAGCATGAAGTCCAGCTTTTTATAAAGGAACGTATCCTTAGCGTAATCTTTAACTTAGAGCTCCGCTTTAAGAATCACTTTGCTAAAGTGAAATCTAGAGGGTGGAAGAGCGCTAGCTAGCTTAAGAGACTTGGACATATTATATTAAAAGCTGCGTATTAACTATATCTAGCAATAGTAGCATTCAAAATAGACTATGTAGCTTTAGTCTGGTATATATAGTTTATAGGAAGCAAAGCTAACAATAGTATAGGTAAGATACTTAATCTAATCTATAGGATTAGAGCTCAGGCTGTAATGAAAAGCTTTAAAATAGTCTTAGTAGAGGTAGCAAGTGTAGAAGCAACCCTCCTCCTCCTCTATTTCTATCTTTAACTGAAAATTAGTAAATTATAGGTAGGACTACATTCCCTCCTAGACTCTAACCCTATTAAGACACATATAAGAAAGCTCTAGGTGGCAAGCAGCCTAAAGATATTTGCCTCACCCCTCTAAAAGATTGAATTGACATTAGGACACCTAGGTGAATTAATCAAAATCATCCTAGTATAGAACACGCCTCTATAGGAAAAAGCAGAAATACAACTTAAGAATAGAATAGACACTTTAGACGCTACACTTAGGAGGTATTAATCTATAGAACTAGGACAAATGAATGTATTTGCTAATAGCTTAATAGCTAACAGCAAAGCAGGTATAGGACTGGCTATATATAATAATTGCTTAACCCTATTTATAATAAAGTCCAGCCTTATATGCAATAACAACTGCATTAATAGCACATTGGTAGAGCTGGCAGCCATTTGCATAGCAATTATACTAATTAACGCATATTTTAAGGATGCAGACATCTAACCACTTGATACCTTCTAGGCCACCATTTGGTCAAATAGTAAAAAGGCTGTAAGTCACATTGAAGACAATCTAACCTTAGTTGCCCAGAGTATCTAAGCATATATGGATTACTAAGCCAAACTGGGCTGTCAGATCCTTATTGAGTGGATCCCAAAAAGGGCAAAGATCCTAGGCCACATAGTCGCTAACAAAGAAGCTAAGGCATTGACTACACCTGACAACACAATAGTCAGCTATAAACTCGACATACTAGATAGCATAGCTAAAGGGTGGGATACAATTAAGAAGGCCATTATCTGTTAAGCCTGCTAACACTAATAGAATATAGGAAGGAGCCTAAAAATGACAAACAGTGCTACTCCTAGGAGGCACACACTAGCTCTATACAACACTCTGAACAAGAAGAAGGCGTCTATATTAGCATAGCTCTATATAGGTCATTTGCGCCTTAACAGCTTCCTATATAAAATCAATAATGCAGATACAGACTAATGCGAATGCGGATAAGGTCCAGAGACCACCTGCCACTTTCTAGTACTCTGCCCTCGCTACGAGAATCAACGCAGGATACTCATAGACAGACTTAGACCACAATACAGCAACGTATTACATATAATAGGGGGCAAAGATGTGCATGCTCCTACTAGCAGACAGTATAGGGATGGACTAGTGGAGAAATGGAAGCCTGACTTCAGCGTAGTCAGAGAAACCATCCGCTTCGTGATCGACTCGGGTCGACTCGACTACGGGAAGGAGAGAAGGACGGAGGTGACGGAGGAGGAAGACTCAGAGACCTCGAACGGAGAGGAATCTGAGGGAACGGACGAGGAAGAGGAAGAGGAGTAATCCTATACAATACTGGACAGAGCCAGTACACCGCAGGACAATACCACCCTTTAGAAGGGACCACTACCAATTTGAGCTGTAGAATGGAGCAAGGATCTAAGTAATTACCAGATATAGACTAGCGTCGATTCGTCAGGGCTCATGCGACTAGGATGTCGCGCATAGCCAATTGAGAAAATCAAATCAAATCAAATCAAATCAAATCAAGGAGAACAGGTGTCACGATATAAACGACGTTGAGTTGTTAAGTGCCTCTCAGTGGTACGTGTACGATACTGCGGGGCTTCTAGCTTGTTGCCTGTAAATTATAGAGGTAAGAGGCTGTTGATATCGCGCATCCTCCCCTGTCTTAGATTGAGGGGGTTGTCTAAAATGGTTGTTGGTTTGACCATGCTCTCAGCATTGACGATTCTGCTCGGTGCATCCGATGCTGTGGTACATTAACATATCAAGGCTCCACTCTTCTTAATTCGTCGCTTCGTCGCGTCTCCTACGGCGTCTTGTTGTAAGCAGACATCTCTAAGCGACGTTGATCTTTACAGGCCATTCATTGACAGGTTTCGTGTACGTCCAGGGATATTTGATGCGGAGAACACATCTCGATAGAGGGGAGCTTCCGAACGACTCGACAAGTCTCTGGAGCTTATTCGAAAACCTCATCCGTTCAAGCTTGCTCAAAAGAAGCAGAGGGAAGGCTCAATGAGAGTTGGATCCGCTTCGAGACCATCGTAGCAACACCATCAATTGACGACTTGACCTGTGTTTGGTCTCTAGGCACTTTGACAACCATGGCTTCAACTAAGGATGCCAAAAGCTACAAAATCACATAGATTTAACAACATTTCTCTTTAAGGCTGAACCATCACCATATCGGCAAGCTGACGTCTACCTTGATGACTGGCATACAACTTCTCAACACCTTGAATGATGGAAAAGTCCTTTACGGCAAGACATGTAGTCGCATTCGAGGTGGTAAGGTTTAAACTTACAAGGATAAGGTACCTCAAACGGCTCGGCAACGTTGATTGCTTATTAGCAGTGCCGCGCATTAGGACATGAGCATAAGTGCTCTAGTTCCATTTTGACTCTTCTGGTTGTACAAATACGAATACGAATACCGTCGAGCAGTCGAGCGACCAGCTTTTGACGCAACCAGCTCCGTCACGCCCGTGTCAATGGATGATCATTATATCGCGAAGTATTCATACATGCTGGCGCATTACGAGTACTGGATTCGACCACGATTGGTAGCCGTTCAAAAGATCATGCTAGAAGGACAAAGTACTCTTCGACTATGGTGGCTTCGACTGAGCATAGCCAATTGCTGCATCACGACAACTTGCCAGATCACATCAGATCCTCTCTATGCAAGTTGCAAGAGAGATGATTGTATACTTTTACGACAAAGATCATTCATACTTTCACGTACGGCCACAGGCAGCTGAGAACTGGGCATCCCGTCCGCTCTGCCAGACATAAGCAGTTGACCGGCTGATTAGTACTGCGGTGGGTGACCACGTGGGAATACCAGCTGCTGCACGTTGTTCTTTTGGTGGGGATACCTAGTGTCTGACTTGATCTTTTTGCCCACCGCTCAGTACGTATGTATAGCTGATCGTCCATTCTTCAGATTCACAGTACGGCAGTGGACCGGGCCAGTGCTCAGTAGAGCAGATACGCTATTTTTTATGAGTTGACTATACATGTCTCGAGGCGTGAAGAATTGGAGGGGCAGTATTGAAGATGCCCTGGTGGACGAGAAGCGATGGCGACATATGGAAAAAAGGGATCGGAGGACGAAAATCCGCAAAGCACGAGCCACAACGGCAGGGCGAGCTTGACTTTGATCGACAGGCATCGGCCTTCGACTTCTCAGACTTTAGCCTCCATACGACATCATATCATTATCAGCACATGATCCTGATACCTTTGGCGCTGTGAAGATGCGCCCTCAGTGATGAAGGGTTGCTAGAGCTATGCACGTCATCCCCTGGGACGACCATGGATAAGGAGACACGCTCTGCAAAGCATGCTGTAAGCAGCATCCGATGCATTGCAAGCGCATATATCTGAACTCTTGTAGTGCGACACATGTAGAATTCGAAAGTACAAGGTATGTGCCGAAAGAAGCCAGAAGCAAGGACAGAGAGGACACAGGACAGATCGGGCAAGTACAGGTATTGACCAGAGTGCGTCGACAGTGCTCGAAAGAGAGACCTTCGTGTCAACTATGTCGCCAACAGAAGCGGCCATGTCATTATAGCGTCTCGGCTCCGCGCTCTCCCTTGACTCGAGTGTAAGTGTGATGAAGCAGCGCAGCGATCGTGTTTTGTCTAATATGGTATACCAGCCATCTCACCAATGTCGAGAATCGGGTTCAGAAGTTAGAGGCCCTCCTGGCCCGCCTGAACCCCGACATCAACGTCGACGAGGCTTTGTCTCAAACGACGCCTTCCATCAACACCATCAACTCCATCAACGCCATCAATTCCATCAACTCCAATAAGTCCATCAAGTCCATCAACTCGACCAGGTCCATCATCAGGGCACCATCAAATCCCACGGCCGAGAGCTCGACGCCCATGCCTGTCCGACAAGAAGAGCTGAAACCATTCGATATACTCAACCAAGACCGCGAAGAGACTCCACCCTATGAGCACGAAGCTCTCCCTCAAGAGGCAGATGGCTTTGATTGGAAAGAAGAGACGGGTGATCTGGATGAGCTGGCAGATGGTATGGCTTCACTATCGGTGGAGCCGTCAGGTATAGGCTATCTGGGTTCCACCTCTGGGGTCGGCTTTCTGAGATCTTTCCTTGTCTGGACGCAGAGCCACCATGGCATGCCATCGCTACCACGCGATTCGACCCTACAAACACAATACACACTGCCAAACTCGATGCGCATTCAGCACATACCCGAGGACGCACTCAGCCACCAACTCGCCAGCTCTTTGATTGACGCCTACTTTGCCAATTACCATACATCTTATCCCTTTCTCCATGAAGCAACATTCAGAGCTCAATACAATGCTCTGATCAAGCGGCCAGAGAAACGCGCATGGCACATGCTACTCAACGCTGTGCTTGCCCTGGGTGCCTGGACCATCGGAGACGGGACCAACGATCTGGACGACATGTTATACAGAAGAGCACGAAGCTTTTCTCAACAAGAGTCCATGTTCGAGTCGGGCAGTCTGTCACTTGTCCAAGCCTTGCTTCTGCTCAGTAATCTTGCCCAGAAGAGCAACAAACCAAACACGGGCTGGAATTATCTTGGTCTGGCCGTGAGGATGGCCATCAGTCTGGGCTTCCACAGAGAGCTTCCAGAATGGAACATCAGCCTGTTCCAAAGAGAAGTGCGTAGAAGGGTGTGGTGGGGCCTGTTCATATTCGACAGCGGTGCTTCGACCACCTTTGGACGCGCTATCCTTCTACCCAAGCAAGAAATGGTCGACGTGAAGCCCGTGCTCAACATAGCAGATGAGGTGAGTCATCCCCTGATTGTCTCGTATCTAGTGCTTGATTTAGTCCTTGATCTGCCTCGGCCCGCTGACCATCGTATAGGATCTCGTCCCGATCACCGAGGAACTCCCCAAGGAGAGGAGCGAGCCTACCTTCTACTCCAGTTTGATTGCCCAATCGAGATTCCATGTAATCTCAAACGCCATCTCGGATCGCCTTCTATCTTCCCCAGTCATCTCTCCTAGCGAGGCTTTGACCCTGAATGCTGTCCTGGACTCGTGGGCCGCAAGCTTGCCTTGGTACTTCCAATTGGACCAACCGACTTGCCTCCCTTATGATTGGTACTTGTTTGCCCGCCAGCGATGCTGGTGGCGCTACTGGAATCTGGTCATCCTCCTGACCAGGCCTTATCTTTTGTCATGGGCCATGAGGCGTATCGGGTCTAATCTGACTTCCGAGGACTCACCTGACGAGCAAAAGTGCAGGAAGATTTGCATCGACAGCGCGCATAAGACGCTTGTCACGGCCAATGCATATGTGCGCCGCACCAACATGACAAGGTTGATGGATTGGTATACCTTGTTCTTCACATTCCATTCCGTCCTGGTGCCCGCGCTCTGCCTATGTGTCGATCCAGGTTCTGCAGACGCAAATTTGTGGAAGTCCGACGTCGACACCATTCGAGAGCTGATGCTTTTTGAATGTGCCGAAAACCCACTCGCACAACGCTGCTTGGATATACTCAATCGCTTGGTGCCTCAGCAAGGCCTGGCGCCTAACAGTGATAACATGTATGCGCCTTTCGAGGCGGCCGAGCCAAGTCAGGAGGACCTCCAATCATGGCTTGCTGATCCAGCCGATCCGATGAACATGTTCGGCTGGACGGATTACGGACAAGATCTGTGGCAGTTTCCATAGAGGGCTGGCTCTATTCATATACCATGTAGCCGAGATGGATTCCTGCGGGAACAATATATGCAGCAGATGTAGCCAGAAATACGAAAGAAAACTCATGAAAAGTTCCGTCACGTCCATCACCCAAACCCCATCTTCCACTCCCGCCTCCCGACCAAAACCTGCTTATCAAGCGTCCTCCACCCCTCGACTCCCTCCCCAAGCCCATTCGCCTCGCCCTCCGGCCTCTCCCGCCAAGAAAAAAGCCTCGTATACTCCGTCTCCCTCCCCTCAACCACATCAACAACATGCCTCCCCAACACAGGCAAAAACTTAAACCCATGTCCGCTGCCCCCACTGGCCACAATGAGGCCGCGCACACCGGGCACGCGATCAACGAGGAAATCATCATCCACGCTATCCGTGTACCAGCAGAGTCGTCCCCTCTGCAATTCCAGATCCAGGAGATCGGGAAGATTCTCAGCACAAAAGGATCGCACGGTTTCGAGAGCGATCTGAGGGACCCGATCGAGATCTGTTCTGGGGTATGATATGGCTGTGCTATCACCGGGCGGTCGCCAGGTGTAATTTGTGAATTTCACGCCGCGGAACCCGAATTTGATGAGCCCCGACTGGGTGCGTGGGAAGGCGTAGAGACCGCCGTTGCTGGTTGCGCCGGGATGAGAAGCCGTTCTCCAACTCCAGACTGGGAAGTTCGCGGGCGAGTATTTGGCCCAGAGGTCGGGTCTCGTGGCGGGCAGTTGGATGGTCAGAATGCTGCCGGCTGTGGTTTCGAGGATGTGGGAGGTAAAGGGGATTAGGCTTGGGGTCCAGCCGCCGCAGGCTACGATGACTTGGTTCGCTAAGTGGGTGGTCCCGTCTAAGGTTGTGATGCCCGTTACCCTGCCTCCGTTCTGCAGGAAAGAGGTAAATTGCCCGATTCCCGGACCGAGGTGCAGCGTCACGCCGGCTTTTTGGCAGAGGTGAAGCGCATATGTGCATGCTTTGCTCGCTAGTACAAACCCGGCCGTCATGTCGAGCACGCCGTCGGTCTTCAAGCCTCGTTCCTGTCGATTGAACGGATCGAGTTTGGATCTTGGAATGCCTGCTCTGATGGCATCGGATACGCGCTGAGGATCACCGATACGGTACTGTGTATGTTTGATCTCAACGGGGAAATTCTTCTGCGTCTTCACCTCCTGATCATCGTATTCCTCGCCGACACGAAGGAAGCCACAATTCTCCCACAGCTTGTCGTCGTTGGAAAGTGTTGATGGGAGATCGGTTGCGGTGCCGATGTCCCTGTTCCAGGCTTCCCATTCTTTCATGGCGCTGAAGGCCATGTCCTGGTATAGCTTGCCACTGCCGTAGGATGCCCGCAGGATCTTATTCTCGTCGGCACTGGCGCCATCACAGCCCGCTGAGAAGGCATACCCGTTCAGATGGAATGGTTGTTTGTCGAATATGTGGATGTTCTTGTATCCTCTTCGTGCTAGATGCAGTGCGCTTGTGAGACCGAAAACTCCGGCACCCACTATTATAATCGACGACTTCGACTCGGACTCTGCAGGCGATGTCATGACCGCGAAACGAAGAGGGCGAGATAAGGGGATTGAAGCAAGTATAAGGATTAAATCAAAAGCTACTACTACTTATCACGGCTGAGAAATCATATCATCTTTCACTACTTCGCTTGGACCTGCAGAATATCGGTATCACGATGGCGATGGGTTGGCCGCGATGGTGAGATAGGTACAGTCTACGAGTACAGATAACGCGGATGTATCCGATGTTGCTTCGGCCAGGTCGTTGTTAGCATATTATCTATCATGTGGAGAAGTCTCGTTCTCATGAAAAGACTTGTTCGGAAAGATGGTTGCATGAATGCCGGTAAGCATGCTATAAAACTCGGGAGTTCAGGACCCTCGAGCGGGTTGATTGATTGATTGATTTCTTTATACGCTATGCGCTTGCTATAGGAAGCATAAGCAACTACTATCTAACCTGTTAGGATGCCTGTGTATCTGCTCTGTCTAAGTACTCTACAGCAAGTGCCGTAGTTTATATATATATATATTTTTATTTTTATTTTATTTTTTTTACCTATTCTTATCCTCTAACTCGCTTTCACTTTCTTTTATCTCGCTCCTCTAGTTGTCTTATTCGACTTCCTTTTCTAATCTCTTACGCTCTTTTACAAAGTTTAATTTTCTATATTTATTATGTATTTAATAGTTATATAAACTATATTTATATTTACTTTTTATTAATTTGTAAATCTATTTTTATAAAGTTGCTTTATTATTATATAAGGGTTTTATCCTCTAATTATTCAAAATATATTATTAAAATTAGAGCTAAGCGTTTTTATAAATCTTTATTTTTAAATTATATATTTAAAGCAAAATAGTATAAAGTGTTAGACTATCTCTTCTTTTTAGCTGTATTTATATTAACTTAAGTTCATAATTTTAATAATTATTAAAAATTTATTTAGGTAAGCATATTCTATATAGAGCTATAATAGAACAGAAGCCTCTTTTTTATTTAACCTATTATAAAATAATATAGTATATTTGCTTAAAATAGCGCTATTTATTATATAAAGACTTTTACTAGTGTTTTATAGTCTCTAACGTTTTTTTAATTAGAATCTTGTTTTAAAAAGTGTTTTATACTTACTTTATATTATTTAGAACTACTTTGTTTATAATTTACTTTATAATAGAAAAGCTTATAGCCTGCTTAGCTAGTCTGTCTAATTTAATATATTCTATAATAGTAAACTTCTTAAAAATTTATTAAATAACTAGCTGTTTTTACAGAATTATACAGTATTTAGCTATATATAGAATACTTTATATTATAATAGCTCCGCTTTAGCTTATTTAACAGTTTACTATATAAATAGCTATTTATAAAATTAGCTTTCTATAATTATAAAGTGTTTTTAATAGAATATTAGCTAAAATTATAGCTTTTTTAATTGCAAGCAGCTTTATTATTATATTATTAATACTACTTTTTAATTTAACTAGTTAGAAAAGAGTAGATAATAATATAGGCTTTTTAAAATACATTACTATTTTGACTTCTACTTATCTATTAGTAATAAATCTATTAATAAAGATATTTAAACATTGTTCTTTTATTTTAAAGTAGTTTTTATCTACTTTATTAAAGCTATATTCATCTATTTTATAATTAATTATTATTGTGCTTTATAATAGAGCTATCTATATTAAAATGGTTTTAATACTGTTTTCTATTTTGCTTAATTATATTTCTATATTATAAAGAAAAAAGGTAAATAACTTTATTTTAGGTTTTTTAATTAGGCTTCTAAGCTGTGCTTTTAATAAGTTAATTTTTAGTAATATATAAAGTCCTATTTAGAATTTATTGATTTTCAGTCAAAATTGAATATATAAAAGAGAAAGCATTATTTTAGTGCTAAACGCTTTAATTAAAATTATATAGAAGTATTTAACTACTGTTTAAGCTTCTATTTTCTATATAGGACTAAGAATCTTAATAATGTAATTGTTAATCTTTTTATTAAAAAATTGAGAATACTATATTATAACTACGTAGTCTATTTTGAAAGCTACTATAGCTTAATAAAATTAGCGTATAGATTATAGTTTAATATAAGCAAAGCGTTTAAATTAATTAGCATTTCTTTATTTTTTAATTTTAATTTTAATAAAGTAATTCTTAAATTGCAGTTTAGAGTTAAAAATAACTTTTAGAATTCTCTCTTTTACTAAAAGTATAATAATATAATTACCTACTTTTAATAATAATTAATTTTATTAATCTTTCTTTAGTTTTATGTAAGATATATAGGATTGTTTTATTACTTTTAAATATAGCGCTACTATCCCTTACTTATTAAAGAGCTTTTAAAACTACTTTATTATTTAATATTAATATATTTTTCTTAATTAAATCTAAAATTGCTTATTAAATATAATTGTTTATAAAGCCTATATTGCCTTATCTTTTATTAATCTTTTCTTTTATTAAAAAGGCATTGAAAAAACTATATAGAATTAGAGTAAGCGTAGAACTCTATAAGAAACTGAACTTAATAAAAGTAACTTAGCTTAATTCTATTCTATTTACTAATATTATAGTAAGTTAATTAATATAGAAAGAATTGACTTATATAATTATTTAAGCTGGAATTTCTTTTATATATAGCTAATTAGTAAATATTTATTAAAAGACGCTATTATACGCATTTTTTTTTATATTAAAGCTAATAAAGAAAAGGACTTTCTTTTATTGTTATACTTGGAAGATTTTCTTAATTAAAAGAAGCAACGCTTAATTACATAATTATTATAGTTTAGCGCTAAATTATGTTTTTAAAAGGAGGTTAAAGGTTTTTGCTTAATATAGCTAATAAAGAAATAAAGTAATATACTTTTACTACGTAGTAGTTAAGTTTCCCTAGCTTCTATAATAGTAAAATACGCGCTATTTTCTACATAGTTAATATGTATTTTAATTAATATAACGCATTAAAAATATTAGTAATTTAGACGTTTAGACTTAATTAAAGACATTTTTATACAATATTTAGAATATTATTTATTTCTAGAGCTTCATAAATGCTAATCTTAGCTATAGCTCTAGTCACCTTTTTAATTAAGATGTCTAAATTGTCAATATACTTTATTATTAGATTTAGATTATTCTCTTTCCACCTTTTTAAGACTAATAGAAAGAAACATTAAAGTAACTCAGTTACTTGAATATTATTATTTTTAAGTTCCCTCTTCTAGCCTTTATTACTAATAATTATAGTAAGAATATTACCAAACGCTAATAGCTATAAATTAAGATACTTAGTAGCTTTCTAGATGTTATTTATTTATATTAAAAAACTGTTTTGATAAAATCGCTTTTTGTTATAAATACTTTTATAGAACTAGTATTTAGCTTGTTTAGCTTTATAGTAACTCTCTTCTCTATTTAGTTCTATTATTTATAATGCGTTATTCTAGTTTTAATACTAAGTATATTTATTATAAAAATCGGTAAGCTTATTATTTTATTATGCTTTTATATATAGGAATTCCTTAACTACTAAGCTATAATTATAAATGTATTAGCTTATTATATTTTAGATTTTTATAATTATTTAGTTGAGTTTAATACTATTATTAATATTAATAACTAACAGTTCCTATACTTTAAGTACTTTAATAGCTTTTTTCTAATCTATTTTTTAAAAGTTATATTTAAAGCTTTTAAAAAGCTAGTAGCTCTAGCTTTTTAAAGTTAAAGCGCTATAGCCTTATAGTCTAACTTATATTATATTAAGTAAATATTGCATTTTATAATTTAGTTTTTAAATAAGTTAGAAACTAGTATAAAGTCAATAGTAGTTTTAAAGCGTTCTTTAGAGAAAGCGATAATACTGCTTAACAAAGCTAAGAAAGTATTATATTAGTGTATTATTAAAGTATTAATTTGCTTTTTTCTATTTACTAAGATTATAATATATTAATTTTTTTCTATATAGAGTTATAACAATTAAAGTTGTTATTTATTATAATAGAAATGTTTTCGCTATACTTTGTTTTAATCTTATAAATAGTGTCGCTTAAAATAGCTAGCTTAATAGTAACAGTTTCTTTTAAGTTCTATTTAAAGAAGATATATTAATTACAATTTAGAATATAAATTAACATAATGAAACTATATCCTATTAAAGTGATAATAACCTCTACAATTATGTCTAATAATAGCGTAGAGAATTAGATAAATGAAACGTTTTTATAAATATATAATAATAATTAAAACGCATAATGCGCTAATTCTTCTTATTAAATAAATAGAGTTATAATAGTCTAGCACTAATGTTAAGAAATGTATAGTTTACTATTAATATTAGCTATATTTAATTTAGTAATTATAATAGCTGTAAAATAATTAATAGAGTAATTATTAAAAAAAATTAAGCTAAATAGAAGATTGCTAGTTGATATTTACTAATAGGAAACTAATATTCTTTATTAAACGTTGTTTATAGTAACTTTCCTTTTATTGTATTAATTAGTAATAATTTATTATTTTTTATTTCTATTTTAAATAAACTGATTAATAAGTTAGCTTCTACTTTAAATTCTATTAACCTTATTATAATACATTAAATATTTAGCGTTTATAATAGTATATAGCCTTCTATACGCTATACACTTTAATATAATAACTTTATATATATTAATTTTATAGTTTAGCGTATTTATTATATTTAAATAGTTAACTATATTTAATTTAATAATAACTGTAGTTATTACAATTATAGTATTTTTTAAAAGCGTTAGAGTTTATAATATTTGCTAATAAAAGCTATATTACCTCTAATTTTAACTATTCTCTTATTAAGAGCTTTTTAAGTATTTTTTATTATCGCCAGATAAATTACTATTAACTTTATAAGTTTATCTTTTTTAAAGAGCTAGAATGCTTTAATAGCTTTTATAAACCTATTTATAGCGTTAAATATAGCTATAAACTCTAATTAGATTTTGTAAATACTAGATATTAAAATTACTATTTTATATATATTATCGATTTTGATAGAGAAGAAGTTCTCTTTATAAATTCAGGCTGTTTTAAAGATTTGATAGACTTATTTATTATTTAACTACAGTTATATAGCGTTTTTTTCGTTTTAAATAATAATTTTTATAGCTTTTGCTTCAATTTAAATCCCTTTAATAGTAATTACGTATATAAACAATTAGGCTATAATAGCTTTTTAAACTCTCTTTTCTATTATTATATTATTTTTAAACGATTTACGTTATTTAGCTAATAAATAGCTAAAGATAATTATAATACTTAGAATTAGCGTAGTTTCTTTAAGAAAGTAAGTAGAGTTAATAGCGTTCTATTATATAAATAGAGCTATATAGCTAACAATAATAGGTTAATAAATCTTAATGCTATTGAAATATAAAAAGTTAGTAGTGAAGCTGCTATATTAGAGTTAGCTAGAGATAATAGATTTAACTGTTTAAAGCTTAAGAGGACAGTCCTCCTATTATTAACGTTAGTATTAATAATCTAATCCTGACTTCAATGTTAAGAATTTTAATATCAGCTTCTACAGTTTTGACCTCAGTGTTAAGAATTTTGATATTAGCTTCTATAGTTTTGACTTCAGTGTTAAAGACCTTAAAGTCATTTAAGTTCTTTCTCGAGCTCCTTATATTTAGTATATAAGAGGTCAAGTTTCGCAAGCAGCGTAATATTCTTCTAATAAAGCGTTTTATTCTAATTGTAAAGTAGCTTAAACTGTTTTTTTCATTGCTTTTTTAAGGAGTTGCTTAATGTCTTTAATAAAAGGAACAATGTTGCTTAAATTAAGCAGACGAATAGATTTAATCAACCTGCCGCTCTGTCTAGTAGTTCTAGTTCTTCTTTAAGCGGCTATTACAGCTCTTACTCTCTATAGAGATAGGGTGGGAGCGACCATAGCGACGACGTCGCTGGGGATGGCCGGGCGGTACCCTTTCCCTCGACTAAAATCGACGGGAGTTGGATAGTCCGACTCGTCAAGTCGGCGTGTAGATGATAGTGTCAGTTAATTGATGAATATCGATAAAAAATATCGATGTCGTTTTTCCCCTCGAGCGGGTCGACTTGGTTGAGTCTTGTTTCTTGGTCTTTCTTGGTGTTCCTTGGTGGTACTGGCCAAGAGGAGCAAGTCCCCGCAAGTGTTGATGACGCTCGACTAACGAGAGGTACCTTACCTTATTAGGAACGCGCGCCCCGCAGAAATCACGCGTTTGCTTGTTACCCAGTCTCGGGGCAAGACACAATGAGACCACAGCAGCGTATAAATGGAGACCAAATCAAAACCTGCAGCTCCTGTGGTAGCCAATGGACTGATGAGATATAGATATTTTCTGACCGCTTGACTCTTTCGGGTGGCCTCCTGCCAGGCCTGAAATAGACTTTGCTCCGAAGACAAAAGCTTGGCTCCAACGACGTCACACTTGTTACAGGCGATGCGGAAACAAGTTATGGCTCGATGGAGGAGGGGTATGGCGCAGGTAATCACAACGCGCACAGTGCGTGCTTACGTTTCGTGAATATTTCCTGTAATTCGTAGTAGAACAGAACACACGTAAGACATGTTGGCCTTTTTTCCCTTGTCTTCTACCTGATTGCGCGTTCTGTATTTACTACTTCACTACTAGGGCTGGTCCCAATCGAAGCGGTTCTGCTACATTCAAAAAAAGATGGATCAGCGAGAGAATGATGACGCCGAGGTCGGGCGCCGATACAAGGCGCCCTACACAGGACACCACCAAATACCCACCATTCAACAGTATCATCAAGATAAGGAAGATCGGAAAACCAACTATGCCTCTCCAAACGCGCACCGGTCACGAGGGAGCGGGAGCGACTCAGACGCGGCCAATCGCTACCTCGACTCCAATGAGCACAGCGAGGATCCGTCCCAAGACGAGGGTCCAGAAGCGGAAGATGGCCAGTCTGGCAGCATGAACAAGAGCACTGGGCGGCAAGGAGACGACGGCGAACAAGCCGTAACAGAAGACACTTCGGAAGCACTTGGCTACTTGCCGGATCCCAAGAAACGGAGAAAGGCACTTGGAAAGCGAAGAGGAGACAGAGCAGAGCGAGAAGTCACAGATCCCGTCACTCATTTGCCTGTGAGGATCCACGATCTCCAGGCATCCGACCTGAAGAGAGTACCGGAGAATCTTGCTCCGCCGGGCCTTGACTCGAGGACGGCAACCGGTCTGCAGGCCAAGTCCAAGACAGACGACGACCTGAAATCGGAAGCTGCCGAAATCCAGAGATACCACCATGAACTCGAGAACTTGTTTCCGCCGCCGGAATATGATGCTGTCAAGAATCAACTCATCGGCGTCTATTCAAAGGGCATCGTGGCAGGCCTCGTCTCCATGGCTATTGTTGCTTATATCTTCCTTGCCTTTGAAAGAGGTCTTGGCGGAGACGCTGGTGGCCTGTTCGCTTACATGACAGGCACCGGTTTGACTCTCGCTGGAATGGCCGCCCTCATTGCCATCATCGCCGGGGTCCGTACGTGGATGTCAAACAAGATTAGCAATATTTGGGAGGAAGAGCTGTGGCACGCTCAACGACATGACGGCTCCAACCAAAACGATAATGATGATCCTGATATCCAAGAGAGCACACACTGGCTCAACAACATGTTGACCTCCATATGGCCGATTGTCAACCCGGACCTGTTCATCAGTCTGGCCGATACCTTGGAAGACGTCATGCAGGCCAGTTTGCCGAGTATCGTACGCATGGTCAGTATAGAAGATATTGGTCAAGGTAGCGAGTCGATTCGCATTCTTGGTGTCAGATGGCTCCCGACCGGTGCCGCCGCTCGTTCAGTCGATTCGTCCGGAAAAATCTCCCAAGAAAGAAATCCAGATCAGACCAACGACCGCGCTGTCCCTGGCGAAGGAAATGTCGATCAAAAGGCCGAGGAAAACGAGGACAACCCGGACAATACTACCAATGGGAAGCCAAAGAAGAACGAGGCCACGCCTCAGCAGCAGACTCAGATCGCAGAAGGCATGGAGGCCGAAGAGGGAGATTTCATCAACCTCGAGGTTGCATTCGCCTATCGCACGAGGTCTTCTGCTCAAAAGTTCAAAGATCGTGCAAAGCATGCCCACTTGTACATTGCCTTTTATC
Organism: Delphinella strobiligena; assembly: GCA_009982845.1. Classification (NCBI taxonomy): domain Eukaryota; kingdom Fungi; phylum Ascomycota; class Dothideomycetes; order Dothideales; family Dothioraceae; genus Delphinella; species Delphinella strobiligena. The sequence continues at coordinate 264,465 of JAADKB010000011.1, forward strand.
TTCCAGGCCGCATCAAGCTACCCGTATACGTCGACTTGCGAGGAGTCGTTGGCATCGCGCGATTACGACTCCAGATCACCCCTGATCCTCCTTTCTTCAGTCTCTGCACCTTCACTTTCCTTGGCCAGCCCAAGGTAGATGTTGCCTGCTTGCCGCTGACGAGAAAAGGCCTCAACATCATGGATCTTCCACTCATCTCCAATTTCGTGCAAACCGCTATCGACGCTGCAATGGCCGAGTATGTTGCTCCAAAGAGTATGACGCTGGATTTGAAAGACATGCTAGCAGGAGACGACTTCAAGAAGGATACAATTGCCAGAGGTGTCGTTGTATGCAAGATCAAGCGCGCCTTTGATTTCAAGCAGGGTGACGCTGCCATTCCACTCATCAGAGATGGCTCGGCTGACCCTTACGTCACACTTGGTTGGGCTAAGTTTGTCAAGCCTTTGTGGTCGACTCGTGTCATTATCAACGAAATGGAGCCACACTGGGAAGAAACTGGTTTCCTTTTGGTGACACCTGACGAATTGAACGTGGATGAGAGGCTGCGAGTACAGCTATGGGATTCGGATCGCATGACCGCAGATGATGATCTGGGACGCATCGAAATCGATCTCAAGAAGCTGATGCGCGATCCAGAGACCAGAGGCCGAATGTCAGACAGAATCGATGGCTTCAAGGCTCTCAAAGCTGGAGAGGGAATGCCTGGAAAGCTCGAGTGGAGTGTCGGCTACTTTGCAAAGTCTCACATCAGGCAATGCCAATTTGAGAACCAAACAGCCGAGCCTGACATCCGAACAAAAGAGAAACTCGAACAAGTCGTCAACGAAACCAGCGAAAGAAAACTCCGCGAGACTAAACATGACGAATCCAGCGAGCGCGAACAAATCCGACTCCAACAGTACAAGGAGATTGAAGACCGCATGATCATCTCGGCACCACCTCTCAGCGACTATCCCTCGGGAACGCTTGCAATTCAGATCCACGAATGTACTGGTCTGGAGGTACGCGCCTTGCACAACGCCGCTCGACACAATGACGACAACGAGCACAGCGATGAAGAGGAGCAGAGTGACGAGTTGCCTTCATCCTATTGCAACATCATCATCAACCACGAAAAGGTATATCGAACGCGTGTGAAGCCAAAGAATCAGAAACCTTTTTTCAATGCTGGTACTGAGCGATTCATCCGCGATTGGCGCAACACCATGATACACATTGCTGTACGAGACTCACGAATCCATGAAGATGACCCACTGCTGGGCCTGGTGCGTTTATCGCTTGGTGATGTTTTCAGACACCGCTGTCAAATCAACAACAGTTACCCGCTTTACGGGGGCGTAGGATACGGACGCGTCCGCATATCGCTGGTCTTCCGATCCGTCGAAATGCAAGCTCCTCAGAACCTGATCGGCTGGAACTATGGCACTCTCGTCATCAAGCCCAAGATCACTGCAAAGGATCTCCCGAGCGACCTGCACGGCCTGAAGTTGAAACTTGAGACCTCCATCAGCTCGGGCCACATGTATAGCAAATCTGATGACGAACCTGGCCATCACTGGAAGACAACCAAAGACAAAAGACTCCTACTCGCAGTCCGCAAACGATACAGTGCTCCATTAGTCATTCAATTCCGCAAAGACCGCCACCTCCTGCACAAGAACAAAACCGCAGCCTTTGCCGTCCTCTGGCTAATCGACCTGTCGGACGACGAAGAACAAGAAATCACTCTCTCCGTATGGAAAGGCGATCTCAAGCGCGCAACCACCTGCTACCTACGTGAATGCGGCGAAAAAGTAGGCGAGATAAAGCTAACCCTGACCTTCTGCAAAGGCCTGGACAAAGCGCACCGCAAACTCGCATCCAAAGACCCCAGTCTCCGCGACGTAATGGAAGTGATAGAAGCATCCGACTTCGCCGAGCGCGAAAACAACAAGCAACAAATCGGCGCCACCACCTCAGTCAAAGACAAAGGCATCAACGACCACATAGGCCGCGACCCAACCAAAGACAAACCCCACTCCCTCGACTCCGACTCCGCCGACTCCTCAGACTCATACTCAGACGCAGACGCAGAACCCTCCCGCCCCACCACAGCCGACGCCCCCTCCAACCCCTTGGCGCAAAACCGCGAACTCGAAAAATCCGGAGACAGAGATCTCGGCTCCGCAATGACGGACTACAAAACCCACGCAAGGCAGATGCACAGACGCCACAGGGGCATCATGCAATACAAGTCCGCCCGCACTATGTGGTGGATGAAACATAAAGTCTCTAACGCTCAGGATAGGATCTCGGATGTTTTTTCGCATCATGATAGGGGGAGTGGGATTGAGACTGAGGCTTGAGCTGGGAGGGGCTGGGGTAGGGGTGGTTGCTTGTGGGATGGATGAGAATGGACGTTTGGTCCAACTGATTTTTGGATGTCGTATCGTAATGATTAATGGAGAAAGGAAGAACATGTAGGCAGGTGTCAAGAGCGCAGCTAGTTTGGGCAAAAATGGGGATAGGATAAATTGTATGTTCACCATGAGTAATGTACTTCTGATACACCAAGTTGTTCCTTTTTCCTTTTTCCTGATTGAGTGTTCAATAGCAAGAACGCAATGCGAGGAACGAGACTTGAAGAAAAGAATGAGGTAGACCATCGATCGATAGATAAAGTAAAACGAAGTACGATGCTCGAGTCTACGACCCGGTACAGATATACCGCGAAATGAGAAGGAGAATATAAATCTTCAGTACGGAAGTAGGGCCATGAAGCTCACTCATCAATACGCCATGCCGGGCAACCATGAGCATTCGCTGCCTAGAAAGAAAAAACGATATAACATCTTACATGCATGCCTAGTTGCAAAAACCTAGTGCGACCACACCTTCTCCTTCCTATACAATTCCTTGAATTCGTCTTCTCCGCAGAGACCTTCCCATGGGATATATTCTTCTCTGTCGGACATGGCGCCGGCTCTACCGCCCAGAGCAGCTTTTTCAGAACCGGGAGGTGCACCGTTGGACCATACACGTCCGTGGATAGGTTTGCCGTCGTTGAGAGGGAGTTCGGGGACGGCCAGACTTGCTTCGCGGAGGAGTTTCGCGTCGGATTGGAACCAGATCTTCTCCCACCATACCCATCGCAGACCCTTTTCGCCCGTGAAATGCAGGGAGACGGGGACTTGGTCCGTGACTGTGTTGATGCAGAGTTCGGTCTCTTCCCATTTTTGCTTCGCTTTTTCAAGATCTGCTTTTGGGGTCTTGTTGTAGCGCTCCAGATCCGCAAATGGTAGTGGTGAGTCAAGGACATCCTCGGGGAGTTTGAAGTGGTACCGCTCGGCGCCGGGGTGGGCAACTTCTGAATTCGGTTTCCAGGAATGGTCGACACGCATAAAGGTGAGGAATTGCTTGTAGAATGCCAACGTCTGGAAAAGCTCAGACAAGTAGTCGAGAGTGACAAAGTAGTCGGTCCTTTTGCCTGGAATGAGATCTGCAGAAGTTCTGTTTGGCTCTTGGTTGGGGTCTTGCCATCGTTCCATTCTGTCAATGGCCTGCTTTTGGCTCTGTAGACGAGATGCGTCTGAGCTGAGACGAGCATATTCTTGTTTGCCCCAGACATTGGCAAAGTAGAATTGATCTGAATCGGTTACGTGGTTCTCTGCGATTAATTCTAATGTCGCCTGGAAATAGTCCCGCATGTCACCAAGAGGACCCATTATGGTTCCAGAATTCAACCAGCGTGGCATGTTGTGTTCGTCTGTATTGGATGGTGGACCCCATGCTCCCTCGTCTAGAGGAAGATGAGGTACAGCCCAGCATGCTGGACGAGTGAAGTCTATGGGCCAGCAGATCTTATCCGGACCAAATCTGACGATCGATCAGTTTGCTGTGAGTTGTGCAATTCTCAGTCAGAGGCTTACAGTATGGTGTGGCGAGCTGGTTTACCATAGAGCTCCTGAGACCGAGCGTCTGTTGCCTCGATTACTTTGAAATATCGCTTGAGCAGGACTTCGGGTCTCAATTGTAGCCATATATCATAGCCGTCAAGAATCAATATCAAGTCATCTTGAGATGCGGTTTTCTCCAATATATGAAGATAACTCAATATAGTTGACACTTTGGCGAGATGCTGCACGTAGGCATCTTTTGCCTCCGGCGCTTTCCAATTTATGAGAGCGGCCACAGGATAATGGAGAATTTGAGCAGAGAGCAACAGCTTGCACAAATCTGTGTTGCTACTCGTTGCTGGGATCAAAAGGTGTAAAGCCCCTTTTGGCTGCTCGCGCAACGTCTAAGGCAGAAGCTTATCAGCCACAAGTCATGAAGAAGGTGGGACAACTCGTACGCCGATAAGCAGGTACCAAACGATCAGAAGGATTGGAACGGCCGCACAAACGGCTTGAACTGGGCGACTAGCATTACGCCAGAAGGCGACAGGTTGCAACATTGTTGCAAAGGAACGCGAATTGGCCAGAAATCGATACCATTAACACAGCATGTAGTCGCAGACAGTAAATGCAAGACAAGGCGTCCGCGGCGTTGGAAAGATCAGATCGCGGGTCGTCTCCAGTTCTGACCGACTCAAAGACCTTTCAGAAGTGATGTTGAGCTTAATGAACAGGACACCATGATGACAGGGCTTATCTTTGCAACCCTGCTTTGTTAGTGAACAATTAGGGAGGTCACGTAGGAAGCGGAAAGTCTTGGCTACAAGAAAGCCAAGAAACCCGAATCAAGTCCGCTGGCCGATAGCGGGATTTTCGCTCCCGAAGGATTCGCACAGACTAGCCAAAGGCATATAAAGGAATGCACGACACTAATAATAATCAGCCACACGGATGATATAGGGGCAGCTCGTAAAGGACTTTGCAAATATGTCTTGCTGATAACGTCTGCATAGAAGAAATGTATAGACAACTATTCGTGTCAGTTGGACCTGCCTCACATGTATCCCTAACATTCGAATCGCTTAGAGGATCACGCACATCATTCGGTAATCTCATTGCGTATGCGGCTTATAGCGTTTCTGAGTATACAACGTTCCCCATCAGGGGACCCCAGGTTTGTATAGCTTAACGGGATTGGAAGGAGGACGCGCCTTGTAGCGTAACGTTTCATGACGTTGTATAGTAACGACAGCGAAAGCCGCATTCATGTCAATATAGCCTTGATGGCACCATCAAGTCGCACCATTAACCAGCATCACCGATATCTACTTGCGTCCACTAAATCTATCACTTGGAACCAGGCTGATGCAAAGAACCGTAACTTGACTACGCGCCAGATGTGTATTGAAGGAACGCGTAACACCTTTGACAGGAATCCCACATTGCATCAGAGATTTTGATGCAAGAATCCGATTATCCATCACGTCGAGGTATGTCTGCGTATACGCTGTAAAGAGGCCATGCCACGTCAGTCACGATCTTGGAGAACGCGCATCCTTTTGGCGATCCAAGCAATTCGACGTTCATGCGTGGCAAAATTTCGGACCGAGAGGTGAGAAAGTACGGGGTCGTGGCATAATGGTACCTAAAACACATTCTAGGTATCATTGTATGCAGGCAACCCGTCTCCATCCTTTATCTAGAAGCCGCAGGCTGCCAATGCTCTAATAGGCCGAGAAATCCGTTGGCTAATCGGCATGGTATCTTGGCAAGATCCTACCCGCCACCCTGGGTGTAACGGCATTTGGTATATGTTAGGTACCTACAAATAACAATGCCCTAATTTGGACGGACTTCTTGGCTCATCAGACACTTGGCTCATCAGACGCTTGGCTCATCAGACACGTGGCATGGTAGACTGGCATGGTGATGGCATCAGGGGCGCTGATCTTGAAGCTCTGGGGCTGTTTGGAGGAGATGGAGCAAGTGCGCTTGGCCACCGCCAGGTGCCCTTCAGGACATCGAGAAAGGGGGTTGAATGTACGAATACGAAAAGGCTATTATTGTTGTAATTATTGTCCTATCTGTCAGTGCTGCCTCATGATACTAAGAGCGAGATGAAGGCTTCTTGGCATCTATTTCGACCTTGCTGTACCAGGCTGCCCCTGCCAATGCGATCACCATACCGATTCCATTCACTAGGTTCACATTGACTTTGAAAAGTACCACACCAAGCAGGACAGTAAGACATTGCTTGACGTTGCCGCATACTGTCAGTGTCAAGGCTCCTGCCATTTTGTTGGTTTGGAAGGACGTGATGTTCAACAGGAAGGCCAGGACACCATTACCCAGCAGAGCCATGGAGAGGTGAGGACTAAGCCCGCCTTCCTGAGTGAATGTGATGAAGCGACCCAGCTCGCCTGTAAGCCACGCGTAGATAAGTGACTGAATAGCTGCAAGTGGTGCCATTCTCAGAAGGACTTCGAGGGCAGGCAGTTTCAAGGACCCTGTCAGGAGACGATTTGTCGCAACAGTCTTTCATGGTTAGTATCAGACTTGGAACAACTGCTGAAGGGTACTTACCTTGACAGCAGCCAAGAATACTCCAAGGAAAGTAAGAGAGGCCCCAAGTACAGTGGCATAGTAGTCCCCAAAAGTACTCAAACCAACCCCAAATATTATTGGGATCAAGGCGAGATAAGTTGCTTTTGAATAAGTACGACCAAACCATTTGTAGATCAAGACTGCAGCGACAGGCGTGGTAGAACGTGCGATTTGATGAAATGGCACCGAGACCATGGCTCTATGAAGTGTCAGCATTGCCATCTGAGTTCGGGCGAGGCATCAAATATCATACAAGGAAACGTTGGATATTGCGATATTGATGGTAAAGAGGAATGAAAAGGCAATGAGAACGTAGTTTTCCTTTCTGGCCAATCTTGAGAGTTTCAGATGATGTGGCATAAAGACCATTATACCGAAGCACCCTAAAGATGCGAAGAAGGTGTGTAGTGCGGTCAACAACCACGGAAAGGAGAACTGTTATGAGAGTCAGTAAACAGGCTTCTTGTCGCAGAAAGAAAGGACAAACTTTGCCCAAGACGGCCTTGTTGTATAAAGTCAATCCCTAGGAAATATTAGCTTCATACTCTGATAGATTTCACAGGGAGGATTTATTCACCAAGTTCAGAGCAAAGTAAATCGCAAGAAAGATGAGTTTTCTTCGTGTTGAGACGAGATATTCGGCACCTTCTGTCACACTTTGTGGTGGTATATCTTCATCAAACTGTTTTTCAAGGTCGTCAGATAACAGGCCATGGCTTTGTTCAGCGGCCTCATCTTCGACCATTTCGAAGGCCTCGGCAGGCGGGAGTGGCTCAGCAGAGCGCTCAATATCATGGGTGTTAGCCATCAATGTTGCGTTCACGACCAGGATAAAAATTAGGAGAGGGAGGCCTCTTGTCAGTTGTCACTAAGGCGTGTATTCTCGCAAGGGTCCGGAGGTGCCGGTGGTAGAGAGACGGCCAAGATATGAATATGGTAAGACATGGGTACGAGAGAGCCGGATGTGAAACAACTATAGACGAGCGGACTTTTTACGCCACGTCTGACTCGCGATCTTTTAATAAGTGGAGACCGCCTCGATCACGTTCCTGCATCCGTTCATTTGCAGTCTAAGCCGAAAGTGATACTTATCATTGGCGGTAGACACGGAGCCGTTATCGTGCCAATGCTTGGTGTCCAGCCTGCCCACAGACTTTGGTCAGCAGAGATTGTATGCCTACCCATTTCCACTTCTCTGAGTGATGATCCTTTATTTTTGCCTTCGCCGACTTTTCGCAGTAAGATTGACAGGATAATAAGTCGTGTCTCGTCGCGTCTTGGCAATTGTCGTCCGAACCTAAGCAGGTGGCTTAAAGCTTACCGACTCCCGCGGGCGACTCCCGCCGCCAGGGTTATGTGTAGACCCACCTCTCTCCATGTCTATCGAGTTTATTTTCTCGAAGGTCTCGTGCTTGGCGACTACCGCCATTCAAGTACTTCGTACGGCCTGCCTCTTCCGTCATCTTGCCGCATCTTGCGTTATTGGCATGAGACCAAGGACTTGGCTATGGCCGGGTTCGCTGAGGAACGCTTAGATTGCAAAGTCGCACGGGGAGGGGCTTCGTTTAACCAGTCGTGCCAGTGTACCAGTCACCCGAGTGATTGACACGACCGGGAGAAAAGCCTTGTCTGCAAATAGGAGAGTAGTACTTCTTGGTTCCCATGTCCTCCGATTTCTTTGTTCATCTTCGGTGTGTACCAGTGAGCATTCACCCACGGGCATTCTTTATTTACTCTTTAAATATTCGACTGCGGCATCCTCTCCGCCTCCGCTAAAACAAGCCACAAACTCACGCGATCATGACTGTGAAGAGCGTTACCTTTATCGGCGCTGGCTTTGTGGTATGTCTAATCACCCACGTGCGAACTTAATTTGGAGTGGCCTAGAATGACCGCTCGAATAGGGAGCCCCCAGTGGAGCAGTGCTTGCACTAAAGAATCCGCATGTTGAGGTCAATGTTGTTGATCTGAGTGAAGCGCGAATTGCAGGTGTGTACTCGCACTGCGAAAACCAAGTTTGAATATGTGTTAAGGTGCGAAATCAGCATGGAACAGTGAGAAGCTTCCTCTATACGAGCCTGGGTTGCCGGAAGTACTCAAAGAAGCTCGTGATGGAAAGTCTCGGCAACAGAACCTTTTCTTTTCAACAGACGTCAGAGGCGCCATCAAAAGAGCTGACATTGTGTTCGTCTGTGTCAACACGCCTACTAAAACAGCGGGCACGGGAGCTGGGAGAGCACCAAACTTGTCGTACTTTGAATCGGCGACTCGTATGATCGCTGCTGAAGCTGAGAATGACAAGATCGTAGTGGAGAAGAGCACGGTGCCATGTCGGACAGCAGATACTATGCGAGAGGTGTTGGAAAAGACGGGAAGACCAGGTATGTATGGCAAGGATTGGATATAACGTTCCTTCGACTAATTTGACTATAGGTGTACGCTTCGACATCTTATCGAACCCTGAGTTTCTCGCCGAAGGCACGACTATTCCAGATCTACTTAACCCCGATCGCATTCTCATTGGCTCACTACCATCTGGGGCAAAAGCAGCTGCCGCACTAGAGAATCTCTATGCTAGTTGGGTCCCCAGAGAGCGCATCCTACAGATGAACCTGTGGTCGTCTGAGTTGGCAAAGCTCGCAGCCAACGCCATTCTGGCACAGCGAATCAGCAGCATCAACGCTCTGAGCGCCGTGTGTGAAGCGACAGGTGCCGATATCAGTGAAATTGCGCGCGCCGCTGGTTCAGACAGTCGAATTGGTTCACGCATGTTGCAGGCCTCTGTTGGATTTGGAGGCTCATGCTTCCGCAAAGATGTGCTCAGCCTTGCTTACATGGCTGAAAGTTTACATCTGCCAGAGGTTGCAGACTACTGGCAATCCGTCGTGTCGATCAACGAGTGGTACGTATGCGGGACGTGCGACATGGGACGATCGCTGACTTGCTTTCTAGGCAAAAGGATCGCTTCGCTAAACGCATCATTCGCTGCCTATACAACAACGTTAGTAACAAGAAGATTGGCATCTTCGGCTTTGCCTACAAGAAGAACACCTCAGACACGCGCGAGAGCGCAGCCATATCAGTAGTCAAGAACCTTGTTGCCGAGCAGGCTCGCGTCTCCATCTACGACCCGCAAGTCACCAAGGCACAAATCTGGGAAGAGTTGCAAATGAGTGGTTGTCAAGACTTTGAAGATTATGTCACCGTCTGCACAACACCATATGACGCAGCAGAGGATGCTCATGCTGTTGTTATCCTGACGGAGTGGGATGAGTTCTCCAACAAAGACAGAGCCTCTGCACCAAGTCCGACACGTTCAGAAGCTGAAGACAGCGCAGTGGAGCTGAGCACCAAGGCCGGCGCTCTTCGCCAGGACTCTGTCTTCGATACTACTTCACGGACCGAGAGAAGCCGAGCGACGAGTGTCCTCGATTGGTCGCGTGTCATGGGATTGATGCAAAAGCCAGCCTTCGTCTTCGATGGCCGCCGCATAGTGGATGTGAAGAAGCTCGAGCAGCTCGGATTCCATGTTGAATCCATTGGCAGAGGCAGTAGCTGAAGCCAGCACTTCCCCACGATACCCCATACACAAGCAGGACTTATGAAACCATTTCGTAATATCAATAGAGACGGACACATTCAGTTGTTCATAGCATGCATAATTTCGCTCGACTTCGCTGCCGTCGATTCCCGGACGAAACGTAATCCATAATCAAAGCACCTCTACCCTTGTGCAAGCTTTTATCCAAAGATACCTTATCCAGAATAACATTTTTGTCACGCGCGACGTCCGAGAACCATGTCGTGCAGCAAACGGCGCTACAGATACACACTTCAGCCACGAACGTTGTTGCATTCCAACGGCCGGCCGGCGATCTGTTGAACCCATGCGCCCGTTGAACCCTAAGCTAGGATGAAACGCCCCATGCGGGACCTGGCCAGTGCACGAGCAGGGATCAAGCCAAGATGATAGGCCCTGGGCGCTCTGCTCGGCGCTGCTTCCAGAATACGAACAGCCTGCCCTGGCTCAATGCACGTCCGACGTTTACCTTAGGGCCGACCACGCCGACGTTACTACCGTAAGGTACCTTAGTCACTGTTCGAGCGAGATCGCATGCAATGCGTCTCTGACTCCCGTCCTCTCCGCCAGCGGATATCAAAACGGCCAAAATAACAAAAACGATGGATTGGGTCAACAATCTTCGCAAGTCCGTTGGGTCTAACAGTGGCGGTCGGTATCAGCCTGTTGGGCTCGAGTCGGTTGCGAATTTGAAGAGTCGCGCTTCCTCGAGGGTGAAGACGGTGGGGTTGTCGTTGCTGACGGTTTTGGTTCTGCTTATTCTTTATACTGTTGTAAGTGATGCCTTTAAATTTATCAGAAAAAAAAACATGGCGCTTGAGGAATGGCGAAATACTCCTTGCGAGGTGGAATATGAGTGTGTTCGGGCGGTGCGCAGGCCGTTCCGTACGGAAAATGGCATTCGATTGTGGAGAGAGGAGAGCATGTTGTAAAAATAAGGCTTTGCACATTTCGATTCCTCTCATTTCATTCCTCCTCCGTACGAGAATTTCTTATTCAAAAATTACTGCGGTGTCAAAGTATCGCAGGGTTTAAGAGATATGAGGAAAGGCAGTATCATTCGCGCTGCAAATGGACTACTGAACCCTCATGACCACCATCATATGCCTAGAAATGTTCGCTTCCGAGCATGCACTAATATCTGTCGATAGGGACATCATTTCACAAACGCCAATGGAGGAAGTGCCTTCCAATCGAGCGGGGCACCACCGGGACACCTTCACATGATGATAGCAGCCCCTCACAGCGACCAAAACTTATGTAAAACCCTGGTCAGCTCAGCCGTCCTTGGATATCCCGGAGCCACTCTGGTCGGCTGGGGCGAATATCTCGAGGAGGAGAATCCAACCCGGGAACTCTCGCCCCTTGAAACGATTACTCAGATCAGAGACTTTCTAGTGCCATTGTCGGATACAGATCTCGTCATCATTGTGGATGGATATAATAGTGTAAGTTTGTCACAAAAGTCAGTGGCAACAAATGCTAACTCGTCTCCAGTGGTTCCAGCTCAGACCACAGACCTTGCTGGATCGTTTCTACAGCATAAACCAGGCTGCTGACCGACGCACGTATCACGAACTCGGGATCGCGGCATCCAAGTACGACTTATCCCAGAAGATTGTGTTTCCCGCACAGAAAAGCTGTTCACCATGGAGCTCGAACGACCCATCCTGCTACGCCGTGCCATCATCAATCCTCGCAGCCAACCTATACGGTCCAAACACAGACAAAGCCATCTCAGACCCAGAGAAAGCCAACACAAAGACGCGCCCCCGCTTCCTCAGCACAGGCCTCGCCATAGGCGAAGTCAAAGCCATGCGAGCCCTCTACACCGAAGCATCAAACCGCATGCAGCAAGACCCAACCCTCCAAACCTCCCACCAAGTCTTCAGCCAAATCTTCGGCGAGCAAGCAATCCACCGCGAGATCCTCCGGAGAGAATCCAAAGGCTGGCTGCAGAGTCTGACGGGCGCATTCTCCACGGATGCGCGGGACACGCTCTTCAAGCCCGAGCACACCGAGCTAGTCAAGAGTCGAGGCCGACCGCTCGAGTTCCATGTGGGCCTTGATTACGAGGGCGCCCTGGGATTCACGACTGAATCCGCACACGAGGACGCGGCTTGGATTATTTTCGACGATGAGGAACGCATTTACACTGCCAATGAGGTGCTGGGGATTAAGCAGGAAGATAGCCGGATCGATTCCATACAGTCGGATATCTTGGGTGCTCTGCCTCCGTTCTGGACTTTTAGTGAGGAGGGTCTGCCTCGTGGTGTCGGGTGGCGTCAGGCTCCGCTGCTCACTAATGTGTGGACTGGCGTTTCTCCTGCCGTCATACAGCATACTGGGATCAAATCACTGCGTGAGACTTGGTGGGATGACCTTTGGTTTCATACACATGCAAGGACTATGTACAGCGCTCATGTATACGCGCCACGTGGCCCCGTTGCGGTCTCGGGCGACGACAAGCCGAGAAAATGGTGGAGCCCAGAAGATTGGACAGGTGGTGCAAGAAACACTACTGGGTCCTGGTATCGTTATGATGATATCTGCGATGGAACGGAAGATGAAGTGTTCAGAGATGGGGAGGGGCGATGGTTAGTCCCGGAAAATCATTGAGCGAATGTGCCAGTATCTCTTCCTTTAGCGATTTCTCTAGTATACAGCGTATCAAGCCAGGCCTTAATATTGACATGTCATGCTTCCTACAAGGCACAACGGCCTTCCATCGCTGCGTCCTTGGTGGTTACAATCATCTGATATCCCGAAACCTCCCGACGCGGTTCTCCATGCCGGGGTCAAGCTATCTTACTCATTCTGATGTGGAGATGCACCATTCTGATCTGGTGAAGGACCATTCTGATCTAACGATAGAGCTGGCCAATAATAATCCGTCTCGTCGCGCAGCTCCTCAAGTCCCTGAATTATGTCCTCGAGATCACGTCTGCACTCGAACATCCTCTCTTCAATTGGACTTCCTTGGCGAGCGGAACCATCACCAGCTGCCTGAATTTCGATGTCGGTGAGCTCGTGTATGACAGTCGAGACTTGGTCTAGTTCGTGGCGCATAATTCGGACGATATCGCGAGCCCTGTAGTCGGTTTCCCTTTCCAGAAAAACCAATTTGTCGAAGGGGAAAAGTTCCATCGTACGAGCCCATCTGCCCAATTCTTCGAGGGCTAGATGCAGGTCCTTGGCCACGTCCTGATTGTCGTTATTTGCGAGTCTTCGATATGCCTCTGCTTCCGCTTCGGCCTTTAAGTGTAGGTCGTCGAGATTTAACTCTGATGCTCGAGGGAGCGGCATATCGAGTTCCGTACTGGAATACATATCGGACATTGGATCCGTCGAGGCGTGTGGTGGTGTGCCAGATGATGTGATTGATGGTGGGCCTGATAATGAGTCTGCCCCAACGACGTCTGTCGTAGCAGGTGTCGTGTCCGAAGGTGCGTCGACTTCCGCCTCGTCTTCGACGTAGGCTTGCATAGTGAAGGCTGGATGCTGCTGAAGAATACCCAAGAAAATTGGTACGATTGTCTTTCTTGTGATAGCGAGAGACGGAGGCCTCATAAGACTCAAGAACAAGTCTGCGAGTGTAAGAGGCTAGAATACTGCGAAGTAGTGTATACAGCTCAAGAAGGTAAGCGGTAGTAAGATTGTTGGTGTAAGAAGTAGTGAAGATGATCAAATGTAAACAGTAGATATCAAGTCGAAGAAGTATTGCTGGAGGCAGGAACGAACCAGAGGTAAAGCTGCGTCATGAAATCCATCACGCTCGCGACTTCCATTGGCATGCTTGCTGAAGGTCGACTCATGGATGTGTAGCGGTCGTATGTGATGTACTCGATGATGGATCAGAGTTTGACTTCGTGTGCTTGTCTAGAGAGGACAAGGCAGGGTCATGGTTGTGACTATTCTTGTGTTACAATCACACTGTACCTGTCAGGAATTCCTTAAGCCCTTCTGACCCTAAGGAGCTGCATGCAGATTTTGAATGGTTAGTACGCAAACTTGCCGCTATTGTGGCTGTATATTGACCGTGATAAGCTTTTGTCATCGTCAGATCGCGTCAACCTCGATATTCACTCACGGTCTACCATCTCATCCAGACAGGGGAGGGGGGGGGGCTTGACCCTGACTCCAGAAAGCTTCTGGACGATTTCAAGCTATCCGCCTGTTCATCTACCAGTCTTCAATCCTCCTTGCCTTTGCTCTGATCTCGAGAGACATTGATAGCTCATCTTACATAAGTAGTGCAAATGGCTGCAAGCTTATCGCGCGCGTGCCCTCAGGGCTTGGTTGTGGTTGACGGTTCCTTTCGAGACTGGAAAGTAATTGCGATGTCTCCCGATGACATGTCCGAAATCCTAGGTAGCTGTACACGGATGAAGGCCTCCCCTTCACGTAAAGCGCATTCCTGGGAATATCGTGATATGCATACTCGTAGTAGCATCCTTGCTCTCGTGTTTAGATCGAATGACTGATTGGCCTATTTCACTAATTATGGAGCCAGTGTTTAGGTGATTGACGGCTCGAGACGAATTGTCTATTCGAAGTGTAAAGCGATGGGAGATTGAGTACATAGACCGAACAAGCTCTTGCAAACACTTACGCTACACGACGTGGTCAAAATCCTCTCATCAAGTCCCCGAGTGAGATGGGTTTCCTGACGGCATTGCTGAAGCCTTCGTGAAAGGTAACCCAGATTCTGCCTTCGTCACCGCCAGTCTCCTCTTTGACTTTTCGCCTTTTCTTCCTGACATCTTCGCCGCCTTCCCTCTCCCTGGCCAACTCCTCTGCCTCTTCCTCTGCTGTCATGTCGGCGATAACTCTGCCGAAGAAATCGCGTTTGATTCTCCGTTTCTCGTTTGCGTCTGCAACCCGTGCTGCTTTCTCGGCCGCGGCGCTAGCAGCAGAAGAGGAGATAAAGCCGGACATGCCACCTCTGTTCTTTCTCGCCTCTTCTGCTTGGCGCCTCTCTTCACGTCCGAATTCTTGTTCGAGCACTTGCCGGACGGCGAAGCGAACGCTCTCTTTGCTCCCCTTAGTACCAGCCATAGTGAGGAAAGCAGAGGCCTCATCTAGTGCAGGCTCCATCCGATAGATCCAGCCTCCATTCTGGCCAGGGCCGGACGAGATATCAAAGTCTACCCTCGAGCGCTCGAAGCGAATACCTGAAGCCATCATCGCATTCACAGCTCTCTGCACCAAAACCTTTTCGCTAGCTTTCCGCACAGAGGCAGTTGCTTTCTCGGAGCCGGAGCCACCAATCAGCGCTGGCGAAATATTGGGTGCGAGGAAGCGGGTGAGGTAGGGTATGAATTCGACTGCCAGGTCCGAGGGCGAAGAATACATGCGCGTGAGAGCAAGACTCAGATTGCCTCTTAAAGATTCAAGAAGGGCGAGATTTTGCTTTTGGGCTTCGTGGGCTTGGTATGAAGCTTGAGGTCCAGAGAAAGGAAGTGGTTCCGTATCCGGATCTTCCGCTTCGCCATCTTTGTTGTAGGAGGCACCGACGGCAAAACGAGATTGTGTTGGTGTTGCAAAAAGGTTGTGAAAGGCTAGAATCGGGGAGGAGAGGTAGGGTGCTAGCTCCCATTCGGAGCTGCCGAATACCTGAGAAGATAGGGTATCGCTGAAGTGGAGCCACTCATGAGCTTGCTCTGGTTTTGAGAGGAAGGTGTCGTCTTGGTAGGGTTGCGTAGGATATGCGGTGAAGCAGTCTGTCATTATCCTGTCGGAGGAATCTGACGTGCTTATCATCTCGGCCAAGCGGGCCATGGTTTGGCGCTTTTGCGCTTCGGCCACACCCTTGACGCCAGAGATGGAAGTAGTGGGTGTAGGATTTGCGGCCGTGAGAGCGGCTTTGGCAAAGCCCGCCCCTTCCTGGAATATGCGCTCGACGACTTCTTTTGCACCTCCTCGACCAAGCCCTCGTGCCGAGCCTCCACCGTGTGTCAGGTCGGCAAGTACAGTCTGCTCGATCCAACGGCGTGTCAAGCGTTGCATCGAGTTTGATGCTGGATCAGCGGTTGCTCGCAGCTTTCCTGCTATCCATTCTCCGACGACCAAGATTCCTCGAATGTCGCCTTCACTAGTGCTGCTACTACCCGCGCCACCCTCCTTCTTACTCGTGATGCCCCAAGCAGCTTCACAGAGTCTGCGAACACCATCTGTGTCAAAGGCGATATTTTCCTTGTCGAATATAGATTGCATGCGTGCTACGACAGTACTGACTGCCGGCTTTCTCACATGAATAATCTCGGCGACAGTGCTTTGGCGGAGTGGTCGGAGAGATGGATGATAGACGTCGTTGCAGATCAAGATGAGTGGTCGCAAAAGGCGAAAGTTGTCACCCTTTTTCTTCTTGGACTTCTCCTGGTGTGAGGGTAAGGTGGCAGAGTTTCGCTGATCGAGATGCACAAGATCAATGAGAGCTTTTATGAAGCCACCTTCACCACCGCCACCCGAGCTGCCGCCCACTACACCATCTACTTCGTCGACAACAACGCAAACAGGACGGGCAGCTTTACTGGTTTTGCCACTGGCAGTTTTGGAGTCGAGACCGTTCTTGACATTCTCAGTACCAGCCATGTCTCTTATGCGGCCCTTGACAACATGGCTGCTCCGTTCATCGCTCGCATTGATTTCCTGCACTTCATATCCTGCTTGACGGGCACAGACATGGGCGAGTGTAGTCTTTCCAAGACCAGGCGGCCCGGTCAGAAGCAAGATCTTTCTGTGAGGACGCTCTTCCACTTGGTGATCTCCTCCCTTCTTCTTTGATTTCGGCTTTGCTGATGCGGGAAAGACGATATCATCCCATCGCTTGAGCCAGTGCATGACGGAGCGGTGGGTTCTGTCGTCTCCAACCAGGTCTGTGAATCTCTTGGGACGATATTTCTCAGTCCACATCAACGTCTCCCGTTGCCTTTGTCCGGGTAACGGCTGCTCGACTGATGGTAGAGGTGGAACGGGCGTGGTCTCTGCCTGAGCAGCCTCAATGTCGGCTTCCGCCTTGGCCTCATTGATGAGGTTGTGGATGTCGATACCATAATAGCTCCTTTGTGCTTTGCCAGCTAGGACCTCTGAGCGAGCAGCAATCTCACGCCCATATGTGACAGACTCGGCGGCGGTCCTCAGTCGGATGGAGTATGCTTTGCCAGAATTGGTCTTGATAGAGGCGGGGGTATTGCGTGCAGGGCTGGTCCGTGTTGGTATCGATGGCGCGGAAAGTATGCGTTGGGCAAACATGGACAAGCCAAGGGCAGGAGTTTGAGTGGTTGTTGGTGGTTGACATGGAGGAGCTGTGGAGGCATTGGTCGTGGGTGCCAGTGCCTCGAAGGGATCTTCTCTTGCTGGATCAATTCTTGCTCGTTTCTCAGACACGCATTGCTCTCGTAGCGCCTGCTCAGCCTCAGCCTCATCATCCGAGTCTGAGTCCTCCTCCATGAAGACGGCCTGCGGTCTCGATAGTCCATTGGGAGCGACTTCATGTAACGGAGGCCTGGGAAGTTCGCTGGTTGGCTTCCTCTTCGGAGATGTCATTGATTGCGGGACATGATCAATGGCCGAGGGAGACATGTAGGGCATTGAAAATTCGGGTGGGGAAGAGAGTATGGTCGGTAGTTGTTCCTTTGGTGTTTGCTCGACTAGTCTCCAATTCACTGGCTGGCTTGATGGAATGCCTGTTCGCGTTCAGATGATAGGCAGATGAAAAGAAGACTTTCCCAGGAGAAGTACCAAAAGGTCGGTCGTCGTCACTTCTAAAAGCTTCAGCTAGAGGCCAGCTCCGGTGCTGGATGACTATGCCTTTGCGATTCTTCTCGCTAGTAATCTCTACTTCCTGCGCGTGTAGAGCCTCCAAGTCGTCTGAGAAGGACGCTTCGTAAAAGTCGGATGGCGGTATTCCTGGAGAGTCACAGATATTCTCAACGCTAGTAGGCGATTGGCAATTCATTTAAAACAAAAAGACATGTTATATGCTGAATCATTGTTTAAGTGCAATCAATGTCAAGAAAGCTTCCATCTCACCAACCTTGGAACGGAGGACGCGCGCGTGTCGCGTTTGCCAAGCCCGAACCTCTTTGGCTTGTCGATCTTATCCCAAAATGGGTTTAATTGCTTCGTGACACGGCAGGAGCACGAGGGCGTCGGGTTCCCCAGCCATCACGTCTCCCGCTCCCGCTTCTAAGGCCGGTTATCCCCTCATTGTTTCTCATTCAATCAATCTCGTCTTTGGAATGTCATGCCTTGCGCCCACTCCGCCCTTGCATTTTCGACATTGTACATAGTCTCATTATTGTCGCCTTCGTATGGGCGAACTGTCGGATAAATTCACCACCCGCCCTCCATACATCTACCGTCGCCTACCCATTGTTTACTCGCGCGACTTTGCATATGCAAACAGCGTCACCATCGTCCTGCGCATGGCCAGAGCAAACATTGCCGGATTGTCTGCCACATCCTTTGCCGAGTACGTCGCCGTTATATCTCCCTGATCGCATTCAAAGAGTCATTTGTTTGTCATGTTTTTCATGGGCAGCTCTTACTCGTGGTGGGCCGAATTACCTGAAGATCAAGCTAAGAACTTGTCCCAAAGACTCCTCTCTGGCCCGACTGTCGACTTCTTCATCGGACCTGAAAGGCAGCAATGGTCCATCCATCGCAATCTCCTCTGCCATCATTCACCCTATTTCGAGGCCGAGTTTCTGAACAACGAGGTACCCAAGCAGAAGCTCGACCTTCCCGATGAGGATCCTGCCGGATTCGAACTTCTAGTCAAATGGCTCTATCAGGGACGACTAGACGATGTGGCCGACATGACGGACGAGAAGAAGTACGATTATTCCGTCGCATGTCACAAGCTGTATATGCTATGCGACAAGTTTGATCTGCCCCTGAAGAACGAAGCTATCGACCGCTATCGCCAGGGCCTGCGAGAAGCCCAACTCGTGCCCGACGCAGAGGAGATTAACGACATATATCGCGCTTCCCCTGTCGGCTCTCCTTTTCGCAAACTCATGACGCAGATTGCTGCTCGTCAGATTATGGATCCCGACACAGATAAAGATGCCGATAGCTACCGTAGATGCTTCGAGGATAACACCGACTTCGCTGTCGACATGATCAATGCCATCAAGTCCGGTACAGGAGGTGTGCTGTTCGATGATCCCACCGACGGAAATGTGTGCGACTACCATGACCACTCTGACGGCCAAAATTGTCATGTCAAGGGCAAAGGTAAATTAAGACCAAGATGATTTCCTTTGCCTGCCTCCCCGTCCATTACCTCCACGCAAAACTTGTCTTTATGCCCCGCTACACCGAACCAGCCCCCGATAACGAGCGAATTCAAGGTCGGTTGATTCCAATTTCCAGACGTCGAACCAACACGCGACCCGCCAAGATCGAAAAGATCGAAAAGCCCGGTCAAACGCTTTCTGGCGCCGAGAACAAAGTCAACCGAATCCGCTCCGGCCATAACGTACCAAATCCACCCTCCAAACCTACCAACAACGCGACAGTGCTTGTCAACGGAGGAAGAGGAGAGCAACAACCACGACCCCCCTCGACGTCGTCCGTCAACGGCATTCAGCGATACCAGCTCGGAGGCAACAACCCTATCAGGCGAGACTCTCCACACTCCACCCTCTCCTCCGACCGACTTTCTCCCAAAAGCCCATCCCTCCACGACGGCCACGGACACTCTAGGCCAGCCCCAAACGGAGCAGGAGCAAAGAGTCCTCCGAGCGGCAGCCCAAGCCGGACTCCGAGTGGAGCTGAAAGCCCGTCTAAGAGAAAACAACCCCCTAAGTTACGTCGACGCCCTGAGATTGAGACTCCCTCGCGACGGTGACGCCGCTGAGGTGAAGAGTAGAGGGCTTTGGGACTATTGGCGGGGGAGAGAGGGTGTGGCCTGACTTAGGGTTGAGCCTGACTTGGGGTTTTATGAGTTATGAAGTTATGAATGTTGGATGGTATGTCGAATGGTGTAGTATGCACGCGCATGTGCAGGAGATGGATGGGTGGATGAAAGGTGAGTTTGGAAAAGCGACAGGATCGGTTGCACCTTTTTTATGCGAATGAATGGGCACGGGACGGGGTTCGCTTCTCTGGATACCCTGGTTGACTTCGTTTGATGTTGGAGTCTTGTGTTGGCGAATTATGCCCGAGCACAGGCTGTTTTTCGTTTTATTATCTTCTAATATCAAGCTGATTACCTCACCTACCCACACCCCACCAAAACCGATTTCTCGTCTAGACTATGAATAGTCTCAAGAACACAATACCACTTGTCGAGTAGAAATAGTCTCAAGATAACAATACCAGGTGTCGAGTAGAGTAGAGTAGAGGACAGGAGACGATTTCCAGATAATTCGAATGTCCAAATCTCCTTAATCGTTGCTATTTACAAAAAACAAACGAAACCATCCCCTCTATGAACATATGAGCCGCAAGACTATAATGTACTGTACTGTACTGTAGACAAGAAAATGTAAATCTCTCCCTTATATATCCATGAATGATTCGAATCCCTCCCCCTATCCAAGCTGAGCTCTTTGCAAGCCGAGCTCTATGACTATCATCTAATCATAAACAAATGAAAAAATTATCCTTGTCTATCCACTGGAGTTTGCGAGTATATGTTCCATCGCAAAGTATGTATTCCTTTGCGGAGCAAGTCTCCTGTGGATGGATGGTTCGAGGAGAAGCGCGTTTGCGCGGGCTTGTGCATTCTATTCTGCCTTTTGCTTAGCTCGAGTGTTGGTGACGCCATTCGCTGGCGTTGTGGCTCTGGTTTGATGATGAGATCGGGTGGGTGTGAGCGGTTTTGATGTTGGCTTTGTAGACATAAATGCTGCTGTAGTATGAGGGCTGGCCGAGACGAAGTGTTGGCTTACTCGTTTCGATCCGAGCTTACCATTCGGTGTCGGTCGTGGCCGAGCTCTTTTTCTCTTCTTTGCGGATTGCAGAGTCGACATACCAGTACGGGTATTGGTGAGTCGGAATTGGGTGGTGCATAGGTCGTGATTGGGCCATTGATATTCCGAGCTGGTTTGTCGTGGAGCCGAGGATACAAGGCATGATATCCACACAAGAAGCATACCTTATGCAGCGATTTTGCGGAGCGTTGGCGCTCGTGGTCCGGAAAGTCCTGAATTCGGGTTCATGTGACTGACGGATTGGAATGAAACAACATGTCAGACCTCATCACTCAATCATGCGCTCGTAAGCAGCCTGAAGGACGTTCTTCCGTGTCTGCTTCATTTCTGAAGAACCCCTACTCCG
The DNA here is from genome assembly GCA_009982845.1 of Delphinella strobiligena. Classification (NCBI taxonomy): domain Eukaryota; kingdom Fungi; phylum Ascomycota; class Dothideomycetes; order Dothideales; family Dothioraceae; genus Delphinella; species Delphinella strobiligena. Next base: position 285,819 of record JAADKB010000011.1, read on the forward strand.
ATCGACCAGATCCAGCATTCGCTGCACATCCTCCTTACACTTCACGTACAGCGCATCGTTCTTCTCTATAACCTGTCCCTCATATGATGTAGACAGCAAATCCGCTATCGTGAGAGCTTCCTCGAATGCACGGTGCTGAAACACCCACCACACACCCGCATCGCTCTCAAATAGGGCGTTGAGTTTGAAGTAGGCACAGATGGCTTCATGAGCGGCTTCCAGTGCGCCACGAACGTTGCATTCCACCCCTCCACATGGGTTTTCACTGGCCTGGAGAAGCATGAGGCAGTGATGATAATTGCTTGTCAAGAACAAGTTCTGACGAATTAACCTGGGATTGGTTATTGCCTGATGCTGTATAGTTGCATAATCAAGGTTTGTCAACCCAGCCGAGCATGAGCGATACAGAGCGCGGAAATTGGACACAAGAGTGGTTTTGTGCCGTGTAGAACCGCACAGTGGAAGTGAAAGAGAGATTGGCGACGAAATGGTTTCTTGGACCAGGTTGGCGAGTTTCCACATGGCTTTGATGTATTCAACATCCAGCTTGTCGACGGCAGGGTCCACCAACTGTTGCGGGAGAAGCGGCGGTGTCGGTGTGGTATCCTGTGGCGCAATGACATTGATGCTCATGAGGTTCTCCACACGGTCGATGCTGCCTGTGAAAGTGTCTGAAAGTTGAGAGTGGTACTCGGATTCATCTTGTAGCGCATCTAGCGAGACATCGCTATGCGTAGCCGTGGGGGGTAGTTTGAGAAGCACTGTCAAGAAAGTGTCTTGATGAGAGACTGCTTGCCAGACCTTACGTCTTGCGTGTTTCTCGACTGCCGGCATATTCGGTACAACGATGTCTGGATCTCGGTGTAGTCTCAACGCATAAGCTTGTCTTAATAAGATGCCGCCCCAGGCATATGCATCGGAAGCATGATTGTCGTTCATAAGGAAGTACCCCAAGAGCAACATTGCCGAGACTGACAGCATAGACGCTCGATTGAGGTAGGAGTATATCCGAAGAGCCTGGTTGGCGGCAGAAGCATAAAATTCGGCGCTTTGTGTTCTTTCCTCGTAAGAAGGGAATGGCATGAACTGCGTGCCCATTGCGTATAGGGTAAAGTGCAGTGCAAGCAAGTCCGCGTCAAATTTCAGCTTCTCGTGATGCGGCGAAGCCCAGAACTTCTCATATAACGAGTAGAATAGCCTTTTATGAATGAAAGGATAAACAGGGTCCACGCATTCAAAGTACTTGGCGACAAGTATATTGGCCTGGTCCTTGCTAGGTAAGACGCCGACAACTTCCGAGATACCGCCCTGACAGGTCCAGTAATTTGCAAATGGATGTTGAGAACCAATACCGAAGATGTTGGAAGGCGTGGATTTGGACATCGGAACATTAGACTGCAAGAATGGAGACCCGGCCGCTGAGCTTGAAGCAAGAGGCACACGTGGAGCAAATTTGGCAAAAGCATCCTAAATGAGATACCTGTTAGACGGGTTCGAGGACTGTCAGGGTCCACATGCTTACCACGACTGGCGAGGATTCAGCTCCTGTCAGAGTGCCATTGGGTTTTCGCATCTTCTGAGGTGGCTTGCTGATAATTCGTGACCCGTTGTGGGTATTATCTCTAATTTGAGCAGTTAGCTTCGTTTTTCACATTGAGGCAAGCCAAGACTGACTTTGCATTTTGTATGAGATTGGCTACATGTGTGTATTGGCATTCAGATTGTCGCTTCATACACGCAAGACATGTAGGTCGTCCTCGGTCACACTGTCAACTGTATCAGTATATTGAATCGAAATCGCACACCAGAAAAACATGTGAGCTGACCTTGGTCTTTCGCTCGACACATTCTACGCAACTGAGAGTGGGCTTATTCCTCTTCTGCTTCGGTTTCAAAGACTGCCCATCAGGCGTATCAGGGGCGGCCCTCTTGGCACCTGCAGTGGTCGACCCATTTTGCGACCCTTCGTTACCACTCAATGGGCTCTCGGAAGGACCAACTGTCGGAGATTCGAGCTTTGGTGTAAGTGGCAATATGGTCGGTATCTGCGGAGGAAGGTCCACAGGCTGTATCTGGTGAAACTTGGTGTTGAACGTGTCGGCCACAGGATACCTAGACATGATGCCGCCCTCGTCTTCGTGACACCGCGACCAGCGAATCTTTATTGTTTACCTTTCCTCGGATTCGTCGAAATGCTTGTTTAATTGACCCGACGTCGCGGTATTACGCGAGTCGCACGTTCCTGGAAATGAGAGGATAGGCGTCTACGGGAATAAAAATGACATGTCAGACGTGGAGGTGCGGCGGGGAGAGTGATGTGAGTGGGGTCCCAGGACTTTTGACCGAGGATCCGTCTGTGTCAGCCTCGCCTGTCGGAGTATTGATTGAAGATCAGAGAAAAAGGTTCCGTTGCTATGACGTCTTCGATCTAGACTCTACCTTACCTCTTCGCAACTGCTGCCCACAACGATTGCACAATGGCAGAAACGAAATTAGAAGATGGCGCATTCCAGGTTCAAAGCTATCTTAGCGTTCACGACTATCATGTGCCACACATATGTAGCCTGTTCAAACTCGTCGGCTGGTTTTCTGCTACATTCAATCATATGATAAGATAAGTGCCAGATAGAGTATTCTGCAACGGGAGCGATACGCAGACGCTACCCAGTCTCTGATTTTGATAATTTACTGCCTTGATCATGGAGTATTCTACATCTAGTGCCCCTTGGACAATGCAGTCTCCCTGTCCTTCTTGATCTTCTGAGTGGCAGGCCTGTTCACGACCCTCTGCCACCAAGCCCAGTAATTGGGAAGATCATCTTCAAGCTCCTTTTCGAAACCCTCGCCCATTGCCATTGGGACCAACAAGTTCCAGGGAATGAAGGAAAGATCTGCGTAGGTATACTTGTCGCCAACAAGATATTGGTTGCCGGTAGTCTTGAAGTGCGTGTCGAGGACAGTCAGGACACGCTTGATCTCGCCGCCGTAACGGTCAATGGCAGATTGGATCTTCTCGGGGTGGTATACAGAGAACCAGACGCGCTGACCGAAGTATGGGCCCTGGCCGGAGACCTGGAAGTGGAGCCTGGAGCTTGGTTTAGTATGTGTTATCATTGACGGGAACCCCATGCATACCATTGCTGAAGGTAGAACTTCTCGGGCGACTTTGTGTAGGTAAATTTGTTTTCCTTGTCGTATGTCTCTACAAGATATTCGACGATAGCGCCGGACTGTTGAGATTATTAATAGGCGCTCCAAAGTCCATGTTGATGACAACTTGCCTCCCAGAGAGTAATGCCGGTGTTGGGGTCTTCAATTGTAGGAGTGCGGCCATTGGGGTTGATCTTCTCATACTCGGGAGTCTTAAGGTTAGGGAACTCCCAGAGCTTGGTTTCATATGGAACTCCGAGCTCCTCAAGCATAAGGGCGACCTTCCATGGGTTGGGGCCCTGCAGTCTGTGTCAATAAAATGCGTCGCATTGACAGAGGCAATGCTACCTACACCAGCGTGGCCATGAAGAGTGATGGGCTTAACAGACATCCTGATCGTTTTGAAGAGGTTGGAGTGGAATAAACAGAAGGAGGGTCTAGAGAAACAGAGGTGAGAAGGTCACAATTGCCCCAGGGCAGCGGCTCCGGACTTACATAACAAATACGTAGACCTCTTAAGCTTCTGAATTAACATGATCGCCGCTGGCGTGCCCCACAAGCCGTTGCTACAATATGGTGCGCATGAAAGTCAATATCCTCTTCACAGCATTGTCAAGTAACCGACTACTCTACATAACGACTAGATGTATGATGGCGCCTTGTGTAACACCGGGTGTTTTGACTCAGTATCTAGCAGATCTAGCAGCCCTAGTGAGTGGCAATTGTATCTGCTGGTAGCATGGTGCTATAGCAGAGACCCTGTCGGTTCTCAATTGCAGTCTTCTAGCGTGGCAGATCTGGGGTAGTCCTACGGACATCATACTTGTACGGAGATAAGATGGCTATGTGGTCGGATAGCTGACAAAACTTAGTGGGCATTAACCTGAAAATGGCGGCTAATTAGCCATGAATATTATTTAGCCACTCCCTTCTAACGACACATATGCATGTATCTTATTGAAAGTCAGGCCTGATAGGATCGTGAGGTCGCTGGAGAAAGTTGAATCAGTGGACACAGGGCATATCACGACTTTTTTAAAGACATTCCCACTCCTGCAAGTGTTTGAGTCAATTGATATGACATACACATCTCTAGCGCCGAGAAACATGAAAAGACACTGACAGCATAAGCAACTCAGTCCACACTACCGGCAGCCCCTTCCATTCAATAGTGATAATTTCCGCACTTCAGACAATAAGGCCGAGGGCCAGGATACGTCATTACGTTCCACCTTGCAGACGTGGCACCATCAGGGTACGCGGACGATCTGCTATCCAGGATTCGATGCTCCTCAACAATCTGAGTGGGAAGGAAAGAAAAATCGCCCAAGAGGTCTCGGTAAGTTGCACGGCAGCCTATGACGACATTGTCCACGGTGCAGATATGCACAAAGAGCATATGCAGGCTTTTGTCTGCGATACACTCGATATCTGCACTCTCGCACAGGAATCGGACGGCAGCGATGAAGTCTTCGATGTTTTGGGCCGTGGGAGCTTCCTTCGCTGCTCGGTACTCCGCGCTGAATTGGTGGAGACAGACTTCTCGGACTGTCTCGGTATCGTACTCGTCAGCGACGAGGAAGATGGCGATAATGATCGAGAGACGCTTGAGATAGCAGGAGGACGTTGAGTCAGCATCAGGGTCGGCGACGCTGTAGAGAGAGGAGGCCTTGTGTGTGTACATGCACCTGAACATGGCCTCAAGCGCTGCTGGATTGTCGTCGTTGCTGAGATCAAGGGTGGAATGGGCGGAGTGCTTGGGATACTAGATATGGTAAGTATGACAGTGTTGCTTGATGACTGATCTTGAGTCGGCTGCTATATACAGCGCTGACCAAGAGAACGATATGACATACCGGGAAATCATTTGTGAAGGACGAATGGAAGTACTTCGAATTGATACTCAGAATGGCTTTGGAGAGGTGGAGAAATTTCCCGCTGAACACGACAGTAAAGCTGCCACACAGTCTTAGATCGTTAAAAGCAATTCTATAGATATGTGTCAGCAGGTCACATGTTCGTGCTCAAACATTATTTCCAGCACCATGCCAACCGCCGAGTAGCACTTGTAGCTTCTTCTTCTGAAGCGACCTGATGGATAGCTTCCATCGAGGCTACAATGATGATATACATACTCTCCGTTGTCCCTAGATGTGGTAGAGCAAAGGGCCAGATCATGCGGTATCTGTTTGAAGTATTGTTCCATGTCGAGGAAGAATCCAGCAGAAACTGCGCACGTAGCCGAGCGATTGGATTGTTGTGACGACATCCTTGGTGGCTGGTCGTGAAGATCGTGGATATGGAGGGTATGAAAAAAGTATGTGACAAGGGAGTGTGCAGAGAAGGGAATCGCAGTGACTCCACCACTTGCCAGTCCGATCAAGAAGCATGAAATGAGAAATTTGCAGGAAAGGATGGACAATTTTATACATGCTCGAGAGATTGTAATTTACCAGGTGCTACCAAATCCTCGGTCGAGGTGTGCGTCTACACGGCTTGGCGTGGGTGCAAACTGCTCAATCATTATGAATAGGAAGATCCTCTTTGGCGGTCGCCTTTCCCCAGACTTTATAAAAGAAGCCGTCGTCGTGCAGCTAGGTTTGAGTCTACCATGCGCGGGGCAGACTATACACCGGACTCAAGAACAGATGCATGAGATATGAAGGTCCGCAAAGAGCAAGATGTACGAAGTTCATGCCAATTCAAATGAACTCGGTAGGTCCAACATAGCGTCAGCTGTGGATTACTGAAGGTTCTCGTATCTCAGCTACTTTTGAGGTGCGACTCTTGCCATGGCTTAGCGGTAACCTACTTGTGATCGCTGGTTCGTCAAGTGGCCATGATCAGAGGACAGGTGGCCACTATGGAAAAGACGGGCTTTACCATAAGTTTGGGGAAAGCGTTGACATGTGACAAGAGCCATCAAAGAACAGATTTCCAAGTATAGCTCGTTGACGCCTTCACCATGTGATAGCGTCAGCGCCATCTGGAGAGCTCCAAAAGGTAGATATATCCAGGCATCCAGTATGCGAAGGCGGCGAGGGAGCCATAATCGACAGCAGTTCACAAGATGGATCTGCGCAAGCCACCGAAAAAGCCTACGAACCTACCGGTATTGGATGAGAGCATTAAAACGGTCGATGCTGGCATATCAAGAAGGGGGGCGCGGACAAGAGCACTTACGCTCCAAAACCAGCATCAAAATCCAGCAGAGCTTTCAGCTATCTTTGACATTCTCGCGGCCACGCCAGTACATCCACAGTCCAGCACGCATACATATGCAGAGCAAAGTGAACAGATTCAAGGCGATGTGAGCACCCTAGATATTGGCGCAATGGGAGAGTCATTGTGGTCTTCAGAAATGATTATATGATTGAAGAGGTGATTTGTGTCCATACTAAGAGCTTGTGAACCTTGCTGCCTGATATCAGGGACAGCAGCAGAGTCCAACACAGGGACAGTTGCAAGATGGATGTTGAAGGTATGAAGATGAGTACGAGTAGACGTCCCGGGAGATGGAAGCCTCGAGGAAGCTATGGTCAATGACGTATAGTACCACATGAATAAGAAGCACTACCTTATCGTTCGATACTAGAAAATAGATGGCGTGGAAGGAAAAAGAGCTGTGCAAATTGGAGCCTGAAATGTCAGTTTCGAAACGGGTAGACGGTTTGATCGGTCTGTTCACAGAAGCACACAATCAGGTTCTCTGCCTTTGAAAGCTGTTCATCATTTGGATAGGTAAAATTTTTCTGCAAGTCCTCTTTCGCGCGATTGGAGTATGATAGAAGACGATATCCATGCCAGCCGTTGGTCAATAATCAAAAAGTAATGTTTTCCTTCCACAAACGCCGTTCCAATGCATAGCATGACTCCCAGATCAACATCTGCCATCCTTCTCAGCAGCAACAAAAGCAAGCCATATAGTCATGGTCTTATTGTTCACAAGGCGCGAATCTACTCGTCAGTCTTGGTCTTTTTGGCCTCACCTCCCTCGGCGGCATCGGGAGCAGAGCGCTTCTTGTCGTTCTCAGCGCGCTCAGTGTTGCGGTCACCGCCACGTCTATTGTCGTCGCGACCACCACGGTTGCCTCCACGGCCTCCGCGTCCTCCACGTCCTCCACGTCCACCACGACCACCACGACCACCACGTCCACCGCGACCTCCGCGTCCACCCTTGTTTTCATCACGGCCCTGATCCCGGCCGCCGCGCTCACGGCGAGGAGAGTTTGGTGCGACACGACCCTCCTTGATATCCTCGACCTTGGTATCAACGTACTCCTTCTTGCTCTTGATGTCCAGCTCTTTCTCTTCACCATCGGCAGTCTTGAACTTGGGCTTGGGGTCAAGCTTGAGGAAGTCCTGTGCCTCTTGCTCTGTGGCGAACTCGGCGAAGACGGAGCCCTTGAAGTGACCATCAGGCTTGCGACGGAGACGGACGGCGTTGACGGTGCCGTAGACGGCAAAGAACTCCTCAATCTCGGTCTGACTGCGCTTGTTCTCCTCGCCGAAGCCCTTGGCGTAGACGCTGTTGGTTAGGGTCCTGTCCTGGTGGATCTTGCGGTTCTCGTCGACGCTGTCGGTGAACTTGTCAGAAAGAGGAGTCTTGCGAGTGATCTCGTCCTTCTCATTGAGTTTGAGTGTGGACGACTCTTTGACAGCCTCGACGACAACAGAGTAGGGTTGGAAGTGGCGCATGCGCTTGAAGTTGTGGATGACCTTCAGGTCGACGGGCAGGTTGCGGTGGCCTCCAGTCTGCTCGAGAAGGTACTTGTCGGTGGGAAGGTTAGAGTCGGAGAAGTAGAATTCGACCTGGCGTCTGATCTTGTCCTTGTCGCTGGACTCGGGGAGGTCAGTGAAGTCGGACTTGTTTCCGTGTGTCTTGCGCTTCTTGTTAGGGTAGCGGTCCGAGTTGTTGCCGTTGCCGTTGCTTTGCTTCTTATCTGTCGTGCTTCGGTCAGCCAATTTCTTCGACATTGAAAAATTGATCAGTGAATCGCGCAAGATCATACCCTCTGCAGTCTTTTCCTCGGCCTTCTCAGCATCTTCGGATGTGGTTGGCGCAGCAGAGACATCAGCAGTCGACTCGGGCTTGCTGGTCTCATTGGCCGTCTGGTCGTTGCTGATTGATGTCGCAGCTGGGTCAGGCTCAACCTGGCCCTCAGCACGAATCTCAGCAGCCTCAGCAGACATTATGCGATTGATGTTTTGTTGTGAAATTGGTTCCAGAATAATGTCGAAAGTCGCGTAAATTCAGAGCGAGTTATGAGATGTGGGATCGAACGTCTTGGTGCAACTGTATCCACGGAATATATAATCACAATAAGGCGATCAGTCACAATAGCATGCGCAAGTTATTGTTCAAGCGAAAAAGACAAAGACGATTGATCTACGAGTAAAGTGCACCTCACTTGCACATTTTCAAGCTTACCAGAATTTCCCGCGCCAAGACCAACATGTCAAAGCTCCCGTCGGTGGACTCGACGAAGGTATGCCGACATACCGATCGATTGTGCGTACGGGAAGTGACCACAGGCTGAGATCTAGAAGGAGTAACAAACTCTGCATTTTATGCGTAGAAGCTCGTAAAATATTGCACTTGCTCTCTGCTTATGTTAAATCGCTCTCAGTGTAGAATCATCGTCATTGTATTAATTATTGTAGCGATCCTCAGTCCTAGAAGTACCGACAAAGACAAGACCGGGTAAAGGAGAGTTCAAGATATGTATTGATCATGTAAAAGTACACGACGATACAACTAGACGACTCGAGGATGCCAAAGACTGCAAATCGCCGTAGGGTACCGGTGCTCCCTATGCACGTTGGCCAAAAATCGTCTTCTTGATGCCCTGTCATGATGTCGTGGTTCTCACGCCAAGAATAGCTTCAACCTCGAACCGCCTCATAGCATCTCTCGATACCGAATGGTCGACCGAAGAGCTGGACATCTTGCTATGCTGTTGTATATGCCAGACTAGTTCTGGGAAGACCTCGGGCAATTGCAGTGCTGATGAAGATTGGGACGTGCTGTTATTAACTCCTGCCCGCGGGTGTCCCAGAACCTCAGATCAAATCTCGGTTCACCAATCCAGCGCCTTTCGTTGCGCCGCTTGGTCCAGCTTTCTTTGTATGTTCCACAACTCACGCATGCGCCCCGTTCGTCTCTGAACATGTATGTTGGCATGAAGCAGCCACAGTCTGTCTCTGAGCACTGCAACAGGTCGTAAGCCCCTCTGCGTTCGCAAGGACTGCCGTCGATGTATTTGCCTACTACTTCTCGAGACCAATCTCCACCGGACATCCCACATCTGGTACACGTGGCGACGTGGCCAAGAGGAAAATATTGCTTGCATTGTGGCCGTGGGCATTGGACAAGATCGATGGGCCGCAGTCGCTCCCTTCCATCCACTGCTTCAGCAAGCTCCTTGCCCATGAACCCGCAGTCTGTAGTCAGCACCTGCTTGAAGCCCGGTATACGACGCAGCTCGTCCAAATTTCGAAGAGCCATTCTAGCCATCATCATCTGGAGTCTCTGGCTCGGGTCGTATTTGCTTTCGGTGAAGGTTGCCATCATCGCGACGATGAGTATTTCCATGTCCACGCGACGAGTGGCTCCAAGTCTGGGCTTCCACCCTCGGATAAACTCTACGACATCATCAGTCAAGTTTGGAAGCTTGACTACATGCGCCGCCCGATATACTGCGACATGCCAGGGAAGGGGCATGTGGCTGTAATTTGTATACTTCTGCTGGTACAGACTTCCGAGCACGGGCTCAAAGATTCGACCATCGCGAAACTCTTCCACCCCCACGCCGAACTCCATGGACGCATCGTTTTTGAGAATGAGCATTTGCCGGATGTTGCAGTTCGCTAGAAGTATTACTTTGTGGACTGGAAACATTTTCACCCCGCCAAGACCTGTGGAAACGACGGCATCAAAAGATTGATCGCGGCTGTTGTAGAGATCATCCAGATGTTGTTTGCAGGTTATATCAAGCAGAGGCTGTTCCCGTCTGCCGTCTCGCTGCACTTCCTGCTTTTCTTTCTTTTCCTCGATCTGGTCTTGGTTCTTTCCACTTTCTTCTTCTACCGTCTGGTCTTGGTCTCGACCTTGTCCTTGTGCCTCGTCCCGAGTGTTATGAAGTGCTTGAGCTTTCGATTTATGCAGTATCTGGCGCACCGAAAAGTCCTGATCCTGGAACTTCTCCTGTATTCCTTGTTGTGAAGCTTGCTGTCGTTTGGCCAACACTTTCGGGTGCCCATCCGGAAGATTTCTATACCCGGCTGGTGCTGGGCCTGCGCCGTGATGATATGGAAACTGACCATCAGCGCGGGGACGTCCTTTTCCTTTCGTAGGCGCCTTGGGAGCGCTCACTACGCCTGCTGATGCTTGCGCCGCCTCGTTATCGATCGAACCCTCGGTGTTGACGACCGAAACAGCCTTAGAAGAACGGCCTGTTCCTCGCTTACGCGGTATAGCTACGGCTGGTGCAGGTGCCGGATGCGCATTGTCATTTGTCGAGGTATCCATGGCGATGTCAACGGATAGGAGCTGGTGTTATGATGCACGTTCTATTTCGTGCAAAGTACATCCAGGAGGCAAAATCCACATGAGAAGGGCTCTTTATTTGATTCTCTCGTAGTGGGATGATTTCGGTGATTGGAGATGAACAGAAAAAGGATCGGGCGCCGTGGTGTAACAAGTGGGACTTTGAAAGTGTATTGAAGCTTTGTGAAGCGTATTGCACCCCCGAACGATTCGGTCGCTTTTGCAGTGGGAGCCCTGGAGATCAACAACTTTTCTTACTCGAGTGTTTGGGAATGGTTGTGTAGGATGTCCGCGTGCTTGGCTGTGTTTGGCTGTATTGGTGTTTTGGTAGGCGATGCGATGCTCGGCTTCCGCTTAAGCTGCCTACGACCTGAGTTGCGTTTGGGACCGCTTGACCTACCATTACTGTCACGACTTGACGAGCAGAGAACACCTAAATTCTCCAACCTCGCGCAACCCTCCCACCTTGCGCACTCAGCTTCGCTTTTGCTCTCGTTCTCAAGGAGAATTACTCAACGACAGACCCTCACAGCTCACGATGGAATTCGAGCTCTCTGCTAAGAGGTTCAAGGCCTCAATCAGCAGGTATGTGTTTCACTGGTGCCTGGTCTTACCGCACACTAATGCCTGAACAGCTTCTACAACGATCCTGCGTTCTCCGATGTCAAGCTGAGACTTAACGGCGGGGACGAGATCTATGCCCACAAGTTCGTACTTAGCAACAAGTCTGGCTTTTTCTACGAGGTCTTTACTGGAAGCTTCAGGGTTGCACGATGTACACTTTCATCGCTCTATTTTCATGAAGCTAACCTTTAAGTAGAAGGTAGAGGAAGTTTACATCAACCTTTTTGATGACGACCCCCGTGCAGTCGTCGCTATGCTCCGTCATGTCTACGATCACTCTTACGACATGGTCCCGAGTTTAGCAGGCGGTCGCCGCGTCAAGGAGCTGCTATTCTACGCCGAGGTCTTCATCGTAGCAGAAAGATACGATGTTCCCACACTCATGACAGAAGTTGCCAGAGACTTCAAACAGCTTGCAGAGACCAACTACAATACTGTAGACTTTCTCAACGCCATCCAAAAGCTGTATCACTTCGAGAATGCTGCGGACAAGACCCTGCACAAATGCGTTCAAGAAATTTGCCAAAAGAACATTGGAGAGCTTCTGCAAGAGACCGAGTTTGTCGAAATGTTGGAGCTAGTCGCACCTCTCACAGCGCACCTACTCACCGATATCATTGCTGAGAGCAATAAAGCTCTCAAACCGGCCCTCTATACCATGACATTCTGTTCCGAATGTGAGAACTACATGGCGGAGGCTTTGCACCCGGCGGGCGTGCCTTGTCCAGACTGCAATGTGACCATTCAACGCACGGACGCAACGCTCAAAGTCTGAATTAGTCAAGCTTTCTCCGCTTACCTGACATTTGGCGGAGACTTGATACAGGGAAACTAATCGATGGAAGGCAAGCATGCCTTGATGACGTCGGAAGCAACAAGGCAATACTACATGGGCTAGCGACTAGGAACGACAATAGTCTCACGGGCTGGTGATCCGGAGGTCAGCTGTCTTCGCTGCAGCGACTTGATGAAGAAAGAGAAGGCCTGATGCAATTGAATAGTTTTGAGTAATAACAAGGAAGTCTCAGTATCGTTTCACTCCTCCCCTGAGTCCTACTTCACTCAAACAATGTGACTATTGCCTACACTGAGTCCAGTATAGTCAACAAGCAGTCTTTACCCGTCGACGCGCGACCCAATGCAGCTAAATTGGTGACTTTTCAGCGTATTCAAATTGTATACACCCCCATTTTGATTACCTGACACCTTCTGATTACTCCCATAGGCAGCACTTAAGTATTAGCGATCAGAACATTTATTTCACAAGATACTGTTCAATTGTAGACGATTACGAGATGCTAAGGATTCTACTGATACTTCCAGAGTCGGTTCCTTGTTCGAGCAACTTGTCCGTCAGAGGGCTTGAAAAAGGCAACCTGTCGAGACCTTTGGGTCAGGCTCCTACCTTACCTAGTGTAATGATGAACGAGGGTAGCTCGGTAACCACACTGGCTAAGTCTTGGCGCTGAAATCGCACTCATTAAGGTAGGCACCTTCCTTACGGTTAACGGTACTTACCTTAAAATCATCGTCCGTTCGTCTTTCGACTTTCTATCATACTTCTATCAACTGTTACCACAACCTGATCCACTAAACAAAGTGATGGAGAGCCCAGCCAAAAAGCAGAAGATGACAGAAATCAGGGGAGATAAAACCTCCAGATGCTGATAGAATCATTACTAACAATGACAGTCACTTCGACAATCCCAAATTCTCGGACCTTTTGATCAAGTTCAGTGGTCGAGAAGTCCATGCGCACAAAGTCATGGTTTGCCAGAAGTCCAGCTACTTTCGCAACGCCCTCGAAAAAGACTTCGCCGTATGTCCACCATATTTACATCTCTTGCCATTAAAATCAACATCGAACTAATTGTTTTCATCTAGGAGTCACACACTGGCGTCGTTGATCTTCAGGACCATGACAAAGTTGAGGTCATCTATGCTTTGCTACGTCACATCTACGGACACCCTTACCATCAACCCGTTGGAGTGGAGCCAGATGAAGCTTCTCCGCGCAAGGAACTATTGTTCCACGTCGATGCCTTCACTGCTGCCGACTGCTACGATGTACTAAGTCTGAGGCAGCTGATCAATGAGAGATTCCCTAGGCTGATGGAGCTTGGATTGCAGCAGAGCATCGATGACACCACGAAGGCTGCAGACATGAGACAATCCGAGCCCTCTGCACTACAGGACAATTTCAACACTGCTATCAGGGGTGTCTTTGCCCATGAGTGTGCTGATCACTCTCTGCAACAGCGAGTCGTAGACTTTTATTTCCCCCGCATCTTGGAACTCTTCAAAAAGCAGACGTTCAAGGCAACTTTGAAGGACACGAAACTTCTTGCAGCAGCATTACTTGGCAAGATCTGTCGTTCAAGCTCCGCATTCCATAGATGCTCAAGCTGTAAACTCTTCTGGAAAGATACATCGGGATTCAACAAACAATGTCCAAAGTGTAGTAAATTCGTCTTTGAGAGAGCAGCGTTCTTTTTAGAACTTTGAGATGGCTGAGCATCCGGAGAAGGGCAACGAAGATGCACAGTGGCATCAAATGATTCAGCGTGAAGACTACTTGAGATCGACTAGAAATAGCAGCACAATAATACTCAGAGCTAAGCAAAAGTTTGATTCAGTCAGTCGTGATTGTAAGTGAGAATGTAGGTGAGAGTGAGATTGTCCGGGTGTTTCAAGACAGGAATCCTTGGCATCGATTTAACGTGTGCAGTTTCACCACCAGTGATTCCCTGTCACGTCTCATCTCCTATAACCGTGAATTCTTTCACGTTCAACATCATCCTTCCATCAGCAACCATGGCGTCCGAATCATCGAAGAAGAGGAAAAAGCCTAAGGCTGATATCCACAGGTATCCATTGAACCACGTTGCTCTTGTCTCATACATGATGTAGCATGCTAAGAGTAACAGCTTCTTCAACAACGCCACATTCTCCGACATGAAAATCAAGTTTAGCGACCAGGAGATCCTTGCACACAAGTCCACACTGTCCAGCAAGTCCGAATACTTCTTCAAGGCCTTTTCTGGCCAGTTTCCGGTCTGCCTTATGTGCTCGAATCTGGTACAATTAGTCGCTGATGCTTTGCCAAGGTTGCTACCAGTGGTGAAATCGATCTTGGCGACGATGACGATCCTGAGGCTGTCCGCGCCATGATTCGTCACATTTACGACCTCCCCTACGATCAGATCGCTGACGATGCTGTTCCGGAATCCGCTTACCCCATCCACATTGACGACGAGAATAAGACGTGCAGCAATAACCTCATGTTTCACATCGGAGTCTTCACTGTTGCCGACAAGTACGACGTTCCCAGCCTTCGCGCTTTGGTCGTAAAGGTGGTCAAGAGAGTCATGGAAGCTTCGTGGGTAAGCGATCAGTTCATCGCTGCTGTCAAGGCCACCTGTTTTCTGACCGCTCCTAACCTTGCGGATAACTCCCTCCAACAAGCCTTTGCCTCTTTCTGCGCCAGCAAGTTTGACGACATCGTTCTCAAGCCCACGTTCAAGGCTATTCTCGAGGAGGAGAATTCGTTGGGCAGCATGTTGCTCATCGAGCGTATGAAGGAAGGAAGCAAAGATGGACAGCATCTCTGGCGTTGTGAAGACTGCTCTGGGCTTGCACTCACTCAGAACAGCGCATATCCAACTCGGAATGAGCATCCTTGCAGATACGCCTACGGTAACTCCCCCAAATTCACCCTGATCGGAGGCGTTAGGAAGACGCAAGCATGATCTCAAACCCACAGATTGCAGCCGCCTGGATTCAGACTTTTTTTTATGCATGCATCACGCGCTTGGTCTCCACATCAAGACGGGCATGCAAGCGCAGGCCTTTCTTTGAGAATACCACGCAGCGCTTCAAGGCTCAAAGACTGCAAGGCTACTTTAGGTAGCTTGTTAGCTCAGTAACTTTTCAGTTGCGTCAAAACACAAGAAATCAAACACATGCTCCCGATACCATATACTAAGCGTTCACTCAACTTATTTTCCCTGATGATCCTATGTGACCTCTCGTAGTCCGGATACTACATAAGCTCAGCACTTCCATGTCCACGACTTGTGCTCGATTGATATATAACAATAGAAGGAAAAAGACAAAGGTCTCCATAGTGCTTTTGGCAGCATTTTAAAGCAGGAAATCCTTCTTTTGCTCTGTTCTGAGAATACTCTATCATAGTGAGTTAAATGTGCGAGTTTTTTCTGCTTGAAAAGTTTCTAGTACTTCATCTCGCTTCCTCGTCCTGCTTTGCTTCACTAATAGATCTCCAAGCTTGGAACGGACTAAGACCTGGATGTTGAGACATGAGATTCACAAGCGGTAGGAAAAGCGCTCCCGTTCCGTGACCCTCATCACCAACATCCACCCAAGACTTCAACTCCTCCCAAGTAACCCACTTCCACGAAGAACATTTCAGAGGCTCCAGAACCTATAATATCACCATAAGCCATGATCCATAACACGCAATTCCATCATCACTTACCTCAGGTTCCTTACCCAAATCTCTATTCTCACACCCAACAAAAAGCGTAACATAATGTTTATTTTCCTCCTCCATGATGTCATTTGTGGCAGTCAGGAAACGGATGCTAGATACCTCCAGTCCTGTCTCTTCAAGGACTTCACGTTCCGCGCAGCCGGGGATTGATTCTTTGAATTCTAGATGACCTCCTGGTAGGCCCCAATGTCCTGTTACGCAGCTTAGAAATCTCGATGTGATGGGGTTGTAGAGTTTGGTGATTTACTGACCTGCGCCATGACTCCCTTTTCTTTGGCCTAGAATAAATTGTTCTTTTTCGTTGAAGACGAAGACGCCTACGCCTACCCTGGGGTTGGTGTTCATCTCCTGTTCTTATATCGTGAGGACTTCTGAGTTTTCCTTGAGTGCGTCGTGTTGCGGGTTTTCAGATTGAAAGATCTTTCTTGTTTGATAGAGAAGAGGATTGAAGCAATCAAGAAGACTACGTATTGGGGAGACTAGGCAAGGAGAAGGCTATGCGAAGGAAGAGGCTATGCATTGATTGAAGCGTGCACAAGTGCGAGGTGAAGTCCCGCCCGCGGTCTTGGCGGTCAGGGTCGCCCTTTTTCTTCGAGGCTCATGTCCAGTTCGGCGAATCATCATCTCTAGATCGATCTTGAATGTCAGCCTGGACTGAGGTGCTGTTAATCGTGCCTGATATATTCGAAATAGTCGAGTTGGGTTCGGTCCGGCCAGTCGTGTTGTACTCCCGGTCAGACAGCGCAACCTGAGGCTCGCTACGCCTGCGCGTTTCCGTATTGCCAACTCAGTCGGTCACCGCCTCGATATGAGCTATCACTATGCGGCACTATACATCATTCTTCGGTATAATGCGTCATCATGACTTGATTACACTACAAATCTAGCAATTATAGGCAGTTGTCATCGTATACGCCTATTCTATCCCTTGCTTGATCCCATGGGGGCTTTTCTGTCATGAACTGGACATTGCTGTATCTCAGTACTCATTCAGTACTTCCGTAGACTCACTTGCTGTGTCTATTCGACATTAACCTCATCTTATTCAGATCGGACCTTCTTGAAACACTCCTTCGTCAGTGGTTCAACGTTGTCGTAACCCACCCACTTCTTCCTCTATCAACACACCACAGCCCATAAGGACACCTGACATCAACACCAGGTCTCATCCAAACATTTCAAGCCTCGAAGTCAAAGAACAAGCACTAGATCACCCAACTTTGACTCTATCGGAGACACGCCCGCGGCACCTGTGGAATCACATTATGGCAAAGCCGGACCACCATGAAAACAGCAATCCAAGGTAGATTCACTCGTCCAGTCGGATGGTAATATCAGTTCGTTGACTCTCCTCAGTCTCTACGATGGCCCGCTCTTCTCAGACGTCAAAATCAAATTCGGTGGTCAGATATTCAATGGCCACAAAGCTATTCTCTGCAAAGAGTCTAAGCATTTCCACAAAGCCTTGACCGGAGGTTTTGAGGTAAGGTCAAAGTGCTTTTCTAGGTCTAAGAAGAACTATAGAAGCCTCTGGGGCCAACACAAGCTAAACGTTTGCAGGAAGCCCAGTCTGGAATTATCGACCTGAGTACAGACGAGGACCCTCATGCTGTACGAGCTATGCTGCGCCATATCTATGGTCTTGAATACATCGCAATAGAAGAGAGATCGGACATTGCGCTACAGGCAGCCATTTTCGATCTTGCCGACAAGTACGACGTTGTTACACTTAGGCAGCGCATCGTCAAGAAGCTGCCAGAACGATTCATGGATAAAGTGGATGTTCGCGACAAAGGATTCATGAATGCCCTTGTCCATGCTTTCCTAGTCGTGCCAGCTGACAATTCGATGCAACAACTGTTACTGGTTCGAGCGAAGAAATCCATAGCCAATTTGATGCGGGAGAAGGAGTTCTTGAATGCTCTTGGTTTAGTGCCTGAACTCTGTTTAGCCCTACTAAAGCATTCGTATGAGAATGTTCAAGAGGTGCAGCCAATCTACGAATGCACCAAGTACAGAAAGAGCTTTCTTTACCTGCAGGATCCATGAAAGGGCTCTTCTGCTGTCAGGCAAGACATACCCTAAGTCGTCGGGCAAGTGTATTGGCACATTTTACCGAACCAGCAACGCGAAGAACTAGCGCCAGGATGCTACGAAGACCTCGAGATGCAAATCGCATCCCAGTAATACATGGCGAATGCGGATCTCACATCAGCAGAGGCTTCAATGGTCCTTGAAAAGGGGTTTTCATTCTGCACCGCGGCGTGAACATGGCGAAAGGCGGGAATCTACAAGGATCGGTGAGCAACAAAATCGGATGGTCTTTTTTTCTTGCATTGCGAGATGGATATGGCCGGAAGAGGAACCCATAAGCTGTCGTCTATCCAAACTCAGGCTGTGCAATGTCCCAATCTGTTGTAATCATTGTGACACATGAGACTCTGTATTCGTCAGCAAGAAACCCTCTTGTCAAGTGTCGATCTGATTGTTCTCAGTCTGCTGAAGCCTAGACTACCAAAGTCCGACTGCCGTACTTGCCCAACTTGGATTGTCCACATTGGCCTGAGCTGCGTCACGCTCGCGAAAATCGATCCGACCCTTGCTTTCATTCATTCAGCCAAGGAGGCTCCCGCATCCAATGCTGAACACTTTGAGATATCTCCAATTTGACTCCCACACACTTCACTTTCACCTGAACCTCATTGGAATTTTTCACGGAGTCGTTGCAATGGAGTAATAGCTCTTCCATTCATCATACCTTGATTTATTAAGAACACATCCTGTATTCGACTTTTCGCCACAGCATTGCGAATCGTGAAACAGAGAGTCATTGCTTCAGTATCAAACTACTTCTCAAGGACTCTTGCTTCCACTGCTCAGCTTCACCATGGCACCCTCCGAGGATACGGACAAGGACAGTCTAAGGTGCACCATACACTCTAGATTCAAGACAGCTGTCGGAGGTATTGAAAATTTGACATTTCGGTAGTATTTACGACAATCCAGTGCTTTCAGACGTCAAAATCTTGTTCAGCGGCCAGACCTTCTATGGTCACAAGGCCATTTTATGCCAGAGGTCCAAATATTTCATGAAGGCAATCACCAGCGGTTTCGAGGTAATACTTTCTATTCATCTATAACGATGGACACCAAATCAGCTGCGCTGTACTGAATGGTCACAGGAAGCGTACACTGGTGAAATTGATCTCAACACGGACGATGACCCGGACCGCGTCCGAAACATGCTGCGCCACATCTACGATCTACCACACGTTATGAAAGGACCCTCTCATAATCTTCTAAGAGAGTATGTCGACCTGTTCCTTGTGGGCGACAAGTACGACGTGCCCAGTCTTAGATTGCTGTGTTCTGCATATCCGAAAGTCCACGTTAACACCTGCGCATTCAACTCGAAGTCCTTCTGCGATGCATTGCAGGAATGCTTTTCCTCAGTGCATGTCGATGATTCTATAAAAAGGCCCTGATCGAAGAGATCATGCCTCGCATGAAGACCATGGTGAGGGACCCCGGCTTCATTGACGTCCTTAGAAACGCACCGGACCTGGCACTCCCGCTTCTTTTGGCCACCTATGGTGTGTAAGAGATGCAGGGCTTGAGCTACAGCTGTGCTCGAAAAGGTGCTCTTGACGGAATGAGCATCATTACAGGGTTATCAGCGGACGAAGGGCTTACCACACCACTGGAGGGTGGGATGAGACTTGAGAAGGTGGGGTTTTGAGCTGGGAGGCTCGAAGGTAGCATCGTGTCTCGCAAGACCTCACAGCGCGTGCTGGAGTATAGCACATCGAACGGCGAGGAGTACCATTCAAGGAGGCCATCAGGGCAGGGCATCTATCTGCGAGGCTTGGCGGCATATCTCGCGGGACTTTACACCGATCAAGCAATCTGGTCTGTCTCTGTTGTGTTTCCTACAGAGAATATTGATACTTTCCCCTATGAAGTGCAAGGTGTTTCCAACGAAAAGGCACGTAGAATAGATAAGGTAAGATTCGTGTATATGCGGAATTACCTTATATCCGGTGACCGACGAGGCTCAAACAGTGACGTGAACGCCAAGAAATGGAGCTTAAGCATCACCAAACAGCCCGAACTCCACAAACAATCATCAAGTGTGATCAGCAAACAATAAACATAATCAAAATGTCAGGCGGTTGGAACACGATAGAATCAGACGCTGTGAGTTTCGTCGCCCTATCATCTTCTATACCTCACTGACCCGTCATGTCCAGGGCGTCTTCACGTACCTCCTTGAAAACCTCGGGGTCAAGAATGTACAATTCGAAGAACTGCTAGACCTAGAACCCTTGTCTCTCGCCCAACTCTCCCCCATCGGTCTCATCTTTCTCTTCAAATATGTCGGATCCTCTCACGGTGCTCAACGCGACGGTACTCTCGATGAGAACGCCGCCTATGATGGGCGCGTCTGGTTCGCGGCGCAGACCATACAAAACGCCTGTGGCACACAAGCCTTACTATCCGTCCTTATGAATAAGAGCGAGAAAGACGGTGTTGTACTAGGGGGCCCGCTCACAGACTTCAAAGACTTTACCCAGGAGTTCCCACCAGACATCAAGGGAGAAGCGCTGTCCAATTCGGACTTGATTAGAGATGTGCACAACAGCTTTGCGCGCTCATCACCCTTTCAGAGCGACGAGAGCAGAGTGGCTACCGAGGATGATGACGTATATCATTTTATCGCCTTCACTTCTGTCAACGACAAACTCTACGAACTCGATGGCTTGCAGGCTGCGCCTATCAGCCATGGCGAATGTAAGCCGGAGGAATTCAGCGACAAGGTCATCCCCGTGTTGCAACGCAGGATCAGCAAATACCCACCCAATGAAATTAGATTCAACTTACTGGCCATGTGTCAGGATCTGCGGATCAAGGCCAGGGAATTTGGTGATCCAGAGATGATCATGAGGGAAGAGGAGAAGAGAAGAGAGTGGCAGTGGGAGAACGCCTTGAGGAGACACAACTTTGTCGGCTTTGTTGGTGAATTACTCAAGGGCGTCGTCAAGCAAAAGATTGACGACGGCATCTATGATGCTTGGGTCGACGAGGCCAAGGGAAGGACGAAGAAGAAGCTTGAGGAAGGCAGGAAGAAGGGCGTTAGCGCCGATGAAATGGAAATGTAGATGAGAATGCATCTGGATTGTACGATAGGTCGAGGAACGAAGGCATGAGTGGGCACCCCACATGGCAAGGCGTTGGGCAGGGTAAGCACGCAGCCATGACTCGCATTTGCTGTCATCGAGGCACACTTTAGGCGCCATATATAGCTTCCATGAGCATAAGCTGCACATTATGCACAACGAAAGATAGATTGAGCAACCAAGAAATAGTCTAAGCTGGCTGTGGATCGAGCCATGACGCAGAGAGCCATACAACAATTTGACAAGGTGACCACGCGTCCCGCCTGTCTCTTCCAGGACAAAGCTCGAACTAACTCTGAATCTCAGAAATTCATGTCAACACCGCCACCCTGACCTTTTCCTTACCGAACAAAGTTCCACTGTGAGTAAGTCCATCGACACATCAGAGACACAAGACACATGCAAAGCTTGAGCCGTAATAAGACAGATGCAAGAAAGACCGGAACAGAAATTACCGGAACAGAAATTCTGGGTGACCTCACATGGAGCCACCAATTAGCACACCTAATATCTTCTCGGTAATCATCGATGCGCAATGTACCGGCTAGAACATCTATAATGATTAGTCTGGGTGTTTGACTCTGCTGTTATGGTTGGGTTGCTCCAGAATATCAAGTTTTCACATGACAGAACTTGACATCTGACAGTCTATACGAGAGATGAAGTCAGTCGCTGGAAACATCACACTCACGTTCAGGGCAAGTAATGCTACGTCCACCACGATACTTATTCCACGTCGTGGGTGACAGCACCCTATACCTTGTGCGACCTCCACGAGGCGGAACAATGACTGGCTAGCATTGCTCCTTGTAGCATCCTTCAAGACATTGTATCACTTTCCTTTCGGCACGGGATATTCACAGCCAGTCAAACGGAACCTCTTGATCATTACTTGTCTCACACAACCAATGCCTAAGACAACACAATCCGTCACGCACATCTAGCCCGATATGACGCCGCCCACGCGGGCTTTGGGTCAAGCT
Source organism: Delphinella strobiligena (assembly GCA_009982845.1). Taxonomy (NCBI): domain Eukaryota; kingdom Fungi; phylum Ascomycota; class Dothideomycetes; order Dothideales; family Dothioraceae; genus Delphinella; species Delphinella strobiligena. The sequence goes on from JAADKB010000011.1 coordinate 307,815, forward strand.
GTTTGATGCTTCATTGATATATGCTCCTCGAGTGCATGCTTGAAATATAACCAACACCACTCGACTATATTCAACTTATATACCAAGTACATCTTACCACAATGCGAGAATCTGTATTCTTCGACTCGAACCCCAGGTTCTATGCGTGTCTCAATCACGATGACTGGAGTAATTTCCATATCACTCACAAAGCTCCTCTACCAGAGCCTACCACAGAGGAAACGAATTCTTGGACAAGCATCTGCATCGATCCTGATCATAAAGAAGAAGCAGAAGATCCACTCATCGCACAATACTACCCCAAACTTGCACGTACCGTGGAGGAGGCACAATGGCGTGACCCAGAGTAAGCGTCTTGATTCCATGTGTTCATATTGCCGCTGACTGTGATAGGGGAAGGAAAGCTCTGATGGGTAGGCAAGAACATCCATTTCCCGCCTGTTACGAAGATTTTCACTTGTTCGAAAGAGCAGAACACCTTTTCAATATCAATCCCGGAAATGGATCTTGCCAATGCTGTCTTCGTGACCCTGAACGTCCATCGAGCTGGAGTATTGCAGAGATCGAGGAGCGTGAGGCAGAGCTCGGCATCAAACGACCTATCGACATCCGAAAGGGCTTTGTGTCGGATGTCTGGAGCAAGTATGGCTACCAATTGCAACACTGGGATTGCTTGAAGACCGCCATCGAGCGATATAACAATTATCAAGGCGCAGAAAAGACACTGCAGGAGCTTAAAGAGGGGAACATCTCGCATGACTTTGATCATCTCAGTGGCGAATGGACTGCTGAAGACTTGACAAAGATCAGTTGGGACTATCACGTTCATGATACAGGTGAAGGCACCGAGATTGTTGCGAAGCCATCAACAGAGCCCACCCATTCTACAACATGTCATTGCTTGGGAACCCAGTATACTGAGTTTGACCCTCCATACCAAGACCCGGTAGCAATAATGAACGATCCTGAGGAAGAGCCTGAACCTGAACAAGTCGACGCGATGGAAGTTATCTGGAGTCCAGCACTCTCTGCCCAGGATAATCCTGTCGACGCCAAAGATCCTGAACAACCTGGTTACATTGATGACATTGCGGATGGCTTGATTTGAATAATGTAGCTCTGGAGAATATGGGCTTTGTCGACATTAGTGTTGTGACTGCTTTGGAAGCGATCACCATCTGTACTAACATCTGCCACTAAATACAACATCTTACCATTGCAAATATCTCCTATTCATGCATCATGGTTCAATATCCCTGCCTCATGCTCGAGGCCGACAAGTAGCGCTACATTCTTGTATTCAGTAGTAACACGCATGTCTGTGCCAGGTGAAGAGTACCTAGATGTCACATCCCTGACCGTAACACAAGTCCATCGAAGTACAAACGGCACAAACGCATCACACTGCGCATGTAACCCTCCCATGTGGTGGTACAACACCTCTATTCCCAATCACAAACATTCTCGGAACATGGACGAGTTGTTTGCTGGTCTCAAGAACCTGCTTTTCTATTGTCTCACTTGGGCAGACATTTCAAGCGCAACAGTCTCTCTTGCTTGTATTCGCTACTAAAACATTTCGATTCCCCCTTTCAACACCTTCGAGACAAAAGCTCGCATTCACAATCTATACATCGACTATCATTTCCTCACTCGAGTCGGAAAGCTGAACTCTGTCTTTGTTTTCGAGTGTAAACGCATTCAAGACGTGCGGACGGTTATACCTCGTCTTGCCACATTATCTCAACTGTTAGTTCAGGAGAAGGAAAACGACAAAAGACAAAGCACCACTTTCGACCACAACGCCACTCCCTGCTCGAGACAACGGTCTCGTCCAGGCTCACTCACGTACAGTACTCCACATCTCACGAAACCAAATCTATCAAACTTCCCCTCCACAACCCAAACTACCTCCTTTACACAACCCCTCTCCCGATCCAACCTCCTTTTTCACCAAACTCAGGTCTCGTCAACAGTGTTTCTGGCAGAAACAGATTAAAGATGTGCAAATACCAGCAAGCAAACTACGCCTGCGGCACACACATCAAAGGCTACATATTCCTCGGTTCCTGCCTACGCGTAGCCAATGCCCGGCACGTCCAAGAAAAAGCATTCGCCGCATCCGCCACAGCAGCCGCGCTTTCTACCGATAAACCGCTTTCTGATATCGATAAATCGCATTCCGATACCGAGGACCAAACCACTTCATCTAAGACCGAGAGCATTCCACCCCCCTCATCCACAGAAAGCAAACCCCTCTCCCCCTCATCTAAGACAGAGAAGAAGAAATCTCTCGCGTCTGCGGTAGAGCGCGGACTAACCAAAACCGCTACGATAAGGAAAGGAAAGTTTTGGTCTCCCAGTAACAGGAAAACTAGAACTGCTGAGCGCGGCGAGATGGGGGAGGAGGAGGGGGAGGAGCAGGAGCAGGAGGTCAGGCACTGTGATCCTGAGGATCCGGCATCTTGGGCTGGGATTAGACAGGTTAGGGATGAGGGGGCGGTGTGTCCTGTTTGCGCTCTTGCTCTGCAGGGAGGGGGGGTCGAGGATGGGGATGTTGGTGAGGAGGGGGAGAGGGAGGGGGGAGAGGGAGGGGGAGTGGAAAGGGAAAGGGAAAGGGAAAGGGAAAGGGAAAGGGAAAGGGAAAGGGAAAGGGAAAGGGAAAGGGAAAGGGAAAGGGAAAGGGAAAGGGAAAGGGAAAGGGAGAGGAGATGGGAGGGTTTGGGTGAGGGGTGTGGGTCTGGTTCTTAAGTCCTGGTTTCGATGGCTCCCGGCTCGCTTTCTCTCCCGCTTCTGTTCTGCGGGGTGGCATGATTGGAAACTAGCAAAAGGGAGAGTGTGCTATAACTACTGCACGAAGGTTTTGACGTTGAAATTGGATCCAAAGCAGCAGGACCTTCTAGATCGCATCGTATAACCCGATGTAGTAGTGGTTTCTACTAATCATCACGTCGTTCTCGCTTCCTCATGACTTTGACTCATACTTATCTCATGATCACGAAGACTAATGGTTCATTCATGGCCAAAAAGAAAGTGGTATCGGGGCTGTTCAGCTTACCTTGAAGGTGATACGGAGATGGTTGTTAGCGAGGCCCTTGTCCAGACCTAAAATCCTGCCTGAAAAGAGAAAATTGAAGTGGGAGCTTATTAGACATTCAACAGTCAAGCTAGTACGTGTTCAGGAGATTGGGTAACGAAGTCAGTCACGAGACTGTAGGCACTTGACCAACCTTCGGATTGGTAATGCGGATGAAGCTGGGAGAGTACATAGGGACTGATAAGGGATCCATATATTCATCTGGTGCATTTGTTTTCCATGGTTCTTTGAGATGACCAAACGAAATCCCTTCTCGTCCTACCTTAGCTAGACCGGCAACAAACCCTGTGTGCGTGGTACAAGCACAAGTATAAGCAAACAAAGCAGCAAACACGCTCACGGGATCTCAGTTAGCAGAAGACCCAGAAGGATGCGAAAACCCGCATATACGACCACCCTCTGTCCCTCATCTCCTTGAACAATTTCTTCAGACTTCTCAGCAGTGTACTCTCTAATCCTCCTTCAAAGTCTTCACAGCCAGAGAAACCACAAAAGCCAACACATAATGCACTGACCGCGTCCTATCTCTATAAACCATCATCGCATACCTTCCTCTTTGCTCCGACAAGTATGATCGGGCTCCAGTACCTAATCCTCAAACATTTACCTCCTTCCTCCTATCGCAGAAATCAGAAAGGATAGACGGCTTAAGGCAGACACGAGCAGAGGACGCTTAATGCGGAGTCGAACCCTCCCTACCTCATAACCAGCAGCCAACGAGAGCTCAGGAAATCCAAGTTCCGACAGAGATTTCAGCTCGTTAAGCGCGGACAGAAGGAAACAAGAGGCTCTGCTGCCTTTGAACTGTGCTCTCGACGCATCATATTTGCATCGGATGGGATGGCTTGTAGTGTAGACTGATTTGGTGACTGTATCGGCATCTGTGTAGTGCGAAACCGGCGCTGTCTGAGGATGTGTGTTTCTTATCGCTGCTGGAATTTTGCGTAGAGTCAGACCTCATTATTGGATTTTGCTGAAGTGGTATATGGAAGGGATGGGCATGGGATGGGAGCTGTGTCTTGCATGGCGGAGGCATGGCTGTGCGTATCATGATACGAAGATTGTGTAGTGCTTCGATAGCATGTTTATGAAGAATACATTATTGTCAAGAGATCTGAAGACATTGTAGATAGTCAGCTTATTTAGGCTGCTACTTCAACACACTTCCTATGTCTACATGGGACTCGTGTTCAAATGTGATTGTATAATCGGAGTCAAAGCTGATTTGAAGAATCGAGCTTCCGAGGCCGCAGTGCCGTGATTCCGCCCATTTCTGCATCGCCGCAGCTGTTACTTCGCCTCTCTGAAGACCAGCCCTATCCACTTCAAAAGGCCCAATGATCAAACCTCCGAGACTTGCATCAGCCGGTCTCGCTTCTCCTGCGATATCTTGGTCCAGCGATTTGCACAAGCGGCAAAAGTCCTTCCTGGCAACCTCTCGCTGACCTCATGCCATGCCAATCCCTCAGCACGAAACTTGACAAGGATGAAGTCTTCCCTTTCGGACCATCCGGAGGGGCCGAATTTTTTCGACGATCTCTCCTCAAGAGTCTCTACGGTTTGCAAGCTTCCAGCTTGTGTATCATCTGACGATTTTATACCTTGATTCTTGAGATACTGCGTCAATTCCTGTGAGCTGGCACCTCGAAAAATCATGTCATCTATCGTTCGATCCGTCTCGAGCCCCCAGATGGGATGTCGTGCTTTACCAGAGGCGAATGCACTCTCGTCACCTGCTTCCTTCCGGCTGGCGCGGATTCGTTCGACCTCTTTCCAGTATTTCTGTTTGCAAGAATCAAGATTGTGACCCGGGAAATATTTCGTTTTCACGTCCCAGGAGAGTTGCGCTGCGCCAATAGCCGTGAGTAGATAAGTCTCCTGTTCAGACCAGAATTTACGTTTCTCTTTGACCCTACTTGGTTCTCCGCGGTGCGTATTGTCCTTGTAAGGTTGATTGCGATCTCCAGTAGCAAGACCCCCCAAAGCCGTCGTGACTGCACCATTTGCGGCTTCCTCTGCTTGTGCATAGGGTCCGGCAAAGTACGGCTGGTGATATTGGAGAGGAGGCTGTTGGTTGCAATCAAGCTGCGGAATCTGTGAGACGTTGTAACCAGGACTGTGAAAGCTCGGTGGATACTCGGAGTTCAACACAGAAGGTCCAGACATCCCACGATCAGAGGACTGATCGTAGGAGTGGGCAATTTCTCCTCCTATGGGGTATGTGGGTTGCATTAGCAGCCTGGAATCAGGCCACGTTATCGGGATATGGGCTTGATACGTAGGCATTGGCGACGTAGCAAACAGTGGAGTCGACGGTACAGGGGGAGGCAAGTCTCCAACATCCGAGCGGGCAAGTGTTGGGGAGCCATTACTACTGTGATACTGTGGTTGTTCGCCACGCAATTCCAATGGTGTCCGCGGGGCAGTTCGCTGGTAGGCTGGCTTTTTCGTGGGGCTGGTGGAATCCAAGTGCGATTGGTTTGCATTTTGTCCCTTTCTGCCCTTACCCACGAGATGCACCTCCTGATAGTCGCCATAGTCTGTGGCCCTTTCCTTCCCTTTTCGACTTGATGAGTCTCTGGAACTCATTGTCAATATCCGAGTGACTAAAATTTGGTGTATAGGTTATAGATCAGATGTATATTAGATATCTCGAGGTACCGCCGGAAGTGCTTCATGTAGTAGCAATGGTAATTGCGGGAAGGTGAAGTAGGAGCTCTCTGTCATGGAAGACATATACTCAAAAGCTTGTTTGCTCACTGAGTGCAATTTAGCGTGGGCATACATGACGGTTCGTTGGTATTTAGAAGTCAAGGTCGTGTGGACTTGATAAATCAGCAGGGCGAACATGTCATGACCAATTTGCTTCATGTTAATAATCGTTGGTAGCACAAGCTCTGTCCAAAACAATCATATTGCAAACAATGGAGCAGCGTGACCTAATGATAGAATGACCAGTTGCCGCAACGATCTCTGCAGTCGCTAGCTGAACGGGAAGATCGGCACATTCCACAGCTTTAGATCTTGTTCATGGCAAAATCCTTGGGCTGGAAAGCCGGTGTTTTCCAAGAAGACAATGGATGAGCAATTCTGTCGTGAGCAGCAAGCTGGGTCCTTGAGATCCTGCATGAATGAAGGCCCAAGATCTGTGGAAAGTAGACCCAGCTATCAGAACCGTCCGGCTCCAAGGCGATAGCTGTCCCTGGCCTCTTCGAACATTTTGGGGAGATCTTTGAATATGCTGAGTCATATTATCCAAGTCACTCGATGCAGCTTCACGATCCTGTTTCAATCCAGATTGACCTTGGCTGGGGTTAATAGTAATAATGTTCTCTGATCGTCACCTGGTATTGTTCAGATCCGGAAATGTTGTCCACATCGGCAATGGCATACTGGTGGTGTGGCATAACGATACAACCACGGTTGTCGTCTAGACATTACTTCAAGGCTGTTTATATCCGTCCCTGTTATATGGCTTCGAGCTCCAGAATGACTGCGAAGGTTCGAGTGAATTTCCAGAAGGCTCCGGACTGCTCCTCTGAATTTTCTGTCGAAGTGCTATTGCCTCAAGCGGGACCCATCCTTCAAACGCATCCACAGTCTCGGCTAAGCTCCACTCTTGTTCCGCTTCTTCTGTCAGGTAGCGTGGAGTCTCACTCTGAATTGCCATGATAGTATCAGCCCAGCGCATCAGCCGTTTCGTGAGATCGGAAAAGTTCAGCGCTTGCATTCCTCCTCTCATCATGATCATTTTATATTGTGCTGGTCGATGTATCGTGTTGGCTGCGATTCTGTCCCCGTATATGCTTTCGTGTATAGCAATTCGGCTCACGGCTAAGATCATGGCTTCACTAACCGCGCGCTTCGGATCGCTGAGAGCTTCATTGATTGCTTGTACCGCTTTAGTACGAAGCCATATAGCGACTACTGGTCTCAACATGCCCAAAGAAATTAGATCGCCCGAAGCAAACAGGAGAGTCACATAAAACAGGGCAGGCTCTGCCAGGACATATTGATTTATGCTTCTCTCATAAGATTTTGCTTGTGAGGAGGTGAAACCAAGTGCGGGCCAACCTCGAGGCCCGAAAACATTTGCCACTTTCATACCGTTAGTACTCGATATAGGATAGATTGGAACCTCTAACATACTATGGTGGAGGACCCAATCGTACCATGGCTCGGCGGGTACAGGGTAAGAATTGAATGGGTCTACTCTGCCGTTTGCCATCCTATCAAGGGAGAAAGTACTTTCCATCGATGGGGAAAGACGATCGGCAATGTTGAACTCTGTTACAGAGGTGCAATCGCTGCTAGTCGTCGAAATATTGTCGTCATACCAAGTCGGGGTTACTTGTACAGCTTCATGTGGTATTGATGGCCCATACAGGTCCTCAGTATTCTGTGCGCAGTCTGGGGATGATTGCAATGGAGATTTATGCTGGACTTGAGGCCGTTGAGTCTCAAGTGGGGACAAAGAAGTTTCGTGAGGTCGTGGAACCTGGAAAACGCCCTGTACTAATCGAGTCCCGTGAGGTTGCTCATGATCCAGTGGAGGAGGAGGGTGGAAATGCCACGCCTGTTTTGTCTCATGTGGTTGGCTCTTTGAAGATGCTGCAGACGACGGACTCTGAAAACCGTCGTAGTTCAGAGCAGGCTGCTCTATTTTCTCAGCACGAGGAACTACATAGTTTTCAGGTTTCACATCTCTGTCCAGCCGCTTGCTCCAGCTAGAGAAGGCAGCATTTGAACGGACCAGCTTCTTAGTATTGTCCTTCTTGGCCTCATACGGAGTTGTGGAGTTCACAAATGTGAAGCGTTGACTTGGTTGAACGGGCATTGCATGATTGGTAAAGGTAGATTTCCCGCAATGAACGTGGATACTGAGAGTTATACGCCATCTACCGTCAAAGGGATGCAAGAAAGACAGCACGCCAACTTGGAAATTAGATTGTCACGAGAATTGGTCCTACACCAAGGTGACGATAATCACAATTGATACACGGGGTAAAGGATCGCAATGCGGGTCGGAAACCTCGGAGATGGCAAGATCCGTGCCGAGACCAGATCATGATTTGAGTCAGCCAATCACGTCTCAGAAGCCCCCGCGACGTGCGATCCGCCGCCATGTCACTGTTCTACGACCCCATCAGATCTATACTTTAAGAAGCTAAGACTCACAAGGGCTATCCAATGATATTGGTACGTTGACCTAGCGGCTTCGTTTGGGATCTGGAAAACAGGTGTCATGAAAGCTTAGCCACAATGTCCATGCAGTTGTTCTGGAGCTCTGCTATTGTATGATGTCCCACTGTTGGGACGGCCAGTCAACCTTGAGAGCGAAGATAGTGAAGAGGTTGGGAAATATGGTACTCTTGTGAGAGTCAGTTTTGGTGAGCACTTTGACGTAGGAGCTGAAAATACGAGCATGCGTTTTAACGCCACAGTAACACGCGAACGAGCGGAATGTACCTCATGGCCACAAACAGCTTACAGATCCTCGGTGTGAGCCTCCAAACCTTGAGGCGAGCCTCAACGTAGGAGTCTCTTAGGCAGCTTTCGGTCAGACAGAATCCAATCATTGGTCATGCCTGTGGGCGAGCATTTGCGCCCCGGAGTTGGGGTGGTCACCTGTTGTGGTCGATGCTGCATGAATGCGAAAAGGCTGACCGGCGCAGAGCGGTGAAGAAGAGGCATTCATCTGTGCGCTAGCATGATATGCATGTCCAGTCCAGGCAACGATGGTACATATTATGCCAGTATCAGACGCGAGGGTTGCTCAATGGGCTTTATACTGTTTGCCTTCTGGTCTGACAGCTGAAGCACTGAGATAGAGCATCCAGAGCAAGACTCAATATGACAGACGAGAATAAGAGATCGGGCTAGCAAAGAAGTCAAGATTTGGCCAACGATGCTTCGACTACAGTACGTCGAGAATCGTCTTCGACTCACCACCATCTTGACTGTTCAGGTCTTCCAAAATCGACCTGTATGAGATACAAGAATTCGATACATCATGTTTCTAGCATCTCTAACATCAGGTGGTCGATTTGTGGGCTGATCCACGCCTCATGCAGAACACTGTTATGACAAACCTTGGATAAGGCCATTTCAGCTGCAACCCAGTCCAGGAAGGAATGACGAGCGCTGTGATCGCAAACAGAACACGACGACCCGCGGTGAAATACTCACGTCCAATGCTTTGTGCTGCTTATTTTGTCAGCGATCCGAATGAGCCGCCTCTTGAGCTGCTCAGACCAACCACAGTATTGATGACTAATAGGTTGTCTTTGCCTAAATAGTCAAGATGCACGCGGATCTAAATAGGTACAATATGTTGCATGGGGCGTCTTACTGACCGTGCGAGGTACTTGTAGGCAACGCTGAGGTGCCACGTAGTAAGCATGTATGATGGACCAAAAGCGTCTTCGAAGTATTACACCTGCGGCCTATAGGCACCATGATCTGCTCGTCAGAACCTTCACTGCTTCTTAACTTCAAGAATATCTCTCATCGCCCGAGTGTCTTTTCTTTACTGACATAACCAGGACAGACCCTTTCCGACCTCGCTACCAGCAGACAGCAATCTGGAAATGTGCAAAATGGAGCGCATGGTATGGCCATTCTGTCGACACGACCAAGAGGAGCCTTCGGAACTATGCAGCTTGGCCGTGAGTCAAGGCCTCTACGTATGCGACTACATGGCATGTGAGCACATCAGCGTCCCTCATAGAGGAAAATGTCCAACTTGCACAGGAAGAGGAGATTGCGTCAGAGATCCCGGCCAGAAGCCGTGGATGTATCACGCGTACCGTCCTGCAGATCTTGAGCGATACATGGCAGTGTGGAAGACTAAAAACTATGGCAACGATGACGAAGATCAAGAGTGAACTCGTCCTTCCTGGATCTCATGGTATCCAAAATCCACGGCCCCGAGAGGGTGCTATGGTCTACTGACATAGATGATCTAGACCGCCCTATCCTTTCAAGAAGCACACAGAGCTACTGTGTGGCATCGCTAGCGGTATTCTGATGGTAACAATAATCAATCGCATTCTGGCTACCCCGAAATACTTCAGGTTCGGATTTGCGTCAACAGCGATTGCTATTTCTGGACCGGAAGAGTACAACTTCTCGTACGACGACTCGGTCCAATCATCATGCCTGGCGTTTGTGCAACCTCAAAATCAAGGGGCGAAAGCCCGTTCGATCGACTTTGTGCAAACATTGACTGCCCTCCATCAGCCGAGGCGTGGCTGAGAATCCATCATTCAGCAGGCCTCGGTTCTCGAACGGAACTCTGATCGTGGTGCGCCATCTTGGCACCTCGAGAAAGCCATAGGATGTTCCGGTGCACCACGCAAACCCAGTAGCAATCAAGCCGCAATGATACCACCTCGTTTGATACCTCGACATAGCGTGTCCAATGACAAGACCACAACAATCCTCACAAGTGGCGTTCATCAAACCACACAATCTATCCTCTCCCACGTCGAGAACCACAAGCACAAACAACCCTCGACATCATCAGCGCTGTACACACTTCCCCCACAATCCTCAATATCAACTCAACCTCACATAACCATCACCAGCAAACAAACCCAGAAACAATCGAAACAATGGTCTCAGACCGCACAATCACGTACACCATCTGCGGCTGCCGAACCCACGAGCACAAGCACTCGACCTACGACTCCCAAAACAACCATCACACGACCTGCCAGCCATGGGAAGACCTCATCACCCTCGCCACCCAAATCGGCAATTGTCCTGCTTGCGTCGAATCGATTGCCCATGGTCTGCAGCCAAAGGTCAAACTTCTTGTCCCGATTGACCCGGCGAGAATGCTGCCGGACGTCAGGCAATTCGAGCATGATTCGGGACATTCGCAGCGCTAAAGGGTTGGACGGTCGACGTCGGCGGATTAGGGGTCGGTGGATGTGGAGATGGGATGCGGGTGAGATTTCGGCGGGGTGGACGTGCTTGGGTGTTTCGAAGGAAGGGTGGGTTCTCGATGTTGCGAGTGGACAGAATGCTAGCCCTGCGGGAGAGGGATAGGAAATGGATCTCTTCACCCGAATATGTTCCGTTCTTGTGCAAATATGTGAATCTCTGCATGTCCTTTTCTGTATTCTTCAAGCCTTCCGCCTCCGGATGGTATACTATACTGCATTTCTGGATTATGAAAACCCTGCTAGCCCCTGAGATGTAGATATGAACCAACAAAGAAATTTTCTAGAAGATTCTGGGTTTTTTATCTATCAGAAAACTGCCTGTTTCGTATCTCCACTGTTCCGACTGAGATTTTGCAGTATATTTGCCTTTTGATAATACATTATCCTTCACCTATAACTGTTGAGAAATCCTGTCAGCGCCGCCGTATATAAATTGACGCGGAAGATGTAGGCTTTTTCAAAAGATTCTATCCCTTATCCCTTCCGAAAAGACTGTTTATCTTGCACACCCGCTGATCGTCTACATGTTTCAGTGCTCTTGCATTACGATAATACAACATCTTTTAGTAACAACTCTTGAGATAACTGCGAGCCCTCGATATGTGAAGGTGAAGATGCACTGATAACACAAGCATTCATGTAAAACTCTGTTGTTTATATGTATTTAAAAACGCTCGTCTTGTAATACCGTTACTTTTGTCGACATCCTATAGCACTCCTTCTTTGTAATAATGTACCATTGTCTACAGTCAATATGTGGGATACCTGCGATCCTCTTATATGAGAACACGCGCAGATGGTATAGACCTTTGTACGAGATACTGTTCCGTGTATTCTTTCAAAAACTGCCCAGCTTGTGTCTCCGCTATCTCCGTCGATATATCATTTCACTTCGGCCTTGCGATAATAACATTTCCTGATTATCGAATTCAAGATCTCTGTTAGCTATCTTCAAAACCATGACGTATGTGACATATAGGGTGACAAGCTTGCCATTGTGACCGAGAGACGTCAAACGAATGACATAGACACCACACGCTTCGTGCGACGTTACCAGCTTCGAGAAAGGAAGGTCATGACCGATTCGTGTCTCCCGTGTAAGACGAGAATGTGGCGCAGCCAGGACCCGGACCGTCGACATTGGTCAGAACATCGACGTCTTCATGCACATGGTGTTCTCGTGGTGCCTTTCGGAGATCTAAAACGCACATACATATACAGATCGATCCACCGGGACATGAGACGTGAAACGCCTGGTTGTGGCATGACAGATCAGGTCTGTACGACGAAGAAAACATGCGATGCGTGTCACACGACAGGGTTTTGGAAGCGAGATCGCGTTTCCTTATGCGCAGGGTCCCGTTGCTCCTTGTCGTCATGGTATAGACTTGGACGTTTGCTTGGCTCGCTGCATCGAGGCTATGAGATGTTAATTGTCAAGTTCCTTGCATATCTGAATTCTGTATCTCTGATGACCTCGGATGGCTACACAGAGCTGTCAGGTGTGGCTTTTGCACACATTTCGTTCCACTCACCTCGTGGCTTCGCCATGCAAAGATCACGTCAAGGTCCGGATTGGTGTCTCTGAAACTACTTGCAAGTTATACTGACCATTGTTCTGGGTATCAAGTTGAATACGGCCATGCATAATTTGCTCGAGCGCAATTCAAGATATATCATTGGAATGCCCATGTCGATGTCTTGGTTTCAAAGAGTATGACAGAAGATGTACTACTCGGATCATGAGGCTCTGATACTGACAAGAACGTTGCGGTGGATGCCTGATACAGGTACACACTGAACTCGAAGTCGGAAATAGATCCATACTGTTTTGGAATTGAACAAAGTCGCTTCGACGAGAATATAAATATCCGGCATCGTCTGTATATATCTCATCAGTAAAACAACCTCAACATAGTCATTACCATCAATTAAAACGTTACCACTAAGTACCGCCTCATTACTTACGCTGACTTATCCGCAACCACTCAAACCCCATCGTTGCTGGAGGCATCTTCAATCGAGCTTCGGTCCGCTATTCTCTCGATCTTCAGTAGATCTTCCGGCACTTCTCCAACACTCTCAAAGCCGAAGTCAATTCGAAATGTGTCTGAAGACAGCCAGACTCTATGCTCGCTGCAATCATCGGGTAGCAGAGATCTGGCCATGCGCCAGCAAGCCCGTCGACCACGAGCATTGCGATATTGCGCAATGCACAATGGAAATCGCCCTACAAAGGTCTCCAGGTGGCTGTCCACGCTGTACAGCAACCTCTAATCTGTGCTGCGGGCATCAGCTGTGCTATCATCCAGATCTCATTGCCTACTTGGCCAGGCACGGAGCGCCTCCAATACCTGCAGCAAGTACCCCGACCACAACGGTAATCACACCGTCATCTGGATCCATCAACTCCAATGCTAGAACCTCGTCAAGCCAGAGAGGACCTGCTAGCGGCGGGAATGGTCGAGGAGCTCAACAGAACTTCGACAGGGCCGCTGCGGCTAGTCTCATGGAGTGGGGACAATACCCTTAGCATGTCTCCTTGCAACAGCTACCAGGCTGGGGCGGTCACTCCTTAAGTCTCTGCGTCTTGTTGCTGGGTGTGATTGGATAGGATCGAACGTCATGGAATGTTTACGTTTCGCCGGTCGTGGTCCTTGGGTCTGCTTTGTTTCTCGCGTCAGCGTTTCTCATCTTGTTTCGTTCTGATTTTTTTGCTCATTTAGTTCAAGATAGCCGCGCCAGGCGCGCCGGAGTAATTGAATCTCTCACAACCCCTCTTTTTCGATGTTCAGTCAATAAATATCCTCATCTATGAAGTTATCAGGTATGTCTTGGTCACCAGACCTCAAATTCCAGATGGACCGTTTCGTCGTAGGAACGAGGCGTAATCTGGGAGGTTCTGGTGAGAGTTGCGATTCCCGGCGACAAAGCGACCCCCCTCCCCAACCCAACACTGTTCAAGTGGCATCTCGCCTCATATATATGAATGGTCAGAGCGTGATGGCATGATAATGGCTGACTTTCTCAGCTGAGCCTACCTTACCTGGTTTGCTGAAATAAACTCCATGTCCTTGGCGCTTTCGTAATTAAGGACTGTGCACAAAATGGCAGGAGCGTACCACGAAAGCTAAGGTACTTCTACAAACAAACCATTCTCTTGGCTATAGCTTATTTTGATGCGCCAGCGACGTGGCGTCACTTGGAAGCGTGACGTTCCTCAGCATGCATCAAGTGGCGAGGATTGCACGCGGACGTGATTGCTGACCCCTTGAGATTTCTGTTACAGTATTGAGCAATCAAGAAAACACCATAAATGTAGTCCTTGGTTGTTCTCTTACCTCTGTTCTTTCCACCACCACAGACACACCAAAGCCACGCAGCTATAGGGACTAACCATGTGCTATTATATCAACCACATATACGATACCTGCAATCACTGCACACACGACCTTGTCATGTGTAGCAACCCAAAACCTCAATCTGGGCTGAAACAAAGATCCGGCCAGGAAACATGCGCCGAAATTCGGGAATTGTCGGACCCACGAAAGACAAAGCAGTCTTGTTGGAAATGCGAGAACAATTATCCCCCTTCGCCAGACCGTAAGCCGCCAGCCGATCCCCACGTGCGAATCAGATTTGACATACCTGCAGACGGACCTGAAGACCGGGTCCACCAAAACGTGGACAAGCAGAGTCGTGCGGGTCAAAATGCCATGGCAGAACGCAAGACAGAAGGTCCTGAGTGGGTCAAGGAAGATGTGCAGGCTATGACCAGAGAACAGCTAAGAAGCCGATGGGAGAGGTCCAGAATGGACCCAGATGATCCCGGAGTGTTTCCAGCGATCGGTCGTAACAGGCACAACTCTGGACTTTGAGGGTAGATTGCCGAGCGACTGCGCATGGGATGTACCAATGTATCCGTAGCACAGCTCGGGAATCAGGTACAGACAGACCCTATGCTTAAATCAAATCATGATTCACCAGTGGTTGTTCCACAATCAGAATGTATTTGCTTGCCATGTTGCACGACATTTCGAGGTACTGATCGCATGACTGGATCTGCTGACAGTCCTGACTCAGCACAGAAGCTTAACATAATTACTTGCCCATTCGCCACTTTGACATGGTTTCGAAACAACACATATAAGAAATCGGCGCAGCAACCGCCAAGAGGTGAGGTTGTGGCCTGCCTCAGATTCGGTTTGTGATGGTACAAGCATGTGCAAACAGATGCAAACATGGTACTCCCAGACCTCGAACCGAGCGAACCTCGGCAGTGACCTTATCAGCTTCCCTCTCCGCGATTATCTCCGCACTCACGGACTTGAGGAGAGCTTGGAAACGATATGTAAACACGTTCGTACCAGCTAAGTAGCCGTTCTTACTGTCATCTCTTTTCTTTCACTATTTCTATCTGCAATCAATATAATTCAAGACTCAAAACGAGCTCCATTGTAGTACTGTGTATATCCACAATGCCGACAGCAATCACAATCCGGCAGGTACCGGGCAAGCCAGGTCAGGTTTGGTATCCATTAGACAAGATCCAAGTTCCTCACAAGGAACCTGGTCCGAACGAAGTAAGCCATATTCATACCGTTTACCTTAGTTTGTCATATCCTTTTTCATGATAAGACATGATCTTCATCGTTCCATACACATCTCCCGACACCATGACTTGTGCCTCCACCATATCATCTACATCTCTCCGCCATGCGCGACTCTCTCGTCCAATTTCCTGAAACGCTACTCCACACATCACTGACAACTTCAGGTCGTAGTAAAGATCGAAGCAGCAGCCCTAAACCACCGCGATCTCTTCCTTCGCCAACACCTCTACCCAGGCACCACCTTCGGCGTGCCCCTCCTAGCAGACGGCTCAGGCACCGTCATCGCAACCGGCAGATTCGCCAAACAATGGCTCAACAAGCGTGTCATCCTCAACCCAGGATCAGGCTGGAAATCCGACCCGGAAGGACCGGAATCACCAAAAGGCTACGCCATCCTCGGCGGCACGAAATCGAATCCCTTGGGCACACTACAAGAGGAAGTGAATATAGACGCAGGAGAACTAGAAGAGGCGCCAGGCCATCTATCTGCCGTTGAAGCCGCCGCATTGCCATTGACCGGACTAACAGCCTGGCGAGCCACAGTGACCAAATCCGGGAACGCGCTTCCGGGGCGGAACATTCTCGTGACGGGAATCGGCGGCGGTGTGGCCATCCAAGCCCTTCTCTTCGCCGTCGCCAAAGGCTGCAACGTCTACGTGACTTCGGGCAACGCCGACAAACTCAACAAGGCCAAAGACCTCGGAGCCAGAGGCGGCGTCAACTACAAGTCTGACGGCTGGGAGAAGGAATTGCTGAAGCTGTTACCCAAGGACAGAAAGAAATTCGACGCTATCATCGATGGCGCCGGAGGCGATATAGTGCAGAAAGCATCGAAGCTATTGAAAGTGAGTCGACCACGAAAGTTTTGAGCAGACTGAATGAACTGACTCACTGACTCTGCACAAACAGGCCGGTGGCGTCATCGTCAGCTACGGCATGACCATCTCCCCCAAAATGCCTTTCCTCATGGGCGCCGTACTGCAGAATATCGAACTGCGGGGCTCGACCATGGGCTCGAGAAAGGAATTCGCAGAAATGGTCGCCTTTGTCTCGAGCCACAAAATCAAACCCGTCGTCTCGCGAATAGTGCAAGGTCTCGACAATATCGCCGGCATAGACAGTCTATTCGAGGACATGAAGAGCGCGAGCCAGTTTGGAAAATTGGTCGTTCAGGTCGAGGAGGGGGGCGTGAAGAGTAAATTGTAGATTCCTCGAGTAGATAGCGCACTTGCTTCATGATATGATGTGATCGTACATTATATCTGCTGATCGTGAAAGGGTAAATTGCGCCGTCTAGTGCCTTTCAGACCTCCGCTACTCATTGCACCTTTCCCAGTAGAGTCATAGAAACCATATACTGCGTCGTGCCGGATCCGCCATGTCCCTCCTCCAGGCGATCCAGGTGTAGAAGACTTCCCAGCCCACCAGTGATCCGATCTAATCCTCCCTCCCTCCATCCCGCCCTCCCTCTCTACCTACTATTAGGTACCTTACTCAGCCTCGACGTCCAAGAGCAAGGAGCCGGATAAAAGGGGAGGGCTAGTATATCCCGTTCTGCTTCAGCAATGCGATGCAATCCAACCCAATCCAATCCAATCCAATCCAATCCAATCCAATCCAACCCCTCTGCCACTTATCCTTCAATCTACGAATCCAGGGTAAAGCGACAGAGTCAAGCAGCACTGTCTGTATGGTTTCCAGTTTGTTATCTGTCCACTGTCCATTACATACTGTCCATTGCACACTGTCCACTGTCCACTACACTCCACTGTCTCTAAAAATAAGAAAGAAAAAAGAAAGAAAGGAAAAAGAAGAAAAGGACAGAAAATCTCGGATATTGCTCACTCACTCCACCCTCTACTAAAGGGGAAGAAATATTGCAAGAGATTCTTTTCTCGATATACGCGCGTAGAAATCTGTGTCGCGGAAACTAGAGAGAGGAAATCGAATTATGTGGAGACTAAGGTACCTGGAAATGCACCTGAGATATACTGTATACTATACTATAATTACTTTAAACCCCCGAGACTTGATTCCAGGGCTTGATTTCGGGGCTTGATTTCCTGTCGAGCTAAGAAAGAGACGGAGAAAAAGGAAAGGAAGAGGAAAAAAAGAAGAAGGGAAAAGAAAAGGACATTGCTAACTCACTCCACTCTCTGCTGAAAACCCGCAAGAGGTTTTTGATATACATGGGATATACGCGGAATTTGTAATTCGTGTGTCTGGGTTTGGATAACGTGAAGGCTAGACAGTATATCTATCAGAACCCTACGGGGCTTGATTTCCTCTCGGTTTCCTCAGTTCGGTCAGGAGAGACGGAAAAGAAGAAAGAATAATGATAAGAGAAAAGGAAGGAGACGGAGAAGGATGACAGTGACAGTAGCAGTGACAGTAGCAGGAGGAATACCGGATCGATCGCCAATCCTCTCCACATCCCTAGCGATGGACGGAACCAATTCCACAGCGCACTGACAGACACAGCGTGGCACGGGCATGAGGTTGATGGGGAAAAGTCCGAGTAAACCACATATATACACACATGCACATCTACGACCCGCTCATGGCGAATGCAACATCGACAAGAAATAAAGAGAGAAAAAAACATAGACACAAGAAAGAGAAGAGAGAAAAAGGGGTTTCGAGAAAAATCTAGGATACGATTCTTACACGAAACTCCCAAAACACCCATCACATCCATCACATGCATCCTTTTCACAATCCGAGCTTAGACCCCCTTATCTAGCGGGTGGGCTCCTCATCCAAAGCATTCATTCAGATCCCAAAACTTCCATCAAGAGGAAACCCACTTCTCAGCGCCTCGAAGCCACGCTCCCGTTTCCGCTGCCCCGTCTGCTTTCCTTGGCTCTATTGGGAGAAGGGACCTCGCTCTCGCGTCTGGGATGCGCACTTCCTAGCAGAGCAGGCTCGATCTTCACGCCCAATCTGGACTCTGAAACTTTGGCCCAGAAACCCTGGACGGCCTTTTGCAACTCATTGCCCATTTCTCTGCCCAGCAGGCCGACGGCAAGAGGCGCGAATGTGGGTGTGTGCTTGGCGAAATCGGGTTCGTCGAAGTTGGCGACTCCGTCGAGCACATCTACTACCACTGGTCGCCATGTGACTATGTTTCTCTGCTGCGTTTCTTCGTCCAAGTGGATGTACGAGCCTACGATATCGGCGCACAGGGGGATGAGTGCGGCTTCTGTTTCTGCGCGCGAAGCGCGACGTTCGGCGCCAGTGTCGGCAAACATGCGGAGGAGGATGCTGACGTAGACCGAGGCAGATCCGCTTTCTTGTTTTAGCAGGTTCGGTGGCTGCCGCATGAAACCTTCCCTGAAAAGACGTGTTCGCAAGTCGCGGTCCTCGTTGAAGCGTTTGGCAAAGTGGTAGGATTTCTTCAACAGAGCCATAAGCCGAAGGAGTTCATGTGAAGGGATGGATGAGTATACACTGTCGACGGAGAAGAGCTCAGAGACGGTCTCGATCATAAGTAGTTGCAAGACGCATTTTGTGATGATTTGATTGAAGAAGCGGCGGCGGGCAGCCGTGACAGGGACTGTGGAGGCTGTTTGGGAGGGCGTTTCAGGAGCGAAGGCTTCAAGATCTGGCCCTGCCGATTCGATGGAGTGGAGGGTTGTGGTTGTGTTTGCTCGGGAGCGACGTCCGCCATTGACGATAGGCGACTCGGAGTCTGCGCGTGAGGGTCCTCCGTTCATCCTGAGGGGATTGTCTTCCGATGCTACGGCTGGGTCTGAGGAGTCGGTCTCCTTGAGTGTAGGCCTCGTCTGCGAATCGCTTCGAGAGTATGAAGATGATGTTGCGGCCGAGAAAAGAGCCGTAGCTTCTGTACGAGCAAAGAGGTCGACAAATGCACCGACTATTTGGTCCCAGTGTGAGGCGTTGAATTTTGTGACATTCTGAAGAATAAGTTGTTGCAGACAATTACTGCCAATTCGAGCAAGGGTATCATTTTCTTGACAGATGCATAATGCAAGCAAATCGAGGAAGCGATCGAGCATGTACTCTAGAGACTCGAAAAAGTGAGTAAAGAGGCTGATCATGTTGCGTAATGCCTGAATCATGGTTGTGGAGAGCCAGACAGACAGCTCTTCGTGGTTAAGTGCTTTGGACATTTCAGACTTGGACTTGAGCACCATGAAGATTGGGTATAGAAGTTGTCTCCATAGGGTGTCCCAGAAATTCCGAGGGAAGTCCCCGCCGTAGCGAGTGAGGGTATCAAAGAGGTAGTTTAGCGCTCTGGTATGGTTGTTAACTTTTATAAAAGAGATTCAATGCGTCACATACCTTGATCGGACTTCCAGATCTTCGCCAGTCATCAAGACGTCGTGGAACGCAAACAGGACAGGGAACCAGTACTGCTCTTCTTGAGTCTGCCTCGTTGGTTGTTTTGGCAAGCCTTCTGCTTGTGGTGCGTCTTTTGTTGTGTTGGCCTTGAGACTCAAGGGGCACTCAGGCGTTCGCAGCATTTTTGGGACCGACATTTTCAACGTTTCAATTGCTTGCAAAGACTTCTTTTGGAACTTGTGGTTCTTGGAGAATTCGGTCAAGCAGACAATGAGATCAGCAAAGGCGCCTTGCGTGATGACGACGGCGAATCTATCATTGTAGACCTGGGTAACGTTGTCGAAAGCGAGATTGACAATGGTTTCATAAGGCTCACGCGCGGCGACAGTAAAGACACCGAACATGGTCTTCCATCCTGACCGGATGTTGTCACCTCTCGCCTGAATCATTTGTATCAAGCAGCGCAGAACCATGTCTTTAACGGCGACCTGCTTGGCGTTCTTCAAGATGTGTTCAAAAGGCTTCAAAAAGTCCTTTTGGAACTTGAAACCCGGCAATTCTTCAAGATCCATGAAACGCATAGACAATTGACGTAAAGAGTTTAATGCAAAGTAAACGACGTTGGTGTTGTTGTGACAGCCAACTTCGATGAAGTGGTTACCCAAGATCTGCCATATACTCGACCACTCGAAACGCACACGAGTCATGTTGTAACCAGAAATCTCGACAATCTTTTGTAGACTGTATGTCCGCGGAGAATCACTTTGACCTGAGGATTGGATCTCCTGCCAACTGACCTGAGTCAAAGCTCGCACCAAGTGGACAATGGCGTCTCCTGAGAGGTTGGCGGTGTTGGTGAAGATACGGTCAACGCCGCGGATGATGTCCGCTGACCTACTCTCTTCGGCAATGGCGCTTTGGTAGATGGAACCGCTTACTGATTGTCGACTCTTATGCCGTTGAGGCACGTTCAATGATTTACGATTTTGTGGAGTGGGTGGAGCAGCCGATCTGAGAACATCGGGCACGTCGCCCTCGCTGACACCAGTAGAGATGAGTTGAAAACGGTCAAGCTGACTGATGGAGGTGAGGATGTCTCGCCAAGACTCTCGAAGCAGATCACCTTGGTTGATTGCAACATCAATCAATGCCTTCAGGGCCTCGACGTTCTTGGCTTGCATCTCATTGAAGTTGTAGAGGTTTGTGAATCGCGCCACGGCACCGACAAAAGCCTGGCGAGGATCTTGCAAATCGAATAGACAAGAAATACGAATGGCAAGCTTGAGACCTTCCATGCAGAGCTTGACTCTCTCCAAGTTGGAGGTCTCCTGTGCTTGACCAGATAGAGCAGTCAAGAAAGACATCCAGGTGGCGTCGAACATGGGACCAATGTGACGGAAGGAGGTAGCAGAAATGTATTTTGTACCAACCTTCAATCCAGCCCGCCGCTGAGCTCGCATCAAGGTCTTGAATTGCAGTTCAGTCCTGCTTGATATCTCCTCAGAGGCCTGTTGGGCAGCCTCCCTTTGCAAGTCGCGTCCAAAGGTTGCTACCGCTTGTCCAATATTTGCGGCAAGACCGTTGTTCTGCTGTGGAAGCATGCCGAGGTTCGCAGCGTTCTCCCGTTCTGTGTTCAAAACAATCTCATTCTTGGATATCTCATCAAAAATGCCAGTCAAGTACTCATCAGGCAAGCTTTGGCCATCGTTGATGCCTCTGTTATTCTTGATGAAGTCTTCGGGGGTCATTCGTTGCTTGACCTGCGCACTGTGCTGATCGGTGTTGAGCATGACGACAGAGTAAGACAGCACGTATGCGGTATCGGCATTGGCAAAGGCGTTTGGATTACCGCTCAGATATCTCTCAGCGAATTTGAGCATCAAACGATCAATCTTCTGTGCTTCACCAGGAAGACGGAAGCTTTGAAGGAAGCGTCTCAAGGCGTCAACGAAGCGACTTTTGGTGAAGTCCATGTGATCGACAAAGGCATGCATGATGGCAATGTTTTCCGGATCGCCTTCTCCCAAGTACTCTCCCAAGGCTTTCTTGTCTATGCGGTCGTTCGAGAGCAAGAAGCCGGCAATGTCTGATGGGGAGTTGGAAGGGATGAAGCCATCGTTGAGCAAATCCTTGATACCACGCTTGGGCTTGAAATTGAATTGCTTGATAGCCTTGTTCAGGGCTGTTTTGCGCTGCTTGACGCGTTCCAGCTCTGCAGGGTCATCCTCGGCAAGGGGTGTGCCAGGCGTGGCGTCGTCTGTCGAGGGAAGTGCAGGAGAGGGAGCGAGGCCGTTCTCACGTACATCCAATGAATCCCGGATGTCATCAATGGAAGTGCGAGAGTCTCCGTTGTTCATGGAAGAAGCGGCGGAGAGCATGCCTTGCTGTGACCAGTTCACCATGGATCTCAAGGTTTCGACTAGACATTCGAGGGATTGCTGCTTGATAGCGAAGTCGAGAGGAATATCCTGATTGCTGTGCTCTGGTGTTGTGTGAATGGTGGCGGTTGAAAGTGAGGGCGGAATGGTACTCTGGTTCTGCCAATCCGAGATGGCGTTACCGTGCTTGGCCTGATGTTCGTGCCAGCGCATCTCTTGCTCTGCAGTGACTTGAACGGGAGTGCTGGCCAGGCGAGACAAATGTTCGATGATGCGCTGGTACATGTTATCTATGGCGGTCCGATCACAATCATAATTGAGATAGATCTCGACAAGGGCTTTCGGGTCAGAGGCCAGCCTGCTGAAGACGGTGATGATGTACTGCTTTTGGAAAGCAGGAGCAGCACGCTTGTCGAGGATGGTAAGATAAATCTCCTTGAGGAAGACCTCGATCTCCTTCTTCATGCTGATTCGTAGGGTGCGCATCATGATGTAGAAAATCTCTGTGCAGACCTCAAAGACCCTGTTAACGGAGCTTGCACCGTTTCGACTCAGACTCAGACAGACATATTGCTTGATTGCATTTGTGAAGTTTGTGGGCTCGTTGTTGCTACTGCTGCGAATGGTGGAGTGGGGAGAAGTGAAGACGACCGAGTGGTTGTAGAGGAGGGTGTGGATAATGTGCAAGGATAGCAGCTTGGAGCGCATGCCCTGTGACTTGATGTCGACAGCCTCTTCGACACGCAAGGGTTTGGTGCTGAGCTTGCACATGGCGCGGAAGACGAGGAAGGCGTCCTTGATGAAGATCTCGTCCTCCTCGTCTTCTTCGGTAATGTCTGATCCATCAGGATTTACGGTAATGGCAGGAATGTCGGTGGCAGAAGCGTTGCGTGGAGCGCGACCCTTCTTCACACGCGTGACCATTGTAGGAGCATTGTCGGCGATTCTCGCATCATCGAAACTCTTCTTGGTCTCAAACGTCTGCAGTGTCATCCTGGTGGCGTCCACATCTTCCTCTTCCTCGTCCTGCTGACCTTCTGCACGGGCTGCTTCTTCGTCGATGGGGGTCTGGGTACCGTCTGACGGGCTATCGGTGGGGCCAGGAGTGGTATTGTCGAGAGAGGATGCAGAAGTATTTGATCTCGCGACGCGGTGTGCGAGACGTGTCTTTACTCTTTCAAAGACAGTGCCTACCATTTGCGTGAGGGTGCCTTGAGCGATCTGCTGATTGGCGCTTGACTTGGAAAGTAGGAAGATGTTGTATGTTTGTCTCACACTCTTCAACAGGCCAGCACCATGAACGACAATCTTGTCATTGAGAATGGCGGCGAGTAGAGACTTGATGATCTGCATCTGCACCTCGACAGGAGTAGCCTCGCCCTGGAAACAGTCGCATATTGTGTCGATTGCTCTTTCGATGAGCGGAATCTTGGGCCGTTGACCCTCGACTTGTTGCTCGGTCGGGATTGAAAAGTAAGAGTAGCTGATGAGTTTGCCGATACAATCCAGTGCCGTCACGACGACGGCGACCGTGTTTGCTTCGGTGGCCAGGTTCAGAGGCTCATACAGTACCTCTGGATTGGTTGTGGTGGGGTCGCCTTGGTTCTTGATGGCAGTCAGCGCGCGTTGAACAGACTCGCCCAGCTTCTTGTTCTTCCGCGCATCTTTTGAGGCAGCAATGGATTCCAAGGCTGACACGACGAAGACCATGGAAGAGCGAGTGGTGCCCATTCGGCCTGGCGCATTGGTACCGGTGGTGGATTGGGAATCTGTTCGGTGGCGGACTGTGCTTTGACTAATTGCTCGAGAGTGTGTCGTGGGCGTGAATTGACCCTCATTCACTTGAGGAGTGCCAAATGGTGATTGTTCGACATTAGATGCTGCAGATGGTGTGGCCGCCGGAGCGAGACCTCGTTGCTCGTGCGCTTCATGTTGTGGTGGGGACTTTGGTTCTGCGGCAGGGGAGGGTGTGTCCGACGGTACGTCCTGCGTTGTGTGCTGTGATGGTAATGGCTCGTGGGCTGCTTCATCTTCGTCAGGCGAGTCTCGAGAGTACTCAAATCGGGGTTCTTCTGAATGGTCGAGAGCGGGAGTATCGAGCGAGACATCTTCCAATTCTTCCTGTCCCTGCCCCTGTTCTTGGTCATCTCCCTCTACGGGACGACTGTCGAGCTGTGCATCTGCCACCTCTTCATTTGATCGCGACTCCGCATATTGCGGAGCAGTCGGCTCGTTGTCTTCCATGCCTCCTATTAATTATCGACAATGTTTATGCATCAGATCTGGCATCCATAAACCGCGTCTCTTGATGGGGAATACTGCGGGAAAGGGGTCCCGAATGGCTGTACACAATAAATTCAATCTCGTTGTTTTGTCCAAACCGCTACTCGTACATTACAGCCACGAAGCTGCCAATAAGCTCCCGATCCGGCAAGGCACAGAGGTAGCCCTTGTGCTTGAGTGGTGGACACGGCGGAGTGAGGGCATTCCCGAGTCATGATTCCTGATAAGATTTGTACACCGATTTGGACACGGTTGCCCTCAATCCACCACTCACAACGCACCGCTGGTCGGCCGGCTTCCCCTTGTGGAGGGTTCGGAGTGAGCAGCTTGGTTTCCGATTCGATATTCTCAGATTCGGGCCGGAAGCAGATCTTGGCACGAGAATCCCGCAGTGCCCGGCTCCTCCCAACGCCGACGAGAAAGGCAGACATTGTTCAACAGCAGCTCAAGCTCATCGTCTTGCTGTGATTACCAGACTCTTTCCTCGTCGCATTTCGCTCTTTTGCCTTTGTGGCAGCTTCGAACACCCTCGGTCCATCTCCCTTCTCCATATCCCTTTGCTCGCTCGAGCTCACCTTCCACAATGTCCGCCGCGGCAGTTCTCTCCCGCGCTACGGGAAGATTATGTTCGAGAGGAGCTCTTGCTTCTTTCAGAGCTAGGGAGTCGGTCGCGTAAGTTGTTGTACACTTCAGCAAGATACAGGATGGAACGAAGACTGATATCTGCTTTCCCACTGCAGAAGACCCGTTGCCATCTCCGCCCTTGCAAGATATTATGCCTCAAAATGTTGGTTACAAGCCCATGTCAACAATAGGGAAAAAAAACAGTTTCTGATAGCGTACAACACAGCATACCCCTCACACACCGTCGTCACCATGCCCGCGCTTTCACCTACTATGACTGCCGGAAACATCGGAACCTGGCAGAAGAAGGCTGGCGACTCCATTGCCCCCGGTGATGTGCTCGTCGAGATTGAGACAGACAAGGCCCAGATGGACTTTGAATATCAGGAGGACTGTGTTCTCGCAAAGATCCTGCTTCAGTCTGGTGAGAAAGATGTTGCCGTCGGAAACGTAAGATTGAATGAAAACATCACATCATCCGGAGCCAAGGGCTGACAAGATGCACAGCCAATCGCCGTCATGGTCGAGGAGGGTGCCGACATCTCCGCATTCGAGGACTTCTCCATTGAGGATGCCGGCGGAGCCAAGGAGGCACCAAAGGAGGGTAACAAGCAGGAGGCCGCCAACGCTTCCGAGCCTCCATCAAACGCCACCGGTACTGCCCCAGCACCCGCAGAGGACTCTTCGTCTTCCTCATCCACCGCAGTCGAGTCCGAGTCCACTGGCCAGCGTCTCCAGACTGCCATTGAGCGTGCTCCCAAGATCAGCCCCGCTGCCAAGCAGCTCGCTCTCGAGAAGGGTGTCCCAATCAGCCAGATCAAGGGCACTGGTCGTGGTGGTCTTGTCACCAAGGAGGACGTTGAGAAGTTCAAGGTTGCTGCTCCAGCTGCTGCTGCCGCAGGCCCTGCTGCCGCTGCCTACGAGGACATTCCCGCTTCTTCCATGCGCAAGACCATTGCCAAGCGTCTCACAGAGTCCATGAACCAGAACCCCCACTACTTTGTCGCCTCTTCCGTCTCCGTCAGCAAGCTCCTGAAGCTCCGCACCGCTCTCAACGCCTCCGCAGACGGCAAGTACAAGCTGTCCGTCAACGACTTCCTCATCAAGGCTCTCGCTGTCGCTGCTCGCAAGGTCCCCGCCGCCAACTCCTCCTGGCGCGAGGAGAACGGTAACGTCGTCATCCGCCAGAACAACATTGTCGATGTCTCCGTCGCTGTCGCCACCCCTATCGGCCTCATGACTCCCATTGTCAAGAACGTCAACGGCACCGGTCTTGAGCTCATCAGCTCCCAGATCAAGGACCTTGGCAAGCGTGCCCGTGACGGCAAGCTCAAGCCCGAGGAGTACCAGGGCGGCACCATTACCATCTCCAACATGGGCATGAACCCTGCCATTGACCGATTCACCGCTGTCATCAACCCCCCTCAAGCCACCATCCTTGCTGTCGGTGCTGTCAAGAAGGTCGCTATCCCTGCCGAGAACGAGGACGGCACCACTGGTGTTGAGTGGGACGAGCAGATTGTCCTCACTGGCTCTTTCGACCACAAGGTTGTCGATGGTGCTGTTGGTGGCGAGTTCATGAAGGAGCTCAAGGCTGCCATTGAGAACCCCCTCAGCCTTATGCTTTAAATGCATTGAGTCTTATGCAGACATGTAGCAATACCAAAGTTGGCGAGCACGGGATAATGGACAGATGAACCTCCCGAGGACGAGGCCCTCTGCTTCGCGTGGACCAAGCGCAAGGAGGGAGGGCAGAGAAGAGGAAAGAGGTTTGTAGCGCGCTGGACGAGCAAAAGCGTTCAGCCTTGGTGGCAGTTGCATCATTTTTTTGTAGCGAACCCAAGGCAAGAAAGTTAAGATATCACGCAGGATTGTCAAAGGAGTGTACAGGTTATCGAAATTTCTTCAGATCTTGTCTAAGTTTGCGTTGCGTTGTATTTGTGCTGAATGAAATCCTAGTAGGCCTTCTATCTCCTCTCATATCAATCTCCTTGCCACTTACCTTAATGCACGTTTGAAAATTTGAGCGTTCTTGGCTAGACCGACCTGGTGGTGGAAGATTGACGCCCTCGAATTCGGATGGCACGCGTCGCGACATTGCACGTATGCTGCCTGAACTTCACTCCCGTTCCTTCTTGTCTGCTTGTCGTGCTGTGCTCAACCACAGCACTTGGCATACACATCTCTGAACTCAGCACATCGAGTCCCATCTCTGTACTGTTGCACGTATCATCCTCTGATTGCACGAACACTATCGCCACCATGCCGCCCAAAAAGGCAACAAAAGAGGTCTCTAAGGTTTGTTATTTCCTGCAAGGCCGTGATCTCCATCCCCCAGCATACCACTAAAATGACTTTTGTGCTTCCTCAGGCTCGGCGCACCACCAAGAACTCTACCAAAAAGGCTCCAATTCAGGAGACCAAGGTACCTCTGCTTCCAATCGCTGATGGTGGAATTGTCTCCTTGAATGCCAAGACGAGCAACCTCGCCACAAGCACGATTGTCACTGTTTCCACTGAAGATGGAGCTCTGGGATCAGAGGTGAGTTCTTTCGTGCGTGTCGAGTCACTATACCTTGCTGACCATTTTCTCAGTACGTCGAAAAGGGAAAGCAGCACATGAAGACTATCGGACTGTCTTCCGAGGACCCATTCTTGCTTGTACCGGTATGCTTCCGCACCTTATCCTTCGCTGCGTGTTATCTCTCGCATAACCTTTTTTCTCTTTCTTGCCTGCTTCCATATTGTGACAGCGACGAAGCTGACTCTTTACATACAGATGGTCATTACCTCTGGTATCCTCAAAGGCCGCCAAGTCTTTGTACTTGAGCCTAATCAAAAGCCCGATGAAGGTTTCCCATTCCTCGAACTCCCTCCTGAAGTCAGGAACATGATCTACATGGAGCTGCTCGTCAAGAAGGGTGGTGCAAGATTCGAAGTCACTGGTAATCAAGCGAAACACATCCGTTGCTGGGGTCCGACTTCACTCCGAATGCTCCGCACCTGTCGCCAGATCTACCAAGAGGCAGCTGCAATCTACTATGGATTGAACAACTTCAGCTTCACCAGCACTACAACGCTCATGCATTATCTGCAAAATATTGAGACATCAGTGCGGTTCTTGAGATCCATCGAGATCCACGACTTGGTTGGAAGTACTTCTTTCAAAGCTGCCAAGCTCCTCGTAGGCGCGATCAGTCTCACGCGCCTTAAAGTCAATCCGAGAGGGATCGCCAGATACCTCCTGTACAGCTCTGACGATCTGACTCATTGGGTCACCTACATGTTCAAAGGGATGTTTGAAGCCATTCAAAAGGCTAGAAACAATCGCGAAGAGTTGTCAAATATTGTAACATGTAATGAATTCGAGCACGAGTGCTACGAACATATGATTGGCCGTGACCCAGCCAAGTGTGCCTGTAGCAACAAGAGGGTCTGGGAAGAAGGGGTCAAGGCAAGGATTCTCGAATGCTTGTCTGCGGACATACCCATCGAGGCTCCCGCCATGGCCACACCCAGCGATGACAAGCTCGAGCCGACCGACACGGTTCGCGAGCCTCCAGCCACACGGTCTTCTGTCAGAAAGCATGGCCAGATCACCAACTACTTTGCTCCTTCTTCTGACAAGAGAATGGTCGAGATCGACTCCGAGGATGAGGATGGTGTTGATGGAGATTCTGAAGAGGAGATTGAGAGCAGTTCCGAGACTGCAGGATCTGATGCTGGCTCTGAGGAGTATTGACGTCTAAAGTCGCAAAGATTTCACAAGGCGGCAGCGGTCAGGCATCCCTAATGGGGGTCGGTCATACTGGTGTTCTTTCTCCCTTCTGTTGATTTTCTGTTCCCGCTGTCACAGATGCCTCACGGTCATCAGATAGGCGGTTGTTTTCTTCTACATGTATTACACGGCGGCCTTTACACAGCTTAAGCGAGGATGAGGCATTGTTTACAATTGAACGCACGAGTCTCCATCTTATGTATTCGTATCTTGTGTATTCGTATCTTGTGAAAAGGTCAAGTGCTACGTCACATGCCAGCTTTTCTGTCCAGTCATGTCTAATCCTCATTGGTGAGAATGGAAACGAAGAGAGCGACGTTATCGTCAGTGTCACATGATTTAGGCAAACTAACAAAGAAGTGTGCTGTCTTTTCATGATGGATTAACCTGAAGTTGACAAACAAGGACAGGGTCATGAATGTCATGATTGGACGTTTGTTTTCTTGGCAGGTCAGCGGGCTGGAAGGGAAGTGGAAGAAGCAGCTCGAAGGTTCGCGGAAGCGCCGATCCCGTCATTGCAGACCGCAAAAATTCAAGCAGCTCCCAACGTTACGTGTGGGTAAAGGACTGGCTACAGGTTTTGGCCGTGTTTCATCAACTCTCTGTCACTTTTTTTGCTGATAGCCATACTGCTTGCATACCACTTGCATACCACATCGTCAACCTATATCGCCCTTTTCCACAAAGACTTTCTACATTCGCACACGTCTTTTGCGACAACGAGATCCCACCAACAGGATAACAACAAATTTAATCAATCAAGAATCACAGACCCGGACATAGAAGATGTCGTATGTCATTCTGCGCCGCGATCTACATCAAGACCAGTCAAAATACTAATACACCATCACAGTGTCGTCGGTCTCGACTTTGGCACTCAAAATGCAGTGATTGTAAGTCAGCCCCGCCATGCCCCTCCTTTAACTGCGACACGACAGATCAACAGACTAACAAGACCAATTCAGGCCGTCGCCAGAAACCGTGGTGTCGATGTCATCACCAATGAAGTATCAAACCGCGCAACACCAGCCCTCGTCGGCTTCGGACCCAAGAGCAGATACCTCGGAGAGGGAGCAAAGACACAGGAAATCTCCAACCTCAAGAACACGGTCGCCTCTCTCTCACGTCTCGCTGGCCGATCGTTGAAGGACCCCGATGTCGCTATTGAACAAGAGTATGTTTCAGCACCGCTGGTCGACATCAATGGTCAGGTTGGCGCCGAGGTGACATACTTGGGCAAGAAGGAGCAATTCACCGCTACCCAGCTCACTGCTATGTTCCTCCAAAGAGCAAAGGCCACCGCCTCTGCCGAACTCAAGCTTCCCGTCAACGAGATGGTCATCTCCGTGCCAGCATGGTACACTGACACTCAGCGTCGATCCATCCTTGACGCCGCCGAGATTGCTGGCCTCAAGGTGCTCCGCCTCATCAACGAGACCACCGCCACCGCTCTCGGATACGGTATCACCAAGGTCGACCTTCCTGGCCCAGAGGAGAAGCCGAGGAGAGTTGCCTTTATCGATATTGGTCACTCCAACTACACCTGCTCCATTGTTGAGTTCAAGAAGGGGGAGCTCAAGGTTGTTTCCACCGCTTACGACAGACATTTCGGTGGTCGCAACTTCGACAAGGCCATCGTGGACCACTTTGCCGCCGAGTTCCAGGAGAAGTTCAAGATTGACATCAACTCCAACCTCAAGGCCAAACTCCGTGTCGTCGCCGCCTGCGAGAAGCTCAAGAAGGTTCTTTCCGCCAACGCTGGCGCCCCTATCAACATTGAGTCTCTCATGAACGATGTCGACGTCCGCGGTTTCCTCAAGCGTGAAGAGCTCGAGGAGCTTATGAAGCCCCTTATCGAGCGCGCCACTGCTCCTCTCGAGCAGGCCCTTGCAGAGGCCAAGCTCCAGAAGGAGGACATTGACTTCATCGAGGTTGTGGGTGGAGGATCTCGTGTCCCCGCTCTCAAGGCCAAGATTCAGGACTTCTTCGGCAAGCAGCTCAACTTCACCCAGAACGCCGACGAGGCCATTGCCCGTGGTGCCGCCTTTGCCTGCGCCATCCTCTCCCCCGTTTTCCGTGTCCGCGACTTCAGCATCCACGACATTGTCAACTACCCCATCGAGTTCACCTGGGAGAAGTCCCCCGACATTCCTGATGAGGACACCGCTCTTACCGTCTTCAACCGTGGCAACATCATGCCCAGCACAAAGATTCTCACTTTCTACCGCAAGCAGGCTTTCGACCTCGAGGCCAAGTACGCCAAGCCCGAGATGCTGCCTGGCAAGATGAACCCATGGATCGGTCGTTTCTCCGTCAAGGGCGTCAAGGCCGACAGCAAGGACGACTTTATGATCTGCAAGCTCAAGGCCAGACTTAACCTTCACGGTATCCTCAACGTCGAGCAGGCCTACTTCGTCGAGGATCAGGAGGTCGAGGAGCCTATCCCCGAGGAGAAGAAGGAGGGTGAGATGGAGACCGACTCCAAGGAGCCTCCCAAGACCCGCAAGGTCAAGAAGCAAGTCCGCAAGGGTGACCTCCCCATTTCTTCCGCCACCGCCTCGCTCGAGCCAAGCCTCGTTTCCCAGTACGCCGAGAGGGAGAACGCCATGGTCATGGAGGACAAGCTTGTCGCCGACACCGAGGACAAGAAGAACGAGCTCGAGAGCTTCATCTACGAACTCCGTGGCAAGCTCGACGAGCAATACTCTGAATTCGCCAGCGACGAGGAGAAGGAGAAGATCAAGGACAGACTCGAGAAGGCAGAGGTATATTTTTTGTCACCCGTCATTTCTAGTTTCGCGCAGTACTAATACACCATCTCCACAGGACTGGCTCTACGACGAGGGTGAAGACTCTACAAAGGCAATCTACATTGCCAAGATTGAGGATATCCGCATGGCTGCTGGTCCCATTATCCAGCGATACCTCGATAAGGTCGAGGAAGAGCGTCAAGCCGTGCTCGCCAAGCAAGAAGAGGAGGCCGCTCGCAAGCGCGCTGAGAAGGAGGCTGCCAAGGCCGAGCAAAAGGCTCCCGAGGCTGCCCCCGACGCCGAGATGAAGGATGCACAGAACGCCGAGATTGAGGAGATGGATTAGGACTCTTCCTCCTAGCATCTCTTCCTCCTAGCATCTCTGCCACCTACCTCTTAGAGATAGACCAGAAGCGTTACGGAAAGGGAAAGCATTTCTGGCCGGAGTCTGTGTTTTTTTTTAATGGGCATGGCGTGGCATGACATGGGCGTGTGCATTTGGTATTGAGGATGAGAGAGAGAGAGAAAACAACAAACATGACTACGGCTGTGAAATGTCTTATGCTTTGCTCTTTCTTTTTACTTTTAGTTACCTTCCGCCCTCGTGCCATTGCGTTTTGCGTGGGTGTGGGTTGTTGTTTCCTTGGCATTCCAGAAAATTAGACTGGATGGAATGGAGGATTACCTTTTACCTTAGTTTTAGAAGGAAACATGACAAATCTTTCTCTTTTGATTCATGTTGATGTGATTAACTGTTGTCACTTTTGTGATCTGCCACATTCTGTGAATAGGATGCAAGGGGACCGATCACGTGATTGAAGCGCTTCGGCTGACCGCAACGCGTGCTTGCCTTAAAATAGTGACAGGCGCTTAATGACTTTCACCACCTTTGGCTCACGACCTTGATCTTCTCATCTTCACCTCCATCTTCAGTAGTTGGTAGAAAGAGCACTAAGCATCCTCGTCCTCAGCGCTGTTTCGTTTCCTTATTCCACACTTCTAATGTCAAGCAGTCACATCGCTACTACTTTCCTACGCCCGAGTGTTTCCACATCATGTATGTTAATTATAACCACTGATACCCATGCATCACGAGGTTTATGGGTCTGACACAGATGAGCAGGACATCTCAAGCCAGCTCGTCTCTTCGCCTACCATATCAGAGAGAAGAGAAATACCTACCTGCACCTATACCATCGGTTGAAGAGATTCGGTCTTCGACACGTTTTCTCAAAAAAGCACAATTCTCTCATGACAGAAAGGTTGTCCGAGTCGGTGACCATTTTGTCGCCAAATATGGCCTGTATAATGACGTGATTGAAGGCGAGAATCTGTTGTTCGTTGAGCAGAATCTTGACATTCCCGCACCGAAACTCTACGCAATGTGGAAAGAATCAGATGGGACACTTTATGTTGTCATGGACTACATCCCAGGAAATTCACTCGAGTCCTTATGGCCAGATCTGAATACAACAGACAAAACCTGCATTATATCAAAAGTGAGAGCAATCTTGGACCAGATGCGTGCCCTGCCGTCTCCAGGTTTCTTTGGCAGCGTCACAAAGAGTCACATGCCGGATCATGTCTTCTACTGGCCCGACTATCCAGCTCAGACCTGTGGACCGTTCCAGTCCGAGCGCAAATTAGTGATGGGTCTGATCTCGAAATCTCGATTGATTGCTGAGATGAATGAGAGATCATCGTACCTGGCGGACTTCTTCGAGAACCAACTGATGCAAGACCTCGTCAAGCCAGCGCGTGCTTCCATCTTTACTCACGCAGATCTCAGAGGAAGAATATTCAAGTAGAAGTGGCAAAGCCTGAAAGTGCTGATCAAAGGGACTTCACAGTCTCAATTGTGGATTGGGAATCTGCTGGATGGTATCCTTGTTATTGGGAGTATTTTACCGCCTTTCTTGCGTTCACGTGGGACAATGACTGGCCTTCTCAGGCTGCTCAAGCCATCGATGCATGGCCGGCAGAAACAGCAATGATGAAAATGATACATCAAGATTTGTGGTTATAGCATGGTCAACTGAAGTTAAATCACAAAAGGAAGATTCTCCCGAGCCCGCCTCTTGCGCACCCTAGACCCTCGCTGGTAGCAAACATTCTCCAGACCTGTAGTCAACATTCCCGTGGCCTCAGTACTTCCAGGATAGCCTCGATATCACAGAGACTATATGTCACTGTTCAGAAGCAAACGGCAGCACAAGCAATCGACTAGTACAGTCACCCAATTTCTTCATTAGGAAGGACTGGGGAATTGGGGCCAGCAGCCCACTGAGGACCCTCCGCACGCAACGGATAGGCCCAAAGACAGGTAGATGAGTCTCCCATCATTTCACAACACCTGCAGCACGCAAAGCAGGGATGGCCTGTCTGACTGTCCACTCCGTGCACTTGATCATGGGGGGACCGTGGCTCTCCTGGGTTGTAGAACGTTCCATCTGGCTTCATTTGTGCCGTTCTCATCGTCTTGATGTTGAAATGCTTCTGTTTGGGAGGTGGAGGTTGAGCACGAAGTATACGATCCATCTCTTGCGGATAGTCTTTGGCTATGATGGCACCAAGGAGTTCTTTGCTGAAAAACGTGCGAGATTCTTCCGGTTTCCGACCAGGCTTCGAATCGTAGTGCATGCCTGTGGTGATATCTCCAGTCACATGATGGATTCTTCCACGCCCCTCGGGGCCCGTTTCCACGAATAGGACGTTGTGGTAGAGTGGACTTGGCATGTCCGGATCCGGGATGGCGATGGTAAATTCGACCCTGTAGACTTCATACGACATGGTCGGGCGACAAGAATTGAGCCAATTGTGGATGCAAGACAGGAGATGTGTTTGGTTGAGATGGGACAACATTCAGGCAGGTCTTTGACGCTCTTTATAACCCACAAGCCTAGCACATGCGCCTGAGGCTATATGTGGCGCATTCACTTTCTCATCACTTGTTGGTATCACGGGGCAGCGATGAAAGATGTCGAGCCGTGAATCCGTTGGCGCTGCACAAGTAAATCACTTTCACTTTGGTTTCCCCTCACTGGAGAATTCTTTACTCTCCTAGCCGTAACGCAGCTTTCAGGCGCTTCTTCGAAATCGGCTGGAGCCTGAATAATGATGGGCGAGGAGTGCTTTCGAACCCCACATATTTTGATGTAGCGCGCGCGTACGCCCGGCTTGATATGTTCTATGAGATATGAGCCATCGAACACAACCGATGGGCAGAATTGATCTATTCAGATCTCTAATCTAGGCAAAACACACCCTACGGCAGGCTGACTCGCTTCAGTAGCGTATCTGATCTACTCCTCTTATCTCCTACGTGTTTCGATCAAGGTATGTCGTGGCGACCAGCGAAGAACCGAAGATTGATTAAGTTCATCCCTATTGATTTCCCGTCTTCGTGACTAAAGTACATATTCTTTTCATTTGTGCACAGAAGTCAATCAGACTCCTCTCGCTCTATTCACGACATGTGGGCATTATGTTAGCACAATGCTTCAGCTGTCAGAGCTCATAGCATTGTCCTCTCCTCTCTCTTCTTACTATGCGGTAGATCATCGAAAGTCATATTTCTTCTTCGGTTATCCTTCTTTACTTTAAAACTCGTACCAGAACTCAGAAGGTCGGCAAAAGCTAACACTCCCGATATCGTGATAGTCTGCGAGGACTAAGCAGTAAAGATAGTAAGAAGTCACAGTCCAGTGTCGAAGGCAAAGCGAGTAGATCCGCGAGAGATGGTCTTATCAGCTAGCTGCATCTTGACTTTTCTTGGATTTATGTTACTTAACATCAAGTACCTTCAACTATCCCGCTATACACACGAACTCATGTCTCCCGAACCAAAACCGCCCAGAGCGCAAAATATCTGCTTGGCGGTTCCCTTGTCCGCAGAATTACCTTGGTTGCTTGAAGCACTCTTACCACAGGAAAATCCCGTAGTTTTCTGTTGCCCCCTCCCTTCCTCTTCCCTTCCTTTGTTTCAGACTATCAACATACCTACGCCCTCTAAGCCAGCAACAGAAAATGCCAAGAACATCTAAATCCTCATTGCACAGTGGCCTTCATACAAACGTGCTCAACTTCATCCAAGTGGCAGAGACAAAACACGCAGAATCCCAAACAAAAAAAACCACATCTGTCATCGCAAGAGCTTAGACATGCATACGCGACCTATTTCTTTCAGAACGACTAGTTCGGCTCAGTGCTAGACTCCAATGAGATAGAACAGTGAGCATCAGACTTTTACCGAAAGTTAGACTTCAATGTGCGGTTCTGATTTGAAAGCCTAGGAAAACGCGTCTGTGTTCCGCAGACCCGTCGGGATGTGGAAACCAGCCAAGTCGAGTGACTAAAAGATACTCTTGGATGTTCGGCTCGGAATTTTGTTGATGTTGGCTACGGAAACCGAGGGACTTTATTATTGTTGTTCTAGAAGCGCCTGCTTTGAGTGTACAGGCATAGAATTCCTTATTGATCAGTTTCGGATTCGCGGTTCTTAGGGTAGTATGCTGTTGATATCGAGCACTTGTCACGGCATCGACCAAGGTACCATGTACGTGCACCACTCTCCTCTAGATTGCAGATAGCAGCGACTGAGTTCGGGCTATGCGTGTCTGTAAAGCATGGGGTTCATCATTGATGAGAAAATTCGGTTGAAGTGTTCCATCATCTCATGTGCGGATTTGCTCACCTGGGAAAAAATAACTAGCTTTTCCCTTTCTATCGTGGTATCGATGCTTTTGGCCGCATGCGCGAAAGAAGTGCCTGTTCTGCTTCCGGCGCTATCTGTGGAAGCGGACCTGCACCGAGTAGTGCGAATTTCTTCCTCACATGACTAAATTGCCGATTTGATCTTCCAAATAGAACATTACCGCTGTCACATCTTGCTGTGCCCAGAGAAGCGTGAGAGTCATGCCCAGGATGATTGCACATATTACTGCCTCTCAGATCTAACGCACTGGGGTTTCGAGGCGTATATCCACGGGTACTTGGCTAGTGATTACACAGCCTTTTACGAGGTATTTGGTGTCGGTTGTTGATGGATGTTTGTCTAAGATTCATCTCGGCTAACGTCTTTGATGGGTTATTCGGCCTCACTGTCTAAGAGGTGAATTATGGGACGGGTATGCGTGTCGTTGTTCTTGCTCTCTTGATTCTTGTGGCAATTGAAATTTATCTCTTCTTGCTTTCGCTGCATGGGAATTCTCCAAGGCATTGTTGAGTCTGGTCTCATGGTAAACGATGACTCGATCTGTTCTGAGCGGTTTCTGGTAGAGTTTGCATACGATGGGGGAATAAGATCAGCATTATCGTTCGTGGAATCAGTGCTGTTTCTGGGATTATATCGAGTATTGAATAGCTCACTTGACAAGTTGAAAATGCTGATCGCATAACTAATACTCATTCTGTGAAAGAAGCTAGCCAAAGAAAACAACTTGATCAGTATGGCACTGTCTTTCTTGGAAGCAATGATGCGGATTAGAATGCTGAAACGATGATTGGCGTGGACTTTGGGATTGTGCACTGCTCAGTAAATGTCTCTGTCTCAAGGACCGCCGCATCTAAGCGGTCGCAATGCGCTGGCATACTATTCATGGTCAGATGCGCTCGTGCTTGGAGTTCATCCGTGTTTCACTTATAGAACGAAAGTCAGTCTGAGTGGTGGTAATAAGTGAAATAGCGATGCCTGTCAATGCCTACGTTTCCTGTGAGTGTTGAAGATAAGGCTGAGTATTGTAGCAGCGTCAGCTTGATTAGGTTCATGTTGTAGTCGCGATTCATGCGTTGGCTCTCGCTCGCCAGATATCACCACGAACCGTTCTGTAATGTCTGCTGATGAGATTTGTACTTCAAATCGAG
Source organism: Delphinella strobiligena (assembly GCA_009982845.1). Classification (NCBI taxonomy): domain Eukaryota; kingdom Fungi; phylum Ascomycota; class Dothideomycetes; order Dothideales; family Dothioraceae; genus Delphinella; species Delphinella strobiligena. The sequence continues at coordinate 345,457 of JAADKB010000011.1, forward strand.
GCTATTCCTCCCCATGATAACACAACCTCGATTTTGACGAACCAGGGAGAAGTGTTCGTCATTTGCAATCAGAGATTGCTTCTTTTGTGCAATCGATGCGAGGATGGTAAGGCATCTAAAGCAAGAAAGAGCTATATATCCAGACGTGAACTGTTGGTAACTGGCAATCGACCAAGGGAAGATATCAACCTTGGGGGACAGCAAAAAGACCAAAAAGGGGGAGGGGCTCTGCACAGTAGATCCAGGCCTTCGGTGATCACCCTGCAAAACAGCAAAAATTCAACTCAACGTACAGCAGCTGGTATTCCCACGTGGTCACCCACCGTAGTACTAATCAGCCGGTCAACTGCTTATGTCTGGCAGAGCGGACGGGATGCCCAGTTCTCAGCTGCCTATGGCCGTACGTGAAGTAATGGCTGGCTGTTACAGTACAAGTATAAAGAAACCCTTCAACTAGCATGGCGAGTTGTGGACGCAAGTGACCAAAGCGCATAGCCTATGCACTGTACATGGGTATCGATATTTTTTTATCGATATTCATCAGTTTATTGACAGTTTCATCTACAAGTCGACTCAACAAGTCGGACTATCTAACTCCCGTCGATTTTAGTCAAGGGAAAGGGTGCTGCCTGACTATCCTAGTAACGCTATTATTATAGTTATACTAGCGTTGTCCCTAAAGGGACAGAGCGCTGCTATAGCAGTGTAGAAAAGAGCTAAAAACACTAGATAGAGCGGAAGGCTGATTCAGCCTATCTGTTCCCTTAATCTAAGTGATAATGTTATCTTTATAAAAAATATACTAAAGCGTTTTATTAAAGGAGTAATAAACGCTTAGAACAATAAGCTTAATAAACTGTTTAAGCAATTCTAGGAGCAGAATGAACTATTCCGTATATAGAATAAACAACTCCAAAATCAGAATAGATTATTCTAAACTTAGAATAAGCAACTCTATTAAGAGAACACTATAATAATAGCAACACTTAATAGTAAGGGGACGTAACCCCTATATAGTAATAGGACAACTTTATAAAGACAGACTGGCAGACTAATAAAGAGTAGATATAGACACAGTCTAGGCAACTATTAAATACGCAATAGATATTAGGAGATTAGACTTTATAAAGGAGCATAGGAGGTTAGAAGACTAAGCTAAGCAGGACAACCTAGAAAGCAAAGCAGGGAACAATGGCACAGAGCTGGAAAGCAAGGCTAAAAAGAAAAAAAGAAAAAATATATATATATATACTAATTGCAGCATTTGCTATAGAATACTTAAATAAAATAGGTGCACAGTTTACCCTAATAATTTAAGCTGCAGAATGAGACGTAGACTCTACATATAATCTTATAATTAGCAAAATATAGATAGTAGTTGCTTATGCTTCCAGTAGTAAGCGTATAGCATATAAAATAATTAATTAATTAATTAATGCACTGTAGCTAGACAGGATATCGATATTTTTTATTGATATTTTCATAGTGTCAATCTATATCCTAGGCTGTAGCTAACATATACCTTCCAAGCAGGACTTAGAAGAGACAGCTACTACTAGACTTAACACGCTAAGTAGAGCAATTTAGAAAGCAAAAGCTAAATATAGAAAAAACCTCCCTATTGTGATTAGAAATGACTTTAACTGCTACAACCTAGTATAAGGAGGAATCAATGTATTATAGTCACAATATATAGAAAAAGGCAAACTAGTGCTCTAATAGATACAACAACACAATATATTCTTAATACTACTAAGCAGCACAGTCATATTCCTATAAAGACAATTTAGAACTATTATTAACTTTATACTAGTGTTTAGCTTAATAGAAGACCAGGTTATAGAATATAGCATCCACCTAATTTAATATAGGTTAGACTATAAAGCTATAATATTTCAAATTAACAAAGTTAAAACAACTGTTTTACTAAAAGCTAAATATAACTTTAGAAAAACAAACTAGAATACAGCTATTAAAGCACTTAAAGAATGGAAACTGTCTATTATTAATATTAATAATACTACTAAGCTTAACTAAGCAGTTATAGAGATTTAGAATATTATAAGCTAATATATCTGCAATTATAGCTCTATAATTAAGAAATCCCTATATATAAAAGCATAATAGAATAACGAACTTATAAAGCAACGTAATGAATATACTTAATGCTTAAACTGGAGCATTGCATTACAAACTATAGGACTAGACAAGGAAGAAAGCTGCTATAAAGCTAGGTAAGCTAAATATTAGTTTTATAAAGGCATCTGTAACAAAAAACAACTACATTAGAATAAATTCCTAGCATAGATAGACAATATCTGGAAAGTAGCCTAATACCTTAATTTATAACTATCAGCATTTAGCAATATTCCTATTATAGTTACTAGCGTTAAAGGCTAAGAAGTGGAGCTTAAATGAAACAAGGCTAAGGCAACTAAACTACTTTAATGCTTTTTCCTACTAATCTCTAAAAGGTGGAAAGAGGATATGCCAAACCCTAATATAAGACATAAACAATCCGGATATCTCTATTAAAGAAGTAACTAGGGTAATAGCCAAGGTCAGCCTATATAAAGCGCTAAGCATAAATAGCATTTTAAACATTATATAGAAATGTCTATAGCTTACTCTAAGCAACTAAGTCATTAATATCTTCAATGCGTTATACTAATTAGGATATATATTAACTATATAGAAAATAGTATAATTTTGTTATTATAAAAGCTAGGGAAACCTAATTATTATATAGTAAAAGCATATTACCCTATCTTCCTCCTAGCTATTCTAAGCAAATTAATAGAACTTATACTAATAAGAAGAATATTATATTAGGCTAAGACTTTTAATCTCCTTTTAAAAATATAATTTAGCGCTAAGCTAAGATATTTATATAATTAAGCGCTGCTTCTCTTAATTAAGAAAATCTTTAAAGTATAGTAATAAAAGAAAGTCCTTTCCCTTATTAGCTTTAATATAAAGGGAGTATATAATAGTGTTCCTTAATAGGTGCTTACTAGTTAGCTATGTATAGAGGGGATTCTAACCTATATAGTTGTATAGGTTGACTCCTTCTATATAGATTGACTAGCTATAATATTAATTAATAGCACAGAATTAAGCAGAGTTACCCTTACAGAATCCAGCCTCCTATAAAAATCAACACTTACCCTGATTCTATATATCTTCTTTAATGCATTTCTAATAAAGGAGAAGATTAATAGGAAATAAGGCAATATAGGGTTTATAAATAACTATACCTAATAGGCTATTTCAGAATCAGTAAAAAGAAATATATCAGTATTTAATAATAAAGTTGTTTTAAAGGCTCTTTAATAGGCAAAAGATAGTAATGCTACGTTTAAAAGCAATAAAATAATCTTTATATATTTTATATAAAATTACAGAAAGATTAGTAATATTAACCCTTTATTAAAAGTAGGCAACTATATTATTAAACCTTTTATAAAAGAAAGAATCCTAGGAGTTATTTTTAATGCTAAGCTAAAGTTTAAGAACCACCTAGCTAAAGTTAAAATAAGAGGGTAAAGAAGCGCTAATTAATTTAAATACCTTTTCTATATTAGCCTATAATTAGTAAAATAGCTATATTAAGCTATAATAGCTTTAAAAACAGATTATGCAGCTATAGCGTAGTATTCTAAGTCCCTAGGAGGAAAGATTAATAATAGCATAATAAAGATCCTCAATTCTATATAAAGAATAAAAGCTTAAGCAATTGTTAAATGCTTCTATATAACCTTAATTAAAGCATTTAGCGTTAAAGCTTTGCTTTCTCTTTTATATATTTAGCTAAAATTAAAAATTAGCAAATTCTAAATAGGACTCTACATGTTATTAAAAACTAACCTATTAAAGATACAGCTTAGAAAACTGGTTAAAAAGCTTAGAGCAAAGTTGTTTACCTTCTTTCTCTACAATATGGAAACACAGTTAGGAAAGATAGAAACAGAGATAGAAACTATCCTAGCATAGGTGGCCCTATTATAGAAAGTGACTATAGTTAACAGCAAACCCAATTAGTATAACTTAAATAAGGCATATAGAAATTACATTAAGATAAAAGACTAGCTTATAAATATCTTTACTAATAGCTTAGTAGCTAATAGCTAAGTAGGAGTCAGAGTAGCAGTATACTCTAAGAAGTCTATACCACTATTTACCTACTCTTAATAAATCAAATTAGAAAGCAGTATTAATAGCACAATAATGGAGCTAATAGCAATTAAATAAGTAATAACCTTAATAGGGATTGTACTAGAAATATTGAATAGCTAGGGGAAGCTAATCCCCTAAGTGGCAATATAGTTAGACAGTTAAACAGCTATTTACATAATTAATTACTAAATAAGCTAAAATGGAGCAGCTATAGTATAAAGCATTCTATATATAATAAAAAAATATGTAATTTTTAAAGAACATCTGGTTATTTAATAGATTCTAAAGAAAGTTTGTAGTAATAAAACACGTAGAAGCTAACTAACTAGCTAAGCAGGCAACAAGCTACTATACAGAATTAGGCATAGGCAAAATAATTCCAGATAATATAAAACAAGTCTGGAATACCCTTTAGAACAAAATCCTAGCTAAGAAATAATAAAGACTCTAAAAGGCAGGTAGAAGCCTTTATGCAATAGACAGCACTATTCTAAGCAAATATATAGCATTGCTTTATAATATAATAAATAAGAAAGAGGCCTTTATCCTTTTATAGCTCTAAATAGGGCATGCTTGCTTAAATAAATTCCTAATAGTAATTAATATTATAAATTTAAGCTAATATAAACGCGGATAAGGAGAAGAGACAGTTTAACATTTTATATTATTATGTCTTAGATATAATATTTAAAAACGCAAATTAGTAAAAATATTAAAATATAAGTTTAATAACATTTTACAAATATTAGAAAAGCGTAATCTCTATATAGCAATAGGATAACTATATAGGGACAGACTAATAAATTAATAGAAAGCGGATATAGAAACAGTCTAAGCAACTATTAGATACGCAATAGATACTAAAAGATTAGAATTCGCAAAGGAGCGTAGAAAGCTAGAAAACAAAACTAAAAGGGACAATTGAAAGGGTGAAATAGGAGATAGTAAAAGGGAGTCAGAGGATAAGGACAAGGCTAAATAAAAAAAAATAAAAAAAAATAAAAAATATATACACATATAGGACGCAGCAACTGCTAAAGAACACTTAGACAAAACAGGGGCACAGACACCCTAACGGATAGAGCTGAAGAATGAGACGCAGACTCCACAAATATTTGTATACTTAGTAAAGTAAATAGTAGCTGCTCATGCTTCCTGTGGTAAGCACATAGCGTATGAATCAATCAATCAATCAATCAATTAGCCATTCCCTTTCGAGCACTGAGAACAGGAGCGGACTCTTCAATCTTACAATAGAAGCGTTAAACGTTGTGCTAAGCGAATCGAGTGCTGCCAATACTCTGATCAAGGCGTGCATTTGTGTCCTTGAGATATGTTCGTCTGTGGGGCACCCGGACGACACGATGCTCGAGTCATGTTCTCCCTCGAAGCAAGCAGAAGACCAATATGTCGTCTAAATAGAGGAACCTTGAAAGTATTGATACCAGAGATCGATTCAAGTTCAGGCTGATAACAAAGTCGAAGGTCAATTCTAGCTTCCGATCATCGGAGACTGCAGGGCACATACGGATATCGTTCATATCTGCCATAAAGCGAGTCTGTTGGTCTTGGTCAATTTTACAGCTACCGTACGATGGGTTGATCATGGAGCAGCTGACCGTTGGCCTTGAGAGATCCACTAGAGAAGTTACCCCAGCTAGCATGTGATGAATTCTCTCCTCTTAAGAAGTGGAGTAACTTTCAGACGGTGGATTGGGAAAAGCATATAGCTTCCCCTCAGCATGCTTACCTAGGTAGGGACGCTGATCGTTGCATTTGTTGGGAGTTGGAAGTTGGAGGTCTGAAGTTTCAATAGAGTTGACACTTTCGGCAACGCGCCCCGCTGCCTGAGTGCCATAGACGTGTACACGAATCAAACACGGGCATTCATTGCAATCCGCAACTCCTAGCGGAACCGCACCCGGGACATTGTGGCTAGGGCTTAGAGAGAAGTTAGTGATTCTGGTCAAAAGCATCTCGCGGGTGTGTTATCCAACCAAGAGATGTCAGGTGTATTGTTCGGTTCCTTTTTTCTGTGATTAGATAAGAAGAAATTCTCAACTCTGGCAACTTGCCCTTATACAGAGACAACATCGTCCAAAGAGAGCAAGCCATTGTCGAGATATACACCAATTGGGGGTATGGCTGGTGAGTTTGGGAGTTACTCGTTTGTGGGACATGTTTACCATGAGGGAAAAAGGGCTTATTACCCCGCTACACATCAGATGCGGATATTCGATGCCTAGTCAAGAGTCTATGCAAGCTAGAAAGGTTTCGACTTGTAAGGTCTATCCGTATAGCTGGCATCGCTAGTCAAATAATCAGCTAAGGAAGGTTGTGACGGTGCTTACACCGGGCGAGCCGGCAGTCGGCACTCGGTCATGGATTGATTATATCTGAGAGGTGGTGGCGCATCATTCCTTAAGATGGCTAACTCGATGGTCTCGTATGATCATACTTGAAATGCTTGATTGAAGACGTCGTGAAGGTAGAGTAATTGCGGATGAAAGTATGACCGTCCTCCGGACGAGCTCCACTCGGCAGAGACTTGCGTCATTACGCAGTATCTACACGATCCATCAACAATTGTCATCGTATTGGTCCCAACAAAATCTCATAAACTTGTACACACTCTTATCAATGTTGAGAGTACGACTCCAAATGTTTCTTTCATATGTTGAGGCAGGAGCAAGTCTGTCCAGAATGAAGAGGAGAGCTTCAATTGGTCGCACAACGAGAGTTGAAAGTTAATGCGAGACACGAAGAATGGACGTAGACTACCTTGAATGATGTGAACGTTCTGTAGAAGCAACCTTTATTAGTAGAGGTGACGACAGACCGAATCATTGTAAGATATACAGCTACAAATCTCTTGAGAAATGTTATTGAATTGGGCGTGATATATTCGACTCGCTGCATTCTCCCTACCAATGAATGGCTCCAGTTAGTAATGCGTCTAGATCATGATAGGACTGCAAGTCTCCATGCTCCATAGATCTTTTGGTATCAAAGCTTTGAAATCTACCTTAGCCTCCTGCCTTCTACCCAACCGCAATACACACAGCAATGCGTATGCGTCCACAATGACAAGATGACTCCAATGCGGTCAACGCTCGATTGATAGCTAGATTGTGTAAGGGCTGAGGACGTGCAAGGTCTGAGAGCGTGCAAGTGCAAGCACAAGCTTCAAATAACTTGAGATCGAGGCGCCATTGTCGTGGTCGGTGGCTAAGAGGCCAAGACAATTTGACGAACAGGTTCAATACATACCCATGCTCCATTGTAGAGATGGAAGGAGACGAGTTGTGGTCAAGGTTACTCAGACTATCATAGTCCTTTATCGAGAGTGATGCAGATATGACTGCCATTACCTTATGTATCCGAAGGGCAGGGCATCATCAGCAAAAACCACTGGGCCAAGATTAACAATGTCGCACTGCATCGTACTCAATTTTCCACACTACCCACTTACTGTTACCTCGCTTCATTTCCATCTGAAGACATGCAAAGCTTTCTACGCGCAGTTGAACATTTCAAACTTCATCTAATGCCTGTAGCAGATCTGTGATCTGAAACCCGATCCCTCGGACTATCGTGAAGCCTCGATCTGACTTTCCTGCTAGCCGATCATCCCTCGTACCAACACAAAGGCACCATTGGACCCATAAAGCCCGAGAGCAAAGGAGTGAACCACGCTCTTGACCATACACTATCCACCGTGCGACTCTTGCAGCATAAAAAAATCCTTGGAGAAGTGGATCCCTTGCCTCAATGTTTCGCGATCGTACACCATGACCCACTTCTTTTCCCTTTCCCTTCTTTCCCCATGGCAGGCTTTCAATGGCGTATATTCCTGCACGCCACACCAAACAAAATTCACGGAGCCATTGCCGACTGAGCACCTCACCCCTTTCTCCATAATTGCCCTTGGCACCTTGTGAGATGTAGCCAGCAAGAATGATTTGAACAGTAGTATTATCAATCCATATCAGTCCAATGCGAGCGATTCGAATGCGATAGAACCGCCTTGTGGCTTGCATGCGGAAGGGTAGGCGGGAAGGGTAATCGGTCGCGAGCCGTGGCGCACTCTTCCGAGGTGTTAGGTGCATGCGTGCAGTGCCGATCTCATGCAAGCCATGCAACGGAGATAGTACGAGGAACATCGGTAAGTAAGTCGGTTGGCCGGCAGCAAATGAAGCTGGCGAATGTAAAGTCGACAAATGGGCGATATGCTTTTGAAAAATTACCAACACCACAACAAATGTCGAAGATCAAGTGGGCCAAAATTGAAACGAGCGGTTGTCTATGACAAGTAATAGATAACTGAATATCTAAGTTAAAAATGCTATGTAAATCAAGTTCTTTGCTAAATGGGGGGGTATCTTCCGTGTATCCCGTCTTGCCATGATCGCCGTTGCCAGTCACCATGTACGCCAGAAGACTGCTTAGCCCGTGATGCCCGTGTTGTATGCGTCTTGTACTGCAGTAAAAATGACGAAGAAGAATGGAAAGCGCCATAAACACACAAATGCACCTCCCAGAGATGATGATAGTAAGGATATTAATGAGTATGAGGGGAAATGACAAAGACCCAGACCCCAAAGCCACATCCAGTGGTGGTGGTATCAAACGCCAGTGCGTCTCGTGAGAGACTTCGTCCATGGTCTAAAAGTGACGATAATTAATGATATATGCCGTGTCGCAAGAACGCCCGTGTAAAATGTCGAATACTCATAACCCAAGACGCGCTGATTAGGGATATTGTTGCGAGTAATGGATGAGCAAGACAGATGATCGAAGTCGACATAAAATGTGATGTGGTCACACGGGCGGAGGTCGCAAAGTTCCAAGCCACTGGAAAGCCCCGATGTTGACTAGCGCGCGTGACCTCAGGTCCGATGCCGTCAAATGGACCACCTTGAAACGGTGCACGCCCCTTTGGTTCAGCACTTAAGAGTTGCCTCTTTCTTATCACGCGTGGGTCGTACGCTGCGGGTAATCCTTCCACTCTTGTTGCGGAACGAAGCCGTAGCCAAGTGATTGACTGATTGAGGGTATGCGTTGATACTGTTGAATACCGTTGTTTGTGGAGGCAGGGTCCATGTATTGACTGAAGTCCCATGAGCCTCGTCCGGCTGCAGAGAGGTCAGTCGTATAGTGTGCTGAAGGCTGGTGCCAGGAAACATTTTGCGACACCGGGATCCCGAGGCGCAAATCTGGATGCCCTGCTGACACGCCTCCCATTCCTGCTGATAGACCCGCGTGGTGAGCTGAGAGAGTCGTCGCAGTCATCTGAGGATGGTAGCCCATGGGTCCGCTGGACGGATTTGCTGAGGCTGGAGAGTGAGCGGGCATTTGTTGTCTGCCAGGCCCCATCATGCCTGGTGAAGGAAGAGTGCCGGCGGTGGAAGAGTAACTGGCAGACTAGTGATTTGTTAGCGCAATCAAGATGACAGTTGAACATGTGACATACATATTTGCCAATGATCTTCTTCAAGGCGTGCGCCAGGATCCTCCACGGGAACACCTTGACATCCTTCTCAATGTTTCGTGGCTTAGGGCTAGGGAAGCCCATGATGACCTTGAAAAACTCTTCACAGTCAGGCCTCGTCTTCGAGACAGTCATAGGTCGGAAACCTTCCAGGTTGCGACGGATACGGTTCTTTTCCTCGACCGTGAATCGCACTGCGACGAGCGACTCCAGCAACTGAATTGTGTCGACACTTGTGATGTAGCACGCTTCTCGCTCGGCCCACCAGATGCAGTTCACGTAGATGCATCCAGGGGCATGGGCATGCTCTTCGGGGGTGACCGGTTCGAACGAGGCGGCGATTGTGCTTCCACTCTGAGAACGGCGGAAGCGGACAATGCGCCTCTGGACCGCTCGCTCATCCACAGTCCAGTTTTTCGCCATACTATCCAAATCACCATCAAGCTTGAGATTCGCCTTCGAGTTCGAAGGGTAAATTGCGTATGGATTGAATGAGGCGGGCGTGTGCGTTGGCTGGGTGGGCGAGCCCTGCAGTGCCGTTGTTCGCACAAGAGGAGGGTTGGGACCACCAGTTGATGATGCGGACGCCATCATGTGAGACTGGGCTGGTGCTGATGCTCGGTCTACCGACATGTAAGACGGATAAGAGTTGTATTGAGGCTGCTGTGCGCTCATACCAAGATGGTTGGGCGCAGGCTGCTGCTGCATTCCATAACCAGGCGCAGATTGTACTGATTGCATGCTGTGCGAGTATTGGTGATGCGGGGCAGTATAAGTGCGGGCATAAGGTATGGCGGCGCTTTGAGGACGATTTGAATACGGGTCAGGGTCGGTGGTCGAAGTTGGCGAAATCTTGCTTCCGTCACAGCTGTTTATGGGTGAATCGCGAAGGTGCTGATTTGATGAACGCTTTGATGGGGATCTAGGATCCTCTTCTGTCGGAGAAAGCTTGCGCTTTCTAATTGTGCTTTGTGAAGGACTTGAGAGTTGGAAGGCAGTCGCGTCAGTGTAAATAAAGTGACCGAACTCCAGTGGCATAGTCGGAGCATTCCCACTTTCAGACATCTCGAGATAGAGCGGGACAGTGGTTGGGGTTGATCCAGTCGTGTCGAAAGGTGGAACATCGACTGAGAGCGCATAGTTGCACTGCTGGCTCTGGTTGCTCATCTTAAGGAGAGTGCCGTCACATCTCTTGGATCCAAACATCACCGTAAACAATAGTGATTGTGGCGTTTGGAGATCGTCGGCTGAATTCAGATAAATGAACAACTTACGTCCGGCTGGGCCTTGACTGGGTGAAAATGAAGTTACTTCCGGGAGATGACGAGATTGTGCAGGAATAAAAGATGAGTAGGATGTATTTTGATGACTGTAGTTGGCGTCATGGGTCTGGTATTGGTCCGCAGACAGTAGGGGTAATTCGGCTGCATTTGGGAGGCCAGATGGTACCTGCGCATGAGTGCCTGTGTATGAAATGCCATAAGATGGTTGGACAAACGCAGGATAGCCTGGTGCCTGATCAGGTCTTGTGGCAGTGCTGTAGTCTGGATGGCAAATGATTAGTCAGATGGTACAAACCGATGCTTCATGCCTCGGGTAGATCCGCGGAGGCACAAAGTCACATGGACAAAATAACATACCATAGCCATAGGCTTGGTTCTTCTCGTAGCCGGACATCGAGGCGAGATAAGTGCCGTATTCTGATGAAGCCAGGAGGCCACCCTTGTGGGCCCCCTGACAAGCTGCTAACACGGTCGGCGATATAGCGGAGTCTTCGTCAACAATGATAGGTGTCGCTGGGATTTTCGGAGACTGTCTATCGAGTTAGTTCTCAAACAATGTCACCATCTAGATGATCCAGAGTGTCATCTCACCTGGTGTGACATGTAAGTGCTGGTGGCCAGGTTTGCGAGTGGTTAGAGACGAGTAACAGGAGTGAGGTGCAGACGAGCTCAATGATGTACCACCGCGAGGGTAGACTTGCGTCAACAGGCTGAACAGATGTAAGGATGAGAAACTTGATGAACCCCTGGTCCAAGCGACGAAGCAGGAACCCGTCAAATCAAAAGTCGACTTGAAAGAGGAGAACTAGTAAGGATATGGCGCGAATAGAATGCAGCCCAGATAGCCAGCCAGGATTTGCACGGAGAATAAACAGTCCAGCTGAACAAACTCTGACAATTACGCTCGACAAAAGCGTTCGCAGGAGATTGCAGGGTTGGTCCGATGATGGTCCCAAGGCTCTGGATACCCGACTAAGGTATGTTCCCGTCTAACTTGACTGATAGTAGCGGTGTCGTCAAGACAACATACGTTTGAGACGAAACCTTGACCAGTAGGCAGGAGGTCGGTCAAAGCAATCGACGACGAAGATGCACTAGCTTCCGTGCAGTAGCAGTGCGCAGACAAAGAGATAAACCAGCTGAGATGACACTGGTCTGGCCGGGCGCAAAGATATTAATGGGCCTGGAGTTAAGGTTGATCAAAGGAGGGCTGAACAGGACGTCTTCCTGATGAACCGTCTCGGAAGGCAAGGAGAGAGTAGAACAGATCCCGGGTTCCAGGATACACTCACACCTTTTGGAAATGCTGTCAATGGATTCCCGTCCTGATGGAGAAGAAAAAGTAGTCCTCTGGGTTGATGTCCCGCTTAAACAGGGTGGCGACGGTGAGGTGTCGAAACTTCTTGAGTGACAACGAGCTTGAAGAAGCAGTGGCGTAAAGACGACCAATTAGGTTGGTGAATATTATCCGGCACAAAGCAGCTTCGTCTGAGCTGGTTGAGTTGTAAGGCAGGTCTAGGAGATAGCCAGTATGAAATGCGAGTAACCGTGAAGCCAATCTGAGTCAACGCCTTGACGTGTTTCAACAAGTCTCGCACACAGGGCAGAGTCGTAGGTGTAGCAAGTGACAGACGCGGGGATGCCCTGAAACTTGTGGAGAGGGCAAGAGAAGCGACCGAGGCAGGGTGGGCGTGTCTCCAAACCAGCAATCGTAAGCGCAGATTATATATTGTGCGGATTGTTCAATTAAAAGATGAACAATAGCGATGAATGAAGTAGGGGAAGACGAGGTAGTGGATAAGTAGGAAGAAGGACTGAACGGTACCAGTGCATTTGTGGCCATTGTGGGAGCAAGCCAGTAAATGCATCATCGACCGCTGAGTGGATGACAGGAGCTTGGAGCAGGCGCATATCGTTCTAACCGGTGACAGATGCGCTAACTTCCCTAGAGCACAAGAGAAAGCGGACGGGGCAGCAGCTTGAGTTCTGTGGGCGCCGCCTATTCTGGGCGCGAGCCGATGCGCCGTCCGCCCTTGCATGCCCCTAAACTTTAAGCATCTTTATTACGATTGATGGAACTGCTTCAAAGTCTGCCAGCTCTCGTCCGCGCACAAAGAGTGCACCTAGATGCAACGTTCGGCCTTTCTCGGATGGGGGATCCAACGGTGAAGGGCCTAAATGAGATGTACAGTAATAATGGCCGTAATCTTCACAACGGCGGCCAACGGCGGCTGGCGGGAAGGGCAGATACTGTACCGAGAGCACGGCATCCAGGTTCTTGATATTCCCTCTATTGGTCAACCATATCCTTGCTTCCTGCAACCTCACGGTTGAAATTTGCACTACGAGGATATGCTTACCTGTCAGATAGGCCGTCAATGCTGTCGAGATGGTTCCTGCATGATCGACGGTGCAATGTTTGAAGGTGAGTATTTTACCCTCATTTCTCCTTTGTCGTCGCCGAGCCAAAGTAAGGAGACCAGCGAGGAGAATAATCACCAATGATGTGTGATGTGAAGAAGTGCGGCTGTGCTCAAATGCGCCTTCGACCCTTTGAGAAATGATCCTCGTCTCAAGTGGAGCCACCTCGTACCAAAAGGGAAAGGTGCGTCACACACGGACCCACAACTTCCCTTTTTGCAAGAGTCGGCACATCCGTTCGCAGAAGACTCTCCGCAAGATCTTCACTGTCAGCTGGTCGAAGCTTTTCTTTCACGACTCGATGCAATTTGTAGAGTGTAACAAAAGGCCCGCGATATCGCTGCACGTCGCGTCCGTGTTGTTCTTCTTTAATTTCGACAGACAAACAGCGCATCTCATCATTTCCTACGTTCATCCCCCTTTGCAAACACTCATCCCCGCGAATCGTGCGTGGCCACCTGACTTTTGTGAAAATATCATTACAAACCGCTTCGACGCTATGCAACGGTCTTCGATAGCATGCGACTTCGTTTCCTCTCTCTATCAGTACCCGACCGACAAGTATCTAAATATCGATAACCGTTATGCCATTCCCGTAAACGTTCGCTCAAAGCGTTATTGGTCCAAAATCGAAGAAAATCAATTCAATTTTTCAGCCTTCCCATTTTTTGTTCCCTTTTCCAGCTGTCTCACTGGCTGGATTTTCTTGCAAACATGGTCGTAACGGGCCGCCCGTACCTTTTTCGTTTGCAGGTCGACTTCAGCCCTGCATACTGGAGCTGCATACCCGTCGCGTGCTGTCCCGTTTTCCCCATACTGTTTCCAATTATTGCTTTCAGGGGGGATAAGAGTAAGAAATATTGATCATATCCAATATATTGCAATGGGCATATCGTGAGAATAAGAATATTATGATATATTTCGTCAATATGTACCTTGTCAATTCCCGTTGACATATTGACCTAAAGGGGAAACTCGATCACCAGGGTTTGAAACACCGGATTACAAAAAATTCTCCCGAATACGCTGACCATTGGACCCATATCAGACCTCTTCCTTCTGGGCCTGGATGCCAAGATGCTATCTCAACCGGCGCCACATCTGGCTATACTACTTTTCAATGTCGTCATTCGTGTGACATTGGTCATCAGCCAGAACCAGGAAGCTCCGGAGATGCAAGTGTAGCTCAGTCGACGTTGTTGAGGGCCCACAAACTGATGATAGATATCAACCTACGAGGGTTACAACAGAAGAACTCATCTTGCGAGCAAGCAACATCCTGCCGTGGCGACCCCTCTGCAGTATCGTACGGTCGAACGCGCTCGACGGTGTTTCCTCCCTCCTACAGAAGCAGAGGGTACCTTTGAGCAACGGCTTGTCTTACTATAGTGAAACCATGCTCTATGGGCTATACCCACTCACCGTTTACACCAATGGGTGCGAAGTGGGAACAGCGAGAACGGACAATAGCCTGTACTCGACTCGACGAACCTCGCACTGGTCACGAGATGTCTGGCCTGTCATATCACAGATCCACGTTCCTTCTCGCAGAAGCTACCTCTCTAACGGGCAATCTGGAGAAGTCTGAGTCCGTTCAGAAATGTTGCTCCTTTTCAGATCTCAGGCTGATTCCACAACACGTTCTGAGTCACAGAACTAGGTTAACATGCTTTGTGCTCGATGGAACGACTTCGTAGTGCTAGATCACCTGTCAGTCTCACAAAGCAAGATCTGACAATTGAAGATATGTCTCTCGGTGTGTCGGACCAGATAACGACCTTTCCCAGGGCAAGAGATTGCTCGGTCCATACTACTTGATATACTGACGACCTAGCATCTGTTGGTGGCTGTCTGTCACCAAAAGATGATTAGCTATACGTTCCGGGCTGCCATCTCGAGTTTCCACATAACAGCTGGTGACATTCATCACTTCCGGACTTCCGACAGGACCGGAACCAAACAGATCCGCCAGTGAACTACGCCCTTTCTCTTGTGGCCGGCCTAGCATTTGATCCTTACCATGGTTGATAGGCTCATCTGCGGCATCTCACACAGGATTGACAAGCTTACTGACATGGTTACTAGCAACGCAGAACTTCTACGAGTCGTGCTCGCGTCTCGTTGTGCCGAAACGCTGACCGAGAAACACCGTTACTCGCGAAGAGAAAATGTCTCAAACAGAGCGGTTACCCCTTGCTACTTGCTCAACGATCTGATCTTCCTCTCCACGAGGTTTCAAAGCAACCTGAGCAGGGACGTAACATCACAAAAAGACAGTCTCACTCTGCTGCTGTTCTTGTAACATTATGTGTTATTCCCACAGTTGAGCCTCAAACCTGGAGAAGGGTATACACCTTGCTCGCGCCTCCGCTCCCGCACTGGCGGAGATGAACTTTGTTGCTTCGAGAGCGACCGTGAGCTCGGGCGCAGAGCCGTTTACTCTATCGTCACAAAGTCTTCCAAGATATCCGAGCTGGGCACTCAAGACCCACTACTTCTGCATGGGGAGAGCTGATCTCTGGCAAGTGCTTTTTCTGTTCTCCCTATTTCTAACGTTACCAGCCTCGTCGGTCCGGGCGCCCCTTGTTGATTCAGTGTGGCATCGTAACGAGGAGCTGGAATGGCTGGTCAAACGTGTGAGTCTGATGGTGGAGTCTTCGGTCAATGCACATGGCTGGCCCAAGATAGAGGGCCCAATCCTGCTACAGTCTTTGAGTTTGCTACCGGTTTGACTACTACTCGATCTAGGCAGCGATACGTCCTTCAACGTGCACTTACTTTGCCCAGGACTTCGTCTCTACGATCTAGGCAACAATGCGCTTAATGCAAAGCGCCGTAGTGTTCCAATCGCGATGCGTCGCACTTTCGCATAGCGAACGATTGCGGCCCGAACCTTCGATCTTGAGAACTGGATCGAAGTGGGGTACATATGCAGGCCACGGCCCTATTGCTATTCTACAATTGCCCAGATCTTGGTCATCTTTCACCATACCTTAGTCTGGTGGCTAGATGGCTGAAAGTTTCAACTACCCTCTGCACATCGTAAGTAGGCTGATCCTATCTTTGAGGTATTTGGAACGCATCAAATGGGTCCTGCAGAATCAAGCTTATCAGTCGCCGCGCACGTAGGGGAGAGCTACTTGTATTTTTTCTTCTGCATAGGCTACAGTAAGTATCAAGCTCCCATAATAGGTTTTTCGAAGTTATGTTTCACAATTCATTGCTCAAGCCATCGGTCGCGCTCGCTTGTGTGGTAGTATCGCCGCCATCCGATGGTATGCAGTGGGTGGGGGTGATCCTGAAGGATGTTCGAGCTGAAGGATCGCCCATCTCCCTGGAAACCCTTCTTCTCCATGGCCATTGTGTTCGCGATGTTCTGATCCGTAAAGGTATCGTGTGTCTTTGATCCCAGCGGTCGTTCAGTGTGAGAGGTCACTTCACCCCTCTCAGTCCCGATACTCGCCATCGCTGTCCTCCTCATCATAATCCTCATCATGTTCTGGAGTGCCGCCGTCGCGGAAATCAGGATCAGTACTAGCCATGCCATCATTGACGTTGAAACCCTGACTCATCATGAGTCTCTTGAAATGGCGCTGAAGAGTGACACCCTGCGCGGAAACATCAGTACTGCAAATATCCCTTATCAGACATGTCATCAACACTCACATCGTAGGCTCCTCCGGACCTGTCGACAAGGCGCTGAGCAATAAGGTCCCACTTTTGCTCGTCAAACTCGTCTTCGATCTCTTTCTTCGCCTCCAGGAGAGGCACGTTGTCTTCGTCGCGGATGATGATGAAGTTTGTCATTAGACGCTCGTAGCGGTTCGGGAGCGTGCTCTTGCCGTAGTCTTCACCGGTTATTTCGCAGTAGCGCTGCTTGACTGTCTTCCATGCCACGTTGTTCTGTGCCACGACAATTAGTAAAGTCGGAACGACAGATGGCGATGACGCAGACATACCTCGCGCATGGTGATGAGGGCGCGGTCCGCTTCGTCGCACTCGTCGAAAGAGCGAGGAATGGGCTTGTTGTCCACAATTTTTCCGTTCTTGGGTGGCTAGCAAACAGTAATGGTGAGCAAACGAATTTCATTCGACACGATATATAGCGCTCAGTGATTCACTTACAGCTCTCTTCTTGGCGGCGTCTTTGCCTGTGTTTGAGGTCTTGGGCGTGTTGGACGCAGCCGCCTTGCGCTGGCCGGTAGCTCTCCTCTTGGGGGTTGGTTCGATTGACGAATCGTCGCCATCGCTGGCTGGAGTGACTCTCTTTCTCTTTGCTGGAACGCTCTTCTTGGCCATGGGCAAAGTCAAGGAGCTCGTGAAATTGCGAGTGGCGTTGCTGTAGTGCGAATTTTCGTCGTCACTCTCGTCATCATAGTACTTCTGTCTTTCAGCATCGTAGCCGTGGCTTGGGTTTTTACCACCGAGGTTGCTGAGAGTCTTTTGAGAAGGAGTCTTTGCGCCTAGAACGGTTCTGGCAGGAGTCTTTGCTCCAGAGGCCTTTGCGGCAGGGGTCCTCTGCATTGGAGTCCTTGCACCGATGCTTCTTGCACCGAGAGTTCTTGCACCTGATGCTGTTCTAGCTGGAGCAGATGCAGCAGCATTTGTGGAACCTGCAGCCTTCCTGGCAGGGATTCTAGCTGCAGGGGCCTTACCCTTTGGATCCACGGGAAGGGGACCTGCGAGACTTGGACGAGAGGACGAAGCAGGATGAGCGGGAACCTTGAACGGACCCCTCACACTACCGAGATTGAGATTGGGACGATAGTCGTCCAGACCTCTGGGAGCCGTGGTATACCTGTACGTACCATAGCCATCTTCGTTACCAAATGCGGAGGCATCATCACCCAAGGCTGAGGCATCGTCGCCTAGGTCATCGTCGTATTGATAGTCTCTGATGCTGCTAACAGCGAAGCGGGAACCTGGCGTTCGACTACCCGAAGATAAGGCGCGGTTTCCTGGTGACATAGGATCATTGCCAGGTCTGCGGATCATTGTTGGTTCTGCGAGATTGAGAGTACGGGCCGAGGGACGATTTGTTTGTCCGCCGTGCTGTTCGGCAAAGGTCTGTCCTTGCTTGGCTGGATAGTCATTCATCCTATCGTAAATGCTCTGTCTGTACGCTGCAGCATTTTCACGACGACCACTTTCAGGGCGCGTCACCATAGAACCAGGAGTCCTGGCTCCGGCGTACTCTTGAGCATCGGGCTGATAGGCTGTGTTATAGCCAGTGTCAGGAGTCTTAGCCCCCTCATAGTCCTGATTGTCGGTATGGTAAGTAGCAGGATAATCAGGGGTCTTGTTTCCACCATGAACTTGGTTATCAGACTGATAAGTCGAGGCATGGCCCGGAATGCCTGGGGTTCGGACTCCGGCGTAGTCTTCAGGGTCTTCTTCAGTGGTATCGCCAGCGTCGCCGGCGATCAAAGCTGCAGCGTAATCGTCCACGGTCATGTGAAGTGGACCGTCAATGTTACCGGGGGTCTTTGCCCCTGCGTGAGGATCGTCCTGCACCTCGAGATCGGAAACCCCGGACAGGACTCTATCAGTAATGTAATTCTCATCACTCACGATGTTGTTTGGAGTTTCCATCTCTGGAGAACTTGGGACACCATTTGGATATTTGACGTTCTCTGGAACGGAGTCAGTGTGTCCTCCGGCTCCGCCGCTCATGGTACGTGGAGTTGGGTTTTGAGGGACTGGCGTCTCATTGTAAAAAAGCAACGATGCCGTTTTCATGGCGGCATCTGCAGTCTCACCCACATCACCTTCGACTGCGTTGACCATCTCACTGTCTGTGCCAGCCCTGCCAGCATGACTATCATCAATTTTGGAGGAATGGGGGTTTCTGGCAGATTGGTCATTGAACTCTGGGCCCGGGCTCTGTGGAGCGGGAGTGTCGCCACAGAACAGGTCTGAGGCAGTATCCATCGCGTTGATTGCTGAATGTGATTGATAGAGGATGTTTTCAGAGATCACCCGTCAGTGAAAGATAAATTGTTACAGAAGGGGGAGGGGTCCGAGCTTTGTAGACGCGTCGAACTCGCGAGAGGTGAATGTGATGTTGATCTCAGTACCGCTACGCTGCCTGATTCGGTTCAGTTAGATTCAGCTGTCTTCCTGTAATGCGCATCCTTAAGTGATGTAGTCCACATACGAAAGAGCCCTTGATGCTAGTGGAGATATTTCTGATGGGAGGCAAAGGATATGCTCAAGCGAGACACCACCACCACTAAGCAAGCTAACTTTCTGGGTAGTGTTGCGCAATAGACCTGTCTCGAAATTGAAGTGAATTGAAGTGAAGATGGTCTAAGGAGTTAACTCCGTCTCTAGCGTATATCCGGCATGGGTCAATAAGGGGTCGTGTAGATTCAGATTCTCGCGGCGTTCCATTCACTTCAGGCTAAGAACAAATACTGTTTGAGCTGTGTCGATTCGAGGGCAATACAATACCCTTGCCTCCCTCAAATCGGAAATAACTCCAACAGTTGGGGCTTAAGTGGTGTCACCTACAAATCGACCTCCTGCTTCTTTGTCATATTGGGTCATCTCCGGCCAACCCAGCCGAACGAATGTGCTCCTTGACCATAGCCAGAGATGGATTTAAGTGGCAGGATATCTCTTCTCATACGGTCGAGCTTCAGCCATAACAGAAGTCACACGAAATCGGCCATAACGCTAGGACCAAGGGGCTTGCGTTGAACTGCTACGCCATTCGCTGTGCCAAGCTGACAGACTGATATTACGGTGAAAGACGGACATATGTCATCAGAGCGATACTGAGGAGCAAGATCTGTGAAAGGTATCTCCTTGTTCGTGTCGAGTATAAGTGCCACAGTGGGTCTTTCTTTTCTTGCCTTTGCGTAAAATTAAAGAGATAGAAGAGAAATAAAGAGGTTGCGGAATATGGATGATACACGGAGAAGAGAAAGAGTTGCGCAATCACCTGCTTCTTACACATATCTGTCTGATCAGTTCTCCGCCCTCTTAGCCAGTTACATCATTCATCGATATCGTTATCCGTAATGCGAACCTTCCCTGGCCGTCATCAAAACAGCAACCTTTGCAACAGAGCCAGGTCTTCGTCTTTCACACCTGTCCTGGCAGTAATTGCCTCCCTCAACTTCACCAGCTCCGTCAGGTCTTCATCCGTGCAGTCAGGATACAGAGGGACGCCCAGCCAAGTCCCATCGTATTCACCTCTCTCCACCTCGCCATCCGCGGTCAGTTTCCCGAACGGCGGCCTCTCGAGCCAACACGTATCAAATACCCGATACCTTTCCGGCCAAAGCCTTGGCCCAAGAGTATCAGACATGGAGAAAGCAATGGCGTTGTCCCAACCGTCATCATTGAAGCCGCAGCGTAAACTACGGAGGTGATACAGATTTAATCGAAATGCTTGAAAATATGAATGCCAGCGCGCTGGATACAGCCGAGTCTTTACCGAATCTGAAGATATCGCCTTGGTAGTATCAAGAGGGTAGCCATCTGCATCGAGTTCACCGAACCAAGCAGTACCAATGACGATAGGGCAGTCGTCAAGAGTCAGCTCTTCCAGCGTGGCAGAATGTGAAAGGATCCACTCGAGCTGCCAGTCATGAGTAAAAGTCATCTTGCCCAGGCTCAGCGATTTAAGATTAGGCAAGTGCGGCAGGGTGCATTTCGGGATATAGCCCCAGTATACGGCGCCAGCATACAGTTTCAGATGAGTGAGATAAGGGGCACAAGTGGAAAACCATTCTTGTGAAAGCTGGGTGCCGAAGAAGTCATGCAATTCCTTTTTCTCGATGAATTTCATGGGCGCTGTATCATCATGCTCCGTAGCTATTTGCAATTGCAACCGGTTGACTCTGGCCATGACGGCCTTGAAGTCAGCACATTGTACGAGGGAGTCATCCGCCCAGTCCTGAAGATTCTCGATAGTCAGGGCATGGAACCGAGGTATTGGATTGCTGGTATCGTTTAGGCCTCTGAACAAGCTCTGCAATGCTTCCATTCTGAACCCTACACACTCCGGCACTTGAGAGGCCCACCAGTGTCGCCGGAGAGGAGGTCCAACACACGACTTGCTGAACTTGAAATATACTGATTTGAGATTATGAAATCTGCCAACTCTGGAAAGGTAGTGGTTGAAAAGCTTTAGAAGTTTCTCATCGCGATCATCCCAGTCGAAAGTATCCATATTCCTGTCCGTATACTCTGCTGTGTTGATGGTAATGCTTGTGACAGCATGACGAATATCGGAATTACCTAGTATGCAATGCAGATGTGCCATACTCGTGGTGTTGATCAAAAGTTTGACATCTCGAAAGAGTAGCCGAGTACATATCCCAGAGCAGGTCTTATTGACACTCCGGAAGGCTTTCAGTTCTGCTGATTCTCCATCCAGTGAAGCTGCAATGATAGATATTATTTCTGGTGGTAGGGTATCGAAATGAGAAGTCTTGTATACAGCTAAAGTTCGCGAGGCCTCCTTGGGTTTGATATGTGGCAAGGCATGTAGTTGTGCGGTCTCGGGAGTTTCCCCGGTAGCCAATACGTCATCGATCTGAGTTGGGGAATCGACTTTTCCTGTTTCATCCATATGTACTGTACTAATGCACTTCGACAAAGACGGCTGTGGTTATGATATGAGCATGGAGTTATGGCACTGCTATACAATACAATGGTCGGTCAAGGCCAAGCAGGTACGAGTAAGGTACCTTAGTCATCTCGATCAGTCATAATTGACCCTGAAGCCCGATATCGCAATCGGGTATAGCCGTTTTATCCCGAATGCCGATAATATGCGCGACATCAGTCGCGTCCAAGGGGTCGGTTGCAACTTCACAATTAATTCCGACCATAAATTACATTGTACTTGGTACATGGATCTTCTATGAAGCGGAGTCTCCAGCGCCAGCGGGATGATTTTCACTTACGAGTATCATTTCATCCGTTAGGACAATCCTCTGTTGATCAATATCTCAGAAGTACAGCCGTGATCGACGAGAGCCGAGTTGAGGACGAGGACGACACCACGTGCCAGTCATCCGTGCACGCGTCTACAAGTATACTAAAAGACTTCTCCAAGCTTCTTCATTTATTCTTTGGTCCATTCTTTGTTAGTAGCTGGGACGGTCTTCTCACCCACTTTGCGAGGCGACCTGTCCGAAGATAGGCCATCATACTTTTACGGTGCATATCAATCGTCGCGCATCACCGAATGCGTATGCTAAGTGCATTTATCACACCGCAATCTGCATGAAAATGCCGCATGCCTTGCAGAGTGAATGAAGTTTCGGTCAATCCACATTCAAGTCTAATGAAGGTTCGCCAGAGTCATACAGGAGACAGATAGACGCGACTGAACTTGACAATCAGCGCCTGGAAAGAAAGAGTGAAGAGATATAATACAGCCAGTTACAGAACCTCTCTTATTCTACGACCGACTTCAACTCTGGCTTGTACAATTCATTCGTCATCCTTAGCAATTGGAAGCTCGTTGAATGTTTTGGAAAGTCCGACGCGATCAATAGTGGCAATGTTATCAGGAGTGCCGGCTCCAATGACATTGCTGACATTGTTCTTGCGATCGCCGTCAACGACCAAACGAACGAGGTCGGGGCGCATGTAGTGGCCGCCCTTCTGTTATGTTAGCTTCGGGACTAGTACCGAGAAGATTTCACTCACAAAGTCGTTCAGAGCCTTGCTGAGGTGAGTCTCGTCAAGATCAATGTCGACAAAAACAAGACCTTCAAAATCGTCTGTTGGCTTTGTGATTAGAGCCTGGCCATCTGGACCATAGATGCGGGTATTGCCGTTGTAGACTTTGTGGTCCTCGCGCTCCTTTCCTGGAGGCGTCTGCAAGTCGACACCTGCAGCGGAGATGGTCTGGAAAGGAGCCAAGGTAAAGCTGCCAGTTTCAATGGCATATGCTGGCGTTACAATGTCCGAGTTGGCATCGCTAATGTTAGTGTATGGATCGGGGTACTTGAGGGTAGTGGCGTGAGGGTATAGAGGCCAGGCGGCGACGTGGACTTGCTCGCCGAGAGAAACGGCGTAAGATTTGAGGAAGGGATTCATATTCTCCCAGCAGTTCAGGTGGCCTATGCGCCCAATCTCAGTGTCAACCACCATCTTGGTGGTATCGCCGGTGCCATCACCGAAGACGAGGCGCTCGACATGAGTGGCACGAATCTTGCGGCGATGGTTGATGACGTTACCGGTGGGATCAATCATGACCTGAGTCGTGTACAGAGAGTTGAGGTCGACTTCGGAGTATCCCAAAGAAACGAAGATGGAGTTCTCCTTGGCTGCTGCGCGGATGCGGTGCATTTCAGGTGAGTCTGACAGGAGAGAGTTCTCGCGGTACTTCTTCAACAGAGGAAGGCTTTCCTGGTAGTTGACTTTCCACATCCAGTAAGGATATCCTGGAATCCCTGTGGCGCTTCTTGTCAGTCTGGAGTCATGACTGATTGTTGGACGTCTGGCATACAAAGCTCAGGAAAAGCCATAAGCTTGCAGCCAGCCTTGCCAGCCTCGTTGATCCAGTGGATAGTCTTCTGGATCGAGTGCTCGAGATTGAGCCAGCCAGGCTCAGCGTTGACGGCCGCGGCCTTGTACTTGCGAATGGTAGCAACCATGATGATTGTAAGTCGATGAGTTGGTTTGACAAGGGACTAATATAGAATGGTGGATGTGTTGAAGGACCGTGGTCTTCAGCAGCAAGTAGTGTCCTTATATACTGCTTGCTCGTCTACTCAGACAGCTTCAAGTTGTGCTGACAGTCAGGCCACAACGCTGTAACATGGCCAAATAATCGACCCACACTCGGAGACGCTGGAGATGCTTATTCACACGATAAGCGATGGGTCCTGTGTGTATGACTGTATCTGTTCCTGCATGCGGGGTTTGATGTGTCTCATTTCTCCATCGCGGCATAATGCTTCCGGAAGCCTCTGCACGAAGGCATCTTCTCGACCAGATGGCCTATCTTGCTACGAGAGACCATCGAATCACCATGACAATGACACGTATATTTACTCCAGAATTGGGCATACAAACAAGGCTTTCAGACTGTCACATGTTAACCTCTGAGCATAGCCGCAGTACGACATAACGAAGTAAAATGGACTATCTTTGCCAGAAACGCTACCCACATCGCACAGCAGCCACCTATGCACTGAGCTCACTCCACGCTCCGAACCCTCAAGGACTATGCGTCTCGATATTGAGCCAACCCAACAGCAAGGTCAAATACCGAAAGAACCACAAAAACATGCGACCTCCTCCCGAACCCTCCTGCAATCAGCCAGAAACAGCAAGGATCTGACAAACCTCTCATGATAAAAATGATTGCACATCCAACACAACAAATGATTTGCTCACAATAGTAGCTCGATATGTTATCTATATAGCCTGACGTCTGGAAACAAATCCCGGGCTGCCGAGGCATAGAGGATGCAGCTAGCAGATGGCTGAACATCGGAATTGTCGCGACTCCTCTTGCTCCACAATGTGACGACTACTCCTGCATTTAAGACCATATACAGTGCAGCGATAGCGTATACTGGCCGAGTGACCTCATGCAGAGTCTAGTCTATCAGTTTTGAGTCTAGTGCTACTGTCAAAGATACGCATGAAGTAGTATAATCGCTATAAGATACTAGCTCAAGGCACCTCGAGTGTGATAGACAGAGATCCATCTGGACAAGGATCTAATAGATCGCGCTAAAGAGCACACCCCAAAACAACAGTTCGTAGATGACCTTCTATCCGTCCAATACAAACATGTCCTATAACATGCAAACTCAATCTCCACATCTTGTAGGAAACAAACACCGCCATGACCTGCTAATCCCCAATTCTACTTTACTTGTCCCATTCCAAACTCCACCATGCCTAAAGAATCCTAACTCCACCATACCCAAAGAAATCAGCTCAGCCTCGCCTCGCCTCGCCTATTTCTCTCTCGTCCGTCCGTCCCTTTGTTCTCGGCGGGCCAACAAAATCCGATTCCAGGTGGGCGACCCTGTCCATCTCACCTTCCTGACCCTTTGGATTTCAGACTACGTTTTGACGAAATCTCTGAATCTTTAGGCCGAGGCCGAGGGTTTTTGTGCTCTGGGGGATCGACTGGTCTGCGTTTTCTCGCGTTCTCTCATCGCTTCGTTGTTTGGGTCATTGTTTTCGGGTCGTCGCCGGGTTTTACGCGCACCTTATCAGAAGCCAATGTAATCACAGTGTCTAGTATTCTGGAACTTCGCCGTTCTCGCGTACTTTCGATCGATCCTTATTTTTGACCTAGAAACCATGACTCGACTCTGCTTTGGAAGCTTGACTCTGCTTGGAAGGTCTCTTAATTTTGAAAAGCTGTGATACTATGACTTTACTCGGGGAGGTCTCTTAACTTGAAAGACTGAAGTCATGACTCTACTTGGGGAGGTCTCTTGAACTTTAAAGGCTCTGAAGCTATAACTCTACTCGGGCTCTACTTGGGCTCAACTTGGGCTCAACTTGGAAAAGGCAGAGCTGACTATTGTTTTTTCTTTCTAGACATGCACATGCAGTAAGAGAGATTGTTTTAGATAGTGGTGCATGGAAAGTATTGGGTGGATGGAGTGTCGAGTCTGGAGTGAGAGGTGGGTTTTGCTTTCCTCTGTTCCTTTTTTGAAGTGGAGGCGGAGGCATTGCGAAACGAAACATACAGAGGTCAATAAAAGAATAATCAGATTGCGAGAAAGAAGTCTGTTTCATCGACCCCAACCCTCTACACTCATCTTCTTCATATATAGACAGTCACTTTAAATCTTTATTTCTTGAACTCCGCAACCATGATACTTTCAACTTTTCATGAATTGACTATTCTCATACAAAGTTTCTCTTTTCACAACAGACAAGAATGAGCGCCGAAGACACCCTCGGATCCATGCACCTCCTTCCAAGTGAGAGTTCGAAGTCCAATTAAAAAACGCCATATACCCCAATCCGATGCAGAACCACCTTACTCATCCTTGCTCATATCTCCTCTAACACACATATTCCTCCCACTTCCTCTACAACTGTCCGGAAAGCACGGCTTCGGTCGCGGATCCGATATAAGTCCTCTTGGCGTCCAGGGGTATGCCGAACCTTCTCTCCAATTCCATCTTGACTCCCTTCTTGGTGATGGTCATCAGATCCGCGGTGCTCAGGATATTGCGAATCTCGGCCAACAGGGCGTCATCGGACGGGAGGTTGGAGATATCTGCCATTTCCATGCCACCGCTGGTGTGCGTGCCCATCTCCGAATACCCGCCGTATTGCGACTGGGCGGCCGAGAGGCGAGACTGGTTGAAGGGACCGGGACCCATGGGCTGCACGCCCAACGTCGACATGGCGCGTGAAGGGGGATATGCGCCACCGTAAGGATCGTACACCGAACTGCCCATACCGGGATATTGAGACTTGGTGCCATACGAGACGCCGGACATCATGCTTTTCGCATCGTCGTAATCACCCGCTCGTGATTGCATTTGCGTGTGGTTCTCCCACATCTCGGCTTGGTACTCCTCCCACTTCTTCTTTGGGATGGAAGCGGGATCGAATTTGCCCTCATCGGAAACAACGACCGCCTTACCCTTCTCGCCGACGACCACACGAGTGTTACCCCAGGAAAAGTCGTCCATGTGCCAGAAAGAGTAGAGAGGCAACGCCAGAGAGTAAACGGGGATAGCAAGAATGTAAATCAACATCCATCCGACCATCTCCCATTTCCTGCGGACAATGAAAATCAATGCCTGGAGACCATAAACTGCGCCCAACATGACGAACGAGGTCACAGGAATGGCCGACGGGTCTTCGCCGATACGAACGAACAGATAGACGAGGTAGGCAACAAGCACCGGCTGCACCAATGTAGAGATCAAGTCGAGAATGACAACAAATCTCATGGAAAAGCAGAGGAAACCACAGAGTTCGGACATCGGGACGAGCTCGGCAAGATTGTGAACGGTCGAGTTGATCCAGCGACGACGCTGAGACATGAAGACGGCCCAGGAATCTGGTGCAATAGTCCAGGCGTGAGCGCGGAAGATGAACTTCGTCTTGTACTTTGGGTGATGCTTCAGGAGTAGGGTTGTGAGATATCTGTCCTCACCCAAGTGCAGCAGATTCTTCATATGGAGAGTGTCGACGCGCGTCACAGAGTAGAATTCGATAATCTCTTTGCTGACGAAGAGTGGCTTGCCACTGTCAGCGGCGCGGATTCTGTACATGGTGAAACAACCAGGAAGACAGGTAACTGATCCGAAGAGCGATTCGAAAGCCTTGATCAAGTTGTGGGAAATGTAGTACTCATAGACCTGCATCATAGTGACAATCGAAGATTTGGCGTTGGAAAGAGCAGTTTCACCGCAGACGGCAAGCAGGCGAGTATCGTCCAAAAAGGCGGCGACAAAACGAGTTGCGGCGTCGTCGCCCACGACCGTGTCAGCGTCAATCTGCAGTAGATATTCATAAAAGGTTGGATTGACACCAATGATATTCCGAATATGGTGATGCATCTCGAGCTCGAGAGGTGACATGGGCAGGTTGTAGTGAACGCGGTTGAGGAAGCGCATGAAGATCATCTGGGAGTCTCGCTTGCCTCGGTTACCGGGACGTGAAACCTCGGAAGGCTTGCCAATCTTGACAATGACGAGGAAGGGAACAATGTGTCCTCCAACTTCATACAAGCCGGAATAGATCTTGCCCATGTTGTGCTGCTTCATACCTTCACCGAGTGACTCGAAGCTGAGTGGTTCTGGATCGACGGTTTCGGGTACACCGAGAATGTCGAGCACAATGCGAGGAGTAGGACGGTCGTTTCCTTGTCCGATGATCATACCATCACAGACAATCATCAGCAATTTGCGCTTGTCGTCGTACTTCATGCGGGCCGCGGAGTCGATGGCACGACGGAGAGAATCTTCATCTTCGGTGTATGCCGGTACGGTGCAGATGATGAATTTGTCAAGATTCTCCGGCATGTTCTTGCCGCCAAACTGGAGAGCTGCCAGGAACTTGACAAGAATAACAGCGACCAAAAAGAGCGAGATGGCGAGGAGCAGATAGGTGGCGAACAAACACCTGGGGGAGTTTCTGGTATCGACATTGGCTACGTAGAACAGATTGTTCATGCAGGTCTCCATGCGCTTGCGGAGGCCAACATCCAGGTCCAACTTGTTCCAGCGGTCGGTCACGTCGGACCCAGCATGCTGTTGGAAAAGAGTGACAACGCGATCATCCATGAAGTTCGAGTTAGGTACAGATAAGCCTGTGGTGTTGTAGCCCTCAGGGTACTGGGGCGTACGACCACCGGCGATGTATGTGGTGAAGTCGTAGATACGACCATTAAGCATGGCAATGGATTGCTGCTTGTTGCCTTGCTTTTTGATATAGCTGGCTGTGTATCCGATGTGGCCCTTCTTGTAGTTGGACCTGAGATACATCATCTGCTCGGCGAACCAGTCCGGACGGGAATCATTAGTCGCCCATCTGAAATCGTGGTATTGCGCGTGAATGTCGTTGCTACTGACGACAGAGGCCTCGCCGGTAGTGTTGGTGCTCGTGTAGTCGAGCTGGACTGCTGGGTCGATACCAGTCTCATTGACACCTTGGCAAAGGGCAGAAACCTGGACAGGGAAAAGATTGGTTGCGTCAGTACCGGCATACTTCTTCAATGCAGAGGTTGGGACGATATTGGGGTAGTGGACAGCCTCAAAGTCGCCAAGATCGAACACAACACCGCGGATAGCAATATAGGAATCGGCGTCGCCTTTGCCGTTATGTGATGACAGCTCGTTAGCCGAGTAGACGTGTTGTGTAGGACAAATAAGACGAGGGAAACCGACTATAAACTGTTAGTGACAAAGTAGTAATGGCGTAGAATGAAACCCACTCATGACGAAGATGACGACAGCACAGCTGAACCAAATCATCATGTTGATGGCAAGCTTCTCTCGCCATGCGACGCGGATATCTTTTCGAGGCATGCGGCCAATAATCCTGATAAGTAAGTCTGGAACCATCCAAGTCCACAACCAAACGAAGAATATCCACCTCTTGCGGCTGCTGGTGATGGGGACGGTCTCAATCTCGGCCATCTTGGTCTCGTTGCCCTTTTCGGCCAATTGTGATCGTGTCTCGAGATTGTGGAACATGTCGCCCTGGTGGAAGGCGGAAGCACCGGCATCGGATTTGGCATCGAGGTCCCTGCTACCGAAGTAACCAGCTGTCTTGTCATCGTGGTAAAAAGCACCAGGTGAGGGTGTGGTGGAGCGAAGCAGGTTGATCTTGGACTCGCTCTGGCCCATTCGCGCGGCCGCCTCGGGGCTCAAGCCCTCGCCGTGCTCTCCAAACGGCGTCTCGTCCATGTATCTAGCGGGAGCGGCATCGAGCTCATCGAGGTTGTTGGCAATCTGGCGCCAACATCTCTCAGAGAGGAAGACACCGGTGGCGCCGACGAGTGCCTCGTTGCCTGGCCAGCTGTGGTTGTCGATGATCATCTCCGATTTTTCCTTGTCGCTGCCGATGACGGAAGTCTCGCCTTCGGCAAGGCCTAGGAATTCAGTGAAAGGCACGAAGAGGCTGAAGTCGGCGTTGCGCAGACGTTGGCTGATTTCTGCAATGCCAAAGGTCTGGACCTGAGTTCGGACACACTTTGAATCGAATTGGTTTGCTATCCTGCGATCGTTGGGCTTCAGGCAGAAGACGAAATACGGGTTGGTCCCTGGAGCAGAAAGCGACTTGAGGATATTGTTAATGGAAAAGGCGAACTGTGCAGCAGCGCCTTCTTGCGAACCCGCATCCGTTCTGCGCGATCTTGATGCACTCCGTCGGCCGTCGTCGTTGCCTTCGTCTCGGTTCATGGCGCTGAGCCTGGCTGGCCTTCCGGCGCGCTTTGCCGTACTGGGCATGCGGGATGGCTTGGAAGCCACAGAAGCTTGTACTACAGCGGTGCGCTCCTTGGGATGAACGACCTTATTGAGGGCTTCCTGACCAAACAGCTCAACGATGAAATCGTTGGAAGAGGATGAGATCAGATACATGAGGTCGCCAGAAATGACTTCGGCGTTTGATTCGAGAAGACCTTCAACGGGGTAGTCGACTTCACCTGCAAAGTGCTTGACAGTGAAGGCGGCAGAGGCATTGTGAGTTGCAAAGTTGCTTCCGGGAAGGGTTTGCGTGGGACTGCCGGCCTCAATGGCAGGGTTCTTACCGTCAAAACGCTTTCTGATGGTCTCTAGGAATTGCATGTCTGACTTTCCACGACGCATCTGGTCGTCCAAGATGCCGAGCAGGCCGTTGCCAGGCTTGAGAAGACCCTTGAATGCATCCGTGTTGTCAAAGTAGCTTGTTGCAGGCACGCTGACTTCCTCAGTCTCGAGCAAATCAGCCTTGCGCTCGAAAAAGCTCTGAAGGCAGAAATTATAAAGAGACTCAGTGGCGGCGTTGCTCAACAACTGATCGAGTACAGAGCCGGTGGAGGAAGTCTGAGAGAAGCCCGGGAAGTCGACAATGGAGATGGTATTCCCAATGGCGTCCTCAGCCGAGCAGAGCCTGGAGTTTATTTTCTCCATGATGAAAGCGACAAGCAGAGAATAGAGAGTGCGAGAAAGCTCGTCGGCGTTCTCTCTGGCGCCTTTGGGGTCGAGCATGACAGTGACACGCTCGCGGTGCAGCGTCTTTGTCCTGTAGCCCATGCTCTCCTCCAGATGCCTCTCGCTCACACCGAGGAATGCAGCAACGATAGTGAGCACCTCCTTATTCTTGACCGCCGTGACATCCTCGCCACCCTCGTGCGAGTAACCGCCACTGTCGTCAGCAGCCGGTGTTGTGGATTGCGATGTGGTGAACTCGAGCTGACCGATGTGAAGAATGGCAGCCAAAACCTCACACATGCGGGCAATCTCTTCGCGAGGGAATTCAAGCTTGCGCAGCGCCGTCTTGAAGTGTTGGAATCCCTCTGCATCGTTGATGCCAACCTTGAGCTGCGAAGGGTGACCCAGGTATCGCCATCTCTTTTGACTCCCTCCAAGAGAGTGTCTGTTACCAGTGCCAATAGGCAGCGTTGACTGATCGAGGCCCAAATGTGCCTTCTCGGCCGCACTGGTTCCGGCGAGGAGGTAGTATAGAACGTGGAAGCTTCGCTCGCCTGGGGGAACTGTAGCCACGCGACTTCTCTCGAGTCTGTGGTCGAGAAGTTTTCCACCAATAAGGGTAGGGTGTAGGGTGGAGGAAGTGTCGTATTGCAACTCGAAGAAAAGACCGGCTTTGGAGGCGGTTGGCGTCGTCACTGACTTGGTGGTGGTGAGCGTGTCAAAGACAAAGGCGGCATACGACAGCTTGTTGGAGAGCGGGGTGGAGGTATGATTGAGGAGCGATGATAGAAGATGAGATCGGATCGTCGTCTTGCCCGAGCCACTCTCGCCTCTGTGCGGATGTGTTAGTGGTCAATCATGAAAGACGAACTTCTCGTCGAGGTTGGGCAACAACATACAAGAAAACAACGGCCTGGTTCTCCTGCCTCGAGCCTAATCGAGTCCACGCTCTTGCCGCCAGCTCTTCAGCCGCCCCCATGGCGCTGCCCTCTTTGCCGCCATTGGGACCCTTTGCTGACGAGGTATACGTGTTTAGCGAGATGATGGCATGTGATGAGAGTTGTGCGGTCGGTAGAGAGACGTGGAATCTACTGGCAAGATGGGCTGTGAGATGAGTGTCTGATTGCAGATGTGCTGCAAGGGCTGGCAGAGATGCCTGGACATGCTGAGGCACGCCGCCCGAAGCCATGATGGCAAGGGTCTTTTTCTGTTCGATGGCTGTGTCGTGCTATCAACTGAAGACGCTCCTCTACTAAAGCCGTGTAGACCGGATTATTAGGATATGGATTAAAAGGTTGTAGAAGATGATCAGACGTCGTTGATTGCTGTTGGAGAATTCGATTCGACACCAAGTACCAAGCAGTGTGGTTAAAGAGCTCTCAGTTGTAATGAGAGACAAATAGCGATTGTACGTGTAGCGAATGCACTAGGTACAGAACACACTCGATTCCAAGAGACAAAAAGACAGTCGTCGGCTTGCTTCCGTGCATAATAAAGACAGAGAGACGTGCCTATGGCCTTTGCCTTACAACAAGCGGCAAACACGCTCGTGCTCGTCCAAAGGCAAAGCACAGTTCGTGCATTTGTAGGGAGACTTGCGCTAGAGCAGCCTCGGGAAAGGCGGAGGCGTTGCGCCCGGTCCTTTTTCCTCTTGCTGCTTCTTAAAATAGCCAGGGACTGCAGCAGAATCGCCTATCCTTGCAAATTTAACACCACCTAGGGGTCCTGCCTTGATATATTTTCCACGATCTGTTTCAGGCGACTAAGGCGGTTGTGCTTTATCTCACACTTTATTTACACCCAACGCTCAAGACTCATCTCTGTCCCTTTCGCGCATGGTTGTGCAAATGCTGGGAAGGCATTCACAGGGGAGCGAGCATGCATACCTTACATCATAGACGGTATGGTTACGAGCGACGGACACACGAACTAAGTTTAGCACGAATGCACGGCACGTTGCGGGGTCGTTGTCTCAGCTTGTGGCGTGCGGCGTACGGCCAGTATGCACACGTTCAGACCGTTGATACAGGACACACTGCCCAAGCAAAGAGTTGGTTCTATCAACATGGCAGCACCTCTCCGGACATGTCGGATGGAGATTTGAGCGACCCGAGACTCTCGTCTTCACCGCGTCGGGCAGGCAGAATTAAAGTGGAACAGTCTGGCCAATGGAGATCGGCCTAAATGTGAATCCACGGGGTGTCCTAGTGGATCTCCTTGACACAACGGCCATCTCGAGGACCACAATTCCACCTCGTAAAACTGTGCTCGTACTGCAAGAGCAACGGTTCTCAATGTTTTCCATCAACAACAGCTGAGCAGGCAAGAGAGTGCTGTCAGCCACGATTGCGCGTTCATGCATGGTTGAGAGAGAGTTTCAGTCACCCCAGCACCCCAGCACCCCAGCGATCTCACAAGCCTTTTGCCGCATCCCATGGCCATCCGCCTTGATGTCAGCCATTTTATGCAGGGTCTGCCGAGCTACCGTTGTACCGTTTTTGGAAGTGTGTAAACATAGCCTTTTATTTTCTTTTCCCCTTTTATGAGCAGCGATATTCGAATGCATGACAAAACTCTGGGTATAGTGTTTAATAAAGGAGGTGAATGGCTCTAGAATTATGAGAATGTACCTTAGGCATGATATAACCATGGTTACCTATTTATAACTCTCGTTCGTGTAGCGACTGGTGATGGGATTTGTCGATCTGGTCAGAGCAGCTAGCTAGCAGCTACCCGCTTTGGTGCACGGACGTGTGAGGCAAGAGGCAGCCAAAGGGCAAAGGGCAAATACTCGTAGTGGCCAGGAGTGCCGAGTGCGAGGCCACTCGGCAGTACTGTATCTTCACTCACAGGCATCGACCAACTCTCTATCGCACATTGTAATTATCTCGGGCCTGTCTCATTCGCTGAAAAAGTCGATACAATCGTTCAACCTCGTTTCCGTCACTCGCTGGTTCGCGTGTCTGCTGTTCCGAGCCACAAAATACACAGGTAGATATAGCATAATTGTTGCCACCAGGAAGAAGCAGAAGAAGAAGAATTGCGATCTCTTTTCCAAGCATCATCTCATCCATACCTTAGCTTTGGGAGATAGGGACGAAAGAACAGGCAGACAAGCAAACAAGCAAACAAACAGGCAGAGTCTCCAGACTGTTGGCCACATCTAACATCTCTCACAATGGCCGGTCAGGGCCCTCGGATGTCCATGTATTCGGCTACATCCAATGGACCTCGAAACACACTACAGGCTCAACAGCAGGTGTCGACAACGACGCTGCTCAACTCCCTCCACACTTGCTACACCTCTGGCCAGCCCTACCTGCTCGAATCTAGCACCAGTCTGGTCGTCAACACTTGGGCCACCGGTCTGACTGTCGGTCCCGATGGTCGACAAGGTGGAGTCGTGGATGCAGAATTGGCCCACCGGGCATGGGAACACGCCAGGAGGAGAGCAGAGGACGGATGCATAGTCTTGGGGTGAGAATTGATGATACTACCTTGGAAGAGATGAGCCCTAGCCACATGCTAATGCGTCTGTGCCAACCAGATCTACACACGAATCGACTCCTTCGCTCCTTGCGCCATTCATCTCATCCTTGCCATTCGCAGTGCCATCCACCGTCTTTACCGCTCTCGACGCCATTCGTCCCTTTTTACAGTGCGTCACTCCTCGCAATCCAGCTGCACCTCGGTACTCCAGTCTTGCATTCACCTTTGCCCTTTCTCTGGCTGGAGACGTCACTGGAGCATCGCTCAGTCTCTCCAGTGGTGGAATCGATGTCAAGAATGGCTTGCTTGAAGTGCCGGCAGAGGTCGGATATAGGGCCTTTGACGTCTTCTACTATCTCCTCACCAGCGCCTCGTCTACGGAAAGAGAATTCTTGAATCTGCAGCCCGCATCTGCATACGCGCTTCTGAAGAAGACGGAAACGTATACCCCGCCTTCGTATCTCCCAACAGCCGATGATGCAGCTGCCGCCGAAGACTTTAGAGATTCGCTCAAAGCCATAGGCATCAAGGGTGCCGCTCTGCGTAACCTGCTGACCGTCGTTGCAGCGGTACTGAAATTGGGAGACACTCTCGATTATCTTGTAGATGAAGATGTGCTGCAAAACACGTGTGAGGAGGTGGCAGATCTGCTGGACCTGGACACCGAAGTCTTGGCCAAGAAATGCGACACACTGGACCGTCAAGTGCTGATTGCCGGCATCTACGAATCGCTTGTCGACTGGGTCATTGCCAAGGCGAATGAGGCCATCCGCATGGAGATGCGTAGTGGTCACATGATTTGTGATTCGTCCGACAGCGACCATGAAGCTGTCCTGACTCCTCCGTCTGAGGCCGATGATGGTGTCAGTCTGACCGTCGTCGCGGTTCCTGGCCTTCAGCTTGGCAAGGCCATTGCTCTTCGCACAGTATTCGACAACACGCACGGTATCAATGCCGAGATGACCGAGGACGGTGTCCCCGTTGTTAATGCTGGCTCCTCTGTCATCAGGGAAATGAAGACTGCCCTCTCTGAGAGTGAAGCTGATCTTGATATCCCTGAGAGCGTAGCTGTCAGAGAGCGCGATGAAAGACTCGATCGTCGTGAAGGTGTGCTTGAGAAGGTCGGTTTCGAGACCGAGGCCGACAGCTTCCTACGTCGCATCCTCTACCCTGTCGATGGTCAAGGCATTGTGCTAGGCAAGACTGCGGGTGGCCGCTTCAACTTGTCCAATCTCATTGGCAGCAGTCGTGTTTGGTTCCAGTATGCCCTGCACCCAACAGATCAGACTCCTGCTGCACTAGCAAATCAGCCCCCTGGCGTCTTCCCGTGGTCTGCCGGTTCCGTTTCCAGCCAGATTCGCGCTTGGAGACTTGCCGAGTGGGCAAATTACCGCAACAAACAGCTCGATTACACTGCTGATTTCGATCTTGCCGAGTTCGTTGACCGCTACTCTCGCCTCGGATGCCAGCCTGGCCATGATGGTGTCGAGAGCTGGATTATGGAGCGTGGATGGAGCAATGGCGAAGTTATCCTCGGCACTGAGCGCATCTGGATGCGCGAGCTTGCTTGGTGGGAAGCCGAGAGTATGCTTGATATGAAGCCTCAAGACGACCCTAACCCCGCCGTGCCCGCCCTTCCCGAAGGCTACCAAGTCTCGACCCCCATGATAGGAGATGGCTTCTACGGCCAAGGTCCCTTTGCCGACCCAATCGCCAGCCAAGACAACCTCCTCAGTCGCAATCAAAGCTTTGCCGGTGCCAGGTCTATCGCCCCAACCCAAGCTGGAGCCCAGACTGTCCGCAGCGTCAGCAAGGGTGACTATGGCCTCGGTACCAAGGGTGACAATAAATGGGCTGGCGTCACCTACTATGGCGATGGTGACGAAGAAGACACTGATGCAAAGGTCGTCACCGAGGTACCCACCACCAGAGCAAGAAAAATCTGGGTCATGATCGTGTGGGCCTTGACCTTTTATATTCCCAATTTCATGCTTCGCTTTATTGGCCGCATGAAGCGCCCTGATGTGCAAATGGCCTGGAGAGAGAAGTTTGCACTCATCCTCATCATCTTTCTCACCAACGCCACCGTCGTCTTCTACATTGTCGGCTTCGGCAAGGTCCTGTGTCCCATGAAGGACAAAGCATGGAACGCCAAGGAGGTCTCCGAGCACACCGGTACTAATGACTTTTATGTCGCCTTCCGCGGAAAGGTATACGATCTCACAAAGTTTTACAAGATTCAGCACAGCGACTCCACGACCGACACGTCCGCATCTACCATGCTGCAATTCGCTGGTACTGACGTTTCCGAGTATATCCGTCCGCCCCTCTCAGTCGCTTGTTCTGGTCTGGTGACGGACGACACCCTGGATCTGATGTATAACACAACTCTTACATACCCCACTGCTGAACACAACTCTGGTCCTGGTCTCCAGACCGACACGACATCCAAACTCTACCAGATCGATTGGTACAACTCCATCTTCCTGCCTAAGATGAAGGAGTACTACAAGGGCTACTATGTCGTCAAGAAAAGCAAGGTTCAGAGTGAGGGCGAGAACGACTCGCACATGTGGTTCACGTTCGGTGACAAGGTCTACGACTTGACCGACTACTTTTACACCCTCGACTATTACACCACCGAGGACAAGTATGAATTCTTGGGCGATGATTTCGCCTCACTCGTGACCAACAACCCTGGCGGAGACTTGACCACCGCCTTTGCTGAGAAGTTCGCCAACAACGCCAACAGGACCAAAATTCAGACTTGCCTGGACAACTACTTCTACACGGCCAAGGTCGATTTCAGACAGAGTGCTCGTTGTGTCGTCAACAATTATATCTTGTTGTCCTTTACAATCATTCTTTGTGCTGTCATTCTGATCAAGTTCTTGGCTGCCCTGCAATTTGGCTCAAAGCGTCGCCCTGCTCCTCAGGATAAGTTTGTCATCTGTCAAGTCCCCGCCTATACCGAGGGTGAGGATCAGCTTCGAAAGGGTCTCGATTCGCTGACATCTCTTCAATACGACAATAAGAGGAAGCTCATCTGCGTCATTTGCGACGGTATGATTGTTGGAGGTGGTAACGACAGGCCAACACCCAAGATCGTTCTCGATATTCTCGGCGTGGACCCCAAGATGGACCCTCCTGCTCTAGCTTTCAAGTCAGTCGGTACCGGAAACGAACAACTCAACTACGGCAAAGTCTACTCTGGTCTCTACGAATTCGAAGGCAACGTCGTTCCTTACCTTGTCGTTGTCAAATGCGGCAAGGAGTCTGAACAGAGCAAGTCCAAGCCTGGTAATCGCGGTAAACGTGATTCCCAGATTCTGCTCATGTCCTTCCTCAACCGCGTTCACCACCGAGCTCCCATGTCTCCACTTGAGCTGGAAATGTTCCATCAGATTAACAACGTGATCGGCGTCGACCCTGAATTGTACGAGTATCTGCTCATGGTCGATGCTGATACCATGGTAAAGGAAGACGCTTTGACAAGATTGGTCGCTGCTTGTGCGAATGACTCCAAGATTGCCGGTATCTGCGGCGAGACGAGTCTAGAGAATGAAGAACGGAGTTGGTGGACCATGGTGCAGGTTTACGAGTACTACATCTCGCATCATCTTGCCAAGGCTTTTGAGAGTTTGTTTGGAAGTGTCACCTGTTTACCTGGATGGTGAGTGTGATTCAATCGTTGCTTGGCATGAACCCGTACTGACATGTCTATCAGTTTCACCATGTATCGACTTCGCACGGCAGATAAAGGCAAGCCCTTGATCATCAGTGACAAGGTCATCGACGAATACAGTTTCTGTAACGTCGACACTTTGCACAAGAAGAATCTTCTCTCTCTGGGAGAAGATCGTTTCCTGACCACACTGATGCTCAAGCACTTCCCTAGTATGAAGTTCAAGTTTGTTCAAGGTGCCCACGCTCTCACTGCCGCACCGGAAGAGTTTAGCGTTCTGCTCTCGCAACGTCGTCGCTGGATCAACTCGACAATTCACAACTTGGCCGAACTCATCTTCATCGAGGATATGTGCGGATTCTGCTGTTTCAGTATGCGCTTCGTCGTCTTCATCGATCTCTTCGGAACTGTCATTCTCCCTGCAACAATGGTCTATCTCGTCTATCTGATCGTTGTTGCTTCCACTGGTAGTGGCCAGTTCCCGCTCATTTCCATCATCATGTTGGCAGGTGTGTACGGTCTGCAAGCCATCATTTTCATCCTGAAACGCCAGTGGCAGCACATTGGTTGGATGATATGTTATCTATTGGCTACGCCTCTGTACTCATTCGTCCTGCCCATCTACTCGTTCTGGAAACAAGACGATTTCTCATGGGGTAACACCCGTGTCGTGATCGGAGAGAAGGGCATGAAGAAGATTGTGGCCGTGGATGAGGAAGAATTCAATCCCCGTAGCGTTCCCCTGCAACGATGGGACGACTATGCGCTTGTTAACAACCTCCCTGGAGGTCGTGGCCCTGACGGAATGGAAAAGGACATGATGTATCAGGACTACCCACCAACTCAAGCCGGCTACGAAATGGATGACATGCACAGCATGTACTCCTCGGTCAAGCCCGCTTCAACGGTCCTCACCGGCTTCCACCCAGGAATGCAGCAAACCATGCCATATGCCCGCCCTCCAACGCAATCCCCAGGCCCGTACAACGGCATGAACCGCATGTCCTCGTACTCCCGCTACACCGACCACCCCGACCAGTATCACTCGCGCTTACAGTCCATGTCCGAGTCCGGCCAATACTCTCCCCAATTCTCCCGCCAAAACTCGACGCAAATGCTCGGTGGCCATCCCTCACAAACCGATCTCCTGGCACCCCAGCCCTCTCCCGGACTACACACCGGCTACGGTATCCCACGCCAGCGCTCGCCTCTAGGTGCAGCAGGCGCTTACAACGCCAACGCCGCTTCCCGCCCCGCAAGCACCATAGCCCTCGGTCCCGGCGGCTACCAAACCAGCGGCGTCAACGAGGCAGACATATCCGACGCCGTCAGGGAGTGTCTGAGGGAAGTCGATCTCGACTCGGTCACCAAGAAACAACTCAAGGCATTGGCGGAGCAGAAACTACAAAGCCAGCTCGACGTCGGCAAGAGACAATTCCTCGACACTGAAATTGACAGGCAACTCGCCGACATGTGAGATGTGAGATGTGAGATGTGTAGCGTGGATAATCGAGTAAAAAGACAAGTTTCAAATAGACGAACGGAAAGAAGCAGAGGAGAGGATTTTCGCAACGCTTTGGTCGTTTTGAAACACGGTATGCATGGACTGGACCTGGATTTTGATTTGAGGATTGGGTAGGGGAACCGGCGTAAAGCGAGCGGATTGACTGACACTCATTGGACTTGACTTGTTCTGGAATCAAAATGGGCGTATGAGAGTCGTTGAGTGTTGTTTTCTTGTAGATAAGTGGTAATGAAATGAGCTAGCTTGACTCCTTTTGGGTTTTGGGATCTCGGAATATCAGAATCAGAATATCAAATACTGTGCCCTATCTTGTCTATCTTGTTATCATTCTTTTCTTCAATCTTTCCTTGCGTGTTCGGTAAAAGCAGATACGACCAAAATTCCTCTTAAGTCCCATCAGCTCAGTGTCACGTACAGTATGCGGACCGATATACAGTATGTAGACCAATATACAGTACAGTATGCAGACTGATGTAGTAGTGAATGTGACGATAGGTGAATATGATGATAGATGGAAGTAGTGGAAGTTGTGTTGTGGAGGTTATTTTGGTTGGGCCGTCTCGTCTGACCAAGCGCGAAGACTCTGACTCCCTTGGGCTGCGTATTCGACGTTAGGCCGCGTGGTGGTCGCGTGGTGATCACTGGTGGTCGCTGAGGGTGCCGTCTGTGCCGTTTGTGCATGTATGTGTGTTCGACGATACGAGCTCGGTGCTGATGGGAAGGTGCGCAGGTGGTTGGGAACGTGAACGTGCGTGGGGTGAACTGAAGTGGGCCGCGAATGTCTGTCTGATGAGTCGGGGTCTGATGAGTCGATGTCGGAATCGCTGGTAGGTTCCATTGTTGTCTCCAGTGGTTACGTGAGTGAGTGAGTGAGGTTGCGCTTGCTGGGTTTGGGAAGAGCTCTATCAGGATCACAACAACTTCGCAGATGTACAAAGACACTTTGGCAGTTTATGTGATGGCAGACGTCACAAAATTACAGCGAGTGAGTCTTGGAGATGATCAACATGTGTCGGTCAGGATTACGAAATCGCCACATACATACCCTACCTTACCTCACCTACCTTCATCCGCCACCCACCCGAGCGGGATACGTTGCCCGACCATATTCGCCTTTACAAAAGCCATCTCCCTAATCCCCACTTCATCAGGCCAATACCTCTGCAACACATCCACCGGCAACGGCAAAACGGGACCGAGCATACGCTCGAAAACCAATCTGCCTCGTGTATGATTATGCTCGGAACAGAAGATGCTGCAGGACCCGGTGTACCTGTCCTTCACTTGCGTTATCGTCTTTAACACCCACACGAGTGCCTGCAGGCTTGCTTCGTTGTCGGATTGCCATTGCGGGAAGTAGTGGTTCATGTCGTGTTGTTCCATGTCTGTGACGGCGCCCCGCGCGTGTCTGCCGATGACGAGACGACAGGTGCGGCCGAATGCTGACTGCTCCATGAATTTTTCGACCTTGGCGGGTTTGGTTGTTGCGAGGAGTGTCTTTAGTTCCATGGCTTCGTAGGCTGAGTCGGTGCCGCAGTGTTCTACGATTATTGGGGTATATGGCGAGGGTCCGTCGTCGAGGATAGGGATGTTTGCTGGCGAGGCAAACTTGGCTTGCTCGGCGAATGGTGAGACGAGACAGGCGTCGATCTGGGTGCGCATCATGATTTTCATGCTGCCTATTGGGTAGGTGATGATGCGGTAATGGTTCGAGGCGTCTTCTAATTGGCCTGCTTGCGTTGTGAAGTGCCGCTCGAACTCGTAGCCGATCTTTCCATTCTCCTCATCTTCGACGCTGATATTGTGGTCAGGCCAGTCTCGACGGTCTACCAGCAGCAATGTGCGTGTTTCCGTGACGGAGGAGATGACACTCCAGACGCCATGATTTTGGCCTTGATTTCCAGTCCACGAAAGAAAGCAGCGTTGATAGAGGACGACGATCGGTAAGGATGTCGATGCCGCTCACGGAGAAAGAAGGGTTGGCGACCATTGTTGCACAGAGAGCAGGTTCCATTGGGAATTCGGGGCTTCTGGCTGCGTTCTCATCGGCGTAATACTTGCCGTGGTCCAATGGTACGTTATATGGCAGCTCCTGTGGTGACCATTGTGGAGGGCCGGCTGAAGGTGAGGTGTTAGTGCGTGTGTGTGGGTGCGCGAGATGCTTGGGATTGTTCAGAAGATCTCAACGAAAAAAATCAAACAATGCAGAAAGTACTGAGCAACTGGTGTGGGTCTGTGATTCTCGGGGATCGATCATTAGACAATGAGAAGCAAGCACACTCACCGGGTGCTGCGATGACCCGCTCCGACGAAGGGATGTCCAGCCAGCTATAGGAGCCTGCGACCTCATAGTCGTCCCACTGGTTGTGTATGGGCGCAATGTCTGTCTTCACTTGCATTTGGTAGAGATCTGGTGCCTCCCCAACATCATCCCCATCAAGTGGACCAGAGCCCATCGACCATTCTGCTGTATTCATGGTACTGGTAAGATGAGGCAAGTCAAGGTTAGTCTCGAGGTGGAGTACTGGTTACAAACAGAAGAAGTCTGAAAAGCGCAAACGTATTGATCTGCGGCGTGCGTATGGTGTGAAGTGCGTACATCAAATCTCGTGTTTGGTGATGTCGCTCTTCGATCTGCCAAGTCTTTCACTTTCCATGGTCAACAATGAAACTTGCAAAGGCGAACGGCCTTCGGACGTACAGCTCGGCTCTCCCTGCACAGATAGCCCAAGCCTGCGATCGCTCGGGTATGCCCATGCAACGTCTTCCTCGAGAACGATCTCGAACTTGATGTTGCAAGGCTCACTCAAAGTAGTTCATGTGAAAGATGCCAAAGAGCCGATGGACCTACCAAGTGAGTACTGCACAGCAACAAAGATCCGCTGGTACTGTTCCTCAGTGATAGAAACATAATCTCCAATGTGAAAATGCTTCGACCAGAATTGTCAAGTGCCTGGTTAGCAATGTTCCGTCCAGGAACATAGAAGGGTTGTGCAGATCCGGGAGGACAACAAGATGGAAACGAACCAGCATCACAATGGTAAGAGAGGTCGAGTATAGCGGCGCTGGTACTTATGAGCATGCTCAAAGATACAGGTCCTCTTGTCAGCTGTATCTCAGATGTCAATATTTCCCAGTAGGGTGGCAAGGTGCCTTGCGATGGTGTACCGGAGACACATGAAGAATATGGAGATTCGTCCTCCTCTATACAATGTCTCTTATGATAGGGGAAAAAGGAGCTTTCTGGTTCATGAGAAACGGTGACAGACCGACTATATGGCCTGGTCGCACTTTGTCCACAGTAGGATAAGAACCCTGATTCTAGCAAACATGTTGACAAGGAGCGGTTTGCCCAAAATGTCAAGATTGAGGTTGGAGTTGATTGCTCAATGATATCTTCACAACGTTTGAAAGAGAGTGAATCATAGAGGAAGGAAGGATGAAAAGGCAATTGGCGTGGAGAGAAGAAGAGGAGAAAGAAGGTAAGGTAGACCAACTGTAAAGCCGGAAAGAGCGACTTGCAACCTCTCGCTTAAAGTTGCACCGGTAAGTCTAGGCGGGCGTGTCAGACTGCATTCATTGTATCTCACAATAGCTCTTTCTATGATACCAAGGCATCAATCAATATATCATGTCGTTCCAGTACTTTCAGCTCGTAGGCTCGCAAGCGTGCTGCCCTGTTGTCGTGATACTCCCATGCTTCGAGACGTTAGCTCTCACCACC
This sequence comes from Delphinella strobiligena, assembly GCA_009982845.1. NCBI lineage: Eukaryota > Fungi > Ascomycota > Dothideomycetes > Dothideales > Dothioraceae > Delphinella > Delphinella strobiligena. The sequence goes on from JAADKB010000011.1 coordinate 388,854, forward strand.
AACAATGAAATGTACGGCAGTCCGTAAGGACAGTTTGCATGGTTCGGAAGCGTAAATCTATTCGAGTGCAAGGATTGAGCTTAAAGTGAATCACGTAGCCACTGCTTACGCAAGAGACAGAACGATAGCGAGTCAGGGCGAGCCATGCGAATATTCTCCTTTCTCTGTTGCTGACAGAACAAAGGAAAGTTGTTCCAAAACTCCGCTGCAACGCCTTATCAACGGTCGAGCTACAAACGTCGAGACGGGTTTCCCTTACAGATGCCCACATCTCTGTCACGTCACGGCTTTGTTGAATATCCAGACTCGACGATACCTTACTGATGCCAATCTGTTCGCGATGTTGATGCTCAGTTGGAGTTGGGGTTTACTCGAAGCAATATGGCGATCGCTCAAGAGTTTAAGGCCAGCGCAAGAATTAATAATCTGAGCTGAGCTGAGCTTTTTGAACAGCTGCCATGCTACAGCTGCCATGCTACAGCTGCCATGCTAGCAAGCCTCTGCAAATACGACGAGAGCCCAGGCACCGATAAGAGCCGCTGGACCGATAAGGACGACGACATATCGATATGGTAAAGAGCAGACCCCTGCCAAGCTGTGGCTAGCTCCATCGAGAAATAGCGCCCCGTCTTTCCATTTTCGTCGCAACGTCGAGCCCACGGAGCTTGAATGGTTGTTCGTGCTACTACAACAAGCAAGGACACTCAAAGTCCAACAGCTTCCGTATATTCAGGTCGCAAGGGTATGAGCTGTAGTGCGGCTTGTAAGAAGATGACAGTCGATGTAGACAAACAATAGCCTTTTCGTATCAGGTTTGCCGCCGTTGTTCGATTTTACACATCAATTTCCCATCGTTCGCGGCCGTTGTCACTAACGTCCCCTTAACTGTTCTCGCTCCTTGCCATGAGAGGAGAGGCATGAAGGCATTGCCACTCTATAAACACGGTGCACCATAACCATATTCATAGGCAGATCTTCTCTTTCCCAACTGCAAATGTCTTAAACTTGCCCACCTTAGTCACTCTTTTCATACATAATATCCGGTCATTCGACCATCCACTCATTTACAGGAGATTATACCTTCATTAAACATGTTTTCCCATTCTTTTCTTGCCTTGCTTCCTGTTTTGCGCGTTTCGATTATCTCACCGATACTCGTCACTGCCGATATTCCTCCTTTCTATAACAGCCAGGCATATCAGGATGCCGCATATGGCAACTATACCCTCCAGACCTACGTTACAGAGCCAGGGTTTCGAGTCCCCGTACCAAACATCGTAGTTGCGCCTCAAGATGGCGTATCACCGAGCGAATACATCTTCTGGACGCCCGTTGGATTCCATGAAGGGATGAACAGCAATGGCCCGATGTTACTTAATGCAACAGACATGTCTTTGGTTTATCGCGCCAACGAATATATCTTACCGAACACCCCAGGATGGGCGCAAGAGACCATCGGAGCGACGGTTCAGACCTGCAATGGAACAGATTATCTTACATGGTGGGCCGGCAAGGGCTTATGGGGACGAAAGGCCGGCCGGTACTATATCGTATGCAAAAGCAGACGGCCCAGGGTAGTCAACATACTGACAAGACTCTAGACCAATAACGACTACGAACTCGTGTATAACTTCTCCGCAATTGGCCTCGAATATGGCGACGCGCATGAATTTGTCCTAACACCACAATGTACTGCGCTTATTACTTCCTACCAACAACGTAGCTACGATCTGACCATGTACAACATCACCGATGGCTGGCTGCTCGACTCCTACTTCCAGGAAATTGACCTTGCGACCAATGAACTTCTCTTTGAGTGGCGCGCCTCTGACCACATCAAGCTCGAGGACTCCTACCTTACTACCAACATGTCTGGGCAAGGCAAGAAAGAGTGGGATGGTTGGGATTACTTCCACATCAACAGCGTGGAGAAAGACCTTCGTGGAAATTACCTCATCAGTTCAAGACACATGCACGCACTGTACTATATCGATGGCAAGACGGGCGAGACCAAGTGGACACTTGGAGGAAAGAGCAATGAGTTCAAAGATCTGTCGGAAGGCAAGGCCATTGACTTTGCCTGGCAACACCACGCTCGTTGGGTCTCCGAGAACCTTACTTCCATCAGTCTCTTCGACAACCGTAACTCAAAGTACGTATATGCCGATGATCCAGTCAGCCGCGGAATGATCATCGACCTAGATGTGACCGCCAGATCTGTCTCCCTGGCCGCTGAGTACCGGGCACCAGATGACATTGTCTCCATTCGTGAGGGTAGCATGCAGCTTTTATCAGACACTCCCGGCAATGCTATGGTTGGCTGGGGCAACGAACCTGGTTTCACTGAATACAGCGCCAACGGCACAATTCTATTCGACGTGCGACTTGGTCCCCTGCTCGAGGATCGTGGTACCGCAGACAACTACCGCGCTCTGAAAGTCAATTGGACCGGATCTCCAACATGGGCACCCAAAATCGCAGCTGGCTCCAACAAGACGAGCCTCATGCTTCCTTTGGCACTTTCCAACGAAAGCCTAATCCCCATTGTCAACGACACTGCTTTCTTCTCCTGGAACGGCGCGACTGATCTCGCCAAATGGATCATCCTGACCTCTTCCAACTCCTCGCACCTGAACGCGACGAGTGACATCTGGAAAACCGTCAGCAAATCCGGCTTCGAAAGCTCGATCTGGATCGGATCCACAGCCCGCTTCGTCCGCGCCGTAGCCGTAAACAAAAACAACACCATCGTCTCCGCAACAGCAGTCCTAGACATGAAAACCGGCAACATCACCGCCTCCGCCTTCAACTCTACTCTATTCAACGCAGAACTTCTCGAGTCGAAAAAGAGTTGGGGTAAACAAACCCTCGACACCGTACAAACGACATGGGCAAAAACAAGCTCGACCCTGCAAGCGACCTGGAAGTCCACCCATTCGCTCGCAGTTTTCTGGCCTCTCATCGCAGGCGTCCTCACCACCCTCCTCACCTCCTATATAGCCATAATGGCCATTTTTGTATGCTTACGCTATATACGCCGGCAGCGCAGAAGAGGCACTTATACCCGACTTCTCCGACACCGAAGCAGAAGCGACTCGCTCGACAGTAAAATGGGGGCGGGGATTGCGATTAATATTGTTGATTATGATGAGGAGAATGGGTATAAGAGTAGTGGTGAGGAGTACTCGCTTTTTGTTGGCGATGAGGAGAAGGGGTATAACGATTACTCCTCCGAAAGCGATGCTGATCACGAGCGCGATCGCGCGGGCCAGGGGGGGAAATACGAGTAGGTGAGATGAGATGGGAGGCGAGGTTATGGTTATGGTTATGTCTTATGAATCACACACGTTCTTTGATGTCTGCCTGCCTGCGCCCCTGCTTGTCGAATTTTCTTTCTCGACATCCATTGAAATGTGCATGTTCCATCGATCCATTGGGTAAGCTGCCGCCAAGTACTGTAGTGTGTGTAGCTACTTTCCGAATCCCGATCCCTTTCGGAGATCTTGTCCGCAACGAGATCAGATCGGCCCTTGGCACATCTCCACTTCGAATCCTTCTCACTGATCAGGTACCGCTTATAGCACTTTTTCCACCAAGTAGAGGAGAAGAGGAGGGATAGTCCTCGGAACAGTTGCTCGTAGAAGCCTAGTAGAATGTAGAGTTAAGGCGAAGGATCCAACGCTTGCGCAGCATTAGGCAGAAGGATCATGTAGGTAGGCTATGTTAATTCATATATATCTCCCTAGCCTGCCACTCTTGACTGGTATATCTCTCTTTTGCTACTTCTACTTGCAACAAACCCATCACAGTATCGCTGCAACCGCCTATACGTTCGAAAGAGCCCTAGCAAGCATACCATAGTCAATCATGCATCCATTCCCCCTCCTCCCTCTCGCTCTCCTCGCCTCCCTCCTCGCCACAACAACAGCACTAACAATCACCTCCCCAACCAACTCCACGATCCTCACACCAGCAAACTTCACCATAACCTGGACCAACACACCCGCCTCGGACCTATCCACCAACCACACATCCGCCTCGCAAATATCCATCAACCTCATCAACGACGACCTCTCAGGCGAAGGCGCAGGCTACGCTCCCATCGGATCCAACATCAGCGCTTCGAAAAACATTTACACTGTCCCGGCCGAGATGATCGAGGGGTTGGGGTATGTGAGTGATGGGTCGGGCTGGGTTGTTGTTGTGAATGAGTTTGCGGCAGGGAATGCGTTTTTGGCCGAGAGTTCAAGGTTCACATTGGCTGGGGTGGGTGGAAGTGGGAACGGGACGGCGGGGGCGTCTGCTTCGACGTCCGCTCTAAGCTCTTCTGGCTCTGGCACTGCTGGTCTTGCTGGTATCACGAGCATCACCGGGACTTCGACTTCGACTGCTTCGGGAGCTGGGTCAGGAGGAGCGTCTTCTGCGTCTGGATCTGCGAGCGCTGCGGCTTCGACTAGTAGTGGGATTGGTGCTGCTGCTACTGCGAAGATCAGTTTTGCTGCTAGAGGTGTACTCGGTGCTGCGGCTTTGGCTATCCTTGTATGAGAGCTTGTTTCGTAATGACGAAAAATGATAGAAGGCTATGGCTGACCACGATAAAGCAGGTTGGTTGATAAGGTTCAGGCGTACTGGTCTGGCTGAATCATTGATGTCGAGTTGATAAATGCTGGATGATATACGAGGCAGAGCCATTTTGATATAGGCACATCTGACAGACCTCCGGTGTGGCTGCAGGGGGATAGAGGTGCTGGTACGTAGTTGTCCATCATGTCAGGACTTGCTCCAGAGCCAAGCAAGACCCGGATTACAGCGAGACTTCTTGCTTTAGCCGCATGAAATAGAGGTGTCCGTCCTTTGTTGTCCCTCGAGTAAACATCTGAATGTCCAGAAGAAAGAAAAATCTGAACAACATCTAGAGCTCTCGAACCACCTGCTTAGGACAAAGGCACTTTGCAAGAGACAAAGCTGAATTTGGTAGTTGGATCCCAATTGGCTGGATAGACGGGCTCAGGCGCGTTGGATGAGCATTGCGAGAGGCATTGTCTCCATGAGATGCGTGGGCTGCAAAACAGTGTAGTTCAGACCGGACTCGACGAGGTATTCCTCGACATAACGTTTGCAATCGTGATTCAAGAGTTTGCGGAGAATTGGGAATATGACGCTACTATAGATTATATGGGCAAAAGGCCCACCAGAGCGTTGATTGGCGAGGCAGGCATCGATGATGTTGTAGCCGATAGTCGTCTCGTGAGGATGACTGTATCGCTTGTCAGACTTGCGATGAAGATGCGGACACTGGCCCGTCTCAATCGTGCAATGGTGGACCGACGAAGAAGCAGCATGTCACGCCTTCCAGGAGCTTCTCGCAGGCCTTTGGGTCGGCCAGATCAGTTTGAACGACGTCGGCATTTGGGTAAGCCTTCTCAAGACGTTCCTTGGACGAGCTTGAATTGACTGCTAAGCGGATATGCTTCCATTTGTTTACAACATGGGGTATCAGCTCGGTGGCCTGTCTGCCCGAAGCACCGGTGATGAGGAGAAGCTCATTTTCGTAACCAGGCATGATTGGTCTTTTCTTTGAGGAACTGATAGAGAAACAATAGGAGAGAACAGGGAAGGCGGAACGAGCGGACGGAGGGTGGTATGTGTAAGGTATACTTGACCTCGAACCGCGAAGCAGGAGTCCCCTCGCTCCTCCCATTCGTCAACGTCATATTGAACCCTGAGAGCTCAAGCTGATGCACTGCTGCAGAACTGATGTACAGATAATGCACAGGGTAGATCCGAGAAGATGACAAGCAACCCAACAATATATAATATTGTAGAGACTGTCACAGTCTTGTCATGCTCTGGTCCGCAATCATTGGCGGAGAGATGGTCAGTGGGGTTCATCAAGGCAGGAGCGGCAGCATCGGAGGAACTTGAAAGCATTGGACGAAACAGGTGATTCTTGGCGTTGAAGCTTGGTCCAGTTGCGCTCCCCCGAGGACCGACTCCGCTCCATTCCCGAAAGATTCTCCATCAGTTGGCTTCCACTTGCTCTGCTATTCCCCTCTCTTCTTCATCTCAATCATCTTTTGCTCTCACATAATCATGTTTGCTGCACGTCAAGCCGTCGGCGCCATCCAGAGGCGTGCCTTTTCCGTCTCTGCCAGCCAGGTGCGTAACTGCCTCTGATATGTACCTTAGCTTCTGAATTGTCATCACATCAGGCTGTGCTCAAGCTCCAGCCTTGCGCAATGTCAATGTAAATTCCATGTCTCTGGACCAATGTTGACTTGTTGATTACAGGCCTCCAAGGTCGCCGTTCTCGGTGCTGGTGGTGGTATCGGCCAACCCCTCTCCCTCCTCCTCAAGCTCAACCCCAGAGTGACTGAGCTCGCCCTCTACGATGTGCGCGGTGCTCCCGGTGTCGCGGCCGATGTGTCGCACGTCAACACCAAGTCTGTCGTCACGGGATACGAGCCGGCCGATATTGCCGCTGCCCTCAAGGGCTCTGAAATTGTCCTCATCCCCGCTGGTGTTCCTCGCAAGCCTGGTATGACGCGTGACGACCTTTTCAACACCAACGCCTCTATCGTTCGTGACCTCGCAAAGGCCGCCGCCGAGAACTGCCCCGATGCCAACATTCTCATCATCTCCAACCCCGTATGTTGCAACATCTCTGAGGCACGATGTTGATTGATGCAGAACTAACACACTCCCAAGGTCAACTCCACCGTTCCCATCGCCGCCGAGGTCTTCAAGAGCAAGGGTGTCTACAACCCCAAGCGTATGTTCGGTGTCACCACCCTTGACATTGTCCGTGCTTCCCGTTTCATCTCCCAGCTGAAGAACACCGACCCCGCTACCGAGAACATCGTCGTCGTCGGTGGTCACTCTGGCGCCACCATTGTTCCTCTCCTCTCCCAGGCTGGCCACACCCTCGAGGGTGCTGAGCTCGATGCCTACGTCAAGCGCGTCCAATTCGGTGGTGACGAGGTCGTCCAGGCCAAGGGCGGTGCTGGCTCTGCCACTCTCTCCATGGCCATGGCTGGTGCCCGTTTCGCCGAGTCCCTCCTCAAGGCCGCTCAGGGCCAGAAGGGTGTCATCGAGCAGAGCTTCGTTGACTCTCCCCTCTACAAGGACCAGGGTGTCGACTTCTTCTCCTCCAGCATTGAGCTCGGCCCTAACGGTGTCGAGGCCATCCACCCCGTTGGCAAGGTCACCGACTACGAGCAGAAGCTCCTCGATGCCTGCCTCAAGGACCTCAAGGGTAACATTGAGAAGGGTGTCAAGTTCGCCAAGGAGAACCCTTAGATTGAGATTTCCGAGGATGAATAAGTGTATACTAGCATGATGTGGTTTATGACCAAAATGTGAGCAGGTGTTGATTCGTAGATGACATCGTAGATATCCTCCGTCCATCTATCTCTTGATTCCTGCCTTTTGAGTTTTCACATCCATCTTGTGCATCTGTTTTCTGGAGTCTTTGTCGAAGTAACACCAGATGGGTCTCGATGTGTTGTACAAACCCGCAATTGGCTGCGTTCGACCGCCTCGCCTCGTTGGCCAGCGGTGCTACTGCACAACATACTCGCCTCTGAACACGACATCGTTCGCTCCACACCTTATATCAACCACCTCCTCTCGACTCGGCATCTAGTTAGTCCCCCCAATTCCCAGTCGTGCCGATTCCAATATGCACCACCGGACATGAAATGTATCCAGTCTCTGCTAACTTGTCTGGTCTCTTGCATGAGGTTGTATCAATTGATGGATGCGCTAAGAAAGGTTTCACAATAAGGATCAGGTAGGGTAGGTAGATTGTCCCGTCTCGTCCTCGGCAAATTTGGAGGATACAGATTTGTACTTGTATCGGCCTGTGCTGTGCAGTGCTGTGCTGTGCAGTGAAGGGACAAGCATACCTTAGGTTTCTTTTCTGAAACTGGACCAAGGAGCTAGCTAGGCGTGCTAGGTAGAGGGTTCAGTGTTGATCTTGGGCGAAGGTTTATTTGCACTTCGGATGGTTGGTTGGCTGGTTGGTTGGCTGGTTGGTTGGTTGGTTGGTTGGTTGGTTGGTTGGTTGGTGTGATTGATTTTCGGGTTTGATACTTGGACTTGGACTTGGTTTTTGTTCTGTGGTGTTTTTTGTGGTCTTTTGTTTTGGTTGTTGAGTTTGGTTGTTGAGTTTTGGTTGTTGAGTTTTGGTTGTCGAGTTTTGGTTGTCGAGTTTTGGTTGTCGAGTTTTGGTTGTCGAGTTTTGGTTGTCGAGTTTGATTAGTTCTTGGTTTTTGATTTTCGGTTTGATTCGTTCTTGATTACTTTTTGGTTTTTCTGGGTTGTGCTTGGCGACTAGAGGGACGAAGGGAAGAAGAGGATGAAGGAGAGGATGAAGGAGAGGAAGAAGAGAGTGGGGTCGGGTGGATTATGGATAGCTCATCGGATTTGAAAGAAAGGGAAGTTTTCATGTGAATGATTGGAGCAGCATATGATAATTATAAAAATAGTGCTTTTTTAGGTTGCCTTGTATTTATATGAATAGTGCTTTTTTTGTAGGGTGCTTTGTTCTTGTTGCACGATGCTGTAATTCGGGAGTAAAGCAAAGGGTTTTTGTTTCTTGTGATTTGTTTGGGAAGCTTGAGAGTGGGCATTTGCGTGGAGGTTGCTGAGGTGGAGGGGAAGGATAAGGTACCTTGGCTGGAGAATAGAAGTGAAGGGAACAGGCTATAGAGCATTGTTGAGAGCTTATGGCTGAAAAGCGTGAGAACGTATGCCTACAGTGGGTATGTAAAATGTGAATATAAATTACGTTTTATAATCAATACGGTAGGTGGTTGTCTACCAGAGAAGCGAGAAAAGAGGCACGCTCCAGGCTTTCATGGCTCGGTCAACGCCTTCCTATCCGAGAAGGAGAAATGAAAGAGATCGAGGATTTCGCTTTGGTGTCCAGCAATAGGATCGATCCCATTGCAATTTGACAGAAACTACAGGTAAGTACAGGCAAGGTATGTTACTGATGACCTCAGGAGGCCTCGGTCGTCACTTGACCTCGCGTCCTTTGACCTCGCGTCCTTGCTAATTGCAAGTTCGTATCAGTCAGCGTAGCTACGGTACCGTGGATACGGGCGCTTACTTCATCTTGTAGCCAGGGTACTACCAAGCTTTTATAACACATATTTCATTCGCAGATTGAGTCTTCTGCGGAGAAGAAACAGGTCTATCGTGGACGCCTTGGGCTGCGCCATGTACTCGGTCTCATCATCTGACCATCTGCTAATGCGCTCATTTCTCTGCTGTGGTTCTGAATGGCTCATGGCTCCTTTGCTGTGCCGGAACCACCGAAGGACATGTCGCAACCAAGGCTGATCATGTCGCTCTAATCCTCCGTACAACTCCTTGATCATCTCGGCCAGGCTGCAAGCATTCTGGTACTCACGTCTCGTGTCACAGCGTACGATATCATCAGGACTTCAGCATTGCTACCAGTGCCGATCAGCTAAGCTGCAAGGTCTAAGATAGCTGGCTGGAGTGTTGCGCTTGTTGATAACTCCACGTCACATTGCTTGTAATGTCCTCGAGCTTCTATGTCCCGGCTAGGCAAAACTCGAGACGGCCATTGCCTGTAGCTCCCCCCGATTTATTCTCGTACTCTACCTTTGTTATACAATGCGGGACACATCCTAGTACTTTTACCCCCTTGTCGACCACACTACAGGTCCGTTGTCACTGCTGCGCCTGCGTACTCCACTGCACTTTCCAGCACATTCAAGCAACTGCGCCTCGAATACGCAAGCGTTCCATGCAGGCCGAACCTTCTCCAGCCACCACCACCACTTACAAGTACACCACTTACAAGTACACAGCTTAGAGCGCTCCGATCCAACGTCGGAAGCCCTGATGACTATAACACAAGCTTCTCCCTCCCGATTACACGCTCTCTATTACTTCTACACGTGTCTACCCAAGTCATAGAGGAGAAAATCTAGCAGCCACGCGGTATTCCATCACGCTAGCGTGGCCAAGCTTGATCCGCAGAATCTCGTAGAAAAAATTCATAGTCACAGCCATGAGCAACAATTCGGCAGTCAATCGCCATGGTCCCTCCAGGTGGGACAACACTTCCAGTGCTGTGATTACCCGATACAGTCTCTCTAATGAAAAAAGCTCTAGTGACATACTCGCAAATCTTGAGAGCGTTGACGCTATCGCCATGGTCGGGGAAATTATTTCAGCCCGGCACAGACTTGGTGTAGATCAGAGTAGCATGCTGGCTCAGAAGATGTCAATGCTAGGACCGGAGGCTATCTCACATCTGTACCAGGATCCCGAACTACTACAAACCTGTCGTCGCGACTATGGCAGGCAATCTGATCGTACGTATGATAGTACGGCGAACAACATTGATCCAACTGACATACAACAGAACTTGATGTCACCGTTCAAGATCAGAATACTGGTCAAACCACTGTGGATATCATCACCACACCTACTATCACAGTCTCAACGCATCATATCATGTCTTCAACTGCTGTGTCCGGCATTAGCAGTGATACTGACGCTGTTAGTGGTCAGCATACAGCCCGCCCTCGTAGTAAGAGCGTTGGCTCACCACCAAGTGTATCACCTCCTCCCATACCAAGAAAGGCAGGTGTTAAATGCCCAAGAACCGATTGCAGGGGTCGTGTCTTTTACAAGACTCAGCGAGGCTTGCGGGAGCATTTGATACTCACGCACGCGCTGTCGGCTGTCCAAGCACGTCATGACACAGATCTTGCCTTCGTTGCCTTCCATGATACCACACCAAGGACAACGCGTTCAAGGCGTTTCGGGGTGCATGAAGATTCTCAGACACCAGTACAGACGCGACTCCAGCGTGACTCGGGTAATATAATGCATGATGTCCTTGCAATTGGAGATCAATCTTTAACTTCAGCAGCGATCGACCCTACTCTGCACAACATGCCGCTGGATACGGGCATTGTCAGCACATGGTCCCAGAGACCTTCTTCTCCCTCCTCTATGCAGCGCAATGCTCGGCAAGGCCAAAGCCTTCATCAGTCAGAGTTGCAGAATCAGATTCCTTCTGGCCTTAGGCAAAACCAAGCTACGCCTTTTCAGCAGGTGCCTGATGTTGCCACCACCAGCACTCCTGTCTTTGAACACCGACCTTATTTTTGGAGTAACAGTGTGGTGCTGCCTCCAACTCGGGAGCCACGATTCCCCATGGCCGTCGATAACAACTCTCTTCAGCAAGCTGGATCGCAGCAATACGATCAACAGCGATACGACACATGGCAATACGGTACCCAGCAATACGATGCCCAGCAAAATGGCACACAAGGATTTGGCGTACAACAACGCGGTCTACAGCAACATGATCAACAACAAGAAGATACCGACGGTCATTTTGACCAGAGCACTTTCCCTCCTGGATATATGGGGTGGAATCATGACCCTTAGACAAGACTTCTCCTATCTCCTATTGCTTTCTAATTACGCGGTACTTTTATTCGAATGGAGAATCGTCCGAAAGCCTGGTTGATCTCTTTGAACTGTCCTTCCCTTCGCTATCGACACTCTCTTCCCATATTCATTCTTCACAATCTCTATCGCTTTGTGTACGTAACAGCCTCCCATACAAACCCTATTCTACATTTTCGCCTTCGTAGTTCGTGCCGTACAGCGTATCTCTGCCTACAGCATGCTCGCACAAAATCCGCTCTCCCAGCACCGAGCGAGTAGAACCCTCCAACCACTCCCACGCGGACGGTCCGCCGCATCTATAGCTGCATCCGACTCGAAGCCAAGTTGCCTTGTCCTGCATACATCCACCATGCCTACTGCCGCATCATAACCCGTCCGCAGAATTCAACACTAGTTGTTCCTGCTATCGTACATGCTCAGGCATTCTCGAATATTCGCCATAGTCTATTTGCCACATAATCATAATAATACAGGACTGCTGATTCCTGCCTTACCGTAGCGATTTTAGGTCCACACTGATTTCAGGTCCGCACCGATGTCAGGTCCGCACCGATGTCAGGTCCGCAGGGATTTCAGGTCCACACCGATGTCAGGGGTTGGAAAGCGTATCGTATACGTCATACACTGCTTTCACAATAATGCGTGATCTTGAAAAGCGTGATCTTGAAATGCGAGATCTTGAATGATAGATAGCTTGTGATGGCTTGTGATGGCCATTGCAGTAGCATAAATGCACAAATGCTCAAATAAGCGCCCTCAGCAGTCATCTATGCCTCAAGGCTGGAAGTGAGCGAGCATGGTCTTGCGATTGTCACGATTGTGCGATTGTGCGCATGTCCAACGTCAAGGTACATGGATTCTCACGTCTGCATTACTGGGGTCGAGGACTCCGCATGCATGCTACGAGTGCATGCATACTATGTACGGCGGCGAGGTGCAGATTATAGAGGCGGACCCGGAGGCGAACCCGGAGGCGGCTCCGGGGGATTCGGCAACAGAGGATAAAGTGAAGGCGGGAGTGGATAGGGGAGTGGACGTAGGGAGTGGATATAGGGGTTTAGCTTGAAGGATGAGTTGACGGATGAGAGATATGGGATGTGGGATGAGCGATGTGGGATGCTGTTCGACAGATCTTTGAGGTGTGACAGGGCGAGGTGTGATAGGGCGAGGTGTGACAAGCGAGGAGGAATGATAGCGAGGAAGGATGACAGCGAGGAGGGATGAGAGGGGAGGGATGAGAGAGAGGGACAGGGACTTCTAGATTACAGTGTGTTTTGGAATCTGAGACGGCATGAAAAAGGATATCAACATACTCCAGAAAAGAATGCCTAGACTGTAGATGTCCATCCGTGTGTCGGGCTCGGCCTGCATGCGACCAGTCTGCTCTGGGGCAATGAATTGTAGCATAAAGAAGAGTATCATTGTTTGACGATGGAAAAGTATAGTTGTGAGAGGGATGTGAGAATTGTTGACCAGCGAAGGAAGTATATAATTTAACCCGTGCTCTGGGTCACGGAATTACTGATATTGAGTCATGGGGACTTCAGTTGATAGGAGCTACGTGTCGTAGGTTAGTTGCTTGCGGGCACTGATGATGCTTTTTCAGGCCTCAAGAAAGGAGTTCACGTCTGATGGAAAGTAAGGCGGATTCTAGGCTACTCGAGGAAACTAAAACGCGTCGTCCGGATATGACGACAATTGTACGACGCGACAGGCTAAGCAGTAATGGAAGTAGAGGACGTCCGGTGTTGGCGACTGGCGATGTGAAGATGGAGTGTACTTGAGGGACGTTGTACAAAGACGACATCATCTAGATAAGAAAGAACGATATGCTAGAGCAGGGTATGTCAGCTGTAGCATCAGTCCATCGTACGATATGAGAAATGACTGTGCTTGGTCAATATCTCTATTGGTCGAAAACCAACCTATGAAACTCTTGAGATGCGCTGTCGTCGTGCTCGTCGGTCTAACACTCAAGCTCCAGAGAAATTGAGCTTGACTCTTCCGATAACAGCGTTGGCTCAAACCGTCTTTATCTCTTTCGACCGATGCCAAGGATATATAACATGGTGTCTTATGAACTTGACACGCAGGGGGTTTCACTTTCGAGACTTACAGTACGCTAAAAGCGGACGGACGGCAGGCTATGACGAAGCGACAACCTTCATTTGACGACACCTCTTGTTTTTTCTTATCTGGCCGAGCGGTCTTCAACAACCATGTATCGTGTTGTTTCCTTACACTTTATCCAGGTCCGATCATCGTAAAGGGTGAACATGCAGCCGAACCCAGATGTTTTTGAGAATCTAGAAGGAACTGGCGGCCTTTCTTGGCTTGCGAAATTGTCCTGCGCACTATACTTTCTTCATTAGTGAAACATGCAGTATTACGACCATGAGAGAAGCCAGCATCGTGCAAGATGTTGTGGTTACAGCAAATCAGAAGAGATAGCAAGATTGAACCGACCAAAGACGCCGATAAGAGGCGAAAGAGGCTGCTGATAAGAGTAAGAACATGAAGAAAATCATCCATGCCATACGAGGTTTATCCATGGAAAGAACGCCGGCAATTCTTACGAAACACAAAGTCCAACTCACTACACCTATCTGAATCGCAGGCAGCGATCTGACAATTCCTCCAATGAATCAAATGGGGAACGTGATGAACGGACAGAGACAATCGCATTGCCGAGGCTGTTCCGTTAGGCGCTCTGGCTTCATTTGGTCATTAGCCTGACGACATTTGTTGCTCAACGCTCTCAGAGACGGTTGAGGACATAATAAATGGAGTCCACGAACCAGACGGATCTTCCAACAAAGGTCCTTTCTGCGCACATTATTATTGGTCAGGCTGTCGCCGTTTCTCGTGACATGTTGATGCTGCCCTTGCATAGAAGCCGGTCAATCGGGACAAGGACATCCGAAGATGCACAACGTTTGTGTATAAGGATAAGATACAACACACCACTGAGGAGGGCCTTCACAGTGCTGCTGTACTCGAGGCGAGCAAGATGGCCTTTTGCCAGTGTTGGGATGGACCTTTGGTAGAATCGGGGTTCCAGATGCATTGAACATAGTCATGGCTGCCTTTCGTCATATCCATGATTCGGACACCCCGCAGGCTTGCGCCTTGCCCGCTGCAACTAAGCCAGTCCGGCTAAGATTCGATCATACTTGCTTTGATCTACCTCTACTTTGAGCTAAGGGATATGCATCGACTGCATTCGGTACTCTCTGGAGAGGGCCGTTTATGTACTTTTTTGTAAGAGGCTAGACTCCTGTATTCGACTTGCGACTCACGGAAGACCCTTGTCCTTGTTCCAACGGTCTGCAGCAAGGTGGAATCTGGCAGAAACCCATCCTGAAAGGACAAATGCTGTTTGGCTCAACGCACTCGTCACTTGAATCCGTACATTTATCTTGGACCTCTCATTGTTCAAGGTGCACATCTATAAGCATCGAATCCATCTTTCTGATTGCTTCACTCTAAATCTGCAACTGGTGAGAATCCACGGCCACTTGTATCACGCGTCTTACCGCTTACATCATTTGATCATGCTTCGGCGTGCATAAGTTCTCAACGTGTTTTGCGTAAGCAGGGTTCTTATGTCGCAGTGGATCCCACCGAGTTTGCGTGACTACTTTCCTACATGTCATCGTACTTCTGTCAATCTCGGCAAGACCGCCATCCTGCGCCGTACAGATATCGTATCTACACATAATGCCATGTCATCGATTAAGTACCCAAGTCTGTTTTCGGCTACGCTAGCATGGGTCTCGGAAAGGCTCGAGGTCACGCACCGTCTATACCAGCGCACATTTTCTTTGGCCAGCTAGCTGTAATCATCTAGTCACAGCTGTTCACTCAGTATTCATTGGTCTTGCTCTTGACACATGGCAGTCTCCTATCTATCGAAATCACATCCCGAGTTGCTTCGCCCCTGTTCGAGTTCATCACGATCCTAGGTGCACCAATAGACTATTTGGCATGTCACTACATCATGATCTTCCATCACAACCATGACTGCGCCTTGGGCGTCAAAGCGGGTTACCCCCCAAAGCCCGTGAACCTCCGTCCAATGCCCATAAAGAGTCTTAGACAGCACGGTTGATATATAACCTGCTCAACCTCGACCGCGCCTACAAACATTACAGCCTCAAAACCCGCCTTCGTTCACTTTGGCCCTCTCGGCATATCGACGACAACTTAGTGCAACAAATTGCTCCACGGTCCCGCTACAAGATTTTCCGAGCTTAAGTCATCCCTGCCCGGCGACTTGGCTCCAAAGCACACCGTCAAGCGCCAACGGAGATACAACATAGTCTGTGTCCATCGAGAATAACGGGCTGAGACCTCCGCGGCCATGACAAGCATGCCGCAGAACAGGTCGACTGTCGACGATCTTGCGTTATTGATTGGGCGTGACGAGGCGACCGAGGTTCGAAAGGAGCTCATGATGATGAAACATAGGCTAGGACCGGATCTAGCTGTAAGAGTCGCTCAACATCTGTCCGGTCTGCCGCCTGAGGCGATTCGGCATCTGATCTACGATCCCAATCTTGAAGCAAACTGTATTGCCGAGGATGACATGGTGAACGAAGCTCTCGGCACATTCACTACCCCACCCATCGTCACTCCAATGCAGGACCAAACCATCTCGTCCAGTTCTCAGAGTGTCATCCCTGGCATCAAATCCCGTCATGCCCGTGTCGCGAGCCTTGCTTGCAGCAAGAGTGATGTCGCAAGACCGTCCGAACCCGAGAAGCTATCCATGAGATGCAAGAGAATGGATTGTGCGCACCACGCCCCATTCAAGAGTCTACGTGGATTGAGAGAGCACTTTGTACTGAAGCATGACGTTTCCATCGAACAGGCACGTAAAGAAGCAGAGTCTGCCTTCAAGCTTTGGAATGGGACTCTTTCGCAGTCTCAATACCTCGAGCCTCCTGGGGGTTTGTTTGCTTCCGCAAGAACGCGAGTCCCGAGCGACGAAGGCAAGTTCTCGGACGAAGCTTACTCGATGGGTCCTCCGCTCTCTCCCGTATCTGCTGGGAACCAGGCGCCATTTCACATGCCAACGAGCTTTAACAGCGCTGGAGGCCAATTCAAGAGGATCCCTTCTAACTCTCAGCAATTCGCTCTCGAAGAGTACCGTAACAGTTCTCGACCAGATCTACAAGCGTCCACTACCCCCTCACCCTGTCCAGACATAGTGTCCTCGGAAACCATGGCTGTCGATATGCCAGCCAGCATCTGGCCGAATTACCACAATCAATGGAATGGTGATCTCCTACAATGTCCCGGTCAGCAATACCCATGCACGCCATCAATCGAGCTACAGCCCGATATCGATGCGCCTCAGTACTCCTCCCTCCATGAATCCCACCACTCTCCTCCTGGTTGGAAGTAACGACAAACCTCATCGCCCGCCCTTCGCTGGCCATTGATTGGCTTAATTTACTCAGTGACTGGGCTAGAATTTTGTCAGACGGTCATGCAAGCATGACCGTAAATGTACCAGTCATTCTCTTTGATATTTGGCATCCGGTATCTTCTTCAGGGAGGAAGGACCTTTCAGAAAGTATGAGCTGGTCTTGTAGGCTTAATTATCAATGTGACTCCCTGGCGATTTTCATTGCGTTGTCTACGTATTGTGTCCTGAGCCAAAGCGTCTGCCAAATTTATGGTCGCTTTGTCTATTGATCTGATAAAGAACATTCAAGGCTACCCAAAACTCAGCACGCGAAACCTTGTTTCAACTCTTAGATGTTTCCGTATCAAGAGGATTGCGGATATAGGAATGAACTCACGTCACAAATGTAAAACACACCAATGTATGTCCGTCTGTGGCTGAGCTCGCAGCTAGGGCTGCAAGCACAGCCAATATTAGTTTCTGTTCTGCTCAGCGTAATGGTCGATGCAAAGCCTTCTGGACTCCCGCTCTACGGTTTAAAGCTCCACACGCCGCCCCTGTAGCGCGTGCTTGGAACGCTCTGGGGACTGCTCATCAATGTGGCGTAGTGTCAGAGGCTGCCGTAATTGAGGGCAGACGCTGTACCCACGTGGCACGCGGCTTACCTAGCTCGCTGCCAGATATCGACGGTGTATCCGGTGGTACGATACTTGGACTCGAGGGCACCGACCAGCCTAAGGTGCTCATCATGCAGTCAATCCTTCGCGCACTCTATGTGTGGTTCGTTCATATTCTGGTGGAGTATGATCATACAACGGCTTGCAAGGTTGGGTAATACCGTCGGACACTCACTGTAGCAACTAACTGACCGGTGTTCTTCGCATAAATTAGCGCGACACTGACCACTGCTCCCTTGCCGCGCAAACGATTTTCCGACTTCTCTCCTATCTCTACGGCTAGTTTTGTGGCTG
Organism: Delphinella strobiligena; assembly: GCA_009982845.1. Classification (NCBI taxonomy): domain Eukaryota; kingdom Fungi; phylum Ascomycota; class Dothideomycetes; order Dothideales; family Dothioraceae; genus Delphinella; species Delphinella strobiligena. The sequence continues at coordinate 406,704 of JAADKB010000011.1, forward strand.
ACCTAATGCTGTAAAGTGACCAATACTTGGTCTTTCACTCCGCCACCAGGTGCAACCATCCTAGTCATGCATTTCTTGAAGATCACATGCCTGGAGCTCCATGCAGTCTATCGTTACAGGTGTGCGGATGAGTGGACCTGCATGGAATTTATGCCTGTGCGTTCATAATTGGGCGGGTAGGAAATGAGTAGCCGGATGTAGACTAACACCTCATGGCGCTTCGCTTTTGTTTCTCGCAGTCACAGCGCACCCAACCTGGCTTCTACTCAGGATAACGGTGCTTGAAACCAAGGCCAAGAAGTGCCGGTCTCGCAGTTTGTGTCCCAATTGACTGAACCGCGTCGCGTCATTGAAAGCACCTGAGGCTATGCCGAGCGACTTGAGCTCACTCACTGCCACAATGAGTCGTTAATGCAGCAATAGTTGCAGTAAGTCTCTCAACCGTCAACAAACTGTTGGACGGACAGTCTAGAGCACGGTCACCCCGGTGCTCGTCCCTCATCCACCCGATCGTGTCGTTCGATCTAGAATCTGCATGCTGGGACGAGGAAGCGTGACCACGAGTCTGGAAGTACCAAATGCCAGGCCAACTATTTCAGTAGGTGTATCCGAGCAACGTGGCATCTATTCCCTCGATGGGCAAAAAACAAAGATATACTCCACTCTTGATTTTCTTATTCGAGGCGAGCCAGGATGACGAACTCATCGAGATCGACAGATGTTGCGACATCAGCATACGTCCAATGCCCACAAAGCCTATCTATAGGTGCCTGGCGAAATCAATGTCTTGAGATGTCGCGATCTGAACAGGTCGCGTGCATGACAGGCTCGTCCAGTTACGCTGATCAGTCCGATTGGTTCTAATTTCACCTTTTCCCTTGCAGCGACGCTTGACTGGAGTCTTGATGACAGTAAATGTATGCCCTAGGCAAGACTCCATCTGCTCAAATAATCTCGGCTCGCAAAATTTGAGAGCCGAGCCGCACCGCTGCGCAACAACATGCAGATACAGCTGAATGATGCATCATGGCTGCACGTACAACTTAACGGAAACAATGACACCTTCTGTGCAGTATTAGTATGCATCGATCTGGGAATGGTACTCTATTCTCTCTTCCCGCGCACACGGCGAGAACGTTGGTATCAAGCACCCCACCCAGTCACTTCTGGCCATCCTTACAATCTGCTCACCACGACTTTAAAGCGTTGCTGAAGGGCTGAAACTCCGAGTTCAGCGTCGAATGTTTACTTGTAGATTGTCCGACGTTACAGCAGATCAACAATGCATCTTGATCAGAACGAATTTTAGCTGGATTTAACCAACGCCCCTGCGCTGTCGAAAGGTAGGTAGGTATATCTGTAAGTCTAATGATGCATGTTGAGCTGTCATCCACTACGGCACAGCCACGGCAAAGCAGCTGACAGACTTGGCTATTGGTGCACTGCCTATTTACGTTCGGGCTTCGATGCTTCACATATGTCCAGCCCCAGTGTGACATTCGCCTCGGGTTATCATACGATATATTAGCCTTTCAGGACCATCAGGAAATCATCCTTGTCCAGCGACATTAGTCATTCCTACTTCCGTTGATCATCAACCTCAATAGATGCAATGACTCTTCTTGCGAGCACAGCAGTCGCGTCTTGTGCGGACATTCTCAGGTCTTGCCAGAGCCCGGAAGATACTTCTAATCTCGTCCGCGGTATTGTCAAACTTAAAAAGGCTCTCGGAGAAGAGGGTGGCTCGCAATTTGTTGACAACGTATTCCAGGTAGGATCCAATCAATTCCAACAGCTGCTCAAGGATTCCGATCTCGAAGAGACATATCGGCACGTTTTCACTCTCGGTATACACCCACCCCTGACCTCCCTTCTCTGAGCTTCCAGGCTAATATTCGAGTATAGCAGAAAGCTCATCCCGACAACCTCCGGCTGTTATCGAAAATACTGATAATCCTTTGCCAGACTCTGGACCAAGTGTACCAATGTGAGTCGTACTTGTTGTCAAGCTTCCGCAATTACTTACGAGATGACAACAGAGCTCGCATGGTTGGTGAAGCCGCTGACCCCTGCGATTGTCCGCCAAGAAAGGCGCCATACAAGACTGTGCGTGGGCTCAGGGAGCACCTCATGATCAAACACGGGTTATCGCAAGCTGAGGCGGAAGCCGAAGCGCAAGGGGCGTTCGCACGTCTGCAGTCTAGAAATCAACATTGTGCTAGATACGGAAGCCAGAGTCTCAGTCCGGCCCGGAATTATACAACCCAGGAGAGGGATGTTCTATATGGGGAGTTTGGCCTCAATTGTGTCGTGGCTGACCAGGTTGCCTTGCCGGATTGGAATATGCGGTCTTGAATATGCATCTGTAGGGAGTTTTCAGGGCTATAGCTGTGGCGTTTGATGACAGGTTTTCTGGCTGGGGCGGGTACGGCATACAATGTTTATAATAGGTGCTGCACATCATGGGTATGTTTCATTGGATTGGCGTAGAAAGGACAGCTCTTGTATCAGTATCTCTTTGAAGCATTTATCTCAAGTCTCTCTGGACCAGATGCTCCCTTGGTGTTAATGATGATGTATCAGTATCACAGCAGTGGCTACAGATAAGTGACTCGATCCGTAGTCCTATAGCACAAATCATAATAGTGTCTCCTCTGAAGATCTCAAAGTAAAAGCGTGCTTTTGCCGCGTCAGTTGCGCCAGAGTGGGATAGGGCGTACATCAATTCGTCCCACGAGCTGGATGATGGTAGCTGGGCGTATAACATGATCCGACAAATGCGTTGTGGTTTTTCGGGTCGGCCGCGTGAGTAGTGTACGACGGTTCACACTCCGCCATGTATATCGATATCATAGCCTAGACTATACTGCGAACAGATGGTTGATGAGCATCCTCGATAGAATTTTTAAGAAGACGAGCACCTACTCGAGATAGCATATTTGCCCTGACAATGGAGCAGGCTTGGAGATACAAGGTCCCCCTTGCTCCATGGACTTGACTTAGTTTCAAAGCTTGCCTAGATCGTTCGGCTCCGTATGTCCACCCTGGTTATGAAGTGAATCGACAGCCTCATAATTCATATCTCGACAGGAATACTCTCTATTACTCTATTGTGCCATAAGATCACCCTTCTTGTGTGAGGCACGCGCATGATTGGTCAATAGCTGTAATTTCCGGGAAAGCGGCGTTCGCATATGTGCCTCTCGCCTTGTCCTGATGAAGTTGCTCATGTACACTCGCGACAACGAAATCGGAGACAACATGAACCTCTTGAACCAGACCGAGTCATGACTCTCGGGCTGTAAGACAATTCATCCTCGCCTTGATAGTGACAAGCGGGCGGTCAGCTGCCTATCATGGTAGGACAAGTCATCATGGATCTCGTTGGTCAAGCGACTACCCGCATTGCGTCACCTCATCACCACAGAGCTAGCTTGTGTGATGAGCTTAATGCAACCTCTCTTGCTCATATCTTCGCTTGATCTTCAATTTTGCTCGATCAAAAATGATCCTCAGTCTGAGACATCCAGAGTTCCAGGGACTGCGGACGCTAAGTGAAACGTTGGATAGACTAGGACCACGTGATCGAAACCTTCGTCCGACGACATCTCTTGATAATTGTTCTTTCCCAGCGAGTTGAGCCTGATAGTCTCGTGCTCCCGGCACGCATCATCTGTCTTCTTATACGGCCTGCTCAGTAGCTCCATTGAAGCTCAAGCATGCCAACTCTTCGACCGAGACGTATATATCTGCTTGAGCACGACAACCATCTCCTTACTCTTAGTCTCTAATCTTTGCTCTTCAATCAAATCTCGTTCTGTGTCGTCTGTTGTTGGCGAATGCTAGTATCACACATGAGCCATCGACGCGACGTCGAATATCTTCAAACGTCCGTAAGAGGAAGGAAAGAAATCCTGCAGAAAAGCTTGACGATGCATGATCTCATGGAATCAATTATCCACACAAGAAGAAAGAAATATGTTGATACAAAGTCAACTCAGCAAGGCATGAGATAAGGTACTCAATTTGCTGTCTCGTGAAACAGATATCACCAGCCAATAAGCATTCAGAATGAAAAGCGGGACAAGCTCACTATCGCATTGGTCTGACGCCCGCCTTTAAGCCGACACTGTCCCGTCAAGCCCCGCTGCTTGCTATCAGGCATTTGCGCACGACGATCACCGACTGATAGGGCGGTCGTGGAGAACTCGACTTACCATTAGTGGATCAAACTTTACGGGACTCAACCGCGTCGGCCGGAACGTCTTCGATTTGCGTGGGGTAGGATTGAACACAGCAACGTACATCTGACATTGTCAAACCCACCAAAGAAATCTCGGTCGCAGATGCTCAAAGTTATTTTTAAGTATGGAGACGGTACTCGTACCCTATCCACCACGGGAATCCCGCAATTTAGCGCTACGCCTTCGTCCAGAGGGTGCCGCATCCCTTGCGTTGAACATGACGGCCCATGTTTCCGCTGTACTCAGTGAACTTTAACCTCTTTGCTGACTATCGAGGGCTTCAAGAAGCGCTTTCTGTACGTTCGAGAGATCTATCTTCTCCAATCGCATCTATAGCAGCATCTCGGGTGACTCACGGATCAAGACTATCAATACACATCCTGGCCGGTTTCTCCATGCTTGCTCCCGTGTTCTCAGAGCGTGGACTGCTCAAAAGAGCCCAACAAGTTTTAGGCCAAGCTTGTTGTAGTCAGCTGCTATGTCGCTGACGTCGTCCTTCCAGCCAGACATGTTTCCAGGCTGTGAACCTCCTTTTCAGCGTTTCACCATGGCAGGCCGCGGCCATGCGCTGTCTGCGCCTTGGCCAGATCGGAACCACGCTCCGATCGCCGGAGGAGAGGCAGAAGAACTTTTGTTTGCAGGCAATGTTCAGCCAATGCGCGCTTGAGCATGGACAATGGTCGTCACTAGGTAACGAGTCTATAAGTACAGCAAATCCAACCTGTAAGATGGTCTATCCTGCTTCCTGACTCTTGCAACATCCCTCACGCAGTCAGGGTATTTTCGCTAACCACGTCTGTAATATTGTATAAACCTGCTGTCGCTTGTCTATCAACTCTGGGCAACCATTTTGATCTTGCACACTTTGTGTGCTGTCATCATGGCTTCGATATCACCCTCAGGCCGCGGTATGTTATACGTCGTTGTAGGACTGGATGTGAGCAGCAAGATTCCGGGAGATACTTCGGACACTACCTATGGTATACCTTTCGCAGCAGCAAAGAACTATCCGTTTCTCGTCATTGATACCATCCATCAATATTTGGGAGACCAGATTGTCCAACAACTACGCACAAGGGTCGGACTTCTTGCACATTACTTCCATGATACACCTTATAGATCCGTTGAGACAACTTGGTTGCACAGATCAACTACATCCCTCACCAGGAAGGTCTTGCGAGGCCTTCTTGTCAAACAAGTTGGGTGGTATGATGGCCTTGGATATCATCCAAGCCATCGGACTCATGACTGATGTATTCGGAAGGGAGCGCGCCGTTAGACTGCTTGGAAGGTTCTTCATCATCGGCCAAGAGCTGACTGGCCATCTCTTTGAGGATCCAGACTTACAAAAAAGCTTCAGGCTTGCTTTCAGTCCGTCGGTAATGAATGGTACGCACTGTCGTCTGAAGGCTGTGTCATTCAATTCACTGATATCAACCAGAACAGAGTGTTACTGCGCCAAGTGTCACAACATTGTCAGGCATCTCTGGTCGCTCAACGACCTCCACAGATACTGTATCGAGGCAGATTGATCACCCTTCAACGTATTTAGATCGAGGTAGACGTGGTCGCCCGAGGAACTACCGCCGTGGTCGCCGTCGTCACCATGACAGCACCAGCTCGACTCAGAGTACAAGCACAGCTTCCGCGCCTGAGAAGAAAGGTGTCAGATGCGAGTGGGCAGGATGCGAGAGACACGTGCCATTCTCAACTCCACGCGGCCTAAGAGAACACTATATGCTTAAGCACGAGACTCCAAGTAAGCAAGCACACGACAAAGCAAAAGCCGCCTTTGAAACAGCCAATAAGTTCACTCAGCGAGCACCATTTCTGGAGGTGCCCGGAATGCCGTGTGACAGTCACAACGATGGGGACAGCAGATCTGGCCACATCGACTTCGAAGGTATTGGATATCAGTTCTCGGCTGCATCCGCCCCCGATCGCAACCCTCTCAGCATGCCTTTGACATCTCCCGAAGGCAGTATAACGTTTCAAAGCTTGCCTCCATATGGCTCAGTGTCGAGTTTGAACTTCTCCCTATACGATCATGGCGTCGCAAGTTCTTTTGACACTGGTAGTCTCGGCTTTGATCTTGTTGACCAACCAGATTTGTCATTGAACGTCAATTCCGTGTCCATTCTTGCAGAAAGAGACTACCCCACACTATTTGGGGAGATCAACAGCGATAACGCTGTCAACGTTGCTGGATTCTATGCAAATTTCGATCGCCATGATCTCGTGACTAGGTGCGCTTCGCCAACTTATGACTCTAGCTCATGATTTTCGCCTTCTACTTGTCATCCTGGCGTGTTCTTGATATCTATCTCGCTTTTGTCTCGTTCTTGCATGGTTTTGTTACTGAGTTTTGGTTATCAATACGGCATGGGTTGGATTTAGTGTCTGGATTCGTACCAGAGAGCTACCTTGTTATACGATTTACTATGCTTTACAACTATTAAACCTTATACCGTAGATTTACGGCAACTTGCAACGTTGAACCTGAATATCAGCACCATCAGCTGTAATTCCCCCTGCGCGCATCGTGCAATGCAACATAGGCCATGTGTTCCGAACCCGGGGAATCAGCTCATATGCATCCTTAGCAAGCTGCATTGACGAGAGTCAGACACTACTGTACCCCACTGTTGATGGAGCCCGACACCCAAGTCTGCACTAAGATCCAGCCCCCACCTTTCACGATTGCGTCGAGGCGTCCCTGTCAACGAAGCCTTGCTCATGCAAGGTTCGAATCGTCCGCAAGCCGCCTGCCCATTCGGAAGTCCAACCGCATATTGATCATGCAACTTCCCGCTTTTACTATCTCGACCCCACGGGGATTCGCCTTCTATCGGCGGGTTCCATATTTTGTTGGTGATATCGATTCGACGGGATTACTGTACGGATGATACACATTGTAACGTTTCATCATTCTTCGAGCCAGGCGGCATCACGACATCCCAATCAGACGTTCGCGTAAGTTGCTCTTCCGGTATTTCACGAGAGGCGTCCGCCTAGAAATCTTGTGAGTGCTATCTAACCTTGTACTTTGATATAGAGCGCCGTTTCCCTGCAGACTACCTTACTTGCAGGTCTGCCTAGATCCGGGGTCGTGATTGATATGGTTGGTCCGATAAGAAACCCCACATCCCTCGCCGTCTGCTTTCTATCAGCCATGAGGTTCGCTGTACCGGTCGTGCCTATTCACGGTCGAGCTGCTTGCAGTGTGACAGGTCGTCAGACGGGGTTTTGTGTATTAATGCCGCCTATATGCTATTTGCTACAATTCTTGCAGACTGAACTGGGACGGTCACTATTGGAGCAAGCATACGAGGCCACCGCACCCAGGGATCTCACCGATGGCCGAATAGATAGCAGGTGCATTTGGGTATGTCTCGGGTGGCTGTACCCGCAGCACGATCGTGGACTCGCCCTTGGCAATATTTATTTCCGTATACGCGCTAGCATCCAATCAGTCATTGTCCACTGTGAGCAGGTCTAGTCTGTCTTACTGACATGAGCACATAAAACTCGGCCCACGTACCAGATATGCGGGAATGATTGACATGTATACAACTTCCGAGACGGCCGTGTGCCTGCATCTGTACGCGGTGATGGACAACCGAGTGGAGATCCATGCACCAGGTTTCCAAAGGCGGATATATTGTCATGTCAGACCCTTTTATATCACTTCTTTAGCCAGGTGAACCCGTAGGGCCATCGCGAGGTCTGATATAAATTCATCGTAGGCCGTTAGTGGCTGGGAATTATGGCGACGTTTGATAATGTGGCTCGATCGTGGCGACGCATACCTCACGCATTGCTTGCTACATGTTTGATCAAGCATCAATCAGGTGCAAACTTGATGGTCCATCTGCCTGCAAGACTTTTGAAAGTCCAGCCTATAACCGGCAACCCTCGAATCACTTAGAGCCGAGCTACCACATTGCAGAACCCAACATTCGTCTGGAAAGAACCAACTGATATGATAGACGAGCACTTGACGTCTTGGCTCTGCCTTATTTTCTGACATTGGACAAACCTCACTTCAGAGTTTTCCAATCTTCCATACCGACCAATCAGCAGTTTAAACGCATATTTTGAAGCCATAGTCGCTGCCGCAAATAGAAATCGCTGCATGATAATTCAGAACCTGGCTATGAGATCGACCGCGCTTTCGTGGCCTTTCCGGGCTCATGGAACGTCCAAATTTGCTCTCGCGATGGGTGTTCCACACACACTTCGCTTGAATGATTAATCAAACTCGTCTCGATCCGTACGTTCGCACAGGATATTTTGGGCCCGGCTCGTGCATGTCGTGAGTCAAACCATGGGCTTACAACACGTTGTCAAACCATCGTCAGTCAGTCGACCTAGGCTCACCGATGGCCGACTTCGTATCCGCTGTGTGTCGTTGACAGTACAACTTAGAGTACACAACAATTCAAGTACGCGTTGTTACAAGTTTAAGTGTACTCGTATGCTCGCTTGAAGTGCTCTGTCGCTACTGGAAAGTTGAGGACGTTCGCGTGTATTGGAGAGCCTCAGTTCTGATCAAAAGTCTATGCGCTAAGGCGTTCTACCATTTTCTGAAATGCAGACCAATTTTGCTTCTTACTTGCCTGCGTACAAAAATCAATCATAAAGTCTTCAGATAAAAGTTCATGACAGTATACGAGCAGTGTTTGGTCTTGGTGGCAAAAACTATTCAGGGGACAGTCGGTGCATAAAAAATCAACAACGAAAGGCGAGAGTTCTCCAAGCCGCGCTATGCAATCGAGTGAAGCTGCCTGGTTTGTAAGCGCGCGCAAAAATAGGCGGGATGCATCATTAGAAGCCCAGTCGCATAGCGTTTAGCGCTATGGATCCGCATTGGCTGTTTTAATCGCTTGTTCTTGTTCACTTTTGTAAGGTTACGGAGCGCCCATCGATTTTTGCTGAAAACCAAGCATGTCTGGGCAAATGATACCTCGACGAATTGCGTGACAGTATATGTCGATATTTTGACGTCTTGGGACGAAGTTATCTGTGTGCAGTTTCACAGTTGTTGAGGGTGCGCGTTCGTGTGCAAGGCATTCGTGGGATGCCTGCAGATCATAGTAATAACCAAGGCTAGAGTTGTTATAACACCTGTAATGAGATGCTCAAGTCTGGAGTGTGTGACCAGAAATGTTTAATGATTAATGATCGCAAAATAAAAAACCCTAGTGCTCTATCATTCCTTCAAATAATATCGAGTCTTGGATATTGTAAGATAATTCCAGCTCCAACAATGAACTGCTATATGAGTCAGCCATGGAATCACGTTTTACTACCTTATATCTACTTGTCTGGTTGCTTGGCACGGGAACGAAAGAAAGAGCATCATGAGACTGTCCCGTTGTTTCCTCACCAAAACGGCAGAGTCCAGCCCTTTTCGTGGATATTAGTATGAGAGACCCGAACTTAAGTCAAAACCTGTTAGCGAAGCACAGCCCTAGAATTGGCATTGACGTTGTCTTCGACTATATGCAACTAGGTAGTGAGGTTGTCGCTCACAGAATGCATGTCTGGCTCTTCTGAGGACTAGCCTTGTCTTCACATGCACCGACAGGCGCGTCTACCGGATCGGAGAGTGAAAACCTTTAATTTACACCCCAATCCTACCGCAGAATATGTGGCCGCGACAGTGGTCCAAGCAGAAATGCCACGGTTCCGACCCTCCGTGCGAATTGCATACACTATTGTTGGCTCCAGTTTTTTGCGCACAAGAGATTGCGGTACCAATGTACCGATGTACAGACATACAATCCAACAGTCGCACGGACTGGATGAATGCAGGAAGACCTTTGGCAATATCGTGTCCTCCTACACCGTGTCTGCCCTGTGTGGCGTTAAAATTAAAAGGCTGCAGAATTTTCCAGGCAACCAGGGGTCAACCTGATGCACGTGTCATATTTACATGCTGCATGGTTGAGTGGTCAAGATTAGCGCTACTACCGCGGACCGCATCTTCCGGTCTTTTCAATGGGGAGTCTGAGAGAGGTATCGTCCTGCATGTATCATCTACTGGCTACTTTTGCCTCGTGTCTCCTGTGCAGCGTGCTTGTGCGTGGTAAGCCACCTGAATGATTCCTCGACCTCATCAATCTCCAGCCTCACGTAAGATTGTTGTAATTTGAAATATGCATAGTACCAAGAGACCCAAGAGCCTGTTCGCTGAAGCGAGCCTCGATCAAGTCTGCGATCATAGCGTCCGATTGCTGCCTAGCTGTCGTTCCAATAATGGCTTGCTCGCTTAGGCATAAATTGTTTGTTCCTCTGTCCAACTTTTCTTGTGCTTCTTATGCTATCAAATTGAAGCGTCTACAACTCCACGTCCAACCCGCTTCTCATGGCTTCCACACTCACAGAGACACGTTCGCTTTGCCTCAGTGCAGACGAGGAAGCTGAGTTGGTCAGGAGTGTTGAATCTCTCGGAGGGAAAGCTCAAGCATTGCAGTTCATCGAAATGGTGTTCAAGTTTGGCCACTCTTGCGTTCAGCAGCTACTCGATGACCCAAGTCCCGGAAAGGACTATAGCCCTGATCCCGCAACGTGTCAGTCTATGGTTTTGCTCACTCCGCAGAGACTTTCCAAGCTGACTCACAATAGCGCATCATAGTACAGCGAGAGCGACAGCAACTACCTCCCGGGCCAAATCCAAGAACACAGTTACCACTCGTAGTGCTGTCGAGCCTGTCGTTGGCATGAGTTATTACAAGTAAGGCAACTTTTTCAAGCATGCAAATGGGAGCTGACTGCAATCTAGATGCGCCGGCGAAGTCAAACCCGGAACGATCAATCCCTGCAATGGGTATCGCAAAGAACCATACAAGACGCCACGCGGTCTCAGAGATCATCTCTCCCATAGACATGGTTGGACTTCACTTGAAGCTGATTATGAAGCAAGATCATCGTTCGGTGCAGGGAGCCAGCTTCTCGCTGTCCAGCAGCCTATCCAACAGAACACCCGCACGATGACCGACCCTCAGAACTTGTACGATAGAGAGCAAGAGATTGAGTCAGACACGACAGTCAATGATCTCGATGACTCTGCCCACTGTAATGATCGATTCGATGGTCGAAGCGCCTCAGGGTAGGCCTTCGCAGGGCATGACATTTCGAACCGTCACCAGAAGCAGAATGCTTTACATTCGACTCATTGGAAGGCATGCATAGGTCAGGGGCCACTCAGGTGCATGTTTGTATTACTAAAATTCTTTTCTCTCTCGTACGGGTTTCATGAGCCGGGCGCTTAGACATGTGGGAACACAATTATAGATTTAGATGCTGCGTTCGAGATAAGCGCCCAGGTCTTCTTGTGCGCGCTTACTATTGAACAACAACACGACGCAGACAGAGTGGGCCATTCAATTCTTTCGAGATATATTGACCGAAATACGGCTTAGCAGTGATCCTTGATATCGTTTTCGTGAGAGAAATATAATGTTCACTATAAGCTCGTTTCCTGCACAATCAATACAACGCCAAAATATGTCAGCACCCGTATAGATAAACTACGAAGTCCTTTCGATTAAGTTTTCTCCTAGGAAGTCTAAGTAAACATCTCGTTTGGTATCTACACAAAGTTTCGTACGAATCCCGAGTGGATGTCGTCGTAGTATAACAAACAGATTACGGAGCAAGGCAACATGCCGCCAAAATTAAGCCAGCGGCCACTGCACCTTACGCCCTTTACAACGTACGAGTCGGCTACATAATGGGTATGGGCTAGTGGTTACCTACAGAGGATCCAAGACAAAGGTCCTCCCTACGCAAACGTCGAGCGATCTTGTACAGCTGCCATTGAACCAGTCGTCACATGCGCTCCTCAAGCACCTCTAGAGCCCTTTTTGGTTTGCCCACATGAAGAAAAGAACCCTTCAACAAGTTTTTCCCCGGCTTCAGCGCTTACAACCTACACCGTGACCTCCATGCTCCCCCCACCTCCGTCTCTCCACGGCCATGCTTTCCTCTCCACCGGCATAAGGCATCGAAGGTCCTTCAATGCAGACAACATCGCGATTGCTGACTGCCAAAATGATGAAAACTTCGCTCGGTCTACGTGGAATGAAACATGAGGAGGTCATACAGGTCTTGTCGGCCGTTAAGGAAGTGTTTGGAACGGAACATACTACTCGAGCCTTCCGCACAGTATGCAGACTTGGATACTCATCGCTATTGAAAACGTTCTCAGCCACTCTCGTTTGCAAACATTCCAGCATAATCCTGCTCCTATGGGTCAGTGTCCCTGTCTCCTCAAGATTGCTCAATATTAACATTACCACAAGGCAAGGCTTCATGCCACCACACTCTGTTGCTATTATAGAGTACAATACGATGTCGCCATACTCTATCTCAAATGCGAATCAGAATTCCGTGACACATCATGATATTCCTGCTGTTAGAACCGATACAGTCCCAATAGCTCCTCCCGGAGAGAACAGCAACTCGATGTCCTCTGTTGCAGATACGCCATGGTGTCTGGCAATGAACAGACTTGCAAACGGTCAGCCGAGTCTTTCAGATGCGAGCGGGGCTCAGAGAGCATATCGTTCTTCTGTATGGCCACTCTACAAAGGAGGCAAAGGATGAGACAAGTCGGAGGTGGCAACAAGGTCGAGCCATCGATCACAAATGTACTTTTTGGGCTTCAGAGCATGTTAAATGGAGCTCGCTTCTTGATGAGGCATTTGCGCATATCGTTCTAGTAGCATAGCAAGCACGTTCTGGTCAGGGTGTTTCTACCTGAGAATTTAGGCGCCAAGGTGTTTCCTGTATCACCATTTTCTGAAATCACAGGCGAATCTTGCTCTTTGTGTGACTGTATATAGTAGCCGATGTAATGCCTGTTCTCCTACGAGTAAAGAATATTCTTGCAAAGAGCCATACATCGTGATTGCTATCAATCCCTTTCATTCAACCGAATGGCTCCAATATACCTACTGCAGTAACTTGCATATGGTATATTGGAAGCACAATGCGGATCGCAGGATTTAGACACGCAATAGGACATGATACTACATCTGATGCTAGAGAATGGATATGGCGGCGTGATCAACCTGCCGAAATCTCTTAAGTAACTGCGGAGATCATAGCGGCGACATCTGGAAACGTAAAGACAACCATGCACTTGGTAGCCCTAATTTTTCTCTTCATATACTCCAACGTGATAGAGACCCCGGAATATCGCGGTCTCTATATTCTTCTTCCAAAAACCGTGAAACATTAGGAACGTTGCCCTCATAATCTGGCAGCCTCAGAGTTCTCCGGTCGTTCACGAACAAGCTCAAGATCATGTGGAGCCGATGATCTAAACTTAGCAACCAACGCTCACCTGCATAATGCAGAGCTGTCTTGCCGTGCTCATCCTGGGCGTTGATATTGATGTCCTTCCGGCTGCAGAGTAGCGTGACGGTTTCCACGCTATGTGACTGGACTGCATAGATCAAAGGGGTCATCCACGTATCGGTATGAGTATTTATATCGATCGTGGGTTGCTGGAGTAGGTCTGTCAGAACTTCCGTATCGTTCAGACCGATTGCGTAGAAGATGGCTGCGTAGCCCAAGTAGTTTCGAGCATTAACATTGACGGCTGGATGGCTCAGAATAGATTTTACCACGGCACGATCATCATATATGACCGAGCGGAGCAGGGCCGCTTCTTCCAGATGGTCCCGAGCGTCGACATCGATTCCTTTTTGTTTGAGAAGCAGATCAATGACAACCGTCCGATGCTTTCCCACAGTGTACTTGACAGCAGCCAGAAGCGGTGTGTCTCCCATGGCATCTTTTATGTTGAGTGCAAGGTCTGGGCGATGTAAGAGCATTTCGGCACTTTCTTTGGTCTCGTTGGGGTGATCCTTGACTGCTTCGTGCAAGGCAGTCGTGCCGTCCTTGTTCTGAGCATTGACGTTCAAATCTTCTCTTCTCAACAAAAGGTCTAGAACCTCTTTGCCGTGCGTACCAGCTGCACAAGCAAGCATGAGAGGTGTTGAGCCATCCTTGTCGATGACATTGATATCAATTCTTGGATGGCACAAGAGTGGGCCCAGTAGATCTGGCCAGCGATGCAGCAATGCAATATGGTGAAGCATTGTGTTGCCTTCTCCATCTGGAAGCACAACATTCAGTTCTGTGTCAGACAGCAACTGCTTTACTGCTTCCGGTTGCTCGTATCGCACAGCGATGTCGAGCAGATAGTCTGCGGGTAGCTCAAGGGGTGACAGTGTTAGCTTCGTATAGTCTCCTCTCACGATAGCCTCAATCTCGAGATCATCTATCTGGGGCCTGAAATCTAGTCTGCAGTCATTGTCGCTGTCCTGCCAGCTTTTGTCATTGGATGTAGAGAACCTTGCGCTTTCTTTCTCCGGATGAAGTCCAATGGTGTCAATGTGTATGCCAGAAAGTTGCAACATGAGTCTGGCAATTTCGATTCCAACCAAAACATATCGTTTCTCGACAGCTCGAAGAAGTACTGCATCACCATTCATGCGACCGTAAACTATCTTCCAGTAAAGTAGTGCTCGAAACACACTTCTTCGACTGGGACACTCGTAAGCCCAGTCGAGTAGTCTAATGCCACATTGCTGTAGTGCATTTTCAAATCTGAGATAGGAACATTGTAAGATGAATAGTTTGATCATGCTAACATGATGGTACGACATAGCCCAGTCAAAGAGCTTGACAGCGTACTCTTGGAGAGGAGGAGAGTCAAAATCGCAGCGTTTGTCCAGTATGACTACTTCGATGACCTTAGGGTAATCATACATCATGGCCCCATCCAGGATTTGTGCCACAAACTGGTAAGTAGATAGAATAGACTGATTTATCGGCTGCTCAGATTCTATTTTCTCGGAGAGGTCTTGTTTCTGAGTACCCTGGGAGACAGCAAGCCCGGGTACATCACAAGAGCCAGAGAGGTCGGGTCCAGGGTCATCGTTCTGCTTTCTATGCTTCAAGCGACCAGGAAGGGTATTTGGACCACAAGACAGACCCCGCTTCGAGCACCGGTCACAGCATTGTCCAGGCCAAGGTCTGTCCGTGGGAGTACACTGGATACACAATAAGTAAGATAATGTAATCATTTTGAGGCGTCGGTGCTATTTCTTATCGATCGTAGACATAGCACTGAATGACGTTACCTTCTGCTTATCTTTGCGACAGTACTCGCACTTCTCAAAATGAAGCTTCTCTTCTTGGTTCGCTCTAACATTGCTGTAAGACGTTGATCTGAATGGTGTCTAGAAAGCTCCGAAGGTTCCATGTCTCAGAAGAGTGAAGCTATGATGTCTGGCTTTTATGGTAACCAACAAGTTAGGAACAGATCGTGAAGACTCCATGCTACCGCACTTCGCAGTCCAGTCTGGATAGGTCATGTACACGCCTTTGGTAGATTTAATGAAATGCTCGTGGCTCCAATCATCGCACTTCGCACCCGTCTTTGCATTATGCAGGGACATACTGTACTTGTAACCAATCGCGCACTTCCGCACTTCGCTTACTTTACAACCCTCTTTTTGGCGCTCTCAATACCACGCAGGGACAAACGGCTGTAGCCAATCTCGCAACTACGCACTCGTATAGAGGCTGACCAGTTCGAGCATACGTTGTATGTCAAATCCGCGAATTTGATTCGTATGCTCTCCAATTGCGAAGTGCGTAGCGCAGTGGCAGGTCCTGCTTCGTCCATCCATTGAGAGGCTTAGACATAAGGACGTATATGATGAAAGAACATGATGTAAGTATATAAGTGACCGTACACAACTCTATATGTTTCTTAAGTACTCTTCCTACGATACGAGAGAATATCAGATCGTCCATCCAAGAACTTCGACCTGGCATTCTATCACAAGACTTCCAGTATTCTCCCCTTCTTCTTTCTTCGTTACCTTGTCTTGAGGCTGTCAGAAGTATGCAACCCATTTTGTACATACTCACGGCCGTGGCAGTCAATGGAATGCCAATTGCTTTCCATGGCCGCGGCGGACCATTCCACGTTGAAAGAGGCGGAGCAATGGTCACTGCTTCCGATATCCTATTCAAGGCAGTAGCCTCTCGTTCCACTCCCGATACTCTATGGAGCGCTACATCCAGGAAGGCTTCAGCAGACGTTGAGAACTCTACTGCAGGTATTCCGACTTCCTTTCTCAGGGTCGCCTCCACCTCCACATCTATAGCACCATCCTCCAAATTCCTCAATGCCAACTTCAAGATTGGTTCACCTGCAAACCCGCTTCCCAGCCCATTGATCACTCTCGTCACTAAGTCACCCACAGTAATAGCCTCCGATCATGAACCGCAAGCAGGTTCCTTCCACCTCTCCTGCTCAGATAACACCGCCACCGCTACCAACAACGACCAACTCATGACTGAGATATACCAATTCAAACTCATAGCCACCGTCCTCGGCTCCCTCTACGCCCTTGTCCAACTCTGTGAAACACAAGTGCTCTCAAAGACGGGGCATTTCCTCTCCAGCATCCTCAAATCAATCTACACCCGAGGAAGAAAATCCAGCAGCAACATAACTTCTTGGCTCAAAAAGATTCTCCATCCCTCAGAAGGCAAATAACAGAAGAGATGGACACAAATACAAGGGCTTGACTGCAGATTAGATCCGAGATATATCACATTTTGTTTCTCCTCTTCTGCGGTTTCCTTTCATTCATTCTCCTTTACTTCGTCTCTCTTTCTTCTTTCTCCTTTCTCTTTTCCTTTCTCCTCCATAAAATTCACAAAAGCTCGTCTCGTTGAGACCAGCATAAAGGCTGCCCATAAAGACAGTCTTTACATGTAGCAGTTATACCATCTTATATTATATCCAATTACAAATAGCATCCGAGAAATTCAAGCATGATCACCACATCACTTATAGCCAACTTCGGCCCATCTCAACCAAAAATCCTACCAAATAGCCAATAAAAACAAAACCCAAGAAACGAAATTCATCTGCAGAGCCTACGACAGCTTTCAACCCCCGCAATCATGGCCCTCGCCTCTCCGGGTTTGATTCTATACAAAATCATATCATTACAACCTTAATCGATACTCACCCAATCCCCAATCCCCAATACCTCCTCGCCCAATCCCTCCTCACCCAATCCCTCCTCACCCACCGATCTTCCTAAATCCCCAAGATCCCTCAAAAATCCTCTAAAGCCACTACACTATTCGTATCAACAATCCTCTCCAAATCCTGCCTGTCTAAATTCTGCCTCTTCACATCTGCCTCTTCACATCCGCCTCTTTCCTTTCTCTCCTTTCTCTCCTTTCTCTCCTTTCTCTCCTTCCTCTCCTTCCTTCCTATCTTTCCATTCTTTCTTTCCTTTTCCTAATCTCCTTCCCCTAAACTTCTATCAAAAGCCATCATATCATTTCAGTGAGACTTTAATGCTCGTTCAGCTCGACTTCCATGCTCGTAACGTCAAACGTCGGAAACGGGCGATACCTAAAAGTAGTGCCCGGAAGACTAGTGCCACGAAGACTAGTGCCAACAAGACTAGTGCCAGGAAGACCAGTGCCAGGAAAGATTGGTACCTTGAAGATTGGTACCTTAAGTGCCTTAAGTGACTTGGATTTGACATTCATGCTCGGTAAGCGACTTCTACGGCTTCCACGTCGGTCCGCTATCATGCGTTTTTTACTTGTCGGATTCTGCGTTAGTGTAGAGTAGTCGGTCGCGATGAGATGGGTCTGTATCACAGCTCCAGGATTCAAACAAGGCTCGGACACAATGAGACAGGTCTGTATTCGAGCTCCGGGATACAAACAAGACTCGGACAAAATGAAACCGAGGCACGACAAGTCTCACACGGTCTACATGATATGATACTTCTTAGTAATCGAAGCGGTCAGGCAAGACGACTGGAGCGGCCAGGCTCCAGCCAAAGATGATATAGCAGACCCAGGAAGACACAATCTTGACCCAACTGGCCCAGTAAGTACGTCCGACGGGAACAAAATCACCCCTCTCGAGATTCTTGTCTCCGCCAATGTTTTGAGTGAGGAGGGTGGCAACCCATGCGGTCGAAAGCAAGAAGATGATGTGGAATAGAGTGTAGTTGTATTGAACAGCGTTCTTCTCGTCGTCGCGTGGACTACGGCCGCCAGCGTTGGTCTCCTCATCGTCCGAGTCCGAATCATCATTGTCATCGAGAGCGCTTGCGGGTAGTGAGCCGGACTCGACGGCTGCACGAAGAGCTTGTGCGCGCATTTCCTGGCGCTCGGATCGGTACTGGGTGCTGACGAGACCGTGCTCGCCAGCATCATCGTTACCGACTTGGTGGTAACCACCTGGCTTGCCTTGGCCCATGGCGAGGCCGTAAGTGGCAGCACGAGTGGTGGTGTAGGCGACAGTGGCAAAGGTGACAACAGCACCAACAATGATGGTGGTTGTTCGGGCACCACGGGCTCGAACAAGTGGGTTACATTGGTGGTCGTCAGGCTCCATAGCTACCGCACTCAGAGTCAGGTATGTGCAGTATACGCAGACCATGGCTGCTTGCGCGAGGCCAGCCCGGGGATTAGCGTTCTGAATAGCGGGGTGCACAGAAAGAACTGTGATGATGATGACGAAGATGAGATTGACCTGGTGGTTGTTAGTAAGAGACGAGCAAAGAGAATCAAGAAGAACGCACGGTAATGGCAGCTTGGTTCATGGAGCATCCAGATCCGGCAAAGAAGATGTACATGATGATGGTCATGGCCAGAGATCCGGCGTACATGGACACGGTGGATCCGATGAGGAGAGTCTTCCAGGCAGACGAGTCGGTGCTCTCAACCTTTTCCAGACAGTACTCGGCCCAAGTGTGTGCAAGATCAACCAACAAGACCAGACCAATCAGAAGGAAGAGCACAGCGCCGATAAGAGCGACATAGTTTCCCCAGAAGGTGAAAAAGGTGTCGGGAATGAGGAAGGTGATGACGATCAGGCCAATCCAGGCAATGAGCTTGGGACCCCAGAAACCATTCTGAATAGCCGACCTCTTGTCTTTAGTATTGCTGACGCCTATCAGGAGGAGGGCCAGGATGAAATGGAAGAAGCCCAGTGCGAAGTTGATACGGTGTACGGCGGCGAATCCATTGCACTCTTTGCCGGCGCAGGTGATGGTCGTGTAATCAAGAAGGACTGTTTTCAGCTTCTTGACGGCCCAGTCGGTGAGCATAATCCATGATAGCAATGAGTTGAGCAGGAGAATGACGGCGTAGGCGATACGAGTCGCCATGGAGTTGTTGCATTTTCCACAGGCATTGCACAAGGCCGAGCACGTCGCCGCACCACAGCAAGATGCTGCAGCGGTGACGATGGTGCCTATACTGGGCACTGCTAGAAGAGGTATAGAGAGCAGTGCGCCCATGCTTGATACTGTTTGTTGAACGATGCGATTTGCGCAGATGTGCTGCCTGCCTGACACTTATTATCACCTTACTCGAAGCTGGAAGGCTGGAGATGATGTCGCCCGACGTCTCTGCCAAGATCTCGGCCTCGACGGGATTCATTCGACGGTGTGAGTCATGTTGACGCTGAGCACGGAACTCTTGACGGACTCTTGACGCGTATGACGCGGCGGAAGAACCAAGGAAAGAACGCCGAGCGCCCGCCGCGTTATCCTTCGGCTCTCTGCCCTATCGCTGACTGCCTCATTGGGAAGATTGTAGACGTTGTCCGACGGTCATTCCCCTCTCTCTGTCGTGACCTGGCTCCTGAGCTCTTCTCGTCAATACCGAAGCTACACCTTTGTTTTATTCATATCCAATAGCATCGCAATTGAGTACAGACAGAAGTCTGGTCTGCGATTACGTCATCTAATCAGGGAAGGAGTGCAAGCGCCTACCCCTTCCCGCTCTTCATTCTTACCCATTACTCGAGCCTCGAGCTCAGCAAGATGCATGAAAATGGTCACCACAAAGCGAGGATCATCTCTGTAGTAGCAGCTACCGGTATCGCCCTCGCTTGGTAAGTCCCATCTTATCACACATGTCGTGTCACTCGCTAACGACGCCCGCAGCGGTACCAACGTCCGTATATTCGTACCTGACTCTGCTTAAAGCGCATACCTGACAGTACTTCTAGTATGCCTATTCAGCATGGGCACCCCAATTTGCCGATCGAATGGGTCTATCTGCGACGGCGAGCAATGCAATCGTGAGCGTATCAACATGGTCCACCATCGAACAAGAGCTGAACAGTTGAAAGGGTAGCGCTGGCAATATCGGCATGTACGCTTCAGGCGTGCCCTTTGGTATTCTCATTGATACCAAAGGCCCGCGATGGAGTGTCCTCATAGGTTCAATTGCATTAGCCTTGGGCTACTTCCCCCTATGGTCCGCTTACAACAAAGGCCCTGGTTCTATGAGTGTGGGAGCCTTGAGCTTCTTCAGTTTCTTGACAGGCATGGGAAGTTGTTCGGCCTTTTCTGGCGCCATCAAGGTCTCTGCCACCAATTGGCCGGACCACAGAGGCTCGGCGACTGCCTTCCCTCTGAGCGGATTCGGCCTCAGCGCTTTCGCATTCACTCTGATTGGCAACTTTGCTTTTCCTGGCAACACTGCTGGTTATCTCCTGATGCTGGCCATCGGCACATTTGTCATGGTCTTCACCGGCATGATCTTCCTCCGCATGCAACTACCAAAATCTCCTTACCAATCCGTCCCGACTGACGAAGATGCTCGTCCGGCTTATGTTAGAAAGAACTCGAGCCAGATGGAGAGGACGACGTCCAGACATGCCGGAAGTAGCAGTAAGAACAGCTTTGTCGACGAATCAGGTATGTATCTGCTCCATTTGTCTCTTCGCTGGCCTGCCCACTGCGTACTCTATATATGAGATCAGCTTCCAACAGCCACCCCACAGTCCCCAACGATCCCGATCTAGACGAGACCTCCTCCCTCCTATCTGTCCCTGGCGACATTCCCGACAAGAACTCCACCCAGGAAGAAGGCCATCACTCACACAAACCAGAAATCACAGGTTGGGCTCTTTTGAAAGCCGCCAGTTTCTGGAAACTTTTCATCCTGCTCGGTCTCCTTTGTGGTGTTGGATTGATGACGATCAAGTAAGCTTCTTCTCATGTCTTGTCTTTGTATGTGGTCTTAATTAATATGGCCACAGCAACATTGGCAACAACGCAAAAACCTTGTGGCATCATTACGATGACAATGCAAGCCACGACTTCATCCAGGCTCGCCAACTCATGCACGTCTCTATTCTTTCCCTTTGTTCGTTCGCCGGTCGTCTATTGTCTGGTATCGGATCCGATGTCGTGGTCAAGAAGCTCAAATCCTCGCGCTACTGGTCTCTGGTCGCATCTTCCTGCATCTTCGTTCTTGCCCAGATCGCTGGCCTGACCATCAACAACCCAAACCTTCTTTTTCTCCTATCAGGTCTCACTGGACTTGGCTACGGTGCCCTCTTTGGTGTTTTCCCAGCTCTGGTAGCCGATGCCTTTGGCGCAAAGGGCCTTGGAATCAACTGGGGTGCTATGACCATGTCGCCAGTCATTTCGGGCAACATCTTCAACTTTGCATATGGTCGGATCTTGGATAGCCATTCTGGACCAGTAGATGGTCATGACAGGCTCTGTCAAGATGGAAAAGACTGTTATTCTGCAGCTTATAGCATGACTCTCGTAGCCAGTATAATCAGTGTAGCATGGAGTCTTTACTGCGTGTGGCACGAGGCGAGGGAGAAGCGAGCAGCAAAGAAATTTGTCACAGCGCATGATGCCTGATCCATCGCTCTGAGCGTGCAGCTTCCTTGTATTTCATTGTATGTATCCCTTGTGGAAACTTTCCTTGCTGTATCTTAGCGCTTATATTTGCTGGTTTGGATTGGAATATAGACGGGGATTTGGGATGGATAGACAGCACCGAACATCGGTGATACCCCTATGACAGGATATCAGTATTCCAAACATACAATTATCATCAAGATCTCGCCAGATCTTTCACATTAATATTGCCCAGCCCACATGCAGGGCGGTTCCTCAACTGTGCCACGAAGCTGCATAAGACCACGAAGCCAACCCTCTCACCCTACTGCAGCTCCTCGAGCGCGACTCATCGTAGCTTAGATACCATGAATTAAGCCCCGCTGCCGTTCTTGCATTGCACGCAACATGTTACGGGTGTTATACAGCAACCAAAAGCAGCTTTATAAATGCACCGCCACTACCCCGCACATGCTGAAGTTGAGTTACGGGACGGAACGGGCATGCGCCACAATCGCCACCTGCCTTGCTGACGATCCACACCCCTCTGTACTCTGATTATCTAGGTGCCTAGAGCGCACGTCACGTCGTTCATCACTTTGTTCCTAAAACTTCATCATCCGTCAACCTTTCCCTATGCTGGATCGGACCTGAGGATAAGTCACATTCGACTACACCGCTTGTCTTGCTCACGCCTTCACCCTATCTCTTATCACCATCGTCAAGATGCCGGCTCCACTCGCCAAGGGTACGTTCACGATTTTTAGTTTGATAACATTTACTGGTCTTTGAATCTGCAGAAGGCCACGAATGATATACTTGCTGTCTTTTTGTCATCAACATAATCATACGGGCTCCTATGTGAGCTCTGAAATGACTTCAGATGATTGTTCGCCACCCACATTTGTGACGCCCATCTGAATCCCTACACTGGGACTTGGTCTTAGCCATATGTTTTGTGGCTTAAGAGTGTTATCTGCTCTATTCGTCAGCTTCAAATTTCCTTCCTCATTTGTTTTCACAATTTAATTTCCCAAATAATCATGTCACGCCACCATCAAGCTGATTACCTGTCTAGGTATCATCATAACCCTGACTCTCCTAACCACGCTTGGAGCTGCCCTTATGGCGAATCCTCAAGTCAGAGCCTGGGTAGAAGAACAACGTCATAAAATTGCCGAAGCACTTCGCTCTCTCGGTGATGAACTTGACCCTCAATCCCGACGTCAAGCCGAGGCCTTTGCCTTTGAAGGAAGAATTCCTGGTCAGCGGCCCGAGGCTGCGAGAAGGGAAAGTGAAGCTGCCAGAGATGCTGTTGCTAAGGCTACTGGTAGAGATGGTGTGGACCTTGATGAAACGAGTCGGCGATCAACTAAAATTGGTCGCACAACATTAGGCGAAGCAGACGAAGCTGAAAGGAGGAGATTGGGAAGAGAGTATTTGGCCAGACGGAATCAGGAGATGATCGATGCAAAGGAGAAATCGAGAATGAGGAAAAGCGCTGCTTCTCTTTCTACTTCTGGAAACCTCGAATCTACCTCGACTGACAAGAATGCTTCGCGAGCCTTTGTTGAGAACTCGGCCATAGCACAACAATCGGCTCCTCCGCTTGGAAGCTTCGATAGACTTGTGGATATCGATGGAAGCTTGAAAGCCGACTGTACTGCCAAAGAGGACATGGAATCGACGCTCGAATTGCCTTCCCCACCGACCGACGAACCTAAATCTTTTGGCAAGAGAAAGGTCGCCATTGCAGAGATCATTGAACCTGAACAAGAAGAATCCCGATCAACGCCAATTTCCGCTTTCGAGGTTGGGTCTCGCTGGGCCAACCCTTTCGGCGATGAGTTTGAGGTCGAGGCTTCTGGATACGCTACACCTAAGCCTAAAGCTCCTGCCGTACCACCAAAGATCTCTTTTGCAGAAGACCCCGAGACTAGCGTTCCAGGTTTACACCCCGAAAGCGAGCTTGAGCAGTCTGAACCTGCCTCTGTCGAAAGATCCTATGGAGAGGAAGCCATGTCCGAATCGTGGACCGAGGATGAGCAGCTTGCTAGAGCATTGTCATTGAGCATGGCAGATGAAGAGAGCAGACGCAATGAAAGAATGGCTAAGCAAGATTCAGAAGATCCCGATATTACTGCCGCTATCGCCGCAAGTCTTGCCGACGGAAGTGTTCACAACCAGGAGCACGTCCAACGAAAGGTTGATGCAGCAATGCAAAGGAGCCAGAGCATAATGGAGGCAGCAATGCAACAGAGCCAAAACAAAGTCGAGGCATCAATGCGAAAGAGTCAAAACAAAGTCGAGATAGCAATGCAAAAGAAGGATCGCAAGTTGGCTGCGGCGCAAGCAAAGATCATGGCAAAGACCAGTAATCTGCCACAACCAGAGATGACCCAGCGTGTCGAACAACTTATCGACATCTCTTCGGACCCACCAATTTCTGTGCCACACCAGAGTAGTTCATCGCTATCCCCACGCACACCTAAGATGGGTTCCCCGACGCGAACACCATCTGATGATTCGGACTCCCTGTACGGCCTTTCTCCCACGTACACGGCCAGACGAGCCACTCATCATGGCAGTACCCAGCCAGAGACACGACAGGATGACATTCACAGTCTTTTCGCCAAGGTCAGAGCTGGCCCGGATGCTCTTGATCCAAGAGCAGTCTGGTCACCGATAACACCGCAGACGACTGCGCAGCTGAATCAACAGTATGATCCCGTCCATGAGGCTGCTTCTTTGAACTCTTCGGCTTCTTTTGAGCCACATTTTTCCTCCCATGCTGCTGCATCAACTACTACTGTAGGGTCAGGAGATGATTCTTACGCTTCATTGCCATCTTTGATTAATGTGTCCGACGAGCCTCAACGCGAGCGCCAGTCTCTCTTCCATGCATCTAACCAGCACTCTATCCGAAACCATATTGACTCGGTTTATACCCATCAGCTAGGCTCGGGTATGCCTAGTTCGCAACAACAAACGCAGCACGAGGAAATTTCCTCCAAACTCGCGCTTCACGCTGCAACTCTAAGCCTCGACCAAAACAACCACTATCATTCCACCTACCAATCTCAACCTCAATCACCACCCCAACACTCGCAATACTTCGCCCGCTACCAATCGCAACTCCAAGATGAGAGATCGTCCCCCAGCGCCCATGCAGATGGCAATCCACGTCCTCGATCTCTTGATCTTAATGGCAAGCATATCGCCTCCGAGAACGGTGGCGATGGTACCAGGACGCCTACGACCGCTACCTTGTCTCCTGAATTTGAGCGGGAAAGTATCGGCTTCTCTACCGATTCTGAAGATGAATTTGCCAGTGCCAAGGGCAGCGTTGCTCACCTTCCTGGTGCTTTCGGTGCAACTTCTACTTCTGCTCGGCGGGCCAGCACCGTATCATTCGTCACCGACCCCGCCGCTAGTAACGACCTTGAAGACAATGGAAGTCTGGTCGGTCACTCTGATGCTGAGACTTCGAGTCTTGTGGACGTCGACGAGTCACCAAACGGACAACAACATGGAAGTGAAGCTGGTAGTGATCAACGCATGGAGGGAGTGTACTCTGGCGAAGAGACTGACGATGATTGGAGCTCCGGTGTGAAGACGCCTGGATCCGAATGGACAGACGTGGGCAGTCAGGTTTCAGAAGAAGAACTCGGCGGCCAGGATTCTAGTCGCTTGATTAGGTCGTGAGAGCTTTGCATCGATGTAATGATTGGAGCGGAGATGTAGATCTTGAGGTGCGCGACCTCTGGATCCCGGGTCCCGGGTTTTGACCTTTTTGACTCGTGTCACGACTGTCACGGCGGCGTTGTCGGATCGGTTATGCGGTGTTTAGGGTACTCGTCAATGCTATTCATGCTATTCATGCTATTCGTTTCTAAGTGTGCTCTTCACTCATCTGTCAATCTGTTCTCTCTCGGCAAGTCCGTCGTCGGAAATGGATGATCGATAGAAGTATATCTATCTGCCTGCCTTCTCAGCCTCGTCTGCACTGTCAATTTGAGCCTGATACAAGCAGCCCAGACGGGAAGAAATATAGTCTAGCGAGGAGTGGACACGTGAAGCACACTTTGTTCAAGAAAACATATACGCATAATGCAGACAGACGTGGGTTGGGTAACATGATATTTCGATCATCTATAAATATTTGATCATTTGATCATTTTCTGGATATCATTTTCTGAATATCATTTTTCTGAAGATCATTTTCTGAAGATCATTTCCGAAATCATCACAAAAAATCTAAAATCTCCTTTTTCTTGTTCATTTTCTGAATATCGTTTTCTGAATATCGTTTTTTACATCATTTTGTGAAATCAGATTCCAACATCTAGGATCTCATGTGAAAGCATCATCAAAATCATCATCTAAAATCATCATCTAAAATCTCCAATTTTATTTTGGTTCATTTGAGTTCATTACAAACGGGTAGAAGAGAACATCACCCTCCCTGAGGTGGCCTTCCTATCCTCTGAAGTAAACTATGGCGCAGATATTTCACTTGATCGGGGCCATTCTATGTTCTTCAACGTTGTTTTCTACTAGCAGTATATGGGCTCAAGCTTCAAGCCAGCTTAGGTGAAGATTTTTGATGGTCCAACCTGGATATACGGAAGCGCTAGGAAACTACCCTTGGGAGCAGCAGAGATTGGGAAGAAGGCTTTGCACTGATCCTATTTCGTGCACTAGCATGGCTTGACTTCCTGACTGAGTGGAAGGCTATCTATAGCCGGGACTGGATGATTACTCGTGGATTCTTGAGTCCGAGTGGCTCTTCATTGTATTGTAGCTTTAGACGAACCCCCAAACCTCAGAAAAAGGGGAACCTCAAAGACCTCAAAAGATCTCAAAAAACGGAAGAACCTCAAAAAACGTCGGAACGAGGGGTATCAAGAAAACCACGAGTTCAATGCGGCGCATCCTCGTCCTGAGCAAAATGCTCTCTAGCCCAGGGAGATTTGAGACGCAGCCGCTCCCCATAATGATACCAGAGGAAGATGATTGGTATCATGAGGAGAGAGAGGAAAGCTAGGAGGGAGCTCGCCCATTCGTAGCCTAGACTTTTGTTTTCGTTCGTCTTTTTTTCGTGTAGAGCTTTGTGAGAGAAAAGGATCTTGGAAGGGAGGTGTGAGACTTACTTTTTATACATTGCAGTGCCGAAGAGGGGGAAACCCGCTCCTACGAGATTGCGGACAAGAATGACGCCTGCGGACTGGTCAGTCTGACTCGATGGAGGTGTTATCGGGTGTCTTTTGGGTTCAAAAAACTCACCTGCTAGAGCAGAGGCACTATAAGTCTGATACGAATCGACGACGTAATTAAGAATACTAAGAATAACGATATAAATACCCAGCCCAAAGAAGCTAGAAGCGATAACAGGAACAATCCAAGGAACAGACGGATAACTCGTCCACGCGAACCAGAAAAGCGATATGGGCAGGAGGATGGCGCCTGCTCTTGCCATCCAGAGGCGGGCTTCGGGGACGCCTTTTCCGTCGTTCCTTCGGACCATTTTCAGGTAGTGCCGTTCTTGGAGGATGGGGTGGAGGATTGCGCCTACGACGCTGCCGAGGGCGAGGCTGAGGAAGGAGAGACCCCATTCTCCGGTGTTGAAGTTGTGGCCGCCGGGACCGAAGACTAGGGGGAAGGCGTCGTTGAAGAGGTAGACTATGCCGTAGATGAAGCCGTTGTAGATGGCTGCGCCCATGGTGATGGGTTCTGTGAAGAGGAAGCGGAAGGGTCTGGTTAGGTTGGTTGCGAAAAGTGTGTGTAGACCTTTGGGTTCGTCTCCGTGTGAGTCGCGGATGAGGTCGGCGGACTGGAGGCCTTCTTTTTGGAGAGTCTTGCGGACGCGGTTGGCCTTTCTCTCTATGAGGATACTGTGGCGGGTCTCGGGGAGGGTCAACTGTGGAGGGTGTCAGCTCGTGACGAAAAGCGGGATAAGACAGCCGGCAAGCAAAACTATCCGCCCTGGAACGATTATACTCACAATCATAATGACCCAAACGCCGCCGGTAATAGCCATGTATACCCAGAAGAGCCAGCGCCAACCCTTCTCTTGTGCAATATAACCACTGATGACCAGAGCCATGGGAGGGCCGAAAGTACTACTCAAGCCGTAAATGGCCATTGCATTGCCGCTCTTATTTCTTTCCCATATATCGCTGACGGTCCCGCCCGTGTTCGTCAAAGGTGCGGAACCTCCGAAGCCTTGAATCAATCGACAAACAAGGACCGTGGCGAGGTTTTTCGATAATGCAATCGGGAGATTGAAAATAAAGAGGATGAACCAAGAGCCAATATAGACTGGGTTGCGGCCCTATAAGGATGAGTTTCTCACTTTACTGAAATGTTGGGTTTGAGCAGACTTACAAAGTATTCTGACAACGGGGCTAGCAACATAGGACCGACAGCGAAGCCTGAAGAAAAATGGTGAGCATTTTGCTACGAGGCCATGGACAGGGAGCCCTTACCAAGAATGTATAACGATAGAGGAACCACGCCTACTTCAGAACTGACACCATATGTTGCGATAAATCCGTCGGTTCCAGAAGAGTAGCCGCCAGCACAGAGACAGGTCAAGACATTGAGAGAGCTGACGAAGCAGGTAATGTACCATTTTTTCCATAATGGATAATTGCGAGGATTGCTAGGATCCCCCTCTCCGAATGTTATGAAAATTAGTCTTTTATCATATGGATGTGATCTTGCTCTGGCCAAGGCTTCTTCTTCCGAGCACCAGACTCTGTCGGCCGCATGTTCGACTTGGTTGTGATGTGTGTTGTCGATAGAGGAGTTTTCTGACTCGATCTTCTTCTCGATCTGTGCAGGATCTTCGCGCTCGACTGCTTGCTCCATGATGGCTCGCCGTATTACAAGCCAGATGGAAGGAGGGAAAGAAGATAAAAGAAGAGTTTGCAAGAAGATACAATAAATTCACACGGATAATAGGCTTCCCTACATATGTGGTGCTTGTTTCAAACTGTTCCGGGTTTGGAGCAGTGCCGCATTACCGGTGCACGACTAGATATCTGTGCTCCATCCGTTCTCCAGGCCTCCGCATCTCCATAAATTGATTAATAATTAGTCGATCTCTCCATACTATAGGTGTATGCATGTTCCAGATGTTACGTCATTATTGAGCTTGAATCGACATAAGCTTACTAAGTCGAGCTCTTGTCCTGTGATCCTTCTGCATCCGTCCAAGGTTCAGAGGACACAGAAAGGTCTTGGTTGAGATAGGAACGGCAACGGCAACAGCGCGCAGATAGTCGCTCAAGAGAACAGGCACTTGTCTACTCGAGCAGAGAACAGAAAGCGTCTGCGGCAATAAACGCAGACCGCGGAACTGTCAAATTGACAGCTTCGCTAAGCGCGGGCGCACGGCAATCGTGTCTAGGACCGTTAAATCCGGTTCCTGTCATCGGAGCAGGGGAAAATTATCATTGGCCAAGACATGATGACGGCCCCGGTCTTCCTCCCGCTTATGGTATTTCCGCACGTGGGCCGAACTCAGTGCTCGCGCGAATTGAATATCGCACGGCACCACGTTTGCGAGATCGGCTTTGACAGACAGACGAAGGTTTCGAATTGCCTGCTCCCGAATCAGCGAGCAAAAGTATTCAATGTGAGGAAGAATGGCGGTGGAGTACGGACACGGCAATCTGGTTAAAAGTCTGAGTTTGACCGGACTTATCTGATTGGTCCTATGGCCACGTCCACTCTTTGAAGATCATAGCAACGGTGAAGACGCGCAATATCAAGTAAGGACAACTACTACTGCCTCTCGTAAACACCTTGATCCTATCAAGGTATGGGAGCTAGAGGCCAAACAAAGGTCGGTGGTGCAAGATATCTGGAGAGCTGAGGTTGCAGGTGGCTTTCTCGGCACTGGCGGCACTGACAGCGATCTGAATTTGGATATTGTGGTGATACACCAACGCGCTTCTTGCAAACAAGGTCTCATACGATTTACGCGTGTTGCCTTCGAATAGCAGAGTCGAATGCAAGTCCTGGATTCGGACTGTTCTTTGGTCGCTCTCTGCATTGTGCACCAGGAAATCATGTGTGGTAGTTGTTCTTACCTTACTTCATACGTCTGGGGAGTGGGGACCCCATGTCGCGTACGTCATGGGTCAAAATTATACTATGTACCAGAACATGACGACCGGTATTTGATTGATTGATTTGTTGTAACACATCAACAGTATCAAAGACTCAACTCATGGCGTCTCCTCATCTGTCGACAAGTCAAGGCGATCTTGAAGCCGCAAACCCTCAGACGTCGTCTTCAAGTCTGCAGAAAGCAAAACGCAATCTATCCTTTTTGATCAACCCAAACGACGCATCCAGTGCTCCTGATCGCCGTCGCACACGCGCACTTCTGCGCTCCTTTCGCTATATCGCCATCTTCGTGTTCTGGCGCTTAGTACGATATGCGAAGTATGCTGCCGTGGGTGCGCTCACAGCTGTCATAGCCGGTACTGCTATCGGATCTGTTGCCAGCGGAGCAGCCTTTGTGATTGCGCCACCTGGTATCATTGCGGGTGGAGGAGTTGGCCTTTTATGGGGATTGGGCAAGTTTGGATGGCGGATGTTGGGTAGAAGGGTTCGAACGGGCGAAACAGAACATGCGAATCCTCGATTGGACGAGCAGGTTGAACATCCCCATACGGAAGAGGTTAGGCCACCACGGGCTGATCCTTGGTAATGGAGTTCATGTCGCGTTGTAGCGAGATGATCCGTTTGGAAAGAACAACAATGGGCGCGCTTCTTATGTCTACGAAACTCGCCAATCTAATCCATGTGGCTGTGTGATGCAATGCGGCCACTTCTCTCTTGCGAGTAGCATTTTGCGCTTCCTACAGTGCTTCCTGAACTTCTTCCGCTGGGCATCCGATGGTGGCGTACAACTTCACATTCGCCAATGACGGAGACCTGACAGGCATGAAGGACCAGGTCTGGGGGAACATTCGGATTGCGAAACAAACAGTGGAAAAGGTTGCTTGCGAAGAACTACGTCCCATCTCGTTAAGCCGGAGCGTGGTCCATTGCTCTGTGCCAGGTGTCTGGGCACCTTATAACATCACCTTGGTCCACTTCTCTCGGCTCACGATCAACACTATGCAAGAAGACTCTGGGAAAACGTTGGATCGTAGCCATACGCTGACAAACGGATCCTCGCCCTGGGCAAACCGTTGCTATCATCCGCAAGTTTTCACTCAGCCAAAAATGCCTGAAGCCAGCTGGAAGAATTTGAGACAAGGACCGAATATGGTGATATCGAGCGAAGTCTGTCGAAGATAATATACACTACACTTACACTTTGAGAGCTGGCCGAGTTGTTTCTAGCAATATACATATCTTAATCCCTCGGGCCTTGAAGATCATCATGATAGTTTAAGCCGGGACACCCTCAGCTGTGCCATTCGCCTTATGAGTCTAAGAACAGGTTGGGATGCTCCAAGCTTCCTTAACGTCCCTGGTACGCCCTGTGCGCTGCAGCAATCACTTTTGAGAAAGGGACTGCCCTCCATTAGACCTTGCAGAAGTGTATGCACACGAGAAGCGTCTATTCAGTCGTTCTTATCGATACCCACTCCTTTCCCTTTTTGCATTTTGAGGTTTTCCCTTGCTCTAACTTGTTCCTTCACGCTGAGGCGTCTTGCATCTGCTGTGTAATCGAAACCTGAAATCGTAACCTTGAGTTTACCTGCCCCATTCCTGGCCTTTATACCTTATCGATCAAGGCTGATTACATTCAGTCTGACTCCTGTGTCATGAAGGGCTCGTGCTGTTTGTAGTCGGAATAACATCGCTTGGTCCACAACTGTGACTTCGAGCTTCATGCGAACAGGGTCGCCCACCTCATGAATCTGGAACCATTATGCAAGCCTTCCGATGTGCTTTGGCCAAACGGTTTTTATCGAATTTCCCCTATTTTTAGGAACGTACGGGCGATAGCCGCGGTAGC
This sequence comes from Delphinella strobiligena, assembly GCA_009982845.1. NCBI lineage: Eukaryota > Fungi > Ascomycota > Dothideomycetes > Dothideales > Dothioraceae > Delphinella > Delphinella strobiligena. Next base: position 438,665 of record JAADKB010000011.1, read on the forward strand.
AGGCTGTTGCTAGCCACATATGCGAGACATGACGGGTACATCATTTGAGTGCGGGGTGACCCAAAACGGCGGTCGCAACCTCTCGATACGAGAAGCTTTCTTTCCCCAATTGCAATGGTACCGATACCTGGAGCATGATAGAGCGTCTAGTGAAAGAGTGCCAACGTGGAATGCGGAGGTGAAGACTATAGAGGATCACCTAGAAGCAAATTCTTGAGAAGTGGAAGACCTGTAATATCGTAGCAACATGAAATGAACATATAAAGTACAACCAATGGTTTTGCTGTAGTAGCGTCTTGTACAATACATGTGTAACTCTGCTATGTTTGTGATAAATGCGATACGGTGAAGTATCAAACTTGGTCTGATCTCTCCGGTTGCTGGAGATACATACCTAATGTCACAACCGACTGGCCACTATGGCAGACAATGCGACAGAAGGCAGGGAAGTATGGGTTGGGCGTTTCCTAGCCATATCGTATCCCATCACAGAACATCTTCTCATATATGAGATATTCAGGGGCTTCAGAGTGTATGGAGCGGGCAATAGACGTCACCAGAGACATGACTGACCGTATGCCAATATAGGGAGACCACAAGTCTACCAACCCATACTGACGCCTATGTCAACTATGCCTTCGTCACTCTCAATACGCTAAAAGAGGCGCGACGTGCCATGATCGAGCTGGATGGCACCATCTTTCAAGGACATAGTCTTTCGGTTCAGGCACCACGAAGTCCTGGGACCAACGCATTTCTCCAGTCATCGAAGGGAACTTTTCGTCCTATAGTGCAAACATTAGGAGTTAATTCCCAGGACGAATCGTGCATTCTAGAGAGGGCCCAGGACCATGGCGTGATGAAACGCAATTCGTCGAGCAATACGCAGGTACACCAGTTAGCAATAGCTACACAGCCACGTGCTCGTAGTCAATCTTTCGGTGTCACTAACGGTGAAAAGCTTGGTAAGCTTGTCACTGATACCGAAAGTCTGAATACCATCGAACTCGACCAGATAGCAGATGAGCCTAAGACTGAAGTTGAACGTTCCGGCCCGGAGCTACTAGTGGCCATTCCAGACAGAGAGGGACTGGTGAAACAGTCTAGAACGCAACCAGAGGATGTGCGCATGGAAGGCTCCGCCCTCCCTCCTCGGAGGAAGAGCAAGCAAAGACAAGGTGAACAAGCACTCGAACCCAATAATTCTGCGTCGCAAAAGAGAAGAGCCCGGCGACGTCGAGCTATATCAGGACGAAAGAGCGAGCAGAGCCAGTCACCTGCCAAGTTCAACGCAACCGATGAGATAGAAAGGATTGAGAATGTATTGCAGACAATCAAAGGCCATGTAGAGGAGTTGAAGAGGCAGCGGGAGCTTCGAAGCACACAAAGGTTCAGAGATGAGGCGATGCGAAATGGAGATTCGAGACCAGTCGGCCGCAGCGGAAGGGAAAGGTTAAGATCGCACAACTACTAGCGCTTGAGGTTGGCTGGCCACTGATCTGATCGACTTGGCGCTGCGGAGATGCGGGGGAGCTGACGAGTATGCATATCTCGGCTTAATTGTACAAGGTACACTACTCTGTATACGTAAGGTACTCGTGCATTTCATTATACGGCTGGACCGCACCGTCGAAAGCAGCCTCTTCTACTTCATACCCCCACCTCCTACCACCGATGAATCGGGTTGCAAGATACCGATCGTGACGACGAACTTGTGGGGCGGTGATGTACTAGTACTTCGCATTGGCTCTCCCAACTTGCATAGCTGTCCTGTTCTTTGTAAAGGTTTAGTGCGGCGCCCAACAAAACATGTACTTGTATAGATGACCACGTGCAATCTCGGAACCTATTCAAACCACAGATAGCGAAACATCATCTCAAAATCTAGCTAGCAAAGGTGTGGCTTAGCTAGATTCAACGCAGCTAAATGAAGGCTGCACGGGATATGGAAATTAAAGTTTCGAAATACTAAAGCTCGTGTTTCCATGAGTGCCCAGAATTCGTTAAGCCTTGATCGCGTTACCATGGTGCCATGTTGATTATGTTAGCTGATATAGCGTCGCGCACTAGAGAGGTGGTATCGTGTTGGGTGTTCCATGCTCATGCTCAGTGCGAAGTAAAGGGACAAAATATGAGCAGCAAAAGGTCTGGTGCAGGTTGCGGTTTGAAAAAAGTTCTCTGCAGAGGCGCCGTGGTTATGCAAGCATAAGTCCATCCAAGGTCCAGAATAAGCTTCACAACGCAGGAGATCGGTGCAGGGATCGGCTGCGGCTGTGGCGGATTCGCCACGGACTTGGTAGCACGAAGCACAAACCGGGCAACTGCAGCCAATTTCAGCCATTATGACTTCACTTACAACGTCCATTCACGTCTAGTCGGCCCCTGGAAGATGCTCCGTGGAAAGTCAGTCTCCGCATTGCCTTGGTTTCTTCGTAAGAGATGACGCAGGTCCAACACCGGGTGGTCGAAATTGATCCAATGGCAATGTTGCGATTCTGGAGGCAATAGATGTCATTGGCCGACTAGGGGGGCTGAGCGTGGCTGAACCTGTTGGAAGGAGCGCGAAGGATAACTTTACAGTCGTAACAAGCTCTTACCCATTCACGACCTAGCAATATATAAGACCCAAGCGTCGCGTCACGAGCAACCTTCCTTGTCCCATCCACAGTAAACCCCGCCTCAGTCCTTCACATTTACTCCCAATCCGCAACCAACCACTCCAAATTCAACAACCACACAACCATGCGTTACTCTATCCTCTTCGCTCTTCCTGCCCTTAGCGGCCTTGCCTCCGCCCAGGTTGCCTCCGCCATCAGCTCTGTTGCTTCCGTTGCTGCCTCTGGCGCCTCCAGCGTCGCTGGTGACGCCACCTCAGCCATTGGCGGTGCTGCTTCCACTGCTGCCAGTGGTGCCTCCTCCATCGCCAGCGCCGCCACCTCTGGTGCTGCATCTGTCGCTTCTGACGCCAGCGCTGGTGTAACCTCTGCTTCCAGCGAACTCAGCTCTCTTGCCTCCTCTGTCTCCAGCGGTCTCACTTCCGTTAAGAGCGCTGCCTCGGCTGATATCTCTTCCCTCTCCTCGGTTGAGTCCACCGCTACTGGCTCCGCTAAGAGCTCTCTCTCCAGCGAGCTTGCCTCTGCCACCAGCTCCGCCTCCTCTGCCGTGTCCTCCGCCAGCTCCGCCGCTAGCAGCGCTGTCAAGTCTGCCAGCTCAGCCGTGTCCTCCGGTGGCTCTGCCGCCTCCAGCGGTGCTTCGTCTGCTTCCTCTGCTGCCTCCAGCGCCAGCAAGTCCGCTTCCTCCGCTGCTGCCTCTGCCACTTCTAGCAGTGGTGCCGAGGTTGTTTACGTTCCTGCTCTGAGTGGTGGTCTTGCTGCTGTCCTCGCCATTGCCGGCCTCGTTTAAACGCAGATCGCGTCCAGAACGACCATTCTACGAAAAGCACGACGTATAATTATGCAGGACGGAAAAGAATTTGTGGTCAGGAGGACCAAGTCACTCAGTTTCATGAACTCTGTCTATACCCAATTCAAACACTAAAGCTTTAACTCTCTTCATAAGTTGCCGTTGTTAAGATCACAATTCTGAAGCGTGTTCCCATTAATCTCATCCACATCTGCATTGTTGTGAACATGCTTGTCTTGATATACACTCTCTTGTGCAAAATTTATGTATCCACAAATCTTTCACAATTACGTCACACGGTCGTAGCCTATCTTTAGAATATACATATATTAGTTAATCATGACCTGATTGATGAATGTTGACAACGTGACCATGTAATTCAATATTCATATATGGTGGCGACGAGCGCTTGTCAAGTGTTCCTAATCATGATCCACACTCTCACCCAGACTTCCAAGTTCAGCTCTATTCGACAGGGTCGACCTGCGCCGCCTCCAACTTCGTCTCATTTGAAGGTTCGTAAGTCGTGGATACCTCCTCGATCTTGCCTTGTACTGCAATTGCATTTCCCATGCATTTGTGACCTTGGAACTTTCTTGCGGGAAGTCCGGCCTCGAACATTTCGGAAATCTCTTCCAGCGACCGATTATGGATCTCGGGCATGAAGTGCCAGATGTACACAGCAGCAATTACGCAAGACGGGAACCAAATATAGCCGTATTTAGGCCCCCAGTTCAAAGCTGATGGGTTTATAAAGTAAGGTGCCGTGAAACTGATAACAAGGTTAGCTAACGATGATCAAAGTACTTCACAAGCCATCTTACGTTGCTAGCCAGGCGCCAAGGAAACCAACCGAGGCAGCTAATCCGAAGGTATATGACCGAAGGCGCTGCGATGGTATTTCACCACCAGCCAACCAGGAATATGTTGCAATCATGCCCTAATCTTTGTGAACACAAGTATTGAATGTTAGCAAAGGAAGACTTACGTTGTACGCAACAATATATATCACAGACATCGCGACGATGACCTTGCCCGTTGACTGCGTACCCGGCCGGACCGTGTAGACAACAGCGACAATTAGCTGCATGATACCGCAGATCAAGAGTCCTGTTACGAGGAAGAGTCGACGACGACCATATTTCGTGATGATACAGGTGTTGACAATGATGGCGATAACGCCGACTCCAACGAGAATGCATGCGTTCTCGAATGGCTCTCCGACACCCGCCATCTCGAAGAAATAGGTTCCGTATGCTAGGAAAGATGTAAGCCATCGTTGCTTGCTATCAAGCGCTACAAACATACCAATCATGAACATCGCACCAGAAGCAGCCTGTGTGTTGACAGCCGCCACGGCAAGAATAGTCCGTCGCCTGTCAACCGGATCCTTGAACATATCCCAGACCGAGACTCCAGATTTGTCTGCCTTTTCCTGGTCAATAGCCGCCTGGCAAGATGACATTGCAGCGTCGACGAGATCTCTAGTTGGAAGGAGCCACGTAAAGGCCGTCTGCGCTTGTTCGTGCTTCCCTTGCTCAAGCAGCCACCGAGGAGACTCTCTGCAAGATAAGTATTGTCAGTGCTTCCTCTGGTTCTAATACTGTATGACACCTACGGGATGAAGATCAGGCCCACGGCGATGATGACAGGAACGATGTAGATCAAACCCAGCGGGATGATATAAGCATTCCGCCCATGGATGGGTGCCGTGTAATTATCAACGACGGTACCAACGAGCGACCCAATACTGGTCCAGAACTGGAAAGACGAAAGTGCCACGCCACGGTATCTGGCTGGCGAGACCTCTTGTATATAAAGCTGGGAAAAGGTCATGAATAGGCCATTAGCGAGACCGAGAAAGAGACGTGCGAAGTAAAGAGCACCAATCGAGGTCGTGGTCATCATGATAATGTTGGCAATACAACACATGATGCATGCTATCCAGATAGACGGCCTGCGACCGAGTTTCCAAGCGATGGGACCAGCAGATCCGGAAGCTATGACTGCGCCCAAAGTCATCAATGAAGAGATCAGCTGTTGCCGTCCAGTGGACAGGTTCCACCCTATAGCAGTGTCTGGATCTTCATATCCGAAGATCTGAGGTAACAGAATTAGCCTTAAATCTAATCCTATGGCAAGAAGATTCTACCTTAAGGAAACCGAACATTGCCTGAATACCACCAATAAGACCAAAGTCAAGACCGTATTGAAACGGGCACATAGAGACGAGCAGGATCGCGACCATGGCTCTTCGGTTGGCCCAGAAGCCTACCGAGCTGCCGTCGATCATATTGCTCTCGGCCATGGCTCCAATGACTTATCTAAAGTAAATGATGTATGGTAAGGCAAGAATGTTGCAGACACTCTTGAAGGTGAAAGCTGAAGGAGTGTCTCGAGTGCACCGGGAGACGGACTAAGTACATGGAGGATCTAGCAATAGCTCGAGAGATTCAGACTCAAATTGTATCTGCCGACATCACGCGCACTGCACGGCGCCATTAAGAGCACTAAAGCAAGAGCGGAGAGCTTGTACACTACTCGGGTAACGGTGACCCAGCTCTGGCATCTCTTGCAAGAATGTCTCCCAGTTCCGAGCTTCTGAATAACGATAGTAGCCATCATCGTCGCCGAAACTGCTATGTGGATATGTATCACATAATGAATGAGCCTGAAAGATGTCTAGCTCTGCCTACACCTTTCGGACTCTACCAAAGCTCATTAGAGCCTCAACACATTGACTAGATTGTACTGCATTTATATAGAGTGACAATCTACTCGAAGCTGGCTAGACACCGAAATACACGCTATCTCTGCAAGAGCCCCACAGATAGACGTCGCAGCCAAAGCAGCCACCTCCGCCTTTGACCCCACAATTGCCCCGGTTTCTCCACAATGCCTCTGCATTGTACCAGCACTTGGTATGCAAGCCATTCTTGTATTGGTTTAGCGAGCGCTTTCGAGCAGGGAAGGAACATGTGGATTCGGCAAGCCCTCGGAGGACACAATTCGAAGCGCTTCTATGCGTTCGTGGCCTCTGTTCCGCTTTCCCCAACTTTTTGGAGTAGAGGACGTGCACTTGGGCTTCCACTTCCACTGCCGAGATTGGAGATCCAAGGCAAGCCGTAGGAAGCTTTAGCACAAGTATGACAGCTCTGCTTCGTGGGGCTGTTTCATATGGTAGTTCTCGCACTTCCTTGAGAGACTATCGCTGTTCTTCGACTGTGACACAATTTCGACCTCCAGAGACAGTACCATACGACAATCTCAAAGCATGAGTCTAAACAGCCTGCTCATTGACATGACTTCTGTCAAAGCTCATGGCAGTTCTAGCATATATGGAATCGGTACTATAACTTTCGCGTTGCTGTGTTTAGCCATGGCTGCATTAGCAGCCGATTATGCTTGGATGCTATACATGCACAAGAAAATGGTATGAAGCTCACCACATGCCTATTACAAGACAAAACCATACTGAATACTTCCACAATAGCCACCCGGTCCCATTCCTCTCCCGCTTATAGGAAACACCCACCTTTTACCAGACAACAAACCCTGGATGTATTTCGAAGCCCTGTCTAAAAGCTATAATTCTCCTGTCATCACCTTCTGGATCGGCCGCAACCCGACAGTGTGGATAAACGATGCCTGGTCTGCGTCCGAACTGCTAGATAGAAAAGCAGCCCTTTATGCCTCTCGTCCGTGCATGCTTGTCTTTGCCGAATTGACCGGCATAGGCCAGTCGAATCTGGTCAATATGTACTATGGTGACAGGTGGCGCGTCCATCGTAAACTCACGCATTTAGGAGTGGGCTTGCAACAGGTGCGGAAGTATCGAGACTTCCAGAATAACGAGAGCAGAGTCATGGCCTATGATATGCTACGCGATCCCGAGCGATATGTCACGCATATGGAAAGGTACGCCACCTCTGTGGTCTCGATCATTGGGTTTGGAAGACGGGTGGCTAGGATTGATGATCCGCTTATTACGGAGGTGCTGGCCATCATGCAGCGTGCCGCTTCGCTCAATGTACCTGGAAAGAAGTTCCCTATGGTTATGGAGACCTTTCCAATATTGGCCAGATTCCCGAAGAGTATTGCGCCCTGGATGAGGCCATTTAGGAACGGTGGGAGGGGCACCAAGTTCTTCTACGCTCTTGCTGACGAGGCAAACCTGAAGATCGACCAGCAGGAGCCTTGTTACGTCAAGACGCTCTTCAAAGAGGCTCCGAAATATGATCTCAGTCAAGATGAAATTGCGTCATTGACAGGAAATCTGTTTGGAGCTGGAAGCGACACATCGAGCTCGACGCTTGTTACCTTTGCATTGGCTTGCTGTGCGTTCCCTGAAACACTATCGAAAGCTTGGGAAGAGCTTGACAGAGTCGTCGGACCGCATCGCAGCCCAGGGTGGGAGGATGAAGTACATCTGCCGTACGTGAAGGCATTCGTCAAAGAGGTTTTTCGTTGGAGATCTGTGGCCATCATCGGAGGCCAACCGCATTCACCAACCGAGGATGATTATTGGAACGGCTATCTCATCCCGAAAGGTGCATGGGTACAAGGAAACACGTAAGTCTTGCATTAGTAAAGATCCAAGGCGAGGTTTGGCTGACTGTGATTTCCAGCTGGGCCATACATCGTAATGAGCGAGATTTCCCAGACCCCGACCTATTCAATCCCGAGCGCTACATGAAGGATAGTCCTTGTGGCCGTCCGTTTCCTAATGAAAAAGGCTATATGACCTTCGGATGGGGAAGAAGGGTATGCAGCGGCCAGGGACTAGCAGAACAAGGAACGTTTATCAGCATCGCTCGCATGCTGTGGGCTTTCCGAATCGAAAAAGCCAAAGATGTAAACGGAAAGGATATTCCGGTTGACATCTTCGCTTACACGTGAGGTTTATTCTTTCTGTAGATACAAGTCTCAAGCTGATGTTGTTGCAGGAATGGACTTAATATGCGACCAGAGCCGTTCAAGTGCTTGATCATGCCGCGGTCGGACCCACTTCGGCAGACCATCATGAAGGAGGGCAAAAAAGCGTTAGATGAGCTGTGTGTATATGAAGGGGAGACGAAGTACAAGATGTCCCAATTCTTTGAGAACCCGAGACTTGGCTAGATGACTTTACTTGGCGGTTCTGTTGGCATTACAAGTATAAACACCATTATTCTCTAATCCCAGAGGGCTGAGCTGCAAACGCGGTGTTGTATAGTGGAGAAGAGAGTGGAACAAAGCCTCACGTCCTCACCTGACACTTCTGATCTGTCAACTCCTCGCTCAAAGTCCACAACCTTCTCGCAAGTTGTGGGTCAGTGGCATGTGGTAAGGCTTTCGTCAACTGGCACTCGCTCAAAAAGACGCCCTCCTCGCTCTCAGAAAGAGCTGGATCCAGAGCTGCTACTAGAACCGTTGAGCTACCTTGATCGGGTGTAACCCAATTAGCCCCAGTCTTTTCAATAATTGCCTCATCTTCAGAGGATAAGTTGCGAGAAAGGTTGGTGTGAATCGCTTGGTCTCATGTCAACGTTTGATGGCCAACAGCGAGTATGTGCGACTTACAACCAGGGTGAACAGCATAGCTGACAATACCTTCTTCTTTGAGTCTCTCGGTCAAACACACAGAGAAAAGAATGTTGGCCGTCTTGCATTGCCCGTATGATAGAAAACTAGAATAAGTCTCTCCAGTCTTTGGTCTAAATTGGTCAGACACCCAAGAAGGTGGTTCCTCATCCTCTGGAATAGGCTTGCCCTCAAAGTTGTAATCGTGGAAGCGAAAAGGCGACAGACGATAACCCAGCGAGGACATATTCACGACTCTCGTGGACCCTCGACGAGAAGAGTGAGCCGCTGCTTTCAGCTGAGGTGACAAGAGATTGGTGAGCAGGAAGTGTCCGATATACCCTGTACCGAATTGCAGCTCGATACCCTCTTTGGTATAATGATGTTCGGGATCCATCACAGCGGCGTTGTTGATCAATATATCAATATGTTCTGTTACTTGTGAGACATCCTTCGCAGCTCGGCGTATAGATTTCTGGGACGAGAGATCGATCTGCACAGTATTCACACGAAGCTCTGGGGATGTCTGCCTGATGGTCTTGACGACTTCATCCATGTTCGCCATTGTACGTGATACTAGGAGCAGATGGCCAGGGTCATGCTTGGCGAATATCGTTGCAAGAGCCTCTCCAATCGATCCTGGGCTCACTCCCGTGATTAGGACTGGGATAGTCAGTGGTATCTTACAGAAATTTCGACTTTTGGCATACTGTTGCGTCCTCTGATCTGCTCGCTGAAGGTAGCGGCAACTTCAGTGCCTGTTGTGAACTGATTGTATTCTGTATGACTTGCCATATTGTGATTCGACGCAAGGTTCGAGAGCCTAGGCAGGACCTCGACTGACTCCAAGGTGATATACTTTTACATGTATACTATGGGGCCGACCGTCATCTTACCTACATGGAGCCTCAAGGGAACTACCCCGCATGCTATTCTCATGCAGTAATAAGGTAATTATCGGATGTACGCAAAATAGCGTGTTGCGACTTGCTATACGATTGTGGCTTGACGTCGGGACACGACGCCAAGGCCCGAGATATGCACCCCACCTGGCCCCACCCATCCTCGACGACGTCCCCTTAAGTCTTGTTGTCATCACATAGGATGTAACGGCAGATCTTGAGACCAAGCGTGCCGACGCATGGTACCACAAGATTGTCCTTGAGGGGCGGTTTGGTAGATGGATCACACAGCTCGGTTGGAGCTTTGCCGCGTCCTGTACATTACGTCAATAATTAGCTCAATCCCTTGCTAGATATCATGGTTCAACATCTCTTGCACTATCCCAAAGATTATGACGATGGCTATCTCAGACAGTCCTGCTAGCAGCGTACGGTAAATTGGTCTACTGCCAAAAGCCTCGGTTGAGGTAATCCTATACTCCGCAGCGGTGACGAAGCCACATTCGACTACCATGTAAAGAAGCAGACAATACAGACCAGGGCTGGCAATTGTGACGATACAGCTTTCTATGAGTATGCAAAGCCACACTCCGTGGAGGCACGCTGTCGAGTTGACAGGACAGGGCAATCGAATGGACAGCAGCAATTCTTATACGTGATAAATTCGATTCTCCAGGCATAAGGAAAAGCAAAGGGAATAATCAGTGTTCGTGTGAAGGGGCCGTTACAATCAACATCGGCACTGCCTCCAGGGCCAACAAAGAATAAGCTGGTGCTTTCCTCTCCTTCATCACCGTCTTGAGTCATGACTCAGTCGGAATCACTACTGCTAGACCCAGAGATGCCACGGCTGTGATGCTTGAGATGATCATGACGAGAGCTGGAATGATGACCATGAGAGCCACCATGGGAGCTACCATGGGAGCTGCCATGCGAGTTGCCATGACCGTGAGAGTCGCTACGATGCTTCTTGTGCTTCTTCTCTTTCTTATCCTTTTCGTGTCTATATGAACTATCAGCATTATTGTCGAAGAAGAAAAGCCCTTATTTTGTAGTCTCCTGTATAGATCGTATGTGGTCTCAGAATGAACAATTTTGAGGCTAAAAAATCTCTTGAAGAAATAGGCAGGAGAAGAGATCGTAGAAACAGGATCGATAGAACAGGACCAATCAAACTGAAGAACATGGATCGAAACGTTATAAAAAAGGTGCTCGAAGCCGCAAGACAGCGCATGGGAAGAAAAAAGGGCAAGGAACAGAGCAGGAGCGACATGAACTAAGAAAGTGGCACACTGTACTCACTTATTCTCCAGAACATTAGCACCAATCGCTCCCAGCACCATGCCACCAAGCGTTCCTAAGCCACCTCCAGCAGTCTTGTGTCCCAGAAACGCACCTCCTGCTCCTCCCAGCAGTGTTGCGCCTAAACCCCGATCTCCTTCTTGACCGGGGACTGCTCCTTCTTGACCATATCCCGCTTGGCCGGAGTATTGGGCGGAAGGCTGGCTTCCGGTGTAGGGAACGTTCGCTCCCGCTCCTCTGCTATCACCATAATACTCTTGCGCACTATGACCTTGCTGCTGGGGATGCTGGGTCTGCGGTTGGTATTGTTGATGGTATTCTGGGATGTATTGAGAGTAGTCAGGAGGTGGTGGTGTATGGCCATTGGAGTACGACGTCTGAGATTGAGGATCATATGGTGCTAATTGGTTCGAGTTAGGGTTCTCATATCCGGGCTGAGGGCTGTGCTGATAAGCATCCGAGGTAGTTATAGGATATTGCTGCTGTTGATAGCTATGCAAGTCGTGGTTATGACCACCATTTTGGTAATTGCCTTGCTGGCTCTGAGGAGGAAACTGTTAATTCTACTTGCTAGAGATAGGATGAAGCTATTACAAAAACATGTTGGAGCTATTGCATGGTATAAGATGTTGGAGCTTACAGATGGTTGTTGATACCCCTCTTGGGGCCCGTGCGAGGCTTGGTATGGGTACTGCTGTTGATACTTGGTGTAATCCGCTGGATTATAGTTGAAATCTGTCATCTTTGTAATTAGGTTGGCCCGAGTATACCAAATTGAAGAAGAGCAAGAAGTATTTAATCAGGGCAAGGTGGGATCTAAATCGAAAGGTCGCGTGGTGAAATGCAAGCCGTGACGTTGCTGTACTACTGCAGTGTCGGGAAGGAAGATATGGAACAAGAACTGGAAATATGGAAATTGAGGGCAGAGGGGTCAGCTTTATCAGCTGTCAGGTGGGTAAGGTAGGCATCAGCTCGTAAGTCCCTGGGGCTCCGCTGTCAGCAGGTACAACTGATGTCGCAAGTCCGCCTGCATGCAACACCGCCCCCAACCACACTCAGCCTCAATATGCAACAACCGATTATGGTCTCATGCATCGCTGATGCGAGAACGAGACCTACCACTATCTAGCTTAGAAGCTTATCAAGCCATCACTACCACACTACCTGAGTAACGAATGCAGGATCAAGCATATGTGCGAGCGACAAAGAGGTTGTAGACGCAGTCTTTTAATCGTCGATGTCGCAAAGTCCCCAATCCGGTTAGCTCCCTCGGTCGCGGGAAGCTCCGATTCGAGATGTCGGGCAAAAAATTTGGCTTGGCAATTTCATGCCCCTCCATCTTGCAACCCCACCAGGAAAAAGATAGTCGTTACCAATCAGTCCGTCGTTTGGTCATGAATCCCAGTTACTAGGATCAGTATAGTCACATGCTGGACGCTGTTGAAAAATTTCTCGACCAAATTTGGCATCACTCGGACACTGAAGACGAAGACGAGCGCAAGAAAGTTTCAGCGCGCAAGGCCAAAATGGCAACGGAGAATGGAGAAGCGCTTTTGAAGCTTTTCAGACAAGATCTTCCAGAAGAAATCGAGACTCTGTTAGAGGAACGAATTCAGCAACTTCAAAATGGCAATTTCCAATCCATCCTTGAGTCTACAGAAGCACAGGCTTTGTTTTCGAGGAAGGATGCCTTTGATACTGAATCCGCGAACTGGGATGATGTACTTTCCGCCCGATTAGAAAAGCTTCTGAAATCATCCGGAGAGAGCGAGGTTCAAAACATAAGGGAGAACCAACTCTTCATTATTGGCTATGCTTCTCTCCTTGCTTTTCTTCAAACAAACATTACTGGCCCACCCTTGCCCTTTAGCCCCGCCAGTGTTGTTCTTCCAGAGGCCATCACAGCGGACAAGAATGTGTTGAAAGACGTGAGAGGAAGGCTCGTGCATGGTCTGAGTGTCGATGGTATTTCTGCATTCAGACTTACGCCTAACGTGGAGCTACTCGTTACTGCCGAAACGATTTTTGAGAATGACGCTATTTTGAGCAAGGTACCTGTGGCGAGGTGGGCACTGCTCAGGGCAAGGGTAATGCATCAGAGACTTTTGACAGAGACCAGCGGAGGGTTGGAAATGGTCATTATGCAGGATCTTGCCGCAGTGGAAGAGTATTTGGAGGACAGGAAAATGATCGAGAATGAGAAGGTACAATTCTTGCTAGAGAAAGCTACTATTGAGACTTTCCATGGGCTTGATAAGACGGCTAGAGAGGACTTGGACGAGGCGGCCAAGGAGAGAGACTTCAAGTTTGCACTTACAGGTCTGCTTGGACGCAGGACCAAGTTTCAGCAGCACGATGTTAGTCAGCTCGTTGTGCTGGCCAAATCTGCTGATGGGCAGGACGCCTCTACTAGTGCTGATGTAAGCAATGGTAAAGGCAAAGCAACGGACAGTGAAGATGCAACGGGACCAAAAAAGCTGGATCTCAACGACGATACCCTGCTCGAGAATATCTCTTTCACCCAGAAGCCGACATCTTCGACGGATGTGCAGAGTATGGAAGACTTGCCCAAAGAACTCACAGAGCTAGATCCCTCGAAACAACCTCAGCTGAAGCCTCTGGATTCAATCATCTTGCTTGCACTGGCCTCTTCGATCACGAACACCTCTCCGGCCAACGGTCTCACTCGTGAGGAGACTCTTCCATATGCTGTGAGAGTGCTCGAGGGGGGAAGCTCAAATTGGCAAATTTACACTCAAGCTCTATTGGTACGCTCCAGGATAGAAGGCTACAGGTCGCGGACTATCGAGCGTGGTCTTTTGCAACTTCAAGCAGTCGCCGATCAAGTTATTGCCGACACTACGGAAAGTGACAACGAAAATACCGCCACAGACGCGACAGCAACCAGCTTTCTCCCCAAGTCAAAGGAGTCTGACAGTGCACCAGCATCAGAACGCCTCAAGTACGTCTTCCAGCTCGCTTCGCCATCCCGCTGGGAGCTTGAGGCAGAACTAGCTCAGAGATGGGTATCACTTGGTGGTCTCCGCTCTGCATTAGAAATATATGAGCGCCTCGAAATGTGGGCAGAGGCTGCACTCTGTTATGCTGCGACTGAAAAGGAAGACACAGCCAAGCGCATGGTTCGCAGGCAACTCTTCCACACTACGTCCGGAGTCGCAGACGCCGAAGCGACCGAGGACGAGACCTGGGAAGGTGCAGAGCGCGACCCAGCACCGGCCGATGCCCCCCGCTTCTACTGCATAATTGGCGACGTCGACAACGACCCAGCCATGTACGAAAAGGCCTGGATCGTTTCGGAGAACCGCTATGCCCGCGCCCAACGAAGTCTAGGAAGACTCTACCTCCAAAAGGGCGACCACTTCCACGCCGCAGATTCCTACAACAAATCTTTGAAGGCAAACCCACTCAATCACTCCTCCTGGTTCGCGCTAGGATGTTGTCTCCTAGAATTGATGCAGTTCGAAAAAGCAGCTGCCGCCTTCCGTCGCTGTGTCCAACTAGACGAGACAGACGCCGAATCTTGGTCCAATCTCGCCGCCGCCCTACTCAAAGACGAGAAGAACGCTCCAAGCGTTGAAGAAATCGCTCCAAAGCCAGCTCTCCTCGACGACGAAGAAGAAGGTCCAGAGCCAAAACGAGTGGACCCCCAAAAGAATCGCAAAGACGCACTGACAGCACTGAAGCGCGCAGCAACACTAAAACACGAATCCCACAAGATCTGGGAGAACCTGCTCATCATAGCCGCCTCGACAGCACCACCAGACTACACGACCATTGTAACAGCACAACGCCAACTCATCGAACTCCGCGCCAAGACCGTCGGCGAAGCCTGCGTGGACATCGAGATCATGGGTCTGATGGTCACCAACCTCATCCGCTCAAACGACAGTTTCGACGCCACAAAACCAGGTTTCGAGCGTATGCTCGTCGACCTCTTCGACAAGCAAATCGTACCTCTGATCACGAGTTCGAGGGAACTCTGGCGAATGATCGCCAAGCTTTCCCTCTGGCGCCGGAAACCAGAAAAAGCGCTCGACGCGCAGGAGAAGGCTTGGAGAGCAGTCACCGTGCAACCGGGTTGGGAAACCGAGAGCGAGAAGCGATGGGATGGCGTCGTCGAGGCCACCATCGAGCTCTGCGATGCCTATGAGAGTTTGGGACCCATGGAGCGCGTTGACGGGATGAGTGCTGGGGCTTTGGTCGCCAAGGATTGGAAGTTCAAGGCTCGGAGCGCGATAAGAGGGGTTATGGGGAGGGGGAGGGATAGCTGGGAAGGGACTGAGGGATGGGAGAGGCTCAGTGATGCTTTGGATCAGCTGAAAGGGTAGAATTGATGACCTGAATCTGCGTTGGAGAGGGGGATGTAGAAAATGCTGTATGAACTTCAAGTCCATCATAAAACCCATCTCTCTAACCCACTTAGTGAAGGGAAACAAGGTCAGATGAATGAGGAGACACATTGGCGTTCATGTTCCACTCGTAATCAAAACGACCAGTAGTTTATCCGAAACCTAGTGCCATCCACAAACCTCGTCATCGTAGTCGTCTAGCCTGCCCTGTAACAGCGAGTGAGCTCATTCATACCGAACGCTTCAGAACCGCAACCACAGTATGCCCTGATAGACCTTTTCTGTGCCCAAGAGGTCTTCCATGTGGACCATGTCCCCGTCACAACTATATAATGTAGTGGCACCTTTAGACTCCATCTCCTGAGCCTGACCTAGCATACCTAGACCGGTGCCAGCAAGATCTAGTTCATCCTACCTTATGCGTCGAGCTGACAATATCCTGGAACAAGAACACCAGTATTGTACATTAATAATCGAACGACTGGCCGGCTAATATTCATCACAGGTAACTACCTCATCACAAGTAACTACTTCATCATGGGTATTGATTGCTACTTCAACGACCATTTATCCTTCCTTCTCGTCAAAGTCCTGTCCTTCCTTCTCATCAGAGTGAAATCGCATGAGAGAAAAATCGCATAAGAGGTCCTGCCTTATGCTCTCGTGGAACGCTGATTTGTTGAAACAAAAATACCCCCCCCCAAAAAAAAAAAACCAACGAGTTCAACTTAGCCACCTCACGTCACCCGCTCCTCAGCATGACGAAGAAAGTGTAGAAACGTTGTGTAGAATCTCTATCTCTGATTCTAGCCGACATCCTTTGTTCTTTACTTCACACACACTTGTAGCACAAAGGCTCAGAGAAAGAAATATGATTTTGGGAATGAAATACATAAAACGCGCGGAGGTAGAGACATAAAAGGGAGCAATTTCCAACGGCGAAAGGATGGTATATGGCCGTGTACCATAAAGTCCTGTACTGTAGCACCGCGGAAGCTCTCGGCATTCTGTGCAAGTCCCAGTTGTTCAGTTGAATCCATCATTTCGCTTATCCGATAATAACGCCAGAAGGTATCCTGCAATTCTCCGTTTGCGTCTCAATCGAATACCGCATGATGTGTTTGAGCAGCGCGGTTCTCGGAACATAGGGCAAAGGGTTGTCGAAGACGGAACGCCGTACGGGCCTGCATAAGCATACTCAGTGCCAAAGTGAAAGACGAGGGCAGCCGCCCAAAATCCTTCATGTACCAAGGCCAACTCCACTTGTCCAGTCGCTCGAACTGGCCTCTACTCAAAGCCCTTCTTACCCTGGACAGCGTCCCAGAGAGACGCAAGAACACCAACAGCGCTAGAGATCAATACTCCCTGGACGCCACCAGGCAAGGCATGCTCGACCCTCAGAACAGTCTCATCGGCAAGAAGACCGAACAGTCTTTGGCCCTGAGTGTAGACCAACCAGGCCAGGAAACCCCTGGTAATGTTGAAGGTAAGAGGATCGACTGTGTAACGCGGTTGCCAGTACTCGACGCCATGCCTGTGCTTCAGCTTGAGGCTGAGATTGCAGAACCAGGAGGCAGTAAGAGGGATCCAGAAGCTCAAAAGTGACCAAGCGGTGAGCATGGTTACCCAGTAGCCACTGAGATAGACGAAGAGGTCAGGGTAGGGGACGGTAAGGGTAACGAATGGCGTGGGAATGTCGACCAGGAAGCGCCAGACAGTGACATCGGCCTGGAGATAGTAGAACTCGAGGACAAAAATTGCCAAGTGGATGCCAATCATGGATGAGAACTCGACACGGACTTGATTAAGAACTTCCATGACGCGCGTGCTTGCCCAGATCTCACCAACTTCAGCATTAAAACGTGCTGTCTGCGCTTCTATCATCTCAGCCACGATCGCCGGACTGGGAGGTAGTGGTGCTTGAGCTGCCAGTGAAGCCGCCGCATGATGAGCATCGTCACGAACGCGCGAGGCAGCGGTGGGGACAGGACCAGGGGTACGATTTGGTGTGGCACCCGTGGCCGTCGCGAATCGATTAGTAGCATTACCAGTAGCAGCCATGCTTGGAGACGATAATTGATTAGGAGAAGCGATGTTGTTGGGAGAGGAAGATTGGTCCTGCTGGTCATCGCTGCTTTCATGTAAGTGAGCAAGGACAAAGAAGACATGGACAAAGGGGATCTCACCCTTCGGTTTCGGCCTTCATCAAGTTGACCGTGCGCTTGCTGCGCGGGAACAATACATCCATGTTAGACGTTACACGTTCAGACGAAGATGGCTGGACTGAAGTAGCCTTGGACTGGAAACGCTTGAGAGGAGAATTGCGGCGCTGAAAGTACTCGTCGAATGCAGGGTTTTGCTGGAAACGAGGATTGTGGGAAAGCACATGTTCCAGGGCGGGTACCAATTGATCCTTCCTCCAGTCAACCAACTCCTCTGGGCTGAGACATTGTGAGTAGCGGAACGACATTAATGGATGGAATTTTGACATACCTTCCGATATTGACAATGGCGGCAAGTTCGGCCAGTCTGGCCTTTTTCTAAGTGGGTGTTAGGGTGATGTTATGCATACGGAAGACAACTGGCACGCGTTCGAGGAGGCGAAATATTTTTGCGCGTCTTCCAATGCAAGACTGAAGGCATACCTGAGAGTTGAGCCAAGTCGGCATGGTGAGAATGGGATGGGCGGGGTTTTAGCTGTAAAACTGAACAGACGAGTTGGGCACAGGCGCAATAAAGGCCAAAGAGCAGTACAGGTCACAGCGACGGTAATTATATCGCGAATATGGATGCGCAGCAGCGGGAAGCACGCGTTTGATAGGATGTTGTGGTATAGTGGAAAGGAAAACCTAGAGGAAAGAGACGCGCCGCTCGCGTTGGAAAGGTGGAATGACGCGGTTCACGCTTCGGCATTGCGGGATCAAAACACGGATTCTCTTGGCACTCGTTATGTGAATGACCTGATTGGGTGGAAGGCTACGAGTTCCGCACGGGATTGTCACGGTTTAGGGGTCTCATGAGTTCAAGCTATACGATGTATCGATTCTTCCAAACGTTGTCGCAATATTCTGCCTTGTATATCCATGTCGTACGTCTCGAATTCGATGATTGCATGTACCCCTACCTCATGTCGGGCTGTTTGTTCTGTTTGTCTTCCAGGCTGCGGTCAGCGTCGGCCGTCGGTTGTGGCTGATGCCAAGAAGATGAAGCCGAGCCGCTTTCAGAAAGTTAAGGTGTGCATAATCAGTGACAACCGAGTAGATAATAATAATCAAGAAAGACCGAGTCCCTCGACGATAGTGTCATATCAACCTAAAGACCTACTAGAGTGTGAAAGATCACAACGTATCGCCCTCGAGACCGTCAATATCCGTCGCCGCCACATCACAAGACCTTCTAGGACAAAGCAGCTGAATTTGAATTTGCGACATCATCGACAAACAAGTCAGTCAAGGCGGCATTCATGGTATTAGCCCGCGTGGCTGGATACTTCTCCTCACCTGCTCCTTCGAGTCCGAACGCACAAGTCTTGCAGGATGAGCACGACGCAAACGTCATGTCGGAAGCAGCGGTGCGAGAGTCACATGCAACAATAAATCAAGACCAATATCAAAATCAGCAGCAGACGACACCAACAATTATGCAGGAAATAAAAGAATTAGAGGAAGATTTGGATGCTGCAAGGCCACCATACATACATGTCAGTCAAATCAAACAAAGCATTTGCAGGTCAAGAACAGAAGTTGATGCTTCTAAATATAGGCAATGCTCGCCGGAGGACTGGGTGGCACAATGGGTGATATGCTGATGCATTCGCTTGATACCGTCAAAACACGACAACAAGGAGACCCACACATGCCGCCGAAATACACATCAATGGGCAGCACATATGTGACCATCTTCCGACAAGAAGGAGTAAGACGAGGATTGTATGGTGGTGTCACACCTGCTTTCCTTGGAAGTTTTAGTGGAACTGTTCTTTTCTTTGGCAGTTACGAGTGGTTCAAGCGGAAAATGTTAGACATGGGCGTGACACCGTCAATAGCCTATTTGGCCTCTGGTAACATGCAAACATTTCTGAACATAGTAATGACTACTGACTGACAATGTCGTGCAGGCTTCTTGGCAGATCTATCCGCTTCTCCCCTCTATGTCCCCTCCGAAGTGCTCAAGACGCGATTACAATTACAAGGTCGCCACAACAACCCCTATTTTGCCTCGGGCTACAACTACCGCAGCACTCTCGACGCCTTCCGAACCATAATAGCGCGAGAGGGTCTTTCAGAGCTCTTCTCCGGCTACAAGGCCACCCTCGCCCGCGATCTGCCCTTCTCAGCTCTGCAATTCGCCTTTTACGAAAAAGAGCAAAAGATGGCCAGAGAATGGGTGGGGAGAAAGGACATAGGATTGCCCTTGGAGATCTTGACAGGTGCGAGCGCGGGTGGAATGGCAGGTGTCATCACTTGTCCGCTCGATGTCGTCAAGACGAGGATCCAGACACAATTAGATCCCGCCCTCGCACATGGCCATGGCGCTGCCTCCCGTACCAAAGATGCCGCCGCCAAAACTTCATCTGGTGTCGCTGTTTCGCCTTCGAGCTCTACGCATAGACCCACCAAGACACAAGCCAAGCCGACTGCCGATAGTAAACGGCCCATCTCTACTTCTGGACCCAGCACTGCATTACGCCAGCACGGATCTGTACAACTCGAGACCGAGTCCGTCATTGGAGGATTGAAAGTCATTTACCAGCACGAGGGTATCGGAGGTCTCTTCAGGGGTGTCGGACCGCGATTTGTCTGGACTTCGGTGCAGAGCGGCACCATGCTTGTCATGTACCAGGTCTTGCTCAAGTACTTTGAAATGCATCCGCTGGTGGGACGTGTCGATGATGTAGATTCTGTTGCATGAAGTAGCAGAGATTCTTAAAAGCTGTATCATACGGGTTTGGTGGAGGGCGTTGACTTAGACCTGACTGTCTATCTGTCATACACAGACGCATTTGCGAGGCGTTTCTTGCTTGCTTTTTTTCCGACCAGGAATGGATGGATGGCTGTGATTGAGGCTCCGCCATTGTCGCGTCTTGCGTTGGGTTGGCGAGGGATTTCGTGTAGCGCATACCTACCTAGGCATAAGCATCCTCTTCCTTTTCCCCTCTTACCCTGCTCTTGTATCTGTGTTGCATCGAAACCGCCATCGAAGCCGCCCGGTCTAAGATGGTCTCAACTACACTTTCGGATTAGTGATTTCACATCGGATATTCGTCCCCTCGGGAAGCTCCGAATATCCTTTCTGGACTTCCGCATACCATCGAAACCTTGATACTCTCACGACAGGTCACTCTAATATACTTTTCCTCGTCACTCCTATCTCCTGATCCGATATCTTCCCCCTGAATGTGACCCCGAGAACCCATTTCTGGCGGTCAAGCCTTGAGGAGGCAAGAGAAACTTGAGCTGTCAGAATCACTTTAAAGCGAACTTTAGGGAAATTTTTCAATTCTCAAGACCTTCAGATCATTGCAGAAATAGCTCACTAGGAGTGTTCCGGGCCACAAGGGAGCATAAAAAGTCGATATTGTGGAGGTTATTGACCCCTTGGAGCCCCGCGGTGAAGCTCGATTAGCCTAGAGCTTGTACACTTGATTGGGATAGCATATATAGCTCTTGGACTCCGTTCCAATCCCCAAAACTTGATCATCTTGTCTTGCTGTACATATGGGAGTTGTATCTCGAAGATCATCTTGTGAATCATGTATTAACATTGTGAATGTTGGCTAGGCGCGTGATCAATGAGGAATGGTTATTGTCCCTAGGGCCTCCAATTGTGCGTTTTCTGAAGGAGACGGAGCCTGTGGGAGTGAATTAATCAAAATTTGACTGAGCCCATGAAGTCGCCTTCGCATTCGCTGTTAATCAGACTGGCGAGATAGCAAAGATGTATCGAGATACGCTGCACCTTACAAACTGATGGGAGACCTTTGACGATGCTATCGCCGACATGATACTCATCCGTTCCTTGTCAACTGGAGTTTGGATCGGAGTCTGTGCTATCAGACCAAATCTTCCTGGTGGGTACAAACCACCTGCTAGCCATCATCATCAAGACCGTACGACGTTTCGAGCAACTTACTCTCTGACCATAATACGTGGTCATTGAGAAACGTCAGCTCGCTCCATAGTGGTACTCTCCGCTCGCCAGCTCGAAAGTGGTGTCGAGAACGATCAAAGGCACCGCAATTCGACTATACCAACATTGACTTCAGCGTTGTTGTTATCGTCACGACTTCTGCTCTATCGAATATACTACCGTTGCGGTGCACAGTCTGACGGCGATTGAGCAAAGGCTCCTTGACGGTCTTTCTGCATGGCGTCCTCGTTACCAGACCGCCTTCCGGAGCTTGGAGAATGTCCTCGATGTTTCGCGACGACATGGTCTGTGCTACACACAACATCGGGATACTCCAACGATAGCGTTACCATCGCCTAAGTTCGGCCAACAAGAGGAACGCGGCCCCATTGGCTGGTGGCAGCTAACACAGAGGCAAGGTGGTGGAAGAGGATGGTTGGACAAATATACAGACATTGCCGTCATTTTTGGCCCTTGGACACATCATTGGTCTGCTCAAAACACTGTCGACACTGTTGACTGTCGCGTAGCTCAGAAACGACCGAATCGGCGCGGGAGCAGCATGAACAGCCTCTGGACTTCTTTCCCGGTTTCACGTTCCGAAAGGTCCGGTCTCGAACGCGCGGAACACCATCTAGTCTTGTCTTAGATCTTGCCCCAGATCTTGCCTCGGAGTGTCGACATGACTGAATGGTGCGTTCACGTCGCGTCGTGGATAATCGGCATCACTGCAGGACTGGATCGAAGCTTGAGCAAGCCCCGCCAGTCCATCAATGTCTCCCCTACGCACACTTATCGCACGCATCCTGGACCAGACCAAACCTTTCGAAAGTTCCAGTTGTGCTCCGAGATCATGCATGGGAGCCAGGCTTTTGTTTGGGGTGCTTGATTGGCATCGTCCTAGCCTTGGCATATGCTTCCGTCTTTGGGTGTGGGGAAGGCAGGCTACATCGTACCTCGGTCGGTCGTCATCCAACCTCACCTCCTCATGCCTTAGGCATCTGCAGCTCGCCTTGTACATGCTGCATATGGCTAGCACTATTGGTCGCCGCAAGCATTTTTGGTACATGATAACTGCTCGATCAAGTTCAGCCCCCACTGAATCTAGCCTGTCTTGCCAATTTCGTCCCGGCGTCGCGCGATTCAGGCTACTGACGCGAGGAATGTGTCAAGGGATTATGCGACATGATCATCGAAGATCCCATGATCACCGAGAAACACTTCTTTCAAGGCTGGTGATTGTGTCCATCAAATTTCGCTGATAATAACTGGCTTGGCAAGCGCTACAGCCTTTGTCATAGTGCATCAATGATATCCCGGATTCATCGCTCTGGAAATTGCAAGCAATTTCTGCTGATAGTCCTCGGCTGAGTACCAAATCTCTAATTGTGTCATTGGGGACATCATTGCTCAGATACGGCAAGAAGAAGTGGAAATGGGAGAATCGAGAACACTTGAAGACAACCAGGCCGCTAGCTGCGCTGAGGACGAAGCTCCACGAAGCCACCGTGAGACGTTCCCTGTAAGACCGCTCTGGCCATCGAAGCAGTACAATCTAATTGACGATCGAAAGAGAAGGTACATAAGATCGTCCGGGCGGCCTCGCATCTCGTGTCTCTTAGCGGTGGGCTACCTCGTATCAAGGGCAGAATTTTGACGAGATTGATGAGGCCGCCGAGCCGTGGGTCAGGTCAAATGAACATAGTTCGACGAGAGCTTGTTTCATAAACAACCGTATCATGGGCTGCGTTTGGAGCGTTCCTTTTTTCGTTGATGTTATAAGCACCCCTAGGGGGTTTGACCCAGTAGCTCAGTGTCACGGCTTGTGCTTGATGATGTGTTGGAGACCTTGCTTGTTGTCCAATTGTCCTCCACAACTAGGAATATTGCCATTACACCAGAGGGAAGATCTCGCCAATTCTTTCTTGGACATCAGCTACAACCCGGAACCTCCAAACTTAACGCCACTGGCATTGCTCGGCACGGAAAAGAAGCCGGGGTCGATCTTATGCTGATGGCTTCTCCGCGAGTTCTGCTGATTAGCTTCAAGCAGTTACTGCCAAGTCTGTCCGGCTCGCGGATAGTCTTGCTTTCTACGCGCAATAAGAGCGAGCTGGACTCCTATAGTGATCTCAGCCGGCATTATTGCTTATGTGGATAAGCTGTCACTCTGTGGAGATTTGTACTTATATCTGCGAATGGTGCAATCTCACATTCGGATACAGGATCGTTTAATCATGCATCTGCTGCTGCTCTCGGGCTGGAGAAATGCGCCTTGCCATTTTTCAGCCGTATGTGGCAGACACTTCAAACCCCAGCGTGAGTGAGGCAGAAGTCAGACGTCCCGGACGAGCAAATAGAGGACCTGGAACTGCTAACTGCTCTGGAACGAGCTCGCTAGGTATGAATCTTCGGAAGCGCGGCCATGGAAGGTGGTCGCTGCGCGAGGAAGACTGAGGTTCAGGACGGATAGCACCGTGCTGTTCTCGCTCTTGGGTTCCTGAGCTCTCCTCATTTGCAGAACGCTTCGATGCCCGCAATGTACTTGCTGAGAGTCTAAATAAAATGTCGCTCACATGGGATCCACAGGGTCAGGCATGGCTCATCAGATCTCGCTGGTGTTTGCCATAAACCGTCGCTCTATCGCGAAATGTCTTCAGTCGGGCGGTCGTGAGGCAGTCCGGACACTTGCACGTGACAAGACCTCGGCTCTGTTTGCTTGACCAAAATGGTCATGGTAGGCAGCAGCTGATGAGAGCCTTCAAGTTTAGCTGGTCAAAGACTTGTAGAGTCAACGACTGCTGCAAGGAGCCTCCCGGTTCTGGTCTGGGAAATGCACGAAAGACCAAAGGGTCTGGCATAATTGCAAACAATTCCGAGCTTCGACACCGTGCCTGCCATTTCCATGCAGTTATCCGCTGTTCTGGTCCATGACAAGATGGGCGTTCAAAACACCAACATTCCTCAGCACGGTGAAGTGGCTAGCTCAAGTTAAAGAAGAATGCTTAGCCCAGTTCTGGAGACATCTGGATCGAAGACGGTGAGGACCAAGGTGAGGATCAAGGTGAGCCTCAATCCGATCTTGGCGGGATCGCGAGACCGGATCAGGATCCAATCACTGGTCTTCGCTTCCGCGACGACGCGAATCTCGAGGTCCTCATGTCTGACAAAGCCAACTTGCGGTAGTTGATGAACGAGAAATTCATCCCACCACGACTCTGGAACTTTTGCAATATTACCAGGTCAAGTGGTTGATCGCAATGGGGTGCATTTCAGCCCGCTGAGGGCGAGTCGTATGCCGATCTCTGTATCGAAGGTGCCGTTCCCGGGGTTCGAGACGGACGTTCCGTCACGGCCTGAAGCAGGGAAGAAACCACCATCTTGCGTCTACAGTTGGAATTTTTGCAGAAAATACTAGACTTGATGAAGACGGCTTTCGGAAAATCGGGTAAAAAGTCTGCCAGGCATGTCCAATTCGTTGGTGCTGAGTGACAACGGCACATCTTCGTATGCTTAATGTGGTCGTTGCGGCAACGTAATAATATCTTCCATGCAGTCCGATGTCGATATAGCCCGCAGGGTTTGACAGCGATGATTGTGCAACTGATTGTCCTGCGGGTTTTATTTATTTCGGACAAACGCGACGATAAAGAACCGGTCGGCTAGTTGCTGTTAATATATTCAGAATGGTTCGAGGATCAATTAGTGAATATGAACTTGCCGTAATAAAAATATGGTCGAAGTCTCGGAGACGTTGGCTTGCAGCCTTCACGCACTGAATCGGAGATCTTGTTGTTGAGAATCCGGATTCGGGCGTCCGCACACAGGACCCACGCTTGACCAACGGCTGAAGACCCTGACAATGGCCGCTTCCAGCACTTGGCTGGTTTTCTTTGACATTCACGGCGGTGAGATCAACGCTGACCGGAAAGGCCGAGAGCCCTCGCTTGCTCAACTCTGCACCCGGGTTCTTTTCAAGCGAGGTCCCCTTCCATGCATCATATCTCCGACTCTTGAATCTTACGTGCCTCGTGTCAGTGGCGTGCAGCGGAGCCAAGCTGGAACACTGCCGACGCCGACTTCGTTGTCATGAATTGTATTTCCTTTTTGCTTCTTGCTACCGTCGGTTCGCGATTGGCCTGGTGGCAAGGGCTCAGGAACAGACTCAACGCAGAGAAGGTACAGTCTCGATTATCACGTGGAGAGATACGTCGTAGGTGAGCTGGATACACTGGCTTCGACAGGTGGTATCGTGTAGTCTCCGAAAAGGTGCCTTGAGACAGTGGGGCGATGCTTATGGCGAGAATCGAATGGTCTGAGATTCTGTACGATCTGCCAGAGCGATACAACGATAGCAGCGTGATCAGAGGCAAATTGTCCGAACTGCTGGATGCCTTGATGGCATGAGCAGTGCCCCAAGAGGTGAGCCGATCAGAAGTGCTTGTCCAAATTGTGGCGATGATAGCAATGTCGAAGGCAAAACCGCCAGAATGCTGTCAGGCCCCAAGCTGCTCGTGCAATCGCTGTGGTACTGTTCGCATCCATTCAGTCGTCCAATGGTGGGTTGCGAGCCGGTACAGTATTCATACTGTCGACACTGGAGCAAATGAGCGGAGTAAGCAAACAAAATCCCACCGCGTCAACATCTTCTCGGATCCTTCAAGAAACTCGGGTCAGGGCAGCAGCATCGACGTCAGCGACAATGGCGACAAGGACAAAGAAGCTAGGCTGTTTTCATGTCTTCAAGGATGTGTAGTTGAGAATGCACAGGTGCTCACCCTCTTCAGTAGTTACAGTTGTGATTGAGATATTTCTTCCTCAGATCACACCTTGTGTCGGCAAGAGGATCTCATTGTCATCAGTAAACGTTTTCGGGTTGGTTACGTACCTGCTCATCCTTGGATTCTTACAGGGCTCGACAGATGGTCCAAAATCTCGTTCTTCTTGCAACCTAGGGGATCATCAGCATGTATCGTCAAGGTTAGAATGCCTTTGGTATGTGATCGGTGCCTATCATGCTTCTTGGTGCTGCCTCAGGAGGTAGTGTCATTTCAAGAAGCCAATGGTACTGTCTTAAGGAGACCAGGACAACTGAAGGGTCTGCTGCGAAGTCAGCATGCGCGAAAAGACTGTCAGTCGCTGACACTGCCTTACGTAAATCCCGCTCGCGGTCCTTGTTTCCCTTTCGTGCTCTGGCAATGCTCATCTCATCGCCGGCAGTAACATCATCGGTGTCACCGGTAGCGAAGATGAGGGTTCTGGAGCTGTGGCACGACTAGCCTGGCATTCGTCAGCCATGGACGGCATCATGCCCAGACTATTCACTTATCACACTCACCTGTCACACCTACAGAAGCAGGATGACATTGTGCTTGCCTGAGACTGTCCGAAGACACTGCTTGATCAAACTAGTACTAGGTGTTTGCCAAAGATGGTGGAACAACTGAGATGTGGACTCATCGTCGTGCAATCCCTCCACGTCTTACAGCAGTGGCGACAGCGTCAAAAGTGGCATTTGCATCGTATCTGTCATCAGCAGTGCTGTTAATCTCCATGTAGGGTGATCACCAACCGTTGTAGTGTGTTTGGATCGTCGCAGTCGCCACGTACATCACTAGTATGTCGTTAGCGAGAGAATCAGCGAGCCAATACGAGTTTCTGAATATTCGAATCGGGACAACTTGAAGGAATTAGAGAAAGTGGTCGTATCAGGCTTGAGCCCACGATCATATCTGGCACAGAGGAGATGTCGCCACTCATCCTGCATCTCTTCATACCGTTCCGCCGATGGAAAACGGAATGACCTTGTGTGAGCCACGAGATTGAGAGGATTGCGATTACCTTGCACGCTCCTTCACAAACTCTCTCTGTCTGTCAAGAAACCGGAATCGACCATGCAACGAGATTCCTATCGCGTTAGAGGCACAGCAGCGACTGTTCGGAGCGGTTCGCGATTCCCTAGCTTCACTCTCGATTACCTATCAATAGTGGTGCTGGTACGTTTCGCATATAATCGCCAGGTGTGCGGTGATGTTGGAGAAGCAAAGGCGGGAAACTTACGTTTCTAAATTTGGAGTGCGTTATACTAACTCCGGTCTCCTTCCCCGGATCGATGAGACGGACTCATTGTTTCCTAAGTGAATCATCACTCCAACCTTGCATTCGATTCAGTCGAGCTCTATCGCCAAGAAGCCGTCACCAAAGGAAATGACCTGAAACTCGGTTTTGCTGCAGAGATAGAATCGGAGCCTTATGCCCACTCCAATTGAGACATTCATAGACAAGTTGATCGATTTCCGTATCAGTAGGAGGGAAAGTGCAGACATGCGGTATCTGAATCGACCACAGAATAAGATTTGTGCACATGGATAGAGTGCGCGGCTGTCTTGATCGTTGTATCGTTTTGACGGCTCACAATCCGAGTGACCATAAAGACGTGGTCTGGATGATACAGTGTCATGTGTCTTGATCGTCCTGGTACGCTTGCATCGTCTCGATATACGTGTATCTGCGATGTCCGATCAAGCCTGTAGAGACCGTCTGACCCTTACATTCCTATTTGCTTCCTTAAGTGACTAGGTCGCCGATGTAAGGCTGTCTAGTCGATAAAGAACGCAAGCCCTGGGACTGACGCTCAAGTGGTCATACCGTCACCCGCCTCTGACGGACAGTCTTTGCAGAGATAACTGAGGTTGCTGGCAGCCCACTAAGCATCCTCTCGGGCTTTCCTACATCGACATCGGGTCGCGAGCCGGTATCTCACTGCGGTGGGCAAACGATCAGTACGGCCCTTTGTGACATCGAGTCCGATCTGCACCATCTACGTTGGCACGTAGGGTTCCCGCACAGGAATCGATGTCCTGGGCTTGGGGTGAAGCAACTGAGAAGGCGTAGAGCATAGAGGGCTGTGGTACACGTACACGAAAACCGCCTCGCATGCGTTCAGGACGGAACTCGAAGACGTGCCGATGTCTTTTCGTCTCTACACACAATGTTAGCCTGTCAGCTCTCGACGATACCTTGCGGGGACATACTGCGCCCTTACAGATGGCTGAGATGACTGATTGCTATTGCTAATGCTTAAAGTCATTGATCGGACTGTTCCAGCACCCGAGGCGTAGATCCATATGCTAATCTCGATCTCGCGTACGAAGACCCGGGGTAGAGTTAGAAAATTCTCGACGCATGCACGACTGAAGCGGACTCAGGACCATGGCTTGTGCTTAACCGACTAAGCCACATGGAATCCATCCTATTGTGACGACGCGCTCTACACACCTATCGAATTGTCACATACACACAGCTTTGCTACATCAGGCGCGATTCGAGCATGCCTTAGCATGAATTTCCTCGAGCTTCGAGGCTCATGATTGTCTCAGGCTAGAACCATAAGCACGAAATCACGCTTCCACGTGGCTTGGAGCTCAAATCGGTATGGAACGGTAGCCAATCAGTCAACGGACTGCTCATCCCCTCCTTGAGCCACCATGAGCGTGACTCACGCGGAAAACGGAACTTTTGGTTCTACGATGATGCGAAGATTAGAACGTCTATGGAGCGTGCGTGCGTCACAATGCTATACTATGAAGATGGCCCTATCACGTCTGCCGTTAATTGTAGTGGTCATGTTGAGTTTTCTATGCACGATTTGCATCTCATGAACTTTTTATTAGTAGCTTATGAAGGGATGCCCAACCCAAAGCATTCCGAAGTTCTGACGGCTGAAATCCTCCAAGGGGTCTACGGCTTAGCGGATGTCGAGCGCTCATATCTTCAAACCGCTACATAGTTTTGAAGCCAGATCACATGCAGAAGAGCGATACCAACGATTATAGCAGCCCCGTTGGCTATGTCCACCGTGCCTCGAAATTCTGCTCGAAGAGAGTAAGCGTTCCAGGAAGAAACATTGCAAGCTACCGTACCGTACCCATCATTTTTGCACTGAAGTGCTGTTGTTACTGTCTTGTATCGAGGAAAAGTTCTTACGAGTAAGTGGCATATCACGGACTGCCGCATAAGGGTTCGTACATATGATTGGCTACGCCTGAATGTTGTATTGAACTCAAGTAATTGAAACCACTCCCGCTGGCGACTATTGACTGCGAGGTCTTTGACTGCTTGCTAATAACAAAGTATGAAAACCTGGTCCTTCTCCTGGGTATGAGAACCAAGACCGCACACGTGGCATGCAACTTCGACCCGCTGAAAGCAATGCAAAAAAGAGAAAACCGTAACACGAAAGAAAAGTTTGTTCTGTACTCTGCCCACTTGCAAGAGTGCTGCCCCTCGCCATGATCCCTCAGTACCTCAACGTATTCGGCTTCCGGCGCACCCCATCCAGCACTTCATCCTCGCCTAGTGTCGGCGGCACTCGTCGCATTGCTCATGGCCCTTGGCGAAATGCAACTTGATCCAATCCCGATACTCCTGGTCAAGGTTTCTGCCGTTTGTCGGTGCCGGAATCTGGTAGCCTCTCTGAAGGATGAGCGCTGGCAAGTCAGCAAGCGTGTACTGGATCTGCATATTGTCCAAGCACCACTTCACCGCCTCCATCACTGGTGTCAAGAACCGACCCCTTGGCCAATAGCTAACGCGAGCTGCAAGGTCGTACAAGCTTGTCCCATGGTTCGGGATCTCTTCATGGGTACGCGCAGGAAGATCAGTGCTCGCGATACGCATGTTCGCGTCCGGGGTCGCAACTTCCTTATCCCGCTGCATTTGCTTGCGTACAGCCTTCATGGAACCGTTGTAGATCATTTGGTGTTTGACGTGTATGCCTCGGTGGTAACTCATGGCATCTGCAATGTCCTTTGCTTGCCACCCGTTGTTGACGAGACGCTTCATGAGCGCTGGGCGCAAGTAGTACTTCGGAAAGAGACAGAAGATGTCTGATGCAGTAAGGTCGCAGTCAGGCACCTCTAATGCCGCGTGTTTCGCATTCACCAATGGGCCACGCGTAGTCTTGCGGCTTTTCTTCTTGGGTGGCGCTTCTTCACCCTCATCTTCTTCCGAGTCCTCTGGAGCATCGGTCTCATCATCCGAAGCCTGTCTCTTGCGCTGTAGGGGGTAATGCTCCTGCTCGACCGGCAGAAAATCAGGCCATTGCCCTGCCTGGAGCTCGGAAGGGTAGTCTTGGACTGGTCGCGAGATCTGACCGTCGAAGTTGAAATGCTGGTTGTGAACCACTGGCTGGACGGGGGGCAGGGGGTTCCTGAGGTTCGACTCGGTCAACTGGTTGTGAATGACAGACTCACCTCTCGACGCGACGTGCCCGGCGCCACCGGACGGCAGAACGTTTCCAGTGTTCCGATTGGGATGCACGTTAGAGCTACCAGAGTGGCCTCTCAATGAGACATTGCGGCGTCTACCTGATCGAGAGGCTCGAGCACCCTCGTGCAATGGGACAGCAGCGTTGCTTGGGTCACCCAGCAGCTGAGAGGGCCGTATGTCCTCGTTGGCATACTCGTATTGCGCACCAGATTGAGTCCCATGTGGGGTTCGGCGAATGTCATATGGCTGAAAGCTTGAACTGCTCCAGTTACGATCCTGGCTGGGCGCAACAGAAGGGGTTCCCGATAGGACGCTGGTGAGACCACGCATATAATCTGAAGGTTGGTAACTCTCATTGACATACTCATTCTGCGGAGCAAAAAGGTTTCCCATACGGTTGTCGCTGATGTTGCGTGGCTGAGAGCCTTGGACATTCACGTTGAAAGGGTTACCACACTCCCAACAATGAGGTCCGTATCTATAATTGTTTGTGCCGGAATTGTTATGAGCCTGAGGATCCTGGGCGGCAGTGTTCACTCGCTGGCTAGTACCTCTATCTTGAATCATAGGCGGAATGGCGTGACCGGAAAGGGTGAGATCACTGTTCCAGGGCTGACCAAACCCACGGCTAGGCACCGGGCGGGACGTGTTGACTGCTCCGTAGCCCTGAGTCGTACCGGGGATGTTGTGGTACTGATGGTGCACCAGAGGTTGCCTCGCAGAGGATGTGTTGCCAACATCACGAGGGTTGGACTGAAGTCTGGAAGCACGATACATCAAGCCGAAGTCGCGGTTGGCGTATGGAGTTTCACCGTCGTAGGAACGTGTACTTGTACCGCCGATGATGTCGTGTGCGAAGGGTGCAGTCGGATCATTGCCACGGTAGAGGTAGTTGCCGGTCGTTTGACTAGATACCTGAGGCATTTCAGATTGGAGCCCCTATCACTATCAGCTTTGCCACTAGCAGTGGCATTGACACACTCACCTGCTGTGCATCATGACTGGCTCTGGGTTCCATGAGTGCTAGGGGGTTCACGATAGCTGAAGTTCTGGTGTGCCGCGTGCGTGCTTTCGTGAAGTAAGCTATCAGGTTCAAACAACTAGGCTAGATGCAATGACACTTACGGTCTGTGATCAAGCTGCGCTGAGGCTGATCGGAATGGCCTGTCGCTGGCGCTGGATTGGCCTCCCTATTTTCCATGTCGTCCATGGCATAAGGGGACTCTGGCGTGGTTGGTGGACCCTGGTTCATGTTGTTGTGGAAATGCTCTGTCAATAAAGTCAGATCTACTCGTCTTGAGCGTGTTTCAAATACGTTTTCTTCTAAACGCGAGCTTCTATAAACCCCCCACCACGATAAAGGTTTACTCACCTCAAGGACAGAAGGGTTTCGATGCTGGAGGAAGAGCTTACAACTCTCTGCTATGAAACAAATGATGTAGCAAGCGCGGTCACGTTTATGGTTTGGACTGTGCTGTCAATTGTGACTTGTGGTCGAGGTCGAGGTTGCGAACATAGAGGGAGGATCAGTTTCGAAGCTTAAATAACTTCAATTCCATGCCAAGAATTACGATAATCTTGGAAGGCGTTAATTCCCTCCTTTCGCTCATTCACTGTTGGCCATCAAGCTTACTATCGTGCCGGATGTATGCAGGGGCTGCGCAGACTGCCTTCACGCTTGGTTTCCTGAGCACAAGTAAGCGAGCATTGCATTAGCATTTGTGTACAACTAGGAGAACTATCACACGTTCTGAAGGCATATATATAAGTCGTATAGTGGTTGTAGCATCTTGAAACAGCTAGTTGCTCACAACCTGATAGAACTTCGATGTCTGAATCGAGAGACTATGAACTGTATGGGGGAAGGATAATAGAGCTGCTAGTCAGCCTTCTTTCCCTCCTCCCGGTTTGCTATTCGCCGATGGTTTTTGTCAGACATAGGGAAAGACGATGGATAAGCCCCTGTGTGTCTCCATTTTCATCACGCTGGGGCGAAATAATCTGATAAGTGTAATGGAAGGATCGGGAGGAAATGATTGGCAGCGTCGATCAAGTATGTGAGGAAAGGTCTCGCACAGAACCACTGGTACCACCTCTTATAGCCGTAACACTGAGATCCGAGGATGGTGGTGTCGAGGGCAGATTGTTGCCTCCACTTTCGATAGCCCTTATCCCACACTTCAGCCGCCTGCCTCTTCAATTGATCTTCGTTCATAACCGCTTCCTCACTTTGACAAGAGCTTGAATGCTTCTGTACGCTTTCCTGCTGCTCCTTGGCGACCTACACTTCCCATCTTCGGACCTGGTCATACCATTCCTCATGGCACCATTCCTCATGGCAAAGTTGTGCCAATCGCCGATACTCAAGGTCTTGACCGTCAGAACAGGAGCTTCGATTGTCTGGAGCCATTTCCTGGTGCTTCTTCACCGAAGGCTATCTACCCCGCTTCCAAAATTCCTCGTTCCATGTTCTGTCTCTTACCTTGACACTCGCTGTTACTCCATGTTAACTTTCTCTTGACGCGAGTTCTGACGCTCTTGCATTACTTTGTGGTGTCCTCCGTGCAGAGAGGGCTGGACATCTTGCTGTGTGTACTGTTGCGTTGTTCGTGACTGCTAGCATTAATTTGATATATCCTATTTCATGGTGTACTCCTTACACGGCTGGCTTCTGGTTGGACGCATCCTGTTGCTCACCGAGAACCTGACCTGAAAATCTGACTATCTGACATGCCAGCCTCGGGGTAGCTGGTGGTAATACTAAGAACGACATACAATTATCGGTGAAGAAGAGAAATCGAGACTCATGGTACCGTGAGGCTATGGACCTTTTGTATTATGACATGTATTGAAATTGTGTCAAGTCCCATCATCCTTTGTTCCCACTCGCTAGAGCCTCTCGATCTTCCGAAACGCCTTGATGAATCAATGTATGGTCCCATCACCCTTTGTTCTCATCTGCTTTCGATCTTCCGGAACGCCTTGCTGAACCAATGTGTCTGCCGCCTCTTTATGTTGTCGTCGATTCCCGCGACCCTGAAACGATTTCCTTCCTAGGCACACTCCTGGCACGAGTGACCCGGCTTCACATCTAGGACGTGATGCTCAACGAAGCTGAGCAACTCCTGGTCGTAATTGAGATTAGAGAGTGGTGCTGGCATTGAAGCACCTAAAGACCTAGCAAGTGCTGGGATATCCTCAACTGTGTAATTCTCATCATGGTTGTCAAAGCACCACTTGATAGCTGTGGCAGTGGGTGTCCAGAAGCGGCCTCCCACCTTTGGCCATTGTTGAACTCCTTGAGCGATGGAAAACACAGGGTGACTTCAGACCGTGGGCTCTCACCACCGTGTAGCTTCGACATGGGAAGGTCGTTGCCGGCAATACGCAGACTGTTGTCGACAGCCAACAGGTTCTTTGCTCGCAGATCCTTGAGGGTGAGCTTCTCGTTGGCATTGCTCAAATTCCATCCCTGGCGAGCTTCGCGAACGCAACCGTTGTTGATAGAGTTGGCAGTCTTGTCTGTGCCGTTGTAAAAATTGATGGCGGCGGCGAGGGTTCGGGAGGAGAATCCGTTACCCAACATACGTGTCAGGAATCTTGGTCGACGTATGTAGTTGGGGAAGAAGCACATGACGTCTGAACCCGTAAGATCGATGTCCGGGGTCTGGAGTTCTTCTGCTGGTCTCTCAGCTAGAGGCCCTAGAGTACTCTTGCGGAGCTTGCCATCCTTTCTGTATTTCGCTAGCTTACCGGCCTTGGTTATAACCGGCTTCAAAGCCCTTCCACTGGAAACAGATTTCATAGCAGACGTCTGGCTCACTGGCCTCTGGGAACCGGCTTCGGGCTGGTCCACATACTGACGGAAGGATGGATCTTTGAGCAGCTGCGTAACCGGGACATCGGACTCCTTTGCCTGGTGTTGAACATCAAGATGAGTGTGCTGTGTGCGCCACATCCGCTGTGTCAATCCCCAACGAGGCATGATGCTGTGACTAGCATGCGCGGACTGCAAGGTGTAGGCTGGACACTGGTCCCCGAATACCTCGCTCCCAGAGTGTAGTTCGTACTCATGTTCAGGCACGTATTGAGCCTTATGAGGACCGGGTTCAATGCTCGTGTCGTCCGTGTGGCCTGGAATCTGATTGTCGAAAACGGTGTTGCCAAGCTGTGATCCATAGTCACAGAAAGTCGCATCTTGAGACTGATAAGTGCCATGATCGATGCTCTGGTAGTTTTCGGGAGTATGAGGATTGGTGAACTCCGTCTCTGTGCCGATAACAGGGGAAACAAGACCGGAATTTGGCTGTCCACCAGGAGACTCGAAGGTGTTTCCCGTCTCACTGTGCATGCTGTCGCCCACGAAGGCTGGGTCAATGGTTCCCTGTCGCCGGTCACTCGGAGAACATCGGCCGAGAGTGATACAAATTGCCTGTGAAGTTGTGGCAGTGTTTGAACTCGGCATGCTATTAAGATGAGTAGCAGGTTCGCTCGACAAGTCGATGGAGAAGTCGATGGAGAACTCGCCTCCCACCTCGCTCTGATCGGCAGAAAGATACATTGGCTTTATGTAGTCAGCCTTGCGTGCCAGATGATCAAGTAGGCTCACCTTTTGACTTATATTGTTACCGAACGCTACGGCCATGTCGTGTTCTGCACCAAAATGAGCCAGTATTATCGATAGACTCATTGAAACCGGTGTCAAAGAGTGGCAGACGGAGGGCGTCCCTCGTGTAGTGATCATGCACATCCGGGTCGAAGTAGACGGAAGACGGCGGGTCTAGGCTTTGACTGTGTCCGTAGTCTTCGGAGCCGTACAGTAATACAACAATTCAACAGAGGAGTTGATCAGTCGAATTGCGATTGCTGGTTATGGAGATGAGCGAAGTCGAACCATGGTGCTGACTATGTCTATACCACAATGCCAAGCCGTATAGTCTCCACTCAACTATTCACTCCTCACTTCCGGAAGCATGGCCGAACACAGCTAGTATGGCTTGTGTATGACTCTAATGGCATCGAAACCACAAATTCACTCGAGTATATACATACCGTGGGAGTGAGGCACACTCTGTAACCACGCCTAATATCTGTCTGACGACCGTAGAAGTGATCATGCTCAGGCTGAACCTATGGGAAATGGTGTTGCCGTCTTCGTGGACTCGATTTGCGCCTTTTAGCAGGCCTTCAATTCATCGGATCCATCGCGCAAAACTGGTGATCTTCCGCGGCCTGAAAGTATGTTGACTGATTGAGTGATGGCAAGGTAGTACACCAAAGCGCTTGCAAAAATCGTCGAAGATCTGATCCTCTTGAATGGTGATCGTCGCGCTGTGATCGAGGAAAAGATGATGTTTTCGTGGTGTTAATTCCCGGCCACGACGAAGAACAATCCAGCCAGATTGCGTTAGCGGCCCTGAGCCTATCGCGTTCCGCGAGAAGGGATAGTCCTTAAGAATCTCCCAAGCTCTGTTTCGCCTTTAATTATGCATCTGCATCAATGTTGGACCAATTCAGTATGAGAATCAAGCGATGAAAATGCAGATACTTATGTGGGAGGGCTAGTTTTGATCTGGGCAACTGAGTGCTTGTCCTTAGAGCTGCCTATAGGGGCCATCGAGACTATTATGATCCAGACAGTGTGCTGACCGACAATGGAGGGAGAAATACATCTTTAGATCCTATGATACTATTGAGGAGAGTGTTCGTCAAAGAGAGATTGTGCGGCGAAAGCTGCTAGAGCACCTATCTTCAATAGGCACTTATCATGTACAGCAAGATAGCTAAAGATCCATGTACATATGAGTCTTTGTGTCTAAGGTTTGGGAGCTGGTCTGATCTCTACAGCAGAGAAAGCGCATCTGTGATGGCGCTTTTCTGGTGTATGTGAAGATTACTTCTTTAGATCCACTGCCTCATCGCATGATGTCAACAGAGTTTGCTTCACCAAGACACTTCGGGCCATGGAGTCGATAGAACTCCGTCCTTGAACCTGAAGACTGTCATCGGCGCTTTGTGTTCGGTACAGGCATGAATGATATGGAATTTGGGGCCTCTGCTACCACTGTCATGTATTCCAGGAGGCAATGAAGCCAGCGGTCATATTGCAAAGTCAACGGATCAGGGTGACAGTTACAACTCGTTTTTCATTGGGACTAAGACCTGATCTACCACTGTTTATGCACCATAATCATGTTCTGTGCGAATTCCCCCATGCAAAGACTCCAGAGAAATGAAGTCTATCCTGAACGCCATGACCTTCTATTGCTACCCTCGACTTGAGATGTCCTTTGATACCACCGGTTTATGCCTTCGACTTCGCGTCATGCTCTCCACTTGATGCGTTCTTTCTACCCCGTCTAATATCTGCCTCCAACACACGCACCGGCCACACTATCATACCGCCCTTGGTATCCCTGATCAGATCTACGCTTACTTTGAGCTCTGTCTGCGTGGACGCTTTGGCAAAGTCTCGCGAATGTACTGCAAGAAGTTGGCATCGTGATTGACACCGGCGGGGAGACGACGAAATCCAATTGAATTGGCAAGGTTTGCAGCATCAGAGAGCTTGCAAGTCTGGTTGCCAGTCTGCTGGCAGTACTGGGCACAGCACATTAAGGGGCTCCAGAACGGAGTCTCGTCGGGAGGCCAATTTACGACACCCTTCACCAGGTCATAGATGGTGACGTCCTCGGCTGGTATTTCGGTCGCGGTGTTGTCAGGGAGTCCCCAGTTGCCGGTGCCCCAGTCCAAGCTTGGCTGCAGTAAGGCCTGAATCTCATCAAGTGGCATGGTAGCAAAGTCACCTTTCTGGTAATCATTGACTTCTCTTGCTTTTGTAACATGCTTGCACACGTCGTTGTCCTTCAGGTCAAGACCGCGGTAGTAGTTGGTAGCGGCGGCCATGTCGTGCTGTGTCCAGCCGTTGCGGATGAGATTCCACATCACCATGCGGCGATGTATCCACCGAGGTGCAAGGATGATAATGTCCACTGCGTAGATTGGAAGGCCAGGGGGTGGTGCGACATTTGCCTTGATTGTGCCACCAAGCTTTCCATATGCCCTTGGCACAGGTTCACTGGTGACTGGGACCCTGAAGACGTAGCTCCTCCCATTTGCTGCCCCCGAAATTGACTGCTTACGCTTGCTCTCTCTTGCTGTGATCCGTTTGGCCTTGAGCAGTTGCTTCGCGGACTGCTTGGGTGCTTGTGGGACGGTGGATGCAGCAAAACTCAGAGTCTGAGTCTGAGTTTTGGGAACGGAAGGATTCAGAGTCTGATTTTGGGCATCCGCATGATCGAATAGCTGTCACAATTAGCCACCATCTCGAGCTCGATGCCCAAGATCATACCTGTCGTATGCCGAAAGCACTTTCAAGCTCGACGAGATCGTGGCTATCAGCATTAAAGTCGACGAATTCTCCGAAATCGAAGTCAACACCGAAGTCAAAATCCATCAGATCAGTTGGCAAAGTCATCTTCGTAATCGTCTTAGAATAAAGGACAGAGGACCGTAGTACACTTGAGCGTTCTTTTGAATAAAAGCGCTATCGTTCTGCACTAGGATTGGGGTTGTTGTTTGTCGATCAGGGAAGATGCTGAAGATGAGATGTCGCGTCTGAAATGAGATGCCGCGTCCAAATGGTCAGTCGCGTCCGAGATGAATGGTGAACAAGTGAATCAATCTGACTATCCTGAATTAGGGTCCTTGATCTGAAATGCTAAGTGAACGCATTATAATTCACTAGGAACTATTTCGAAAGGTCAAACCGTGGATACACGGGTACCATGCACCTAGTGAAGTGCGATTCATGCCCCTTTTGCCCACAGTAACTTCTCTAGCTTGACAATGTCTCTGATAGCCAAACACATATGTGCGCATAGGATTGAGGAACAAACAAGAAATGGCAATGTATACCCTCATCCTCAATACGCCCCTGAAAGTTTCGACTATGAGCTCAGGTATAAGCCACAATTGCCATAGAAGGGTCATCTAAATAAGTCACTATCTTGATCACGATAGAAAAGACAATATATACACTCCAAGAAAAAGCTGCAATCTAGCACCCGTTGACAAAAAGATATAAGAGCTGTTGTGGACCATTTTTCGACACCAATAGCTTGATGATGAGTACGTTGTACATCTACTCGGTGGGACAGGGAAGTAGGACAAGAGGCGCTTTGCTTGCCGCTCGAGCGCCCTCCCAAGTCTCTTCTTGCTTCCGGAATCTTGACTTTCTGCTGGACCCATAGAGATAGTCACTCCAGATTGATGCGAATAGACTGCAAGACCTCTATAGACCCGTTCGGCCAATTGACAAAGCTAAAACAACAATGAAATCGTGAGTAGATCAATTTCAGCAAGTGGCATAGTTGCTATTGACACAATCATCGTGACAATTATAGGGAGGTGTATTACGAGTTGAGTCTGCCATTGCGAGAGCTATGATGGCTGAGTTCTACTGGCACTTGGCTTATACTGTTCTACAAGGCTCCGGAACGCCTTGATTCTTGTGACACGCTGGCAGCCACATGATAAGAACTTCCGTCGATAACGCGCCTCTACTAGCCTTCATGCCCCCTCTCTCTCTAGCTAGTAAATGATGCTTGTTTGTTTCCCTTACAAGCAGGCGGAGGTACGCTGCGTGTGAAGATCTCTTGCACAGACGTTGGCTTCCTGCTTATGGTTCGTATTGAGGGACTAGTCAGGAAGACTAAAGCCCAGTCTCTCCGCGAAGACCCAGCATCTGCGTGTTTCGAGCTAGTAACAATGTCTCTTGCCAGATTTCAACAGTGCGACCAGATACCATAGAACCTACTGTTGTCTCGGATGTCTTTAATCACTGTATAATCATGCTTCTCTCATCTCACAGCTTGACCATTTTGGCAGGCATCTTCGAGGCACGCTGCGGAAGTCCCCAACTGCTTCACAAGCCCTCGGAGTGGCATCCGAAACAAGCAGGCATGTGATACGAAATTCTGACACGCCTTTAGTCCTAGCCCACGTCGAGACCGTCATCCTCAGGAAGATCCCGCGCGTCCGGAATCACCAGCGGAAACAGTTGCTACGTCTGACCATTTTTCACGAAATATCACAACTGTCCAGCACGAGAATGCACCAGAAATCGCGTAGAACAGGGCCTCGAAAGTCAGAATCTCGATGTTCTGAAGTAGGATTCCAGCCAGTTGTGTCATAGGACGGAGAGCTGGTGGGGTTGAAGCTCTGGTCCAGTCTGTATTCCAACGATCGAACAGTCCCGCCATACGATGAGCGTGCGTGGCCCTAAGTATATTCGGACGGCAGAGCCAGGTCTACTATGCAGCGTATACACATGATCGCATCACCACCTCAGAGGGATCCTTGAATTTCATCATGATACACAATATACTACGTTCTCGTCAGTCGTGTTTCGAAATGGTATGGTAACCAAGGGCAGGGTCGCCCTTACCGAAACATTCAGATCGCTGTCGATGCTGAAACGAAATGACTTGATGCTACTTGCATAGGCTTTTACCGATATACGACATAGTAGAGAACTGTGTGCTGAACTCTCAGCATATCCACTCCCATTGCTGATAGCACAAGTCTCTCTCCGCCCATAATCATGCGCCACAGACTCGGAGAACTAATCCTCCTGCAGTAGTTCAACAGGGTGTAAGAGGATATGTGAACTGACTCAGTCTTGACGGCACGCGGATCGTGTTGATGTCGCTTTGAGCTCTATCAATTGTCTATGGACAAAAACGGCAAGAGTGGTTATAGTGCCATCTGCGGGATTCAAAATTTGGAACATGTAATCACTTCTAGGTTGGGATCACGCACTAGTCTAGCATGGAGCAGAACCGAAGGAGGAGAATGTAACATGCGTTGTGTGAAGCTACTACTAGGATATCGCCTCTCCATATGAAAAGCTGTCCATCAACGACTTTCCTTGCCTTTCATGCATCGCCATATCTTCCTGAGTCGCCATCCTTGAGCAAAAAGAGCAGATACCGGCACTGTGAAACCCTTCCAAAGCACCAATCGTATGGGCTGCCACCAAAAAATCAAGCTTTGTCACTCAAGCGTGCTGTCCTTGGGTATACCTCGCCATTCCCGTATCTTACGCCTCATAACGCCAGAACCACCATATGCTCCCCAATAAAAAATCCAAAGACTCCTAAACGCCCCATGAACTTCCAATAACGCCAAAGACTTCTAAAAGGGTCAGGAGCCGCTCAAAGCTGCCTGACTCCAACACAATTGCTCCAGACCTAAGGGAGGGGATCTGCGGCCATCAAGGCACGCAGGCGGTCGAAGGACTTGCGGTCCCAATTACCCTGCTCGGGCACAGTCTGCCAGCCATGAAAATTCATCATCCCAACGACGTGTTCGTCTGTGAGAGTGGCGTTGTTCTGTCTGATGGCCTCCAACACGCAAATGGTATACGCTCCAGCATCGGCTCCGGATGGATGAATTTCAACCATGTTGGCACGCTCCAAGAGCGTGGCGTATCTGGTCCGTGTAGTGCCGAATGGCTGGCTGTAATGTGTGGTGCCATAGTTGTTGTCATTCGGGAGCGCCATCTTGTTCTTGGCCATGGCCCTGGTTGTTGCTCCGAACTTGACCTTCGTGAACTTCGCCTTTCTTGCCTTCAAGGTTTCAGAGAGACGTTTCTCGGCAAAGATTCCACCATGGAACCAATTGATGATGCTGGCTTGTTCCGTCACCGTAACTCCATTTTGCACAAAGCGCATCATGGCCTCAGGGCTCTTCAGCATGGCCGGAAAATATGCATGAATCTCAGCAGCGGTGAGTATAATGTTCGGCATTTTACAATCGGGCTGTGGCAGATCTCGGAGTTCGTCTTTTGCTACTCCTGCCTTTGCACCACCATTGCTCGTGATGTTGGATCTCAGTCCCTTTCTGCCCTTGGTGGGCTTTCTCACGTGTCCCTGAGCTGAGACACGTGGTGTATCGTCACTAACCTGAGGCGGTCGTAGAGTAGAATTTGGCGCAGGATGACTCTCCATACCGAGGAGTGTGTGGTTAGGGTTGACTGTCAAGGGGAATGCTGCCGCTGGGAAGTGCTGTGCTGATCCGATCGAATGCTGCCATACAGTAGATTGCTCGGTGCCATTTCCGGTGCCGACAAGGCGTGGGTCCCATGTGTAATCCCCAAGGTAAGAATCCTCGGACTCCATACCGAGAAGTGTGTGATTAGGGTTGACTGGCAAGGGGAATGCTGCCGGTGCGGATTGCTGTGCTGGTCCGATCGAATGCTGCCATAGAGTAGATTGCTCTGTGCCATTTCCGATGCCGACGAGGTGTGAGTCATGGGTGGGATCTCTAGGGTAAGAATCTTGTCTGAGGTAGGACTGCGGACGAAGATCGCCTTGTACGAAATTTCCGCTAAGAGTCAGGTCAAGCTGTGCTGGTCCCATTGGTTTGGACCATCCCCATGGGTCAGACTCTTCTGGGCGGCAGAGCGAGGCCTGCGGATGAACATCGCCCTGTACAGAATTTCCGCCAGCAGTCATGTCAAACTGGGCTGGGTCCATCGAATCCTGCCATTCCCATGGGGTAGACTCCTCTGGGCTGCGGAGCGAGGCCTGCGAATTAACACCACCCTGTACAGAATTTCCGCCATCACAGGCATTAAAGGTGGTAAGCATGGCCCTGAGGTATTGATCCTTGGCGGATTCCTCCATTCCACGGCCGAATTCTGCGATCGTCAGCAATTGCGACTAGAGAGCGCTTGTAATGATCTTACCGAACTCTGCCATTGCCGTAAGGACGTCGATTGAACAGCTATACACAGGTGTGCGCTAAGCAGCTGATCATTAGCACCCTGAGCGCATGTTGAAAGTAAAAATGCTCACAATTGATATGGACGGGTGGAGACAGATATGAAGTGTTGGAA
The DNA here is from genome assembly GCA_009982845.1 of Delphinella strobiligena. NCBI lineage: Eukaryota > Fungi > Ascomycota > Dothideomycetes > Dothideales > Dothioraceae > Delphinella > Delphinella strobiligena. Next base: position 481,504 of record JAADKB010000011.1, read on the forward strand.
CAAGCACAGCTGATCTGTTAGCCTGGTCAACTCGACCAGTTACAGGAAGGAAGAAGTGTTGGAGAAGTGCAACTTACTTTGCTAAACTCGCAGTCCAATCGTGGAATTTTCGATAGATTAGGTAGGACAAGGCGGAGGATAGAAGAAGCGGTTTGGGAGCAAGAGCTAATTGTGTTTAACTTTGCAAATCGATGCAGAAGCTCTCGATGGAGTGGAGCAAAGAAGAAGTGGTTGTGGAGTGCGATTAGTTTTGTCAACCTCGTTGCGTCGACTATACCAGCCACTTGCGTGTCAAGACAACAAATGGTGTTGAATTCACTCCAAAGTGCAAGTGATGCGCGTGGAAAGTGAGGTCGCAAGCCTTAACTGTGTCGCGAAGAGGCGACGTGACGGTCATTCTAATTCTACTGTATATCTGAGGACTATGACTTATGAACAGCCACCTCTGACGCGATCTCTCTCCAGCTCTCGAAAATTGGAGACGAGTTTATTCATGTCAAGTATCTATAGATGGGCAGCATCGATTAGGCAACAGAACAACGCTCTGACAGTCTCAACGCGAAGAACACACCATCATACTTGGAGTGGAACAGGAGCACCGGTATAAGAGAGAGACGTTCTTACAAAAAGTTGCCCCCTTCGACGTATTGGCGCATGTAGAGATAGCTGCTATATCACATGCAGAAATCCACTCCTGTCAAGAGACTTTTTACCTGATGATGTATTGGGCATGTCGATAGATAATTCTGACGCGCCACGAGTGTAGTGCTCCATGTATGTCCAATGGTAGTATCGGAAGCATGAGCAACTACAAAACGGCACATCACATAAGATTCGCGCAGGTACATGTGTTCTTAAGGTGGCCCGCGGATACAAAGATCTGTTGAATTGATCGTCTGATTGTAAAACATTCTCAAGCGCCTAGAGTACGAAATGTTATAACCTATTGCTTCACCATAGAGAGCGTACTAGTTGAGGATGGCTGATGGTAACTGAGCACCGAGCCAGTGACCTTTCCGCAGTCCAAGCTCCTAAAAACACCTTGGGGCTTTGGAAAAGTACCATGCGTGATCCCACAAGCGCGAGTATTCAAGAATGGATCTAAAAACCCCTCATTTTGGCATCTAGGTGGTCAAAACATTGCCTATCCCTATTGCCCGACTCCTGAGGCAACAGCCAGTTGTGCTCTACCATGAGCCTTGGAATCATGCTGATCATCAGCGAACCATCGTTGTTATCGAGAGCGAGCTGGAGTGCCTTGGTAAGTGGACCAGCATCCAAGCCACTGGGCCAGTGCTCAACAGGAACCTGCTGAGCGATGTCCAGCAACGGCCTGTCTACCATCTGGTGGACTCCGCGAGGTGTGATCCAGTAGCTGGTGTCCATACGCTTCTCCTTGCTCAGGGTGACGCCTTTTTTCTTGGCTTCGGGAACCGGCATGTCCAGCTCTTTGGCAGAAAAGGAGGATGATCTCTTTCTCATGAGGTTGTAGAGTCTGGTGTGATCATAGCGACCACTGACGGCCCAATTGATGACGTTGGTCTGCTCCAGTGCGGTCACTCCATTACCAAGAATCCTGAGAGTTGCCTCGCGGGACCTCAACTTGTTTAGCAAGAAGATGTGTATCTCACTTGCGCTGACCTCACAAGAGGGAAACATTGTGTCGGGACTGGGACGATCCTTCAGTTGATCGACGTCCTGTCCTGGAATGCGACCAGGGCGCCGTCTGGCCTGCTCGAGGGCTTGCTCTTCGTCATCCGAGTCATTGATGTCTTCCTCGAGAGATCCTAGGGAAGGCAGAACTGTTCTAGCGTTTCTCGTCGTGTTATGAGCCACGCGATTCACACTAGCTTCTCTAGAGACAACTGGTATAGTGGTACCATCCTCCGTGAAGTACGGGCTCTTGTGAACGACCAGTACTGTCTCAAGGTCGGGATAGACCTTTGATCATTAGCACTGCTAGCATACATATAGTGGAATACCTACAGAAGTGGCTGATGGGTCGATAGAAGATGTGGGGGACGAGGACTGCTCAGTGTCCTCCTCTTCTTCCTTGATGTCTGAAAATCTGACTTTATGGCGGAGTCGTGGCGGCATTCTGTCGAGTGAAGTTCGCTCTAGTTGATAATTTTTGCAAGCGTTCTGCTGATAGTGGCAGCAAGGCCCAGATATCACCGCGACCAAGTTCGTTTGTTAGGACTGGGGAGGTTACTGTGCGCACCACTGGAGTCGGCCTGGACCTCGATGATTATGAGTCGAAGAAGGAGGGTTTTATGGCTCCGGGAACATTAACTTCTGTTTCGGTGAATGTACGTTAGCTGAGGCCCCTAGAGATTGAGAGTGAGCATACAGAAGAATGCTTTCACTGCCAGACACCGAAGCTCCAGTGAATCTCCTACCTGCTCGACCTTCAGACACTGCTTTCTATGTATTAACGAAGTCTCACCATTAAAATCATGTCGCGGGGAAGTCAATCATAGCAATGTAGGCATGCTAAAGTGTTAACCAGATACCGTCTCCAGTCAAAAGGCACGTCTGCAAACTGAGGGCATCGTGGAGTATTCAGAGCTGCAGAAACAGTACTAGACCATAGAAGAGGGTCTACACAGCATGTATCTGGCCTGAGTTCAAGGACGACGGTGTAGATGTCATTCGTGACCAGATCATAGCATACCATCCCATACGTAAAGAGGTGATTAATCCCCACAGTTGTGAGTATCACGAGCCTCGATACCATGGGGATAGAGATTGAGGAGAGTCACCTTGGTATGGGGAATACACCCTTGTCTAGCACTCAGTGACGTATGGCTGTGCTTCTGAAACCTCCATCCTGATCGATTGAACCCTTGGGTCCATCTGAGCCACTGCCCGTCTTCGAATCTATCGCCGAATTGTGATGTCTCGTAAGCCGTGCGACAGATGATCAAGCGATTAAACAATTGTATCAAAATTGCCCTACCCATGCGGCATATGTATCAATCCATAGACTAGAGGACGTTGATTACACCCCTCTGAGTACCACGAACATGTAGAAAGTCGTCTAGAGTTGTTCAAGTTCTACCTTTCTGGAGAGCTTCTGTCTACTATGGGATCAATTATATCCCCATATCCTTTTTTCATGCCGAAGACACAGTATCCTCCAATGCCTCCAGCGTCCCTAAAGATTTCTAGAGCTCGCGCCCCTGTGTATTCTTTCTGATCTGTGTTATGATGAGATGCTCACGATATGCGCGCAACAGAGTAACTACCATGGGAAATAACTAGAGTTGCAACCAGGTATGAAAGGAGTCGGGTCGCGATTTCATCTTAGATGGCGGAGGGGTTTGTTTTGCATATCATCTGATTTGATTATGCTGATCATTCCTTCTCCTTCAAGGCGTCCATTTGGTGAGAAACAACTTCACAATTGCACCAAACCTCACTGATAACCAAAACCAAGAGCAGAACATAGTGACAGCTAACCCACTTCAGTTAGATTGTGTTGTTTCTCTTCCGTTAAGCTCATGGTAAGCACAAATCAGCGATCATGCTCAGACCACTTTATACCTGCATGACACCATCCTGGCTATCAAGTCTGACGATTCAGTGACGAATAAGCCGACCTTTGCTGTGATATTACTAATAGGCATAGTGACACCACGCTACATGAAGGTTGGCCCAAGTCTATTACACAACCCGTCAGAGCATAACGAGCATTTGAAGTCCTTGATAATTATGCAGGCTTCCATGTGCGCTGTAGTAGCAAAGAATCTCAATATACTGGATAGATCATAAAGGAACGGATTATATCGATACCAATAGATCATCAAGGGCAGGTAGTGGCTGTGTGCTCAATCCTATCATTAAGTCTGATAGCCCGATCAATCTTTTAGTGAGCCGTAATCTACGACACGCAAGGTCCTAAGGGTCTATCTAACAATATTGCATGAGTATAAGACACTCAATGTCTCTACTGTCGTGAAGTCATCGACAGTAGAATAATACGCTGTCCTCGGAGGGACAATCGCATTCGAGGATAGAGTTCGCAGAGCTGAGTTCGCAGAGCTTTGTTTAGGAAGCCGAAGGATTTTTCTGATGTGTTGATAACGCTACCGTATAACTACTCGTATTGAAGACATAATCTTCCTAACCTTTCTTGTTGCTATTTCACGTGTTCCATTAACTACAGGTTTGAACGTACTACCTTTTCTCGCGTGTATCCACAAAGTAGCTAGACATGCGAATATGAATATCTGAAAACATCTGAACATCTATGCGATAATATCGACAGGACGACTCTATGATTATAGAGATCATGGAAGGCACGCTTGGCAGTATGTCCCGCCGACTCATGATTTTCGCGTCAAAAATTGAGACTTTGGAGCCCCTATGAGTACATAGAACAGGAAGAAGCTAATGCATAATAGAGGGCTTCGCTTTGCTCTGCTCAATCAATCAAGAAGCTTCAATTTCCACGCGTCAAGGAATTCATGAACGGCAGTTTATCCCTTCTTCAATCAAGAAGATCTTTACTGGCACTATCGGTAGGGGAGGACACAAGACGTGACGAATGATTGTGCTGTGAATTTATGTAAGCCAATCCCCGTCCGCCAGGAATGCTTTCACCTTAATTCTAGCACTAAAGCAGTTTTCGCCACGAAGTAATTCTATGCTAACCACCATAAAGCTCGACGCTCGAAGTCAAAGCAAGAACGCTACTGACTGAAAGTTCTCTAGAGCAGAAAGGGGTCAACTGCCACACCCTCCACAATGACTCTAGGCACGGTGGTAGTTAGGACGTCTGGCGATGCCATTCTCCTTCCAGGTCCTCCAAACCTTCATCTGTAAGCCCCTGTCCTTCCTTGTATGGTCGGGGAATCTAGCGCGGAAACCACGGTAGACCGGCTCCCATCTGGTTAGATTAGCAGCCGAGGTGTTTTGGGCCACGAGACCCATGAGCACGTTAACCTCCTCCGTAGTCCATTGCGAGCTTGCACGACGAGTACGACCATCTGAGGTAGTCTTGGAAACAATTAGCCTTGTTCCTCTAAGACGAAGGTAAACTTACGGCGGCGGTCTGTTCCTGGGTCGAGTTAGTCGCAATAGTGTCGGAGCTGGGCAAGGAGTTCAAGTTCGAGGACGAGTCAATAGCCATGCTTGAGTGCTCCTGAGGAGTGATGTGGCTAGTCTCAGGGCTACTGTACAGCGAGGATGGTGGAGACTCAGGGGTACCGTACCGCGAGGACCATGGAGACTCGCGGAAGGCTGGGCCTGTAGAAGGGCCCATGCCAGACTCATCACCATCAAAGGCGTATTCCATGATGGCACGATTGCGCTCCGAGATCTCCTCAATCCTCTTGGGATAGTCGCTGGCGTATTCAGGATCGGGGACAGGAGAGTAGTCATCGATAGACATGATTGCGCTCGCTAGTCGCTCTCGTCAATGAAATATGTATATCAACGGCTGAGATCTTATGCTTACACGAACTGTCTGGAGGCTGAGATTCGCGGAAGTTCTGAGACGGCTCTCCGGTGAATTCGCGCTGCTCGTGTGCGTGAGCTACATCAACTTGTCAGTCAAAGAGGTCTCCTCGCAAGCAGGATGATCTTACTGTGGGTCGGAGGATACAGCATTTCGTTCTGGCGCATGCTTCTGGTCTGACCCTGTGGCTCAGTCAATGCTGGCGGCAGTGCGGATGGATCGCTTGAAGCAACCACTCCAAAGGAATACGGGTAACCCATCCGGGATGTTTTCGCCGTAGACTTTTGCTACCGTTGTTGATGTGTACGAGAGAAAGAGCAATGCTAGATATAACGGAGGAAGTATTTATACATCACCGATCATTCACTGAGAACCATTCACGTCTCGCTCAACACGCAGGTTTTCACTTATCTCATTTCTGCCTCATCCAATGTTCACTGGGTCGCAGCAGTAACGAAATAGCACTTTGGGTCCTTCCAGACGCACAGGACGCTCACACTACAGAATATCGTTCTATATACCTGGGACTATCGTCTCGGGCTCGCAGACTGAGGTTTCATATTAGTATAGTGTGAACTGATCTAGCTGTTTGCTTGATGACAAGATCACGCAAAGCAGCAGCCTTTCACTTTTACCACGGCGAGCGACCATGGTCTCATTCACCTTACTAAATGATCGTCAATTCACACGCGTCACGTGAGGGACGACCATTGTTTGAGCCAGCCCTCATATCTCAAACCTTGTTGAGAGCTGGGGCTCGCGCTCGGTCACTGCCACAAGAATCAGATATGCCGACCTGCCATGAACACCCTCGATCAATCAAGATCTAGTTTCATATCTAAAGCATCCAATTTTTGCACGTCCTCAGTCCACATGTTCGCATGATTTGAAAGTAGGAATCAAAGAACGGAGACCGGGGCCATGACCCCCAGTCAACGGTCGTATCTGTTTTAATGCATGAAGGCTCAGTCTTGGCTTCTTCCCATGTGTAATAGAGTCAGGTATAGAAGCACGTTACAAGCATTAGTCTGCGCTCACTGATCAGCAATATGTGTTATAGCTTGAGATGTGCCAACATCTCAAAGTGGTTCTATTCGAGAAGCAAAAGGCATATCAGTGCATGAAGAAACGGAGTATCGCCGCTCACTGTACACTCGACCGCTGATAGAATTGGTTTTATCGTTTGAGCGCGCCTGCTACTACCCCAGCTGGACAATCTCCTTCGCCTTCTTCTTATCTTTGAGCAGGGAAGAGAGTCGGAGACAGTTGCTTCGCGGAAGATGAGCTGGCAGGCCGTCAGAAGCCGAGGCGACGCCTAAAATCACCTGTAACATCAAGGTTCACGATTTTGACGGCGCAGATCTCAGCCTTGACGGGATGCCTTTTTGCACCAGCGTCGGACCGGAAAGACACATCCGTGTAAAATTGTATACCATAATTTACGTTTGCGTTGTACGTACAAGAATGAATTGGACATCTTCTCCACACTGCATGCGTTGTGGTCAGTGGAGCATTCGCGCGGCGCGCACAAGCATGCTTGCGGACTACGTTATGAGCCAATATGGACGTATAGTAGACTTGGGCATGGCCTCATACTATCGCAAGATCAGCGAGATCGAGGAGACCTCAATCGGTATAATTGGAACCACTTTCTTGAAAGTATCGACTCCGACATGGTGCGGTGACTTTTGTGAGTGTCAGAATGCTATCAGGCAAGAGGAAAGACGTCGCTAAGCCGAGCTCTCATATTGCTGTTCGCATGTTTTACCCCGTCCTAGTGATCCATCTTGATATTACATCCGGATGATCCTGCTCCGAACTCAAGTCATCGCAAAGAAAGCTTTTGCAATGCTTTTGTGATGCTTTTCTGCTGTTCTCTTTTCTTAATCCTGTTAGCAGGCCAAGACTGCTAGTACGGGTAACGTTGGCTGAATCCTACTGCCTCTAGCATGAGGAGCGCCCCGATGACCAAGGCTAAGAGTTACAGTAGCGCATGCGAAGTGCGTCCGCCAGTGCAGCACAGCGTGACGCCAAAGCCAATTCTTCTTTGGTCGCTGCTTCCGTTAACAGGTTCTGAGATGCCGTTTTGGGGCTAGGAGCTGAGATGCGTGGGCAGCAAGGCGAGCAGGACAGCTGCATCTTAGGCAGCCACTGCGCTAGAACTTCAGCCGGCTTTCGAAATTGATGCCCAAGATAGGAGACGTCGCGCGATCGCTAATCTAGACATGAATATCAGCCTATGCAGCAGCTTCCCCATCCCAGGAGATTGACCCTACCTGACTGACTTATTAGGAACATGATCCCCGTCCATGATCTTTGTCCATGGTCTGATACTCTGTTGATCTTTGCTTCTATTCCTTGAGCACGTCTGCATAGAAATCAAGACCGATATGGTTGCCTTCCTTGTATGGGGCAACAAGCCCAACTCCTTTGCAGTCGCAAATGGATCACTACTAGACTTGTGAATAACATCAGCTTGTTCGCCAGCGACTGAACACACGCTCACAGCTCGAATAGCCAATACATGCCAGAAGACTATGAAGGAAAGTTCAAAATGTATGAGTGGAATGCTATGCAGATCCAAGCCTTCAGTACAGGTCCGAATGGCTACCACTGGATGTGCAAGAATGATCTGAGTTGTAAGTGCTCCATGTGATACCTCCTGTGCTATCAAGTTATGGTGAAAGTAGACAGGGGCTGCAAGAGGGCCGAACGACATGCTTCCACATCTTTCAACTCAGCTGATCACCCGTCGAAACGGTCTCGTGGAACCCGGTAGGGGTCGTGTCACATTCGCTACCTTTGCACCCAACGGCACTTCGTGGTTTATCCGCTATGACATCAAGCAATGCTTATGGGGCCCAGCAGTCGAGTCTTTCCCGCCAACCTGGCAAACTAACAGGTTTCTTACTAGATAGATGCATTAAACCACAGTCTTCTTTCCTCGTGCACTTCAAATATAACGTGAGCATAGCCACATTGCAAACATCGGCACACAATCAACTAATTGCAAAAGATATTGCTACGTTCACGCGATGTGGTTGTCATTGGAAGCCCAAAGTAATTCTATGTAGGATATAACAGCAATGAAGCGCATGAAAAGCAATGGTATGTGTTTTGTAAGCGGAAATTGACGCTAATCCGCCATACGGCTGTCGAGTTCCCAAAGCAAAAGAAACAATCTCCCTTAAAGTCAAAGACTGCGATTGTCGTCGTCAACACCCTGGTACCAACAACAAAAGAGCTGTTCCCGCTTCAATGCCAAAGCAAAGCTACCGTCAGGATCAAGCACCAGGTAAGTGTATACATCACTTACGAGATCGGCGGTAGTTTGGGCGCTTCTTGATTCCTGATTTGTCCCAGTGCCTCCACACCTTCATCTGCAAGTCGCGGTCTTGTCTATTCGTGTTAGGGAAGGCAAGCCGAAACCTGCGATAGACAGGCTTCCAGGATACTAGTCCGTTAGAGGGCGAGGTGTGCTGGGTCACGAGACGTTCGAGCGTGTTCCACTCTTCGCGAGGCCAATTTTCTCTCCTGCGGGTCCCCTTAGTAAGACTGCTCGGAAACTGAACAGTCGGAGTGGTGGGCGCGGATGAGACAGTAGAGGATGAGGCGGTAGCCGTGGTTGAAGCAACCGAGGTTGAGGCGGCTATAATAGGAGCATTATACGCTAGAGCGGTATAGTTTGGAGCATTTCCAGCGGTCGAGTGTGATAGATGAGAAGACTGTAAGGTGGCCAAGGCTAATGGGGTTGAGTCGCTATCGCTAGTCCGGTGGGTAACAGATGACTCAATAGGTACCCAAGTCTGGTAGGGGGAACGTGCATCCACCTCTGTGAGGATATCCACCGGAGTAGAATCGTTCTGCAGAAGACTGAGAGGCTGAGACAGGACTTCACTGTATAATTCGGTATTGGAGCCTCCAAGAAGGTGCTGAACCACTGATCAGTCACTGGCACAAGTGCAGAGAAGTAAAGCTCAGGTTACCAACACTTCTTTGTTAACATGACTTACATCGTTGGGCAAGGTGAAAGGATCGGCTAAACTCTCGTCGAAGGTGCCATGATCAACCAGAGTGTCGGCCAAGATGCCGATGGCGGCATCGGCTTCACCATTAAGAACGGAACCTGGTGTGATGCCACTATCATCGAAGGCCGCTGAGAAGTCTTGGTCTGTAACGCTCATGATGTCGTCCAGTGTCCGTGAAAAGTCCTCAGACTCATCGTGGAACGATCCTTCCATGGCCGTGATCTTACTGTCTGAGGAATATTAGTCTTACATGACTTGTTTCTGGCGCAATGACTATCCGCCTTATACAGTACCTGGGTTCGAAGTAATGTCCTGCTGCTTTCGATCGAACTACACACTGCGTTACGTGTCTGACGGTGGTCAGGAATAGCAAAATGGCGGTCACTTTCTAGTCAGACTCGGAGTTATCTGCTCAGAAACCAATCCCCGTGCTTCGAAACGTGAAAGAAGAGTTTGTGAGACTGGCCCGAAACGCTTCCTCATCATTCACTTACCATTCCGCTCCAAAAGATGAATGGCACGTACAAGAACAGAACACTCACTCACTAATTCACTTCTAGTACCTTAGCTCTGGAGCTCCTCCGTGCAAACCCGGGAAGAGCCGGGAACCAAATTGACTGGAGCAGCAGGTCTGTTCTTTGTCCTCGGTTGGGAAATCAGGAATTATACATGTAGAAGGGTGTCTACAGACGTGTCAGAGTATGAATTGTTGGGTTGGGTCACAGGAGACAGTCTTTATAAGCACAAACGAATCCACAACGGGTCATCTATCAGTAAAGTCCAAAGCTCAATAGTCGTCGATATTCCTAGGACTATCCAATAAGCAACGCAAGCTACATGGTTTCAACCTCCTGGTACACCAGCCACCCATACCAGCAATTCAATCTATCTTCCGCCATGCTCTTCGATCTCTACCGTCCATGGCTCGATGATGCATCATCCATGATCGCTAGACTGGCCACGGCTGGAATCTACCCTGCGATGTGCGAAGACTCCCTCTGTAACCGAAAGTTCTTCATACCAACGGCCACAGTGGCATTTCAGTTGGTACTGTGCTTGGCTGCATGGTAAAGTCTCTGCACCCGTCCCTGCAGAAGGTTCTTCCTGCGAGTGTTTGAAGGGTACGCGTTGTTGTAGTCAGCCATCAGTGTAGTCCAATCACATTTACCGCGACCTTGATCGTCCTGAGGGGTGTGCTTGCGGACTAGATACAAGAGGTATGTATCGTGGACTGGGGCGAACAGACTTCCATGAAATTGGTTGTCAGGGCCAGGAGGAGGTGCTTCATCATCACCAGTGGTGGTCTGGTCTTCAGGACCAGGATCTTGGACTGATGTGTCACTTTGGCCCATGAACGGGTTGTCGATATGAGCAGAGTGGTGGGTAGCGATCATGGTCGTGGGTTCGGGGGCTTCGGCAGGATGAGCTTCGTCATAGGCAGAAACACGAGCAAGCCATCGATTGAAGTCCTTCATCGACATTGAGTCGAGCTCTCCTGCTTGTCTGCGTAGCTCCTGGAACTCCATATCGTCATCCTTAACCCGGATCGGACCAGGGAAATTAGCGAGGTCCTGAGACTGCTCTGCAGGGGAGAGGTTGTGCTGCTGTTGATGATGTCAGTATATCGCTTTACCTAGCGTCTTCATAATGACATACCGTGGCTGTCATTTTCGAAAACCTTGATAGAAGGTCTTCCGAACGAAGCAGGTCTAAGACTCATAGAACTGTGCTCCATAACACTTCTGTGATTGCCACAACGAACTGTTACTCCTAGCATCCGGTTGGAACTTGACCTGAGAGGTGAGAGCCAAGTCCTTACTCCTGAGTAACATTGTGGATGATAACACATATCCTTGCTTGGCGTATGAGCTACGATACTCACATCTACTCTTTACTTCTCGAGACTACAGAGGACCCACCAGCTTCCTATCAGTACGAGTGATCCGACGACGGCTCAGTGGCGTTTTACACATCATCAGGTCTGCCAACATTCCGTGTTCAGTGAGCGAATACTTTTGGTCGAGAGTCCTTCAGGGACCTGAACATATATTCTCACGTACCCAGTGCATACCAATTGGTTCAGAGGTCGAAGCATCCCATATTGTCACGTCTCTGCTTTGTTCTAATGTTATAATTTTCTTGGGTTGAGTATGACTAGCTCTTTTGGCGCTATCGGAATAGAAGTTGACTCCGACTGGTTGACGAGCCCGCTAGCGATTCAGAGGACGATCGGCTCCTGGAGCGGCTAGCGCAGTCTCTGATGACGTCTTGACTTCACATCATATCACAGTTGCTGTCACAACGAAATCCCATATCAATGTCTTTCTATTTTGTTTAAACCTGTCAATATCCTGCACTTTTTTAATCTTGCTGATGTAGTAGGTCTGGGTCTCGGCCTTCCTGGATCGTGACAGCGAGATAACACGTTCTTCGCGCATCGTCATGAACAGACAAGACAGTAGTGTGGATAGATTTATACATTTACTTATGTAGTCAAGTTTTGGTCTGCCAGCCGCTCCATGTCCATAGAATCTGCGATAACCAACAGGAAACATAGCCCAAACCCCCTCATTACTCCATCGACGCCATGCTGAAGACCAGGTGTCTAGCCACCCGAGCTTTTGAAAATCAAACCGCCTCGCTTTTCATGTCACAACCTATCCCTCTCCTTTCGAGAAAGAAGTCAGACCCTAGACAGAGCCTCCATTTGCCTTCGTAAGCATGGCTGCTTTTTTCGCCTTGATAGCTTTGCCGCGGTTGTTGCTTCCACCGCGCTTGATCCTGGGGTCAGTTCTGTGTACCTTCATCTGCAGCGCTTTCGCCTCACGGCGGCCACCATTTGCGTTATACTCCGCCATCAACTTGTCCCAATTGTGAACTGTCTTACTGCCTGGTAGAGTATGCTTACAGACCAAGGCCAGTATAGCCTGTTCTTCGGCCGCGGACCACTTAGCTCGATGGACTTTGGCGATGGCTGGATCTAATCTGACTTGGGGGAGCGTGCTGAGTACTTGGTACGGACTTGGCAGATCGCTGCCAGTGTGAAGAGATCGTGAAGGCATTTTCAGTACGGTCTGGACAGTGGTTGGAGATGACTTTACGACGACGTGGTCCGTACTGGCGACAGACGGTGGGCTGGACATGTGGACACTCTCTACGCCGTTCTCCTCTGGAGCTTGTATGTATGGATTTTTGTAGTCGTCTGGATTAGAGTCGCGCTGGTGGCGCTTGAGCTTCTCCATGATGCTGGAGACAAGGTCGTTGTGCGGATGACAGGGTTCTTCTTTCTGTATGACTGATCAGCTCCGCTACGTTTGTGCAGCCTCCAGTACTCACGATACGCTTATATGTACTGCTCATCAGATCATGAACTTCTTGTGGCTTCCTTGAGACGTAGTTTGCAACACGATGTCTAGTCATCCAGGCTGGGGCAAGGCCGACATCATTGCTCACGACTGTGTATGCCCTCACTCCATCGCCATGGCTAATGCTGGGACCAGCAGAATCTTGGTTGCTCTCAAGCTGTGGGTTTTCGTCCTTCATGAATGCGTCATCGAATAAGGAGGTATTGAGTGGTAAGTAGCTAGGCATGCGAAAGTCTGGCAGGTTTAGATTAATCGTCTGCTGATGTAAGGTCCAAGACTGATCTCACCCTGGTTCAGGCTCCAGGTTCTTGGCCTATAGCATCCGAGATCGAGAGCGTCTTCCGAGCGACAGTCGCTCTGGTCTTCGCATTCCATTTGCAGAACTTGATGAAGGTATATGTTCTGGGCGCGCTACTCCATCTTATTTGAGCGGTAGTTTGACGGCGCTTTGTAAGTTTGTTTTACACGAAAGTAAGATTGGAGGGTGGGGTTGATTGAAGGGAAGAATTGAGTGCGAGGAATTGAGTTGAAGGGAGAGTTCAGTTGGGGGAAGAGTCGAGTCGGAGAGTGAGACGAGTTGGAGAAAGATATGGTGCGTCGGCCTCAACAATTACCGGAGTCAACCTTTGGCAAAGAACAATTCATCGCATCGCCAGCCGTTTGGGAGCTCTATAACAATTGTGGGGCAGCCCCCGCCGCACGAAATCTCGCTTCCTGCCCTTGATATATGGATTTGGGAACTCACTTTCCCAGTCGCGCTGCCACAGTGAGTAAAGGAAATTGGGTTTTAGACTAGCGACGTCTTATAGAGGGACTCTGAAACCTCTTCACGCTTCGTTGCTATACTGTTGCATCATAGATTAGTAACTGATAAGCGCACACACACACGCGCGCGCGAATGCGCACCTGCGCTGTTGGGGTTCCGGACGCAATGATTTCTCGATTGCGACTGAACAGCTAACAGGCTGTGACTGGGAATCAGAAGAGCGACAACATAGTAGTAAGCGGAATGTCTTCCTCATCTTCGAGGGAAGAGGGGACATACATTCCAGTGGTTGATATTTTGGTCCCCAAGGGAGCGTTCCTTGCTGACCAACTCTATCATAGGTCTTCTGCCCGGTGCCGCAGTGCTAGACACGTATCGTGTCCATACCACCATCACCGACTCGTAGATGCAGACTCGCGGCGGACAGACTGCCATCGGACCGTACCTGCACAGGCCTTAGTTGTTTGGAATCAAGGTATCCCTCCAAGCTGTGCAAGAGCTTTCAACACCCGAGAAACATATATGACAAGACTGGCGCCTATAGTTCTGGCATTATGCCACTCTAGATATCCATCAGCAAACAAATGAGACTGGAGCATGCATGAAAAGTCGCCAGCTGACATCACTACCAGCGGTCGGACGATGTGAGCCGTACAGTGTGTCAATAAGAGCTGAGGAAGATTATTTATTCTGAGGGAAGCTGAGCCAAATTATCATTAATTCTGTTTGCTCTGTGCTATTGGTTGTTTGAGCTAAACAGCATGTGTAACGCATCGCGTAAAAGCAAGGCCCACCGTGAAAGAAGGCATCGATCCAAGTTGTCCTTATGGAACAGCATTGGTGGCAAAGAAAGCGCAAGTGTTCTTCTCATCATCATGTCCATCTTGACTCCGTGTCTAGCATAGACCATCAGTAAGAGGCCTAGCCACTTGTGCGTTGCTCTTATTGCCACACGCTTGCCCAGATTGTCACGAGTCTTCGTCTACTCCTCCCAAAGCCCATCCCAATCCTCGTTGCCCTCCTCATCCTCGTCTTCGTCCTCACCCTTGTCCTCACCCTTATCCTCACCCTTGTCCTCACCCTTGTCCTCACCCTTGTCCTCATCTTCATCATCATCCTCGGGCTCGACATCACTCTCAGCACTTGGCACGATCATGCCCCACTTTCTTTTAGGATGCGAGGAGGTTCCGGCCTGTTGGGCAGCCTTATCGACTTCACCCAATTTCTTCCGCAAAGAGTGCTTAGTACGGCCCAGATTACCGTACGTCTTCTGGTACTCCAGATAGATCCGATTCCAGTGAGGGATGCCAGCGGAGTCCAGGTATGTTGCTCTCAGACGCTGCACGTGGCGGACCTCCTTTACGTGGGCGATTCAAGGCTTGGTTGGTTGTGGTTGCGGGGGTACTGGGGACGGTACTTGTTGGCGTGGCCGTCGTTGTCGCTTGATCGTTGAAGGGGATACTGGGTGTCGGGCTTGCGGGTGTAGTCGCGACTGTGGGGCGATATTGGGTGTCAATGTCGGAGAATGCGGAGGCGTCTTGGCCCTCAAAATTCCAAGGGTAGGTGAAGGGAGTCGCGGTGAGACCGTCAAGGATCGCGAAGTATTGGCGCCAGAAGTTGTGGTAGAGGAAGTGTGGGCCAAAGGACTACTGGCAAACGGACCGGCGGCAGAAGGAGTGCCAGCAGGAGGACTGTAGATGAAGAGGTCCCTATCAAATAGGGCTCTATTGGTAAGAGTGCTGGACCTAGCCCCACGTCCGCGAAGCTCTGGAAATAACTCCTCGTCATGACCTTGGAGTCCTCCGTCCTCGTAACCATTGGTGTAGGTGACAGAAAGTCGGTCATTGGTACCACTGCCAGGAGTGGTATAATGAGCACTCTCATAAGAGAGGGCTCTAGGCTGCGTGTTAGTCCATACACCGGGATGCTCGGTATAGTGACCACCGGTGATCCACGCCTGTTGACTTTGAGGAACAAGTCCGCCCTCATAGTTGTTGGCGATACGGTGGGTAGGGGAGAACTGCTCGGTGGAAGCTCTGACGGAGGCCGAAGCCCTGCTGTTGAATCGTTGGATTTGAGGCGCAGTAGTGTATGATGTAGTAGCCTGTGCGTTGAGGTCGTTGCCTGTCCTTGAAGTGATCAAATCAGGAGCAGACTGTTCAGTCGAACCATGCTGTGGATGGAATTCGAGGCCCTCATTGTTTCCAACTTCGGCAGTCAAGTTGGGGAAGCCGTCATCGCGGAAGGGGTCGTCGATGAAGTCGGCAAACCAGTTGATAGGGACGCTACCAGTACTGGGCATCGACGCGGAATTACGATTGTCCGGTCGGAAATTGGTTCGGGGAAGATTGGTAAACCCGTCCATCTCTTCGGGGTCGTACCTTTGGTAATCAATATCAATTGTTCTGAGAACACATGCACCTTTCTTAACTCGATGTTAATCACGTTCTGGAGATGAGATCTGGGAAGAGGGTGCTGTGCGCCGATCGCTAATTGCTTTGTTCACAAGTGCCACGTTGTGTGAGAAAGAGTTGCTAAAGCGTCAGGCAGAGCTTTTAAATCCTAGAGATGTCGAGAGTCGCACGCTGACGACGGGTGAAAGTGCCGATCTGGCTAGTCTGGCATCATCCATTAGGGGAATTGATTTTCTCAAGGGGAATGATTTTGTCAAGAGCAAGTCAAGTGAACTTTATGGTCATCTCATCGCCTAGATCATGGAACGTGAGGAAAAAGCCCAAGTCTAAACCTCATAACAACCACCACCACCTACCCTCCGCGACCGTTCTTATGCGAAGACGACTTTCTCATTGTCGACGTCCCCTTTTGCATACCCTCTTCCCGAGACTACTAAGTTCGACGACTGATGTGGGATTTGCCTGCACGAAATGTCCCTTGCCTCTCATTACTTTTCAGCTCAGAACCGCGCGGCAAACGCGCGATGTAGACTCTAGGACAAAAGCCACAGTCCTGCACCTCTTGTGACGTTGTTCGGACAACGAAGAAAGCTTGCCCGCCCACTGCTCCTATACATACGCTCCATCTATCCCAGGGCTGGTGATTTGTGAGCATCCAATAGCCGGGGAAGGATTGACACTCATGGATACTTTTACCAATTGTCTTGATACATGATCCGCTTTATCGTGCTTTGTTGCATCATTGGGGCCAAAGTGTAGCGATGGAAAGGTAATCAGGGAAGAGCAGACTGGGATGGGATCGAGCACTTGTTTCAAAAGCGTGATTCCAGGAAGCCTAGGCCTTTATCAAATCTCAAACGCAACATGACGCCTGTGGTCACTGGTCAGTTCCTGGTCCATGTCTGTGTATCTGCAAGTCTACCTCGGACGATCAGTGAACATCCAGCAAGGAATATGAATGTGGCAGTTCTACTGGTGGTCCTGATCACGGCCCAATACTACAAGAATTTGTCAGGCTGAACCTTGTGATGCACTGGATACACAATTCATAACTTAAGATAGACTTAAGGCTGATAAGCAGGCTGTGATTACGCGGCCTCGTCTTCTGTAGCGGTCTCATGCCGTATACTTCGTTGTAACGACTCATCTGAGTCTTTCTTATCTGCGCCGCAAAGGGCGTGAATACTTCAACACCTGTAATTTCGCTCTCCCCAAGCTCTCGGTTGGACCTTTACGAGCTTTGTTGCCTGGCGAAAAAATTAAGGCGAGAAACGCCATCCCATCGCCCACACCAAAGCTGCAACACCTATACTCTCTGCCCCTGGTAATTCCTTCTGCTCCCTTCGTCTTGCCCAGCAACGTTAGCAGCCTGATCCAGCTTGTAAAGCTTCGTGCGAAGAGATCCCTTGGTGCGGGTAGCGTTGTGGTATCTCTTGCTATAGTGGTGCGTAACAGCCAGCATATCGGTGTCTCCTGCACGGCGATACCGGCGTCTCAGCATTTTGAGGAATGCTACTTGCTCATCTCCAAAGTTGGACCAAGGTGCAGCACGAGTGTAGATCTTTGGTGAAGCCATGGTACCGGCGTTTCCACTTATTTGTCCAGATGCAGGCTCCTCAGCGATATGTATGGGAGACGTAGGGAAGTGAGCGATCGGTGTAGTGTTCTCAGCTGTCCAGCGGTGGGGATATGTCTGCTGAGTGCAGACAACGAATCTGAAGTATGCATCGCGACTGCCTTCAGCATCGCCCTGGACGGTATGTTGAGGAGAACTGAAGCTCAAGTCCTGAGTCCCAGACAAATTGCTATGATGGTCTGGTCCTAGTATTCCTGCCTCGTAATGCATGACATCCTGCTGACGTTAGCCCTATTTCTCAGTAAATGTTCTGATGCGCTTACGTCGTGGTACTCGGACACTCTAGCAGAGACCTGAGAGATATACTCTTGTTTGGGCATTTCATTGTTGATGTCGCTCATTTCAGAAAGGTTGCTCGAAGGTTCAATCGTGCCGTTATAACTAGTGGCATTGGTGTAGTCCTCACCGGGAGGAGCCGGGATTGTGTGATTCCTGGGTAAGTCGTGAGATGTGGTCGTGTCCGAGGAGTTGAGAAGATGACGTGACTCGCTCAAGTTATCAAACTCGAGTGCTGAAATAAGTGGAGTATTTGGTGGAGAGACACTCCTACTGGGTTCGAGCCCGATCTGAAGTAGTGTTAGCGGATTCTTCGTGGAAGATGAAACGTGCTTACAGAACTTCGATACAGGGGTTAACTCGTCAGTTGCATTGATGTCCTCCGTCAAGGCCCAACAAAATCAGTGGGAAGATCAATAAATCAGTTTTTCAATGCGCAAATTACCTCGTGACCTTCGGCATAGTTAACAAAATATGAATCATCGTCCACGAAATTGGATTGGCAGTCGTCTGGCACGAACGAAGGATACTTTACGGGATTCATGGCGTCGGATGGAAGTAAATTTGGTGTTTACGGTCCTTGTGATGATCCTACAATTTCGGAGTCGATGACTGTGTAGTCTGCTAAGTATTGGCATCAAGCCTCGCTTTCCGTAAACATTCTGTGGAAACACGGTCACTGGGTGAATTTCATTGCCCACCCTCTTGGCTCCCCCTCCACTTCACTGTGCCCAATGGAGCTCACATTCACGGATCTGCGAAGGCAATCGCGTCTCGGACTTTTGCAATTGGCGACGCCGTCGGAGTCTTCTCTATCCCAATGTCGAAGTACAAGCATTAGTATTTATCTCTACAGATGGTACCAAGACAGAAGACCAAACATGGTTCAGGATGAAGAAATAGCAAGACACCTCAGTACTTAAACCATATGTGATGAAAGTGGAGGAAAAGCTGACAATGGAAATTATGCGTCAATTCGATAATTACAACCTCTATACTATAGTTCTTCCCATCTATCATATCTATATCCTGGTGGTATCGCCTGCTCTATTCTAAACCACCACTGAGCACGCACTACGGTCGCTGCACTTGTGGCTAGCACCTCTAGGAAGGTGCTTGATGCAGTACTCTTTGAGAGCGCGCCTGGCCCTCTCGCCCTTATTTCTGTAGCACACAGAAGCCAGCTTGGCGCAAGACGACAGGGAAGAAGTTTTAAGATACTTACAAGTTCTTGGCCGGCTCATAAGTGTAGTCTTGCGGATCGGGATAATCATCCCACTTGACCCAAAACACAAGACTAGTACCCTTTCATGCCTTGATAATCTGATGCCCCATTATCTCTTGCACCGAGTAAGTGCCAGATCCATCAGGGTGAAGTCCTTCATAGAAGGCCTTCTCATTTTCAGTCTCCGATCCATCCTCATCAATGACATCGTTGAGCATATCAAGGACTCTCTGCATAGCCTTGTTGTTCTTGGCCGACCGCTTGCTCGAGCTTTTCTGGTTCGATTTCCGGATGCTCGCATTGCGAACTATAGGCCGAGACGTCTGTTTGGTGACCTTATCTGTATTCATGACGAGTACGGCCAGTACCCTTGTCCGCGCTTCTACATAACCATAGTCAGAATCTTCATGTCTCGATGTTATGACTTTTGTGATCGACTTACTTGTGCAAATAGCATGTAATGGTTTCATATATTGGCGTGGAAGACTCGTCTTATACTCAACAGTATAGAGCGCTAGAGACAGATATTCGGTTTCCTTGGAGACTTGGGCAATGCTTGAGCAGTCGAGTTGATATAAAGGTAACAAGCAGAAGAGTAATGCTGCAGCCCTTTATACATCTTTCAATCTTTTCACCAGTTCCACATATCAGGTCTTGCATAGGGAATGGTATGGAGTGATTCATCCCAGTTCGAATTTTGCAATCACCTTTTGACATGGTGAAAGGAATAGGTTGCGGTGGTGGTCCTGGGAGCATGTTCAGAAATATACTCAGAGTTGGTATATGCCTCGTAGCAGTAGTTCTCGTGGCCCATAGCATATAAGTAGCCGGGGAAGGGTATATCAAGTATAATGGCCTTGAACCAACATGATATGTCAACCAAAGGCCTCCTTGCAGATCCTTTTTTCCAATTGAATGGGATTATATGGAAGGCATTAGTTTCGATACGATGTGGGACGTCCGCTATAATATAGTATGCAAGGATAAAGCGCCTGCTATCGATATCATAGCACACAGGTCTCCTATGTATATACACAAATACGTCTTTTGTGGCTCAAATGCATTGTCGTCTTATTCTTCAGGACACTTTATAGTGTACCTAAGTCTTAGTTGTTCTGCAGATCCAGAAGATCTATACCCAACACTCTCTGCTGGCACAATAAATTAGACCCTGCAGTCAAAAGAATCCTGTAGTCCGTCTGCTTTCGTGGTGTTGCCAAAATCTCATCTGTTTCATGATAAGTCCTTTGCTCTCATGAATCTTGCCCCCATTGAATTGCTCAAACGCTGACTTCCGAAAACAGTAAAAAGAACAAAGAACCCAGTTGGCACAAGACATCACATCAAGATAAACTCCATATCCATTCAGAACAAAAAGCACAAATTATCAAAGACCACAGCGCTATAGCTCTTCTCTAATTCGTAAAATATCGTCGGAGTGGCCAGTATCGCTGCACGGTACGAAAAGCATGCTTAAATCCACAAGCGTAAAAGCAGCCACAAAACACACCCACCATTCCCACCCTACAAACTATTCCAAGACTTACCAACATGTTCCAAGCCTTCATATCCCTCTTCTCGACACCAGCGCTTCACCAAATGCCTCCTCACCACAGTGCCTTGTTCCCTACAAACCATCACCTACGAGATCAACGCCAGACTTTGCCACCGCTTCTTCAACAACGAAGATCGCTGCAAAGGCGACCTCAGCTAAGACAGTTCCAGGCAGCAACGACAGCAAGGTAGGCACAACATTATGTTTGGCCGGCGCCACGAGGAATCGTGAGTCTGGGGTGCTCAAGATCGATCCGAGACAATCCGAGACATGGCGAGGAACGTATTGCTTGACTGGATCGCGATGGATATGGGAGAGGAAGAGTGGGAGTGATGGGCAGCAGGTCAGCTCTTGGAGGGAGGTAGTGGATGGTTAGGAATGAAGGGTGGACGAGATATGCAAGACGAAGAAAGAAGCTGCCAGCCTCGGGTACCAAAGCATTATAATGGATCCAAAGATATGTATACTGCTGCTGTGTCTCCCTATGCCATGACCACACTGTTTTGGTCGAAATCCACTGGCCTCAAGAATCCTCCATTTTTCCAAGTCAATGCTATGCTTGTCCAAGAGATATTCTTGCTAGTCCCACGAGCTGCTCGCGACCTGCATGGAGATATAGCCCCGATGATTTTGTTCCACCTCTCATTCCCTCAGTCCGTCTCTAGAGTGCCATCAATCACGATTTAGCGCATCACGGAATCATGAAGTCGTCATCAAAGTTTTCTTAGCCGAAGGCGAAATCTGACAGCGGTTCGTGGCTCAAGAAGTCCGCTGTAAAATTGTCCCATTCAGCGTCAAAAAGTCCAGGCTCACTCAGAGGATCGAAAGTCGGAACGTAGTCGATACTTGGCTCATAAGCAAAGTTGCCAGGCTCGGCTCCAAAAGAAATTAGCTGGGTCAAATGCCCTGGGGAGACAGAGTCATTCAAAACATGATCAGTGGAGTGAGTCTCGGTCTCGTGGCGATCCAATTCGTTGAAATTGCCACTGCGAGCATCGGCATGTGTGATGTCGTCCATCAGAATACCGACCACTTCACGGTAGTTGTCTGGATCCGGGTTGTCAGGCTGCAAGAGCTGTGGCTGGTATGTGTATTGATCCTGACCACTGCCTGAAATGTTGTTGTAGCTCACGGGAAATTTAGGCAGCCTGGAGACGCTGCCGTGAGTATGAATATGGGCATCGGAAGCGGCTGCTTCATGGAGCTGTTCATCAAGCTTGTATGTTGAAGCGGTATTGTAGAGTATGGACGCTTCAGAAAGGTTGTACGTTGGCGAAGTGGAAGGCTCAAACTGGTCATTTTCGTCGGCGTAGTCCGTGTGGGTATAGTTCTGGCTGGTATAATGCATCATATCGCGGCCTAGGACTATCTCGCTTCCTGGATTGGTTATGGTAGTCTTTGGCGAACGGGGGGTATGCGTGCTCAAAATCGGCTTCATGTCCCGATACTTGATGAGACCAGAATGGGCCGAAGCAGATAAGATCTTGCCAAGTGCGGCGAAGACCTTTCCACCGTCCTCATCACTAATGTTTAGATCCGAAGAAGCCGTGTCGCGAATGCTGATTTTATTCTCGGCCCTCTTAGCGTTAAAGGCGGTACGCAAAATTGTAGGATCAAGGTCGTGTTCGTCGGCGAGATATTTACACGCAACGCCGATTCTCTTGGTGATGGCACTCAAGGCGGTATAAGGCTCTTTTCCTTTATTGCGGCGGATAGCGTTCAAACGCTGAAAAATGTCATTGTTACCGAACCAGACTGCGACGCGAAGAAGATTGTTGTAGTGAAGAGTATCGCCTTTCTCATCCAGGATTTGGGTTGGTGTGCGAGAAGCAGGAAACTCGTTGTGGAGCTCTTGTATCTGAGAAGCTGTCTTTCGCTTCTTGCGAATAGTATCATCCAGCGTCGCTTCAGCATTCGCTTTGCGCTTCGTTGACGTAGACCTAGGGCGAGAAACACTTTCTCTTGGAGGTATGGAGAGTGGGCGAGCGCGACGGTCGAGGTGTTGCGAAGGTGATATAATTGGAGTGACATCATTTGTTTGCTGCAAGAGGACCTCACTCGTTCGATTGTCTTGCACCATGAAAGCCTCTTCAGAGCACAGGCCGAACCATTCATTGGTACCATTTACCATTGAAAGATTTGGCCCAAAGTACAGCCAGGCAGTACCAGTCGCATCTGGAATGTTCATTGGGTAGATGCGAGCATGAAATACGCCGTTCTGAAAAGTCAGTAATCCAAGTTGGTAAAATACCTTCTTTTCGCCATCTTTGTTGTCCCGCGAGGCTAGCAGACGAAGGAGAGCGGTCATGCTATTCAGGTCTAGACAGGCTGCCGTCGGCGGGAGAGGGGTACCCGCTTTCAATGCAACCGTCTTTAACAGGTATTCATGCCTTGGGCTTCGATGAAATGTACACAAGTCCAGTGCTGATGGACATTTGTTGGGGAGGTTTATATCAAAGTAAAGTTGGCGCAACGCAATCTGAAGCGGCAGGTATGCATTGTATGGGTCATTCGTGGATATTATCTGTACTTTGGCCATACTAGACATAGCGAGGGCAAAACTCTCTAGAGCCGACATGTGCCCAGCGATCGCAACATCCTGAGAGTTGGTGTCAATAAAGCTTGGGAACTGTTTGATCGTCTCAATGGCATCTTCTAAAGATGGCCGGGGTATATTTTGAGAGGCGTGTTCGAAGGCGTGTAGTTGAGGCCGATGGTCATCTTTGGTCCATGTATCTTGCTGTTCCTTATGATTGCCAATGTCAGAGCCGTGGTGGTCCGGTAGGTTCGCATATCCACGCTCGTCAAGAAAGGGATCATACAGACCCGCGACGATATCCGAAGGAAGATTGTGATCCTCGCCATCATTGTCGCCCTCGAAATATGACTCGACATTGTAATCCATATCAGCAGGCCCATCGTGGTTGGGGAAGAGGAAACTGTCGTAACCCGAAGCCACCTCTTGAGACAACACCGAGCTTAGCAGATCGTTTTCATAAAATGACATGATTGTGTGTACAAAGAGCCTCAAGAGACCGTTGTACGTGGAAGCTTTAAAGGTGCGAAAGAAGGAAACGCAGATCAGCTGAACGAGAGAAACAACAACACATTTATTGAGAGCCAACAACCTATTCCTACAACACTATACAGGTGCTGCAAGACAATTGTATTGTATGAGCTCGTTTTGGAGTCTGCGTTCAACTGAGACATGCCGCTGTGTCTCAAGTAGTGTTGCGTCAAAAGTGAGCTCTTGAGTTGCATGTGAGACATGCGCTTCAAAATGATGGAAGTCGCGTGCAAAGTCTTGATTGATAGTGTGCTAGGGCGGACGTACCATTGTGTAATGCCCGGACTCTTGCGTTTCATCAGGTTCTCGGGAGCCACGTTAAGTCTGAGCTCTAAAGCCCGGATATCAACCCTTTGCACGTTTGCAGTTTCCCAAGTCTTCCATCATGTGCTACGTGTCGAGCATTCGGTTGTGTTCTATTGAGGTGTCTCGAACGAATAGAAAGAAGGTACCTCCTCTGTCAAGACATGCTCCAATACGCACGCGGAGAAGCTCGAACTTGTTCACCGACTGTTTCCCATACACCATGGCCATGCTGGTATGCATAGTCCAGCCGAGCAAGAACTTCTGCAAAGCCGTCAATATAAAATTTTGCACGGCTAGAGACCTCATCTCCTTCTCGAAATGGTCCATTCAGCAGACTCGCCGCCACTTGGCGTGCTTTTGATATCTGTGCAAGAAAATGAGCCAGTCTGTCCAAAGAGCTGCGCTAGCAGATACCTACAACAAAGTAGCCATTGGGCTCAAGATTAACCTGAGAAATATTGGTAAGGATGTGTAGTAGCTGTCGGCTGATGTCTTCTCGCATTTCCCAGATACTTTCTACGTCCGAAGAGCTTCTCGTGTGTTGCCCCCATGAAGTCGTCGTAATGAATCGCTCCAATAATACACTCTGAGCCCAGAGATGAGTTGCGTGTATGTTCGCCCTCATACCTTCATATTGCGAGAATAGAACCGCTTCCGACGAAGCTGAGTGTTTGGAGCTTGGCCATTTTCCAAGTTCGGCCGGAAGGTCGCTGACGACTTCTTTCACCTTCCTTAGTCTTGCCTGAACGAGTTCTGAGATTGCTGCAGGCTGAACGTGGCGTCCACATCTACACGTTCCCAAGACTGTACGAGGGTTGACGACGGTTTCGTCACACGATATCAGAGGTAAAGAATGGTCTCTGATTATACTGACCAAGCAATTGCTGATGCGAGTGAGTGCATTGAAACCTGCCACAAGTGGCGTTTTCCCAGGCGGTTGCAGAAAAATTCCATCCCGTGTGATGTACTCGTCATCGACTTCCAATGGCATGAGGAGGTCGGCATCAGCAGTCTCGAACATAAAACGATCCGCAAGCGAGTCCCACTGTATCTGATGTGCTCGGACATGTCTAGACCATCTCGGTCAGTCATATAGTGTTGCTGCCCGGGTGAGCATTACTGACGAAAAGGTAGTAAAGTTGAGCCAGAAGGCTTTTTTCCTAAGCTGAGCCTCAATATTATCGAGACCTACATAGCTCGATATTCGTGGCAAGCCTAATTCTGTACATATGACATCTGCCTCTGCAATCTGTATCTTGGCCCGAGGAAGATGGCGCAAGTGCGCGTTCGTCATAGACATCAGGTAAGATATGGCCCATTTCTCATGAGTAAGCTTGTCAAAATAATCCACAGGTCGCGCTTGCATGATCATGCTGTGGATGTGTTCAATGGCTTCTTGCCTGTTTGCAAATTCAAGCGATCCATCAATACCATTATACTCATCCAGCTTACGAGGTAAGATGGCCAGGACCAGCGCAGATATGGCGAAGCAGAATGATAGAAAGGTCTGAGAATGCATATAACGCTCTTCGTGTAGGTGAGCTAGAAATGTCGGACAATGTACTACGGGTACTAACGGGTAGATTCTCTCTAGATAATCCCTCATAATGGCCTCAAATACGGCCTTGGAGCATAGACGTTGGATGGTGGGAGTGAAAACGCCGGGTGAGGTGGATGGCACGGACTGCGAATCCTCTGAACCGGCGATCGCGGCATCGATCATTCCACGGCGCCTAAAGAACAAATCTTAGACGCGCGAAGCACAAGATGAAGGGAGGTGTCAACTGACCGCTTAGGAGGTGGGCCACGCCTTTTGACTGGCATCTCAAAAGTGCAATCCAGGTTACCCGTGAAGCATGGATTGCACATGTTCGTCGCAGATGCGTCATCGCAAGGTCTGCACTTGATCTTTCTCAGACGACATGTATCGCAGGCTTTTTGCGCCCGTGTTCTCGGGCTTTCTGTCATCGTGCAGTCTGGATAACGACATATGATCAAGTGTAAGTGATTGAGGAGAATGAAAGTGCAGTCAGTCCACCATAAGCTGAGACAGCTCTACAAAGCCTATTTCGCCCCCCTATGTCGCGAAGCGGGGCAGGACTTGGCAGTAAGCTGTCGCAGATGCGCAATGAAAGGGCGACCCTGTCCATATTCCACCAGACGTCGACATGTATCCGTCTCTCATTTGAGGAAGAGGAAAAACGACATCGATAATTTTTTATCGATATTCATCATTTTATTGGCTGATTCATCTACAAGTCGACTCGACGAGTCGGACTATCCAACTCCCGTCGATTTTAGTCGAGGGAAAGGGTGCCGCCCGACTGTTCTAACAACGCTGTTGCCATAGTCATACTAGCGTCGTCCCTAAAAGGACAGAACGCTGCCACAGCAGTGCAGAGAAGAGCTAGGAACACTAGACAGAGCAGAGGGCTGATCCAGCCTATTCGCTCCCCTAATCTAAGTGACAATGCCGTCTTTACAGAAGACATAATGAAATGTCTTATTGAAGGAGCAGTAAACGCCTAGAACGACAAAATCAATACTTAGAACAACTTAGTTAACAAACTGCTTAAGCAGATCCAAATTTAGAACAAGACCCTCTATTAGGAGAACATCACCCTACTAGCAACACTCAACGTTAGCACAGAAAAAAATAACAAGCTTATTAAGAAAATTAACAAATTCAAAAAGAAACTTAAAGCTGTAAACGCTAATATAAAGGTTCTTAACACTAAAGTTAGAACTATTAGAACTAATGTTAATGTAATAAAAACAGAGCTTTTAAGACTGAGACTGTTCTTAGTCTCCTTTCTAGCTAACCCTAATACAGCAGCGTCCCTTTCTATAACCTATATAATAGCAGTCTCCTTAAGCGAAATCAATCCCTCTTCTTTAGCAATTTAGCTATACTAAAAAATATCCTTTTTATTAACGCTAATAATTTTAAAAGGACTACGCTAGCTTTTAAAAGCTACTATAAATTTAAAACATATTTTTATAAAATAACTTAAGGTTTTTAAAAATAGAGCTATTATTAAAGCCTGTATTTAAAAAGCTATTAAAGCCTAGCTTAAAACTAAATATATTGCTATTAAAGGGATCCAAATTAAGCTATAAATAATCTAAGTTATTATAGCAAATAATTATAAAATAGCAAACCTTTATTTAAATAATAAATAGATTTATAAAGTATTTGCTAATATAAGGGTTAGAAATGAAGACTAGTTTCTAATTAAAGTAGACAATATTAGAAAAGACTTTATCCTTATATTAGGAATATAGAAAATTAAACTGACTTTTAAAGCTAAGTTTAATATAATTAATAGATTTATTAAAATTATATAAGCAAATTAGATTTCTAAAAGAGAGAAATATATAGGATTAATAATTATCCACCTAGCTAGTAAAGATAATACTATAAAAGCCCTTTTTAAGAGAATAGTTAAAGTAGATAGCTTAATCTCTTTTATTAATAAATATTAGAAAATAATCCAATTTTAGCAATGCTATAATTATTATAAATATAGTTACTAAATAGCAAAATGCATTAAGAAAACTAAATACAGTAAATATATAGGACTATATATAGTAAATAAATGCGAAGCCTCTAATTCTATATATATAGCATATAAAGGACTATATATAGCTAAAGACAATAGCTGCTTTACTTATTATAAAGAGCTTAATAAGCTCTATAATAGAAAGGGACTAAACCCTATTATAAAAACGGATAATAGAGGTAAATAGCAAATTGTCATATTTTACTATAATTATAAAGAAGTCACTATAAGCAACGCTTAATAAAAGATACCTAAGTTATTTTAGCAAATGTGAATAAATAGTTAGTAGCCTAATTAAGCATATTTAATAACTGCTTTTTTAAAAACTATTTAGCAATGCTTATTATTAAATTAAATATCCTTAGCATTAATAACAAACTAGTTATTTACTAATATAAATACTGGAATGCCTTAATACCCTTTATAAAGCAGGCAGGCCTGCTTTATAAAGTATTTTAATCATTCTTTTTCATTTATAAAGATACTCTCTTAATATAGATACTAATAGACTTATTAGATATAACAGCTGTAGTTATTGCTATAAGGGTAGGACCCCTCTTCCTTATATTAATATACATCCTAGGTAAAAACTGATATTCCTATTCTAAATAAGACCTATATAAAAGCGCTATAGTAAGGCTTTTAGCATTTAGTTACTTTATTAATATAGCAAAGTTAAAATACAGAGAGACCCTCCCTATTATTATAAAAGGAGACTTTAACTAATATAACCTAGTATAAAGCAATTATAATATTCCTTAGACTTAATATTTTAGTAAAAGGGAACCTATTCTTTAATGGATTTATAAACACAATATATTCTTAGCATTTTTATAAAGCATAATTATATATTTAAAAAAGCACTTTAGAACAATTATAAACCTTATATTAGTCTTTTAATTCCTTTAGTTCCAAATTGTTTAATGTAATCTATATTTTACCTAATATAGCTCTAATTATAAGGCTATTATTCTATGCTTTACATACTAAAGAGTAAAGCTAATAAGTAAAGTAAGATACAACTTTAGAAAAACAGATTAAGCTAAAATTAGCAAAGCTATTAAAATATAAATATTAGTAATACTAAACCCTAAAATAAGCGAAAATATAGATAGCAGTATTAGACTTCTAAAACACAATTAGGAAATGCATTTGTAAGTATTACCCTTTTATAAATTTATCCCTATATATAAAAACATAATAGAATAATAAATTAACAAAGCTACGCAATATATATATAAAATATAAAAACTAGGATACGTACTTTTAAAGGGCAGAGCTTAATAGAATAGAAAGCAAAATTAGAGCTAGGAGAACACAATATAGATTTTATATAGTAATTAGAGTAAAGAAACGCTCCTATTAAAATGAATTCTTAGCAAAATCTAACAATATCTAGAAAGCTACTAAATACCTAGACCTATAGCTTATAGCTTTTAGCGCTATTCCTCTCTTAATTATAGATAGAGGGGGATAGGAAATAAAAATTATAAAAGACTGTAAAAAAGCAGCTACTTTAATTTTTACATTCTTCCTACCTATCCTAGATAGATAGCGTAAAGACCCGGATAGGAAAGTTAATACTAATTTTAAAGACTTAGATATTATAATAAATAAGATTGCAGCAGCCTTATTTAAAATAAGTTTATTTAAAGCACTAAGGATTAATAGTATTCCTAACGCTGTATAAAAGAAAATATAGAAGTTAACTATATAGTTAATTACTAGGATATTCAATGCTTTATACTAGCTAGAGTATATACCTTAAATATAGAAAACAGTATATATCCTTTTATTATAGAAATTAGGAAAACTAGACTATTGCGTATTAAAAGTATATAGGCCTATCTCCCTCCTTTTAACTCTTAGTAAGCTTATAAAACTAGTCTTAGCTTAAAGGCTATTATACTAGGCTAAGACCTTTGACCTCCTATTAGCCACCTAGTTTAGAGCAAAGCTAAGGAGGTTATATAACTAAGCCTTACTTCTCCTTATTAAGAAAATCTATAAAGCATAATAATAAAAGAAGATCCTCTTCTTTATCAGTTTTAATATTAAAGGAGCGTATAATAAAGTACCTAAACTAATTATATATAGCTGCTTATATATAAAAGGCATCCTAAAAAGAATGATAAACTAGGTTAACTTATTCCTATATAGCTGTAGCGCTATAATAGTAATAAATAGATGCAAATTAGATATATTTCTATTAGCTAAAGTAGGATTCTTATAAAGATCTATATTAGCTTTTATACTATATATCTTCTTTAATACGTTCCTTATAAAGAAAGAAGTTAATAATAAGAGAGGTAATATAGGATTTATTAATAACTACTTCTAATAGGCTATATTAAACTCTATTAAACAGAATATAGCAATACTTAATAGGAAAGTGGTTCTATAAGCCCTTTAATAAGTAAAAGATAGTAAAGCTATATTTAAAAGTAATAAAATAATCCTTATATACTTCTTTTAAAACTTAAAGAAGCTAATAAACGTATCTACCTCTTTTTAAGTAGGACAATATAAAGTCTAGCCCTTTATAAAGGAACGTATCCTTAATATAATCTTTAACGCAAAGCTTTATTTTAAAAATCATTTTATTAAAATGAAATTTAAAAGTTAGAAAAGCGCTAGCTAGCTTAAAAAACTTAAATATATTATATTAAAAGTAGCGTGCTAATTATACTTAATAATAATAGCGTTTAAAATAGACTATATAGCCTTAATCTAATACGCACAGTTTATAAAAAGCAAAGCTAATAATAATATAAATAAGATATTTAATTTAATTTATAGAATTAGAGCTTAGGCTATAGTGAAAAGCTTTAAAACAGTTTTAATAAAAATAGTAAATATAGAGGCAACTTTCCTTTTCCCTTATTTCTATTTCTAACTGAAAATTAGTAAATTATAAATAGGACTACATTCCCTTTTAGACTCTAATCCTATTAAGATATATATAAAAAAGCTCTAAATAGTAAGTAGTTTAAAAATATTTGCCTCACTTTTTTAAAAGATTAAATTAGTATTAAGACGCCTAGATAAATTAATTAAAATCATTTTAATATAGAATACGCTACTATAAGGAAAAGCAGAAGTACAATTTGAAAATAGAATAGACATTTTAAATACTGCACTTAGAAGGTATTAATTTATAAAACCAGAATAGATAAATGTTTTTGCTAATAGCTTAATAGCTAATAGTAAAGCAAGTATAGAATTAGCTACATATAATAACTGCTTAACCCTATTTATAATATAATCCAGCTTTATATATAATAATAACTATATTAATAGCATATTAATAGAGCTAGCAGCTATCTATATAGTAACTATACTAATTAACATATATTTAGAGGATGTAGACATTCAACTACTTAACACCTTCTAGGCCACTATCTAGTTAGATAGCAAAAAGGCTGTAAGCTATATTGAAAACAATCTAACCTCAGTTGCCTAGAGTATCTAAGTATATATAGATCACTAAGCCAAACTGGGCTGCCAGATCCTTATTAAATGGATCCTAAAGATAGCAAAGATTCTAAGCCACATAGTTACTAATAAAGAAGCTAAAGTATTAACTACATTTGTTAATATAATAGTTAGCTATAAACTCAATATACTAGATAGTATAGCTAAAGGGTAAAAGACAATTAAAGAAGCTATTATCTATTAAGCCTACTAACACTAATAGAATATAGGAAGAAGCCTAAAAATAATAGATAGTGCTATTTCTAAAAAGCATATATTAGCTCTATATAATAGTCTAAATAAAAAAGAGGCGTTTATATTAATATAGCTTTATATAGGTTATTTGCGCTTTAATAGATTCTTATATAAAATCAATATTATAAATATAAACTAGTGCAAATATAAATAAGGCTTAGAGACTATTTACCACTTTCTAATACTCTGCCTTTATTATAATAGTTAACGCAGATTACTTACTAATAAACTTAAACTATAATACAGTAATGTATTATATATAGTAAAAAGTAGAGATATATATGCTCCTATTAATAGGTAGCATAGGGATAAGCTAATAGAGAAATGGAAGCCCGACTTTAGCATAGTTAAAGAAACTATCTATTTTATGCTCGACTTAGGTCGACTCAATTATAAAAAGGAGAGAAGGATAGAGGATACAATGGAGGAAGAGTTAGAGACTTTGAACAGAAGGGAATCTAAAGAGACAGATAAGGAAAAGGAAGAGGAGTAATCCTATATAATACTAGATAGAGCCAATACACTATAAAACAAAAACACCCTTTAGAAAGCACTACTATCAGTTTGGGCTATAGAATGGAGTAAGGATTTTATTAAAAATACTAGATACATACTAGCGTCAGCTCGTTAGGGCTCATGCAACTAAGATGTCGCGCATAGCCAATTGAGAAAATCAAATCAAATCAAATCAAATCCGTCTCTCATTTTCGCAGATCGGCAGAAGCACTTATAGACGACGTGGCATTATGTCTACTTCTTGTCTGTCTTTCAGTATTCTGAGTCTGGTCACAAGCGACATGCACCCATATTCCATGTTTTCCTTTGGTCAAATCGCATATCCGAAGTACTTTGCTGAGGCTTAGTGTCCGCAAGGGCCGAAGCACTAGTCAAACTTTTAGATGTTCAGTTAGAGGTACCTAATTAAGTGAAGAGCTGAGGATATTCCTTCAAGCATGAAACTATATCTTAAAGTCTTTCTTCACATTGAACATCTTGTGAAGAACATGGGCGGCTCGGCGAGACCAGTATTACGCAGATGATGAAGCAGACTGTCAAGCAGCAAAGAACAGACATCATACCAACCTCGTAATCATAACCTCATTGGTCTAGATGTCCCATCGGTTGTCTACGGAGCAAAATAATAGTCCTCCGCGATAGTAAACTTGGAAGAGCCCTTGACGTCTTTCTTCGCCGCTGACGATGCAACCTCGACAATGTACTCGCCAGCTGCCACAAGCCATTGGTCTTTGGACTCATCAAATTCAGCGAATACCTCAGAGCCAAAGGATACCGAGGCAGTCTTGATCTCCTTTGGTTCAAGAGCGACCTTCGTAAAGCCAACAAGCTTCCTTTGCGTTTTCTCCCCGGTAGACCTTGCTGGTGGGGTCACATAGACTTGGACAACTTCGCTACCCGCAATCGCACCAGTGTTGGCTACAACCGCGGACGCAACGAATGTGCTACTTGATGGTGAAGGCTTTACTGACTCACCCCATGAGAACTTGGTGTTTCCGATTCCGAAAGTCGTGTATGACAAGCCAAAGCCGAAAGGAAAGAGGACAGTCTCGGGATGGTGGTCGTAGTGTCGGTAGCCAATGAAGCTACCCTCGGCGTAGTTGACCTGAAGCTTTTTCATATCACCAGGGAAGTTGCCGTAAGCAGGAGTGTCCTCCAGACTACGAGGGAAGGTCGCTGGAAGACGACCGCCTGGATTCACAGCTCCAGTAAGCACATCGATAATAGCGTTACCGGCTTCCTGTCCTGGATACCATGTTTGGACCACTGCTTTGACCTTGGACAGCCATGGCATGGCAATTGCCACTCCGGTAGAATTTACTACAATGGTGTTAGGGTTGACATCGGAGACAGCGTCAATGAGTCGATCTTGGGAACCATCGGCTGGAAGATTAAGACTTTCCATGTCACGTCCCTCGGTCTCCCAAGCATTAGTGTTGCCGACAAAAATAAGCGCCGTCTCAGCAGATCTGGCGGCCTCAACAGCGGGCTGCAGAACGTCTTGTTCAAATTCTTGCTGTTCCATGAATCCGAGGGCGACGCCCAAGATACCCTCAAGCAGAGCAAAGCCTCCATCATTACCTGCAGGCGCTTTGGAGTCAACCCTGATCTTGTACTCCTTGCCTAGCTCGAATTGGAAGCGTCCTTTTATTCCAACGACACCTCCTAGCAAGAATGCCATTGCATCAGGGCCGTCATGAGGGATATCCAAGATCTCTTCATCGTTGATGAAGAGCTTCACAGGCCCAATGGAGCTTAACTCGAGATAGTGTTTCCCACTGACCCCGGGCTTGTAGGTGCACTCCAGAGTGACTGCACTGAAACGCTCTTGGATACTTAAAAAAGTGGAAGCGGCAACATTGGTAGTACCAAGAACAACGCTCGCATCGGTTGGACTGTACTTTGTGAGGGTGAGACCGGGCTTGCCTTCCAGATCTACGACATTACTCGAGATTGGTGGAAGAGTGCGGAGAAGGCGAGCTCCCTCAGAATGAAGCAGCTCGGCCTCACCGAAGGCCTTCTCCAATGCTTCGTATGGCGTAACTTTATAATGAGCATTGACCGAGGCAGATCCTCCGCCATGAGCAAGACACTGTTTTGCCAGACCAAGGACTGCAATCCTTTTCAGGGACTCTTTCCGCAGAGGTAAGATGTTCCCCTCGTTCTTCAATAAGACAATTCCCTGTGCACCGGCTTGACGTATGAGTTTCGAGTGTTCGGGATTGACGATGGCTTGCTCGGGCGGTGTTTCTGGGTGATCAAATTTGCCGGTGATGACCAGCAGGTTGAGGATCTCCTGAACGCGCTCATTGATAGTCACCTCCGTAAGTGTGCCAGCTTTAATAGCGGCCTTGACGGCCTCTTGCTTGAACTGTTTTGCAGGACCTGGCATCTCCAAGGCAAGCCCCGCATTCAACGATTCAGAAACGGAGTTGGTACCACCCCAGTCAGACATGATTAAGCCTTTCCAGCCCCAATCGCCTTTGAGAACATTTTTCAACAAGTATTCATTCATATCCGAATGTGTACCGTTGACCAAGTTGTAGCTAGTCATGACCGCCCAAGGTTTGGCTTCCTTGATTGCGATTTCGAATGGCTTCAAGTATATCTCTCTGCAGATAGTTAGCCATGTTATACAGCCAGGCGTAGCGTCAAATCACCTTAATGCTTTCTTGCTGATGTTCGCATTCATTGTGAAACGATTGGTCTCTAATTAGAAGATATCAGCTTAAATCTGTAGTTCCGATCAAGAAGCTTTGTGATAATTACCTTGCTCATTGGCTGCAAAGTGCTTGATGGTAGCGCCAACACCGTTCTCTTGAAGCCCTTGAATATACTGACTGGCGAGTTTCCCGGCAAGCAAGGGGTCTTCAGAGAAAGACTCAAAATTACGACCACCTAGCGGATGGCGGTGGGGGCATACAGTTGGTGCCAGGCTAATCAAGATCAGATGGACTATCTGGTAGGCATAATTCGAAGGCAGATCTCACAGCACGCGGGCACCCTTGGTCAAGGTCTCTTCGGCCAGAGCCTTGCCAATTTTGCGGGCGAGACCGACATCAAATGTGGCAGCAAGCGATACGGATGCAGGGAAGCAGGCAGCAGTGGTGCCGTCTCGAAAAGCTCCTCCACGAGCACCGTTGGGACCATCGGACGTCTGTTCATTCTGAGTTTGGCTTCAGCTTAGGAAGCAGACTCATGCCTACCTTCAAGGATGGAACACCAAGTCTCGTGATTTCTTGCGTTTCCCAAAAGTTCTTTCCGGCCAAAAGACTGATCTGTCACATTGCTTTAGTGCTTAGATTGCCAACCATTTCAAAGTGCTTACCTTTTCCTCCAGTGTCAACTGGGAGATGATGCCAGGGACGTCAACATTGACCCCCATTCTCGAAGGAGAGCGAGTATCAGATAAATGCTAGTGGTGTAACTTCAGCGCCGGAGCTAGCGGAAATAAATCACTCAAGGTAGACTGAGAAGCGTAGAGAACAATGGGAAAGGTGTGATGTGAGATGTCATGGATTCACGGTGCGGGTCTACCGCTACGTTATGTAATCCTACGATAGCCGGAGCTGGTACCCGGTCTATCTATACGAGCCCCCAGTCGCGCAATCAGAGATGAGCACGCCGTGATGGAGGCACAGTTCCACAGGAATCGGAACGAAGTCGGCAGCGTCGGGGCTTTCACGGTATGACGCAATGTCATGGATTTTAGCCTAAGGTAGTTCCTTCGACCTCTCACATAGCCTACAGTGTATATGCACTGCCCCCCATGATGTTCCCAATTGCCAAGGATGTCAATCGTGTAGCTCTTGAGGCCTATATGTGCCTCGTATCAATTGCGTACCACTGTACTAGCTGATCAGTGCCGAAGGGTGAGACCTCTCAATCTTGGCACATCATGACTCCTCTCTTGAGTGGAGAATATCGTGAACGATCTATATCATTCTAATAACGAGGCTCAAATTCAGCGTTGGACCTTCTATTGCAGTCAATACAACTCCAATTTCTCACAAAATCCGACTCCATTCCCCTCTTATCCTTATCGGTCGCTCAATAAGCAGCGATCGCAAGCCAAGACATGGCGTTCGTGGAACCCCCGAGCAATCATCTACGGCACGGAAAAGTCAACTCTTTTTCCATTTTTATGGCCGATTGTCTGTCTAATGAGGCTCAGTCCATACTTATCAGAAGTCATTTAATTGAGTCCAGGACAATCCTTCACTCTTGTTGTGCTTGGTGGTCGCACACTTAGGATGAAGATACATGATTTAGTTCTATCCGAGTAGAATGAATTCCCCGGTGGCCCAGGAGATGAACCATGTAGTCACCCTACCAAAATAACACAAGCAAAAAGCGATTGCCCTCGATCAGACGCGTACTGTCACCACTGGAAACCAACCTTCCTGCACAATGGCCTGAGCCACTACATCAATCTCCTTCGGCTTCGAGTCCTCCTTCGACTCTCCCGCAGTGTCGACTTTCTCATACGAATCGATCATCTCATACATCCTCATCGAAATATTTGTCTTCTCGTCTTCATCGGTCGCCTTCTTGAACTGTTCCCAAAGCTTCCGTAGTTGGTCCTTGAGCACGATGAGTTCGTCGAAGTCACTGCAGTGGGCCTTGGCAAGCTGGGACTGACTGGCGAATGGCGAATCGGCCTTGGGACGAATGACCAATTTCCGAGGGTCAATATCGCTAATGGCGCTGTTCGAAGACGTCTTGGTTGTCGACTGCATGCCCTTGGCCAGCTGGGTTGGGTCGACGGATGGCGAATTGGCCTTGGTACTGATGACCAATGACTGAAGGTCAGGCAGGGTATTAGTGCAGTGTATACACATCTTAGTGGTCGACTGCATCATCGTTAGCAACCTGAAAGGCAGTTGCGCAAACGCTCATCAACGAACTTGTATCTCTCAGTCGATGCTGGCGTTGAATTGGTCGCTGGAAGCGGCGTGTTTCGTGGCTATCCTGAAGCCGTTACAACGACTAGTATGGCATTAGCATAAGTCGATTGAATGTGGGAAACATCGTCACGACCTGTTCCTTTTTGGATGCAGTAGTAATGATGGTGTTCAAGTAATGTGGTGGGTTCGAGACTGAAGGTCTTGGATGATGGAGCTTGATCTATTTGCAGTGAGGTAGGGAAGGCAGTGACAAATATGATGCTTCTGTCCACCTTACCATTCACAGGGTCCAGAAGACTAGGCACATCTTCAGGCAGCCGCCTAGATGTATCATAAATACGGGGTCTGTGCTCGCGTTCATAAGTTGCGATCATGTTTTGTTCTTTCCCCTCTGCCCTCACTCTTTCTCGATCAGCCGTCCATCAGCCGGCCCTCGTTCATGCTACGAACAACGAGGTAATAACGGACGTCCACAGCAGACTAATTGAACAAAATGTCTTTTCAATAGCACTATATTTTAGTCGCTCCGTCTTAAATAAAAAACCAGCTTTTACGTAATAAAGCCCTAGAATGTCACTTAATGCAAGTATAAGCATTATAAAGTAGATAAGTTAATATAGAGGTCTACAGAGCCTCGCTGCTAGTTCTATAATTCTAGCTATTAGCAGGAGTGTTAGGCAACCTACATTTTATATTTAAGTGAGTATTTTACAATATTTATAATCTTAATTGTTAATAGGTATTTTATAATAAGTTAATGTAAATTATTGTATAATAAGAAGATCTAATACACAAACTATTGCACTATATTAATTATTAATAAGCAAATTCAAATTTGTTTATAAGGCTGCAGCTCTAAAGAAGCTATATCTAGCTTTTATATAGCACACTTATAAATAACAAAACCCTAAAAAAATATATAAAATTGCGTATTATAGTAAGCTAGTAGAAGAAAATATAGGAGTAGCAAACTATGAACTAGAATGTATATCCGCTAGTAGACAGCTGTAATAATAAGAACTGATACAAAGCGAGAAAAATATCAAGCTGAACAGGAAATAGCTAGTCCATAGTCTATATTAAGCTCTAGAGAGATTATCTTAAGAAAGTCATTAAGCTGTCGAATAGGGAAAGGGCATACAAAAACCTTAATAAGTAGTGTAGTATCTAAATATTCTGGTTTCCTAATAGTAAACATAACTACCTTATTACGCTATTATCACTACGCTAATTACACTAGATATACTATGTCATTTATACACTAGGTCTAGCAAATCGATTTTCTATATATAGAATAGAATGTACTTATAGCAAACTAGGCTATTGAATCTGTATATATAAAGCCCATAATAGCTTAGAATTTATTATAAAACTAGACGCTCTTAATATCATTAGTATAAAGATAGGCAATTTATAGAACTACTATACAAGATGACACTACTCCTACTAATGCTTGTTGTTTAGGCGCCACTACTACTCTTATAATTAGGTTGTGCCTGCTTAATAAAGCGTAACTAACTTTAAAACCCTTTGAAATCTCTTATAGGAGAAATACAGCTAACAGAACCACCTACATAGCTAACACAATTTCTGATTTAGTAAATCCTATAAGTATTCTAACACTAGCGTCCTTAGCAATGCTGAGGTTTAAAAGAGACTATTGTCAATATTCTATATATTAGTACAATAGAATTAGAAAGACTCTATAATACTATTAATTAAGATATTGCTTAATTGCTAAAATAATAGAAGAATAATATCTAGGAGACTATCAGAATGCTAAAAAAGAAGTTAAGAGAAATTTGGGCCCTAGCTGCTATAATAAAGGAGTACTGCTTTTTAAACTTATATTAAGACCTGAAGGATCAGGACCCTGAATCACTTGCTTAGTAAGTGATTACAGAATCAAACTACTAAGTGTTTGCTTATATGTCAGAATAACTAATTAATACAAATATAAATATGTTTACACTACTATACTCACTTATTTACAAGTAATCTAAATAATCAATCATTTAGTTATTAATAATCTAAGTAATCATTTACAAACTCTATAAAGTATATAGTCTCCTAGTCCTTACTAGTCTTTTAGATAGTTTGTAGTCAATTTATATTAACAATCTCATACTTACCTGAACAACACCTCCTGCTCTTATGAACAAGCCCCTGCTTTGCCAACAAACTGCGTATCAACCTGCCTGCCCTGTTGAGACGTAACAACTTAGTGTAAACAACCTGCTTATCCATATTAGCTATTATATCTACTTTTTTAAAGCTATAGTATTTCCTTATTAATACTAAATGTGCAGAAGTTAATACTTTTTATCCCCTTTTAATACTGACTAGTCTAGACTCTTTTAGGCATTCTATTTAAAGGATAGTATATATTAATAAAGCATTAGAGCTAGTAGCATATATATTGTTCAGAAATCGCTTGTTATACTGCTATTCCCTAAAGAGGAGTGACTAGATATGTGTGTCGATACCCAGTGTGAGGGGTCCTCGGATCTTCAATCTCAACCCTGCTTATCTTATACAAAACAAAATCCTTGGGTATCAGACTCACTAAACAAACTCCGTACCGATTAACCTACCCTTAAACCTCGTGATGTAATCGTACGCGTAACACAGAGCCGGGTTCTCCTGGGAACCTTGTCTCTGCAGCTAATGTTCATCCAATGCTTGAAGCTCACAAGAATGTAACATACCTAGTACGACATGATATGTACACGACGTCCAGCCAACCGCAAGTATCCTCGCATGGAAAGTCCTTGTAGCAAACGCAGCCCTTATCCATACATAGAATACACGATACGATGGACCAACAATTATACCACCGGACTGCATCTTCCCACACCTACAAGATACAAGCAACCATCCAAAATGGAAAACTCAAACCGTCGGCACTCAAGAAGCCGCCACTCACATCACCGCTCCCCATCCCAACATGCACGAGACTCCCGGTCCCAAGTGCCCCCCCTCCCTTCCAAACCTACCCTCCCCTCCAAACAAGTCCCTCAAACTAACACATCCCACACAGTCCCACTCCCGCAGATCCGCAGAATGGGACTCCCTCCGCCACGCCTACTGGGGAAAAAACAGCAGACTACGCGAACTCCGCACCAAGCACATCCACCTCATCCACCAAGTAACAGATACTCTGAAAGGACGCAGCGTCGAAATATTCGACGACTTTGGATACACCCAGACCCGACTCCGGTCTTCTCTTACGACGCGGGAATTGAGGCATATGTGCGATGATATGGATGTGCAGATTGCGCGATTGGTGGCGAGACAGGAGGATATGATTGAGAGGACTATTCGGGTGCTTAGGGAACGGCAGGGGGTGTTGGGGTTGGTTACTGTTGGTTAGGTGTAGGGGTGATGGAGGGTGGATATTTGGGGGTTGTCTTTTGGAGCCGGGGGAAGGGGAAGGGGATCGCGGGTCTTGTGTCTCCTTCCTCTCAACCCAGCTTCAATGAGCTAAAGCCAGTAGATGCCGTTACGACGTACAAATGTTCGAGTGCCGCACACTTGGCAAACGTCGTGCGTACATGTTACTCCCCAAGATCCAGTGTAACTTCTCGAGACCTAGTTATGCAATCACATAAGTGACGTTGAACCGATGTCCTTCGTGAGACTTTGCGCAGCAAGCACCGTTATGTTCAATACTCAAGAATTGTGCATAGGCTTGACAGAAGATTATACTTTCATGCTCTATCCGAGAGCATGCCAATCAAAGCTACAGATACGTAGAGCATAATCCGAGCCCTTCGAGTCGCCACGATGAGGGAAATGACCGTGACCAGACGACCGGTTCCAAATACTCCATAAGGCATCGTTCAAGACCCACGAGTAGTTCAAGGCCTACAAATTGTCAGACTGTCCCAAAAGTCATCAGGACAAGAGAAATCGTGCCAGATAAAGACATGGTCGTACCCTCGCAACGAGAGAGAGACCAACAGGGTCAGCAGTCCCCAAGACAAGAAAGAACATCACGAATACCCTTACAATATCCTACGAGCGCGAGAAAACAGTCGGATACGTCGACCACGCACATGCTCTCCTGTACTATCTAAGCGATAATCCACAGGACCGCCTCGAACGAGCTGGCTTTGAGAACTCGTTCCAGGCAAGGAAGGAGGACACGATCGTCTCGCTGACTACGCCGTTCTACAACGGGTTGAACACTTTGGCCGCAGAGTTCGTACGTTACGTATCTATCTGAGCCCTTCGGATGGACTATAACATTGAATGGCGATGCGCGACATGAATAAGGAATAGAGAGCTGAAAAATCGGTATCATTTGGCTGTCAAAGGCAACAGCGTATCTATAAGCAGCCTGACTGTAGTAGGACTAGGGTACTCGAGGGAGTTTTTGGTTCAAGACCTTGAGTGGCACCTGACTTTGCGGGATGTGTTACAGACTGAGCAAACATACTCCGTCATATAGCTCCCCGAATGCATCTAGGGTCACATGATTGACACGATTGAATCGCGAAAAGTTTCTGTAGCAAACACTTGCTTGCTGCTCACTAGCTCTTCAAAGTGACAAAGCAATGACTTCATATCTCGTCGACTACATCCAGGCTCTGTGACACCGAAATCGATATGTGGAATTGATGCCACGGTATGGTTTCTACTCGAATCTTCTGCCTCCAGGCCTCTCGTTCACGAGTTAAGCAATCAGACACAAGCCCCTATCGTCAGGAAGACGCCCATCGCGATGCGCGACGCAAGAAAACGACAAACTCACCACGCCATCACGACCACTACTCAAACCCACCACTCAGACCCCACCACTGACGGCCGCAGCAAAAGCATGCAGGGCGCCACCACATACCTAGCTCCCCCTTTCCCCTCCATTTAATTTCATCCAAGATCTCATCACAAAATAGCCAAAGCGAACCGCCCTGAAACTTTCTAGAGCCAAACAACAAGACTTCAACCTCATCCACAGATTCGACCTTCTGTAAAGCACTCTTGGTTATAAACTGGGGAGGCGAAGCTCTCGGCCTTGGAGAGAGAGACGGTGAGTGAAGAAGGAAACCTAGGAGTAAAAGAAGGAGAATGGAGAGTAAAAGAAGAACCCAAAGCAAAAGAGAAGTAACAGGAGACCCGAACGTGAAAGGAGACCAGAAAGTCCAAGGAGACCC
Organism: Delphinella strobiligena; assembly: GCA_009982845.1. Classification (NCBI taxonomy): domain Eukaryota; kingdom Fungi; phylum Ascomycota; class Dothideomycetes; order Dothideales; family Dothioraceae; genus Delphinella; species Delphinella strobiligena. The sequence goes on from JAADKB010000011.1 coordinate 523,474, forward strand.
GAACGTAAAAGGAGACCTGAGAGTACAAGGAGACCAGAAAATAAAAGAAGGACCGAAAGCACAAAAAGACCCGAACGTAAGGAAAAGAGAACCGGAAGTAAGAGAAGGAGACACGAAAGTGAAAGGAGACCGAGAGAGTACAAGGAGGATTCAAAAGTAAAAGGAGACCCGAACGAAGGAGACCCAAAAGTAAAAGAAGGAGATCCAGAAATAAGCAGGAGACACGAAAATGAAAGAAGGAGATCAAAAAACAGAGTCTGCGGAGCCTTCCGATCAAGTATCCAACCCTAAGCCTTGCCCATAGTCTGCCCGCACTGCAGTGTGCAGGGGAACGAGAATCAAGATTCCGAAGTGGAGTGGAGTAGTTTACGCGATCAGAGAAGAGATCCAATATCTGGATGAGTGACTTGAGTTTCGCAGGGTTTCAATCTGTATTGGTTTCGCACACCAGGGACTTTCTTCCGTTTGTGAGTCTCTTTAGTTATGTGAGTGGATAACACTCTGTGATACCTGTAGCACTAGAGCTCAGCAAACATACTCCACTCCATACTCCATACTCTACTCCGCACTCCGCTATGTACCATGTAGCTCCCCTTCCCTGTGACTCTAGCGTGACTCCGCGAGACCCAGACCGCTCCTACGACGCTATGTGCCACGACTGACCTACCTGCCTTCGGAAACTTCTTTCGTAGCAAACATATTCGATATAGCAAACATGTATTCGATATAGCAAACACATTCGAGTACTTAATACTCCTACGGGTAAGATCGAGCCAAGATGAGTCTTGCCAGTATCACCATCGAGTCTGTATCCCACCAAAGCTGAGAGGTTATATCCCATCAAAGTCTAGAGCTATATCTTCTCCGATTACCAGAAGTCATATCTTCTCCGACTACCAGAGGTTACATCCTACCAAAACTACCAGAACTCATATACCCTCCTCACACATCCAAGCTCTGCATACACCGAGCGCCATATCCGAGAAGATGCCAGAATACCGCTACAGATACACAATACGTACCCCTCGCCCAGTGAGTCGACAGCCCCGCCCCAGTCGCCACGACGAGACCCACGACCCTAGTCCGAGACGGCGTCCAAAATACACCATAAGATATACCTCGCGGCCCTCGAGTCGGCAGTCGAGTCGGCAGACAACAAGAACAACTCACGACGAGAGGGGGTACCATGCTCAAACACCTGATCAGCACTACTACACAATGACGACACGTCCTTCGAGTCGGGAAACGCGACCACTGGATCAACAAACGCGAGAACCGAATCGTGACGAAGAAAACAGAGCCTACCGTCCTCGAACCCGAACAGGATACCATTACGAGTCCAACGAGTCCGACGATCGCAACCAAACCACATATCGTAACGAGGAGGAGCGTGGTCGAAGAACCAGTCGCGACGATCGCGAGTGGGAGTATGACTATATCCCAGCATACACAACTCGACAGGTCAGTGCACAAGCACATAGACAAACCATGCATCTAACCACGTTTCTAGCACCACAACGAGCGAAAACGGGGACGAGAACGAGAACGCGAAAGCATCGAACAAGACGCCCTAACCGCCTCGTTCAGAGAAAAAGAAAGAGAATTCGATCGTCTTGTCAACGAACACGCGCTTCTGGTACGAGACAACGACGACATACTTGCGGGCAGAGACTCCGATACGCCGGGGGATCTTTCGCCATTCGAGTCCGTCCCGATGTCTCTACCGACTGGAGTGGAGGAATTGAGGATTGAGTGCGGTAATATGGATGTGCAGTTGGGTATACTTAGAAAGCAATATCGTGAGGCGGTCACAGAGAGTATTGACCATTTGAAACGGCATGTTAAGAGATATAGGTAGATAGTGTACTGTAGCAGGAGTACTTACGACGGAGCTTTGCTATATCACTGAGCAATACCCATGATTATGCGGCAAAAGGATAAACGTGTCGGTACTGAACACGCTCGGCCGGAGATTGGTTACATAAGCCAGATAGAACGGACACGGACCTATTTGATCAAGCGAAGTGTCATTGACTGAAATATTGGAAGCTATTTATGCTCGTCCTTTTTGTAGTGCAATAATTTGTGGTCGGAGTCCATATACTCGTGTACGCTGTTCATAGAAGCAAGAGTGTCTAATGATGTTGGTGTAAGATCCCATCGCCAGATTCAGGTGCAAGCCCGAGCGCAGGCCCAGGTACGGACTCGGGTGCAATCTCGGGTGTAGTCTCGGGTACAGGCTCGAGTGTAGGCTCAATTGCATGCTCAAATCCAGCCAGCTATGCTAGTTCAGTCGTCAGATCGAAACAAGGAGGGACCAATTCCGCCAATTCCGCCAAAGAAACAAAAACGTCGACGTCGATTAGTTTCCATGCTAGTACTTGACGCCTTTGCTCTTTCGTGAGCCAACAACACGAGGAACGTTTCATTTTGCAATCAGGCCCGTGGTGCACGCTACCGTCGCACCTTTCTGAACATAAAATGCCAGGCTCTGGCTGCATGAACAGCACTCTTTCCATATGAAGGCATGTATCCGTCCGACCCGCTTCGACGCAATGCGCACTAGTACCAAGTCAGCGTGGGACTATGTTTCACGTTTGACGGGGGCGTTGTAGACGATTTGGGAGCGAGTCGTTGACAAGAGGTACTAACCAGCAGAAGTGCTGAGTCTCATGTGTCTTCGAATTGCGCAACCAGATTCCGGGTGGAGGCCTTCCACCGTAGTTCACGCCATCGAAGACCCTCGGGGGTTCAGGTGTAGAAGTCTCGGGTAGTGATTGTGTAGACACGTGGGGCCCTTGAGCAGGAAAGTGTGGTCTTTGAGCGGAAAAGTGAGGAGCTTGAGCAGGAAACTGAGGAGCTTGAGCAGGAAATTGGGGGCCTTGAGGAGGCAAGTGGGGACCTTGAGGAGGAAAGTTGAGACCTTGAGCAGGAAAGCGGGTGAGAGTTGGTGATATTGGTGTGTCTAATCGATGTGTGTTTTCCAAGTTTGGGATTGGCTTTGGCATAGCTGTGGATGAGGATGGCAGAGGGCCAGATCCGGATTGATTGTTCGTTTCTTCTGGCTCTGCACCACCATCTCCATCGCTGGTGACGTGGGTTGGGTTGGACATTTGGCTGGCCAGCACAGGATTACTTGAACGACAGGCCGTCTGTAAGCTAGCAGATGGCGAGATAAAGGGTCCAAAAGGGATAGGATGCTTGTCCAAGCGCGTCAATCGGAGCGATGGCAGAACGATAGTTCGAAGTAATATTTTGGCTGACGAGAGTAATAGCTTGAATGACGATGCAGAAAGGTGAGAAGCAAAGAGACGCGGAAAAGAACCGACATAGCGATGTTTCTTGTATATCTACTCAAGGCAGGAGCGACTGAGCTGACGCCAAGAACATACCTCATGGCTTTTGATTGCTGCCACGACCGAACACAAACCTCTTCCAATTCTCACCTAGCTTTGTGACGCCTTCCTCGAGCGACCACCCTTTGATCTCACAGATCTTCCTCACAATCTCTTCCAGGAAGCCATCCATCCTGTCGCCAACCACGTGGAGATCACTCTCAACAAGCAATCTCTCGTCCGGTACAGCCTTTATGGTTTCTTCTGATTTAGCAGCAGCAGGAGTTGAGAAATTAATGACGCTAGAGAAGGAAAAGAAGATATCTGCAGGAATGGCGGGGTTTCTGTACTGCTTAATGTATTCGGGCGAGCCAGAGTAGGAATGCAGACAGATGCGTGGGGGGTAAGGCTTGTCACCAACGTCCTCTGGTTCGTCCTGGCTGCCTTGGGGAGCAGCATTATTCTTTTGAGCGATGGCCTCTCTCTTCTGTTCCTTTTTGCTCAAGATCTTCTTCTCGTGCCCCTTCCACGTCTCTGCCAGGGTTGCAAAGACGACTCCATGCGCCTGAACTCCGTGAACTGAACAGGCTCTACCCATCTCCCCTGCTAGTCGAAGCTGAGCCAGCAGGACAGATCGTTGGTGGTCCATTGATACGCGATATGGTGATAGTTTCCTACCTTCACGTCCGCCTGGGGTCAGGCTGTCGTCTCTATCCTCCTTTTGTCCCGGGAGCCAATCCTCGGGAATGCGAAAGCCTTTATCGAGGCCCACTTCGCCGATAAGAGCGAGCGGGAATCTCTGGAGATATGACCGCGTCTGATCGATGAACTGGGAGAAAGGGCGAGGGTCTGGCAGAGATAACAGAAAATCTTTGTCGTCGGACTGCGGAGTGAGGACTGATCGGTAATGTGCTATCTTCTGGTCGTTGGAGAGGTTGGTGACGTTGTCATAGGCGCTTTCGTCAAACATTTGGTGCGAAAACCAGGGATGCCATCCAAAGCAGGGCACGACTTTTTGCTCATTTCTGAAACAAAAGACACTGTGAGCGCATTGTTGCGGGGGAGGAGTGATGAGATACAGATGAGATTGAAAGTATGAGAGAGCGAAAGTGCATCTACCTTTGCTTGCTTACCTCCAGTCTTCAGGTGTGTTTTGGGCATCATTCTTGGTTATGCCCATTCGCTCTGCAAGAGTAGCGACGAGCTGTTGATCTTGTGCTCTCGTGGCCATGACTGTCAGTACTCTGGCCTTCATCTTTGGTATTGATGGCAGATTCTCCATTGTGTCAGTGGGATGACAATGAGCGTCAAAGACACCCAAGTGCCAGGGCAATGCTTCTGAAATGTCTCCTGTCATGACGACTGCAGATATTTGGATAGTCGGTAAGGTGGACTAGGATGCAGCAGCTATTTGAAACCAATCGCACATGGTCGAGTTTATTTGCTTTCGAGTGACGTACAGACTAGACTGCGTCTGACAGCTGCGGTTTCGAGCTTTCTCGTCCGCCGTAGGAAACTGAAGCTTTCCCCTATTCCCCATGAAACGGGAAGTTGAATATTTACCAGTCTTGGCGTCGATCACAAGGTTATGAGGTACTATTGCCAGAGACACGTTTACGCCTACCACTCCCTATAAAGACGCGAGTCGAAGAAGTGTAGACACAGCATACCGCCTTTACATTAAAGGAGATAAAGACAGGCGATATCACACTACCAAGAGCCATCTCACGCGTTACCCCTGGCTATGAAGATTGTGCATTCAGGCCAGGGCACGGACGGGGAGATCTACCGAGCCCTAAAACTCCAGATTGGCGTGATGTGGACCCTTTCGGATCTTTGTTTCCCGAGATGAGCAGTGCGTAGTTGTCGCGTCTCGGCCGCTGTAAGGACAGAGTGGTACGATTTCGCATCTTCTCCTTCCTATCCCGAAAGGTGCAATTGTCATCTGCAATTCGATAGAACCCACGCTCCTTGGTCGAGTGCATTGCGTGCCTCTACTTTCATTTTCCCTTTGGCTTCCGTATATCCCCTTCGCCCGCCAGTGCTCAATTGCCACTTCTTGTCGATTGGCACGAGACAGGGTTTCTCAACCTTTTTTTTCTTATTCCGGAATAGCCGCCGCAATCGCGTCGCTAAAAGTTTAAGACGATCGTACCTGTCCTGTATCACGCGAGGGCGATTTTATTGTCGAAGCTGTTTGTTCCACCTTTGGACATAATACGGCATTGCTGGAGTATTCGAGCAACATGTCAGTCATGAATGCGAGCTATGCCTCGCCCACTGCCGACGCAGCCTTTGCGAAGATTGTCGGGGTTGCGCCTGGAGGACTTGTGTCGCGCATGTTGGATGGGGTGAATGGATGGACTATTGCCCTCACCCTCTTTCTGATGGCTGTAGTCTATGATCAGAGTATGCAACACGATGCAATTGGCAGTTGAAGACGTCGGCGGAACTGACATGTGGCACAGTCTCGTACCTCAGAAACAAGGGTACCATTGTCGGACCATCGTTCAAGATGCCCTTCATTGGGCCATTCCTCGAGTCTGTAAACCCGAAATTCGAAGAGTACCTGGGTAAATGGAACAGCGGCCCTCTGTCTTGTGTGTCGGTGTTCCACAAGTTTGTCGTCATCGCGTCGACGCGTGACATGGCACGCAAAGTGCTCAATTCGCCCACGTACGTCAAGCCATGTGTGGTCGACATTGCGCACAAACTTCTCGGTTCCGACAACTGGGTCTTCCTTGACGGCAAGTCGCACGTCGACTTTCGCAAGGGCTTGAATGGTCTCTTCACCCGCCAGGCTCTCGAGGTCTACCTCCCCGAGCAAGAGGATGTTTACGACGACTACTACCAGCGATTCCTCAACCTCACTAAAGAAGCCGGCAAACCGATCCCCTTCATGAACATGTTTCGCGAAGTCATCACCGCCGTGTCGTGCAGGACCTTTGTTGGCCACTACATTGGTGACGATGCCATCAAGAAGATTGCTGACGACTACTACATGATCACTGCCGCCCTCGAACTTGTCAACTTCCCCATCATCCTCCCATTCACCAAGCCCTGGTACGGCAAGAAGGCGTCGGACATGGTTCTGGACGAGTTCGCCAAGTGCGCGGCAAAGAGCAAGGTTCGCATGGCTGCTGGTGGAAGCGTGACGTGCATTCTCGATGGTTGGGTCAAGAACATGCTGGACTCGGAAACATACCGTCAAAAGGTGGCAACCGGCGTCAAGGTCGATGATTCCGAGAAGCCCAGTCAGCTCATCCGCACCTTCTCCGACTATGAGATTGCCCAGACTCTCTTCACTTTCCTCTTCGCCTCTCAGGACGCCACCAGCTCCGCCTCCACCTGGCTCTTCCAGATCATGGCCGACAGACCCGATATCCTCGACAAGCTCCGCCAAGAGAACATTGGCGTGCGCAACGGCGACATGAAGGCGAGATACACCATGGACATGCTCGAGAAGATGAACTACACTCGTGCCGTTGTCAAGGAGACTCTTCGCTACCGTCCTCCCGTGCTCATGGTCCCTTACGAGGTCAAGAAGGACTTCCCCCTCACCGACTCGTACACGGTCAAGAAGGGCTCAATGGTCATCCCTACTACATACCCTGCCCTCCACGACCCTGAAGTCTACCCTAACCCCGACTCTTTCGAACCCGACAGATGGATCACTGGTACCGCAGAGCAACATCCTAAGAACTGGCTCGTTTTTGGCACTGGTCCTCACTACTGTCTCGGCCAGACCTACGCCGTTCTCAACCTCATGCTCATGATTGGAAAGGCCAGTGTCGAGCTAAATTGGGACCACGAAATCACCCCTCTGAGTGAGGAGATTAAGGTCTTCGCTACCATTTTCCCCAAGGTATGTCAAACTTGCGCTCTTTCCTGCCCTTTATTCTTTTCCATGCTGACCATCATTCCCAGGACGACTGCCTTCTCGCCTTCACCAAGAGGCAGCAATAGACGCTGATATGCAAAGCGCATTGCAATTAATGGCTAGGGCTGAAATTGGCGTTGGGTTAGATATTTGGGAGGGCCGAAAGCCCTGTACAGGCACCCTGCGGGAGTTTGCCTTTTTCTGTTTGCCGCAAATAATCGCCAAGCATCGCATCGGACGGTTTCTTGTTTCTTATGATCCATCAAATAGAAGAATGTTAATCCTAATCTTTCTTCTCTTTGATTTTGATTCTGTCGTCCGTCTTCATTTCTTCTCTCCACGCAACTCCATCTCGTTACCAGTGAAGAGTGGCGAAGCGTCCTCAGTCTTTTTCTTTTCTTTTCTTCTTGTACCGTACCTTGAAGCGACGTGATGCGACGTGAGGGAATCGTAACGACGTGAGGAGCTCGTCATGTATCGAGGAAATGGTCGCGATGTGAGAACGCTCGTCATGCTTGAGTCATGACTCATGACCAAGGTACACTGAAAAGTCGTCGCGTCTGTTCATAATCCATAATTCATAATCCATAATTCATAGTACATAATCCATAATCCATAATCCATAATCCATAATCCATAATCCATAATCCATAATCCATAATCCATAATCCATAATCCATAATCCATAATCCATAATCCATAATCCATAATCCATAATCCATAGTTTTACATACCTTACGATACCGTACGTGATATCAGATATCAGATATCAGATGCATGGCCCTTTGCAGGTCTACTGGACCTGACGGTGTGTCTGTCTCTTCGCTAGCAAGCCTAGAGATATGGATGCCTAAGATGTGGATTCGATCTGTATGTGACTAGTATGGCATGTGACTAGTATAGCATGTGACTAGTATAGCACGTGACAGGTATAGGATGTAGTTGTGGATGTAGTTGTGGTGGATAGAGTTGTGGTGGATGTAGCCTTGTGGTATGATGGTTATGATAGGATACGATGCATGATATGAATGAGTATATAATCAAACCTCCATCCCACCACTGATTCTGATCCTACAACCAGACGATGAGCTTACTGATGAAGGTCGTTCCGGGTTTGGCGTGCAGCTGGGCATTCAGATTTGTGTGGGGGATTGGCGGGGTGCAAAGCAGAAGGGAGGGAAAAGCAGGCTCATGCGGGAGGAGTTCTTCGCTGCGTTCTCCGCTTTTTTTATGGGGAAAGAGTCTGCCTTCGTATTGTTGGCTCGCGATTTAGTACGATTGGGAAGATGGAGATTGAGAGAATAGGAAAAGATATGAGAGGTGGGACATGAGCCCGCTTATTCCCCTCCCCTCCTCGCGGTCCTCGCCCTTGCCCTTTTTGCCCTGAGATCATAGGTATCGTGGATACAGAGGCCGAGGTAACTTCGCTCTGGTCCAGATACTTGATTGAGATGTAGATTGGGGGGAGTGGAAGCGCTTTATAGGTAGGATATCGACGCCCCGGATATCCCGCTCTACTGTTTCAAGTACTGTTTCAAAAACAGGGTTGTTGAGTTTTCCAGTTCTGGGAAACGAGATATTTGTTTTCAACTATCGCTCTTGCTAATTGTTTGTATCAACGACAATACAGAGGACAGCCAGACTAATCCAGGATAGGTGTGCTTATTTAGGATTGCAAAATGGCTAAGGTTTAGGTGGGAGGAGACTATGTACAGGCACGCGGGGATCATTGAGCTCTTTCTGCGAGTCGCTCGGTGAGCATTTGCTTCTTAATTATTGGCTGTAGATATTGAGATTGAGATTGAGATCACAAGAGCTTGAGGAGAGGCGAGATACGAGCATGGTTATTGCGTTTCCCTCTTCTCCCATCTTTCTTCGGCGGTGGCGATTGTGGTTGTGGTTGTACTTGTGGTTGCAGTTATGGTTCTTAGTTAAAGTAGGGGCGGAGGAGAGGCCCTCTGGCTTGCGCCTTGGCGAATGCATATTGGAAAAACAGATGGTTTAGAACGAAGATAAAGTGTCTTATAGGATATCGCTACTGCTATCTCTTCTCCCACTAGAAATGGTCGAGATGATCCTGCTTGGAGTATCTTTCAATAAAGTGGATCATTTGGTTTCAAAGATTTTGGGCCATAAAAGTGTTGCTTTTCCCAGATCATCTCTGATCCTCCATGCTTTTTCTAGACCTCATCTCGGGTCAACCATGCGTTCCCGGCGGCGAGAGTAACTTTTATGATTGGTGGATAGCTGAAGTGGGAGCAGGAGACATAGCAGACGCACGAGAGATATTCAATTCTCTCGGCGGAACAGATAGCGAGCAGTGCGTAGCTTGTTGCCTCCGAATTTGTGAATACGGAGATTGGGATAGAGATCAAAACGAGGTAGTTTGTATGTAGAGCGGGATATTAGCCTGCTTGCCCTGCTTTCTTCTTCGCTCTTCTCGTCTTATGCTTTACCCATGACTTCACAATCTCAATGTCGTGGTGTGCATGAAGAAGTGACACATTGAGATCGTGTGCTTCGTATTGTTGAAGAATGTTCAGCGTATAGAGAACACATAATAACAGATCCTGCTTTAAGATTCCAGATTGTACAGAGCCAACGAGAAAGAGTATTTGGCGTCTCGAAGACAAGCATTGCGTGCTGGATATGCAACAATTTGGTTGAGAACCTTTGGTTTCTGTTTCCACACGCCGTCGACTTTTCTCTTCAGCACGAAGCGTGTTCTTCGGAGCCATAAGTATAGTGCTTGATGTTTGGACGGTAAAGCTGGAACTAGGAGACTAAGGTCGTGCACGCGGGAAACATCAAGCTCTCTCTGCGGAGCAATTAATCGAATCTCAATGATCCATTCAAGCTGTTGATATGGAGATTGGGAGAGTTGTACAAGAAGTAGGATATGAGCCTGCTTAGTATGTTTTCCTCCTCTCTTGTCTTATCCTGACTTGGCTTATAGACGCCATGAACGACAGTCCAGTCTTCTGGATCCTTGTCACCATCACCTGTAAGGGATACAGGCTTATAAGAAAGGCTGACAGCGTACTAGTGTAATACTGAGCGCACTTGTACAAGGAACGGAAAGAAAAGGAGGAACGAAGGTCTTTTGTACGACATCAGAACTTCGAAACCCTTACTTTACGCTTAAGACAGGATATTTAGCATCAAAGATATGAAGGAATAGAGGGCGTTATCTCGACCCGTTGCTTATATAACGATTTATGGTCAAAGATAGTGATACTTCTGACTACCTGAGAGAAATGGTTGCGTTTATTTCATGGCAATGGATATACTTGTTCATGATTACTAAAAAATCGAGGTAGAGGTAGGAGACTAAGCGCGGGCACATAGAAAGTGTTGAGCTCTCCCTACGGAGTTAGTAGTCTCGTAACTCTATACGGATATCGGGAGATTTGTAGGAGAGAGTGAATGTGCGCCTGCTTATCTTGCTATTCTCTTGGCCCTTTTCGCATTCTATTGTGACGTTGTCTTGTGGCTTTGCCTGTTGTGCACAGTTGGTAGGTGCTGACTGAGCCATGGTATTTGGCAGGTTGAAACACAGACAGGAGGAAGGAATGAAAGTGTTTTATACGACACATTTCGAATTTCTTGTTTTTCTTGAATGGTAGGCTCGCGTGCTGCCGGAACGATTGTTGTATCAACTTATCTGTTAGATAATTTCTTCTCATCAGTGACTATAACAGTCATCCTCAAAGTGTCGGGCTGGCCGCGAGACACGTGCAAGTGATGAATAGAAGTCTCCAAAAATGGGTATACCCCGTCCATGATTACTCATTAGTTGAGGTAGGACAGGAGACTGCAGCCGGGCAGTCAAGAAAATCGAGCTCTCTCTTTGCGAAGGTGGATCTTCAAGCTTCGGTCTCCACGTTCGAGCTGTAGAGTTTGGGAGAGTGTAAAGAAGAGATTGACCTGCTCGTGATCTCAGCTCCAAGAGGACGTGACTTCTAGCCGGAGGTATATCCAATCAAACGCACGCAGGAAAGACAGATGTGTCCATTCTCCTTCCGAGAACTGTATCAAGGAGGTTTGTCATCTGGAAAGATGGCTTATATACTATCGAGGATATAAGCTCTATCAAGACACACGTATCTGAAACTAGACTGTCACATGTCCTCAGGGCATTGTAGCAGGCGATGCCGACAGTATTTCATTCATACCTCAATTTGTCATTCCAGACATATGGGATTCATCCGCTTTTCCAAATCGTACTAGCCTTGTGTTTGGGTTGTTCTCTAATGAGTCATTGGATATGTCAAATGGATGAGGAAAGCGAGAGACTGACAAGGGGCACACAAAAGACATGGAGCAATCTCCACACAGTCTCAGAAAATTGTTCAGCTTCTCGAATTTGAACTTTCCCTGATATAGAGTCAAGGCTTTGGGAAGTGTGAGAAGATGCATTGACCTGCTCGGTATTTCTAGTGGGCAGTTAGTATTGCAATGACGAAATGTCTACAGATATTGGCTTAGGTGCTATCTCGTTCAATTAACAGACATCTTGGGAGAAAAGGTCTATTGAAACACAATATTGAAAAGTATGGGTGTAGTTTCCCGCATTGTGCAAGATTGTACGGTGGCCCCTTGAAGTCCTTTACCGAGAATATTTTGAACTACAAAAGGCACACCCTGGTATCTTCCAAGCAGCTCACACGTTGGTCAGCAACCACACGGGATTGTGGCATATGACGGGACTGCAAGACGCTTCTCTACCAAGGCGGTAGCAACGAGCTTTACCGTGTAGGACGGTAGGGGGAGAAAGATAGGGGGCACCCGCAAGAATGGCCTTTCTCTGCAGAGTAGCGGAAGAGATCTCCCTTCAATAAATGTTACTCTCCATAGGCACAATTATGGCGGAGTGGAGAGAAGCATTGTGAGAGAGACTAGCCTGCTCGCAGTCTCTGGTACACCGCTGTTCTTTCAGAATCATGATACACATATTGTGTATATGTACACGCCCCAAGGCCATCCTCAAATATCCGCCAGAAGGTTGATGAGAAGAGGATTTAGCACACATGATGCTTTATATACCATATCAGAGGTCAAGTACTAGCAGCATTCCGTCATCTATGCCTGGTCTCTGCGTAATCAATTGTCTCATTGGCTAAGTGTAAGGAGATTAGTTGCCACGATTCTGCGAAGCAGGATAAACCTTCAACTTTCCAAGTGCACATCGAAACAGACACATCTATTGATTCAAAGGCTCGCATCAATCGCTATTAAGGAGCAGGGAACTTCCATGGCGAACAAAACTGATAGGCGGCAAGATGTGGGAGAGCAGGAAACAGATACAGGGCAATTGGGGAAAAGTGGTATTCTCTGTGGACTGGTTGGCAGAGTATTATCTTCTTCCACTGGCTAAATTACAGAAGATGTGAGCGATAAGCGACGAAGGTCTTGCACTCATGAAATTAGCCTGGCTGTGGTCTTCGTCCTGCACCGGACAGCCTGATTGGACGATATGTGCAACATGAAACTAAAACGAAAATCTAATTACAGGGCTCAGACGACTCCGGCGTCATAGCCCAAACCAGAGACTTAACCAGGTACTGTTAGCTTGACACGAAATCCCATATATAGCTGTGGTAGACGAGGTCAGCTGCCACTTCTTCGTCTTTACATTTACCCTGTCCAGATGACATATGAACTTGCCGTTCTCGTAAGGTGTGATAATAACAACAATATGCTGGCTAAAGCAGGAGCTTGCGGCAGACGGAAGAGACACGAATGGAGTTACGATTAGCAAGAGAGGAATGATGGCAAGAGTAAGTCAAGGGGCTCCCGCCACGGAAACAAGAATATGCTTTCTCCGCAGCTCGCAGGCGATCCATTTCCGAGCCAAAGATGATTGACCAAAAGCAAGGTCAAGCAGCAGAGAGAAGTGGTTTTCGTTCGTGGGAAAGACAAGCCTGCTTGTGGTCTATTGACTTCTCGATGCACCCAGCTATTGCAAGTCATGTATACGGCTTGTAGAACAAGAGGGACCACTCTACAAGGCGTTGGCCACTCGAATGATTGGGTGTTGTATGTTCTCGCTCGGCTGATCCTCATGAATTACTGGCTCACGGCTAAACTTTCAGCACTCGCCCGGACTGAGTGCGCCACACTTGTATGTAACGATACACGTCACCCACAAGTCTTGCAAGCGAAGGTCGATCCACCTGGATTTATTCTTGCAATGTGAAGCCATCTTACATTTCGCATTGTATCCAGCAACCGAAGGCAATGGTTCAACGACATGGCAGAAACTCTCAAACACTGGCTCCTCAACGTCAACACGAACACGAAGCCCATGGGCTTGACTGAAGCAAAGATACGACTCATGATGGCGGAAATGCAGTCAAGAAAGCATCTTGGAATTACGTATATGAAGGCCGTCGAACTGGCTCTTCCAATATTGCTTCTACGAAGGAGGATCGCCTTCGAGTGGTAGTAAGTTTTCTGCACAGCCTGGAACAATGTCTTCGAATGTCGAGCCATGATGGACAATCTTGATGCTGCATCCGGAGCGGCCGTGGTAACATTGCTTGGGGTAACATTGCTTGGGGGTGGGAAAAGATCATCGAAAAGGACAGACGAAAAATCTTGTACCATGCGAAGAGCAAGGTGTCACAGAGCCGCTAAGGAATCACCAGTATGTTCATTATAACCTTCTCTATGCTCAACCTGCGAACCTCCACCTTCCGCGCTTCATGCGCGCTCTGAGCTCCACATTCTCTCTGGACAAGCCACTACCAAAATTCAACATCTCGATTTCACGGATGATCAAGACGTCTTTGCTCCGATCACAAGTCCTCTGGAAGTAAAATGAATGCCATATAGACCCGACAAGAAGAGTATCGACATCAGTAAGTGCCCTGTTGCGCCTCCACAGATGACGCGTCTGGATCGGCAAGTACTTTTCCAGATCTTGTGTCCTTGGAGCCTGGTTTCTTTATCCCTCTCATCTTCAAGACATCTTCTCGATACTCAAAATGGTCAATGAGACTTCCTCTCCAGCAGTTATTTAAGACAAACGATGTAGCGAAGAGCAGTGCTTTGGTAGAGGTTGTAAAGAGGCAATCGCATATGACAGGACGTGAGGGTGCATGATAAGGCCGTATATTCGACGGAGAAAGGTCCTGGTCTGCGTTAGACACTGTGGAAGTTTTGTGTTGAGAGCAACATATGTTCCGCAAGTCCGCGTTGTTTTGAAGGGCTGAGACGAGAGGCGCGAGAATGCCTGAGCCGAAGCAGGCTCGATCCTTAACCTTCAAACACTTGTCAATGTCAGCAGATGCTCAGCCATATTGACGATCCGAACCCACGACTCGTGTTACGGAGGTATATCCTGCACAGGACGACTATTCATCGAGCCTTGCATGATTCCGACAACAAACACCAATAATGATTGCTGCAACACTGTTGAAGTGATGACACCATGCAGGACTGAAAGTATCAGAATGATCACGTCGCCTTTGCCGACTTCGGCATCTTGGAAAATGTAATGGTAGGAGAATGAGCAGACCAAAGGTAGTATTATAATCATGATGGGGATAGAAGCGGGGCTAGAGGTGTCATGTTTCACAAATAGAGGTAGCACAATGACAGCTTCCAGAGTGACGTGTTAGTACGGATATCCAATTTCGTGGTAAGCCTTGTCGCCCTTCACCGGTTTCGCTATTATGCCATGTACAGGTGATCGATAAGAGTGTTTGCTGTCTTGCTGAAAATGAGGCGTCAGTACGACCGACTTCCGATTGGTGGGGCTGCAGAAAGCAGCCAGGGCTGTAGCTGATATGGTGGTGTGTACTGCATCACCCATCAACCACAGAGCCAACCGTTACTTCGACAGTGCAATCTTGTCACATGGTGACCCGCTGTAGACCGGTCGATTTTGGAGGCGCTGTGATGGGTTACCCAAAGTCATGTAGAACCATTGCAAAGTCCTCATATATCTTGAAAGCTGATCTTGCTTTGAAACATCGTGTCCGAAGAGAGCTTCCCATTTGCACTTAAGGCGAGCGAGCAGTTCAGCACAGACCCGCAATGTCGTCTCCATCTCCAATCCCAGATAGACGACGCGAGTCACCGAGGCCTATGCAAGGCCAAGTAATGGTCACCTTGCGCGATGTTCTTGACGCCGCGAAATTATCAGAAGTTGATGGAGTATTGAATTTTGTAGCGTTTTATCGAATACTGCGTCTTGAATATCCGGTGAGTTTTGCGGTCGTACTCTTACAAGGTATCGCCTAACTTTGTTCCAGAGTCTTCCCAGATGGCCACAAACAGAGAAGCGTCGGCCTCTATCAAGCGGACTAAGCTATAGTCCAGTGAGTGACAGGCGGCTATAGTGCGATGTCTCTGCTGATGGTTTTCTAGCCAGACAGACTCACTGTAGGTATCGGAGGCGTACGTGCTGCAGATCTTCTCGGATATCAGGATTATGTCATGTCTGAAGACAAGCCATGTGGGAAATGGCATTCGGTGAACGAAGCAGACCGAGAGCCTCTGCCCTTTGGCGGATCTACGCATTCGTCGGGCCTACATCAGGGCTACGTTGACCTTCTCTCTCCAGTCAATGAGAAGAATGAGGGTATGATATGTAGCAGCACTTCGATCGAAGAAGGCGAGAGAGAACATGGGCACACATCTGAGTACTTCTCCGGGTATGGTGAGTATACCACGAGGCATCGTGATGATAGCAGGTCTCGGGGCCGTCGGAAGTATCATTGATCTCACGTACCAGTTTTCTGAGTAGCGACTCCTAGAATTTCAAGCTTTTGGTTATGAGTAGAAAGAGTGTCGTCTCCCGCAAACAGTGCTTGAGAGCGATGCATTCTGATAGGTACAATATAATGAGGCTTCATACGAGTGGTGATAGCGTGACCAAAACGCGACGGACCTGGGCCCAGACACACCCACAATGCAGAATCAACGAGCAGAAGTAATGTCAAGCTAGACAATAAATCGAAATAGGAAGATAGCTATTGGCAGGAAGTAATAGCATGAACAATCATGGTGGGGTGAATGTGGCCCGAGTTCTGACGCTACTCCCTTTTGAGATAGTCAAAAGTGGGGATGGGCCGAGGTTCAACCACAGGAACCTCTTCAAATCTACATAGTATCCTTTCTCATATCAATATTGCCCACACCGTCATGATGCCCTTCAATGAAATCAAACATCTCAGAAAGCTGGACCAAGGTAGCTTATGGCTTCTTTGTAGCTTTGGACCTGGGTTACTGCCCAATCAGCTGAGATGTGGGATGCATTGCAGAGTTTTCTTGTGGCTTATTTTCTGCTTGCTTTATTCGCCTTTGCTATATTATAGCATCTTCTCCCCCATTATTGAATCCTTTTCTATGGCCGGCATCCAAGATTAGAGGCTGCTTCGATGAAAGGGAGATCTGACGGTTTCTGTGGATAGAATATGCAGTCGTGTTCCCGCTCTTCAGAAGTATGTCACTGAATTTCGTGATTTCTCCATGATCCATGCCTCACCAATGATGCTGGTGCTGTGTTGATGGTCTCGAAACCTCTGGCAGTGTTGCTGACTACATGCACGATATGTACGAGCACCAGAAAATGTGCTGGAACCGATGCTGGAACCGATGCTGGCACTCAGGATGGTGAGAGGCATGTGACAGGAGTCTGTCAAATCTCTATCATGCTCTGGGAAATCATTTCTTCAACAGAGGCCTTGCTACTGGCACTTCAGCTTCTTGTGGTATCAGAATTTTTCATTTTTTCTTTCTTTGTTTCAGTCCACGCACCAGCAAAAGAAGAAGGAAGAATCGACAAGAAAGAAAAGCACAAGAAGAAAGGATATGAGGGAGAAGCAGTTGCCTCGCGCTGCACTTCATTATGAGAGAGATTGAGCTAGCAGCCTTGGTCGTGGAAGCAAAAGAGTCAAGTTGACAGCAAAACTCGGGGGACCAAGCGTCGCCATCTTCTGGGCGATCGCGCATGACCGCCCACCACACTCACAAATTGTCCGTTGACTGACGTTGCCAAAACAAATGCGCTACCCCCAATTTTCAGGGACATGGCACACGCCTCGACCTGCGGATTGGAGGTCAGTACGCTTGATTTCACCTGCACATATACACCCACACACTGTCCTTTCCTGATTTCGCCTTTACCACATTCGCAGTTTTCACGCTAGCCCCCACCATAGAACCTATACAGGGGGTCGTTGAGCCAATATTTTCCTTGAATGTCTGATCTTGAACAAATCACATCACCTCTTTAATCGATTCAAGCAAATGCCGACTGATGCTTAGAGCACAGATTCTCCTTAGAGTGAATGGACGGCACATAAGCCCAGCCCTTGCATCTCGTTCTCCTCAAATCTTTGCCCGCCATATTAGATACACCTGCAATTCCACTAGTACACAGTACCCGCTTCGGACGCTCCATCATGACTTCGTCATCCTCATGCCCCACCGAATCGAACCCCCGTGACAGGCGCCATACTGCTGCACTCGAGCGGATACGACACAGACACGCACTTCAATTCGAAGAACTGGGAGCATTGAAGACCTGTGGGCGCCATTGCGAAGGTAGCGAAACGCTACGTGAGGTAACGCACCGGTCGTCTGGCTAGCAGTCGGTCTTCAGAATGCGCAAGCTGGTCGTCTGCTCCCATTACCAAGAGGCTTTGTGTTTTAGTGAAGATCCACTGCCGATGAAGCCCCTCAACTCAAGTCTGGTGCTTTTCTTGGTTCAGGTAAACGCGTGCACGAATAGGCAGTAAGTTGCAAGAGCTTCAAGACATCGACTTGGGCGCAGCTATGCGGTATGCAAGATAATTATCAGCCCTCTAGCAGCTCGGGGTGCAGTACCTAAGGTTGGCTGTGTGTTGCACTCGCCGATTGGGGAGCTTCCCAGGACATACTGCCTGGCCTGATACCAAAAGATTTGTTTGCACGTGAGCCGAGCTCAAAGAGTACAAGCTTGCGCGTCGACTATGCCATGAGACTATCTTTCGGCGCGTCACGTGTCACCCAGGGACTTTGTGTCGGTCCGTCATACCTGATACTCAGTGTACAGGTTGTCGGTCCTTCTCGACGGGCTGACCAAATCACCAGGGGTAAGTCTCAACGCTGCCCGAAGAGACCGTTCAGCACGTGCCATGGCCGATACGACCTGTGATATACGTTCAATGTGGATACGATGGAGGGTATTCAAATGTGTACTAGAGATCGGCTTCCCATCACATCTACGCATGGTTCCGCACGGGGTCGGCGCCACAACCACCAAAGAGCATGAAAAATCAGCCTAATGTATCAGAACAATATCAACATCGCTCTCAGATGAGGAGAAAGCCAAACCAAAGCAATTAGCCGGCCAAATTTCTTCAATGTCATCCAGAAACTGTATAAATCGTCATGAAATCCAAAATCACCTCACGGCCAGAGTCGCCCTTTTTCGAGTAAAGTGATACAGTACCCCGTTGTTCCGTATCTATTTCCGCACTCCTTATTCTGTCTTAATAGCATGAAATTAAATCTTCATCACTGTCTGAGCAGCTTGAAGAACAAGAACAGGTTCGCCTCTTCAATGAGTATGCGAAGAGCGAATAGTCTGCAGTCATGTAACGAGCGAGCAAAGCGATGAACAGGCGTCGTGACCATGATCTCAAGGCTCTGCAATTCACAACACGACATATACAGTCTAGCGCCAAGATCTTAATTTGAGACCGAGGAGAGATAGAGGTTCTACGAGAGCCTGCCATCGATTCTCCGTCTGGCATCAATCCATGACCGTCAAGGCGGCCGGAGCTCGGAAGGATGACCAGGGCAGATCCGTTGCATTATGGAGTAATCTATCTGATGCTAACCATATGCACACAAAGTAGACGGGTAATGAGTTCTGGTCAGTCTTCCCACGGCGAGATATGATGGTCGGCTGGCAATCGAGTTACCTTCGGCCGCGGATGAGCGGACTACATGACTGGGAGCGAAGACAAAACAGCTTTTTCCCTGGACCGGACGAGACGACTAAGTTAAGTGTATGGCGGCTGGATAGTGTACGGAGGGTCCTGTCACGGGAACGTTCTTGGGTACCATTTGTTTGATACAAATGCTTGGAGGGAGATGCACCGGGCATGCATACACTCGGTTTCTCCAGAGTCTCCACAGCCAGAAAATTCATAAAAACCACTCGATTTCTAAGGACCCAGCAGATGGATGTTGTAATTTGAGAGATGGATCATTTGCGTGTGAGCCTGCTAATCGTCCTTTGTTTACTATGTTCGATAGTTGTCGTTATAAATTCTATTGCTTTTCTTTCGTTGAGGAGGCTACGGCATGGGTTTCGCAGCTCAATGACAGTGTTAGAATCGATAGACATCTTTCTTCCCAAGAGTACTTATCCTCACCACACGATGCCAAATACACACACGGAAGATGGAATGTCATCACCCTGCATCATGGAAAGACCACAGGTCCATCTACCCAGCAGACCAACCATCACAACCTCGCCTTTTCCCCCTTCCCCATAATCCCCTCTCTAACCTTAAGCGCTCTCTTAACCGCAAACTCCAACAATATCTCCTCGCTGCCCCCCCCGGGCACAGTAATAGCCTTGACATCCCTCCAAATGCGCTCAACACGCTCACCCCTCCCACCCCGCGTCAGCCCAATCCCACCCATAATCTGAATCGCCTCTCGCACAACATGTTCGAGCACAATTCCCGAGTGTGCTTTCAGCTGCGCGGTTGTGCCCGCGAGGAGGAAATCTGATTCTTGGGGCAAGAGGTGCCCGAGTTGGTATATTAGGCTCTCGAGCCAGGATTGGAGGGCTTCGGTTTCTCGACTCATGTTTGCGATTTTGAAGCGGATTACGGCTGGGGTTGTTAGTTGAGTGGGTGGATGACGGGGCGGCTTTACTCACGGTGGTCGATTACTCTTTTGCCGAAGGTTGTGCGGTTTAGCGCGTGGCTGGTGGGTGTTGGTTAGTAGTGGTTCTTGAGGTTGTGTGGTTGAGGGCGCTGATGTACCTGATGGAGTCTTCGAGACAGACTCTGGCGCACCTCAAAGATTGCATTCCTATGAAGAGTCGCTGTTGTTTGTTAGTGTCATGTGTGGGTATCAACAATGTTGTTGTTACCTCGTGGTTGAAGTTGGAGACAATGTACTTGAATCCTTGACTGCGCTCTCCGACAATCCAGTCTTTGATGGGTAAAGTCACATCATCAAATTCTACAAATGCTGTTCCAGCAGATCCAGACCCTGACAGTTTAATATGTTTCGTAGTGACCCCTTTAACGCGAGGTATGACCAGGAGAGTAAATGCGCCCGAGGTCTCTTTTACTAAGGTCACGAAGTAGTTGGAATACATGCCGGATGTGATCCACTGGAAGAAATGTCAGCATATACGCATCCAACAGCCATGATCAAATCTACCTTCTTTTGGCCATTGATGATGAAATTGAGTCCATCCTCAGACACCTCCGCCTCTGTCTGAACACCTTGAACGTCTGACCCAGCACCAGGCTCCGTGATGGCCAAAGCGATGCGATGCTTCCCAGAGAGAACATCATGAACAACCCTTCACGAAGAATCAGCTTCGACCACCAAAATCCAGCCCAAGCAAGACTTACACCCGTTTGACAAATTCAGAGCCAAACTTTTGGAGGGCAGGAATCGCGAGCGTCTATAGCAAATCAGCCATACGCAAAGCAGAGCAAAATCAACACCATTACAGCGCCGCCTAGAAGCCCATTCTCAATGCTAAGCAAACATCAGCACAAGGTCATCAAGCAAGAACATCAACAAAACTGACCCTATCCCCCCAACCCGTCCAAACTCATCATGGATAATAAAATCATGAAAGCCCATTCTTCAGGACTGACATCCCCCATAATCGGATATCTGCCCCTCCATTCAGGCTTGATAGAGGCACCAGAAGCCATAGGCATGACGACGCCATCGCGTGCTGCTTTTTCGTATACAGAGTGCGGGAGGGTGGACGATTCCTCCCATTCCTGAGCGTGGGGTATGATATTCTAGATCCGTTAATCGGCGTGTCTCTCTGGAGATTGGCGGTGTGAGTTGAGAAACCTTTTCGACCCAGTCTCGCATGGCGTTTCGAAGGCGGCGATGGCTTTCTTTGTAATATGGGCTTGGGCTTCCGCGTGACCAGGGTGGTTCGACGAAGGGGATTGTTGAGCCGCAGAGCCAGTTTTCTTTTGTTGTTTGCGATAGGATTGACATCTTAAATTGTTCAGTACGAATAAACTTTAATCAGCTATGGTATTGAAGACGCGGAATGGATATATTTGTTTTGAGTTTGGGTGCTCGAGCTTGACTATAAGATACATGTTTTCGGCCCCACGCCTCACACCCCACTCCCGTACGGCAGATAGAGACGCGAAATATGGGCATTGGGGTAATGCTAGTCTTCTTCCAGGAGCATTAATGTACGCTGCTCAAATGCCTAGTTGTTCAATGTATAAGGTACGTACCATACTCATGCGGTTGTCTTTGCCTCGGCTAGCGGCAAGGTGCTGCCAAGGCGGCTTCATACAGCCGCGCAACTGCCGACTTCACTTCCTTGTTGACACACATCGCAATGTAAGATACCCAGCATCTTTCATGTAAAAGAGATCGAGGCCTCTGTTACGAGCCTCTCGAAGACCAACACGCGTCGTGATTTTATAACAGTCAGGTAGACGCACTGAACATGGTAACTAGAAGCACAGGACGGATCTAGACTGGCACGTCATGGACATGGTAAAGGTACTTATTTGAAAGTTGCACCTGGACGCATTCCGAAAGCGCAGCCTTCCAGCCTTGAGATCCTGTTCAGCAAACCATGAATCTGGAAGCCTCTGTAACCAATAGATGTCTAGATCTCCCCTCCCAGCCTCTCATTTACAATAACCCCTTCCTCGGGAACCGCGTAGCAGGCTGACCAGTCAGCGGATCGATAAACATTTTAGGTCCATCCGTAAGCCCAGGCAGCGCCCTAATGATAGGGAGCTGATCAGGATGCAAACTGATACAACTCGTAGACATGCATTTACCTCTATCTCCATGCATGCAATTGACCAAGAGGCAGTCTTGACCCTCGACTTTGCATTTCAGACAAGGATACCCGTGGCTGCAAGGGAAACTGTCGGAGAAGCAATTAGCGCAGGTCAGGAAGTTATTGTCGTTTTCTTCTTGGGCCTGCATGGTTAGGGATGACTGCATCAGTTTGGAATTCGGACTGTATGGAGGTCGTCCTCTCCTGGGCTCGGTGGTCATTGAGTTTGCGGCTGGCTCTGGAGGCGCCAGTGAGAGAGACGCGTGTGGTAGCTGGGATGCTGGACCATCGTGGTTGGACTCTTGGTCACGACGACCTCGTGATATTGACTCAGGTTGGTTCCTTCTCCGTTGATCCCATCTGCATTCGCGCTCACGGCGTCTCGCCGCTCCGGACGTGGTGGAGCGTCTGGGTCTTCGTCGAGATGGTGCGGTAAATGATGATCTAGGGGCAGGAGAGTTGCGACGCTTTCGAGGTAATTCTCTGTCATCGTTATCACGCGGTGAGCGGTAGTGTGGTTGGGTATATGATCGTCGAGGTGCTTCAGGAGAACGACGATCTCGAGCCAAGTCTCTGTCATCATACTCACCACGCCATGGGCGGTAGTCTGGGGGCGTATGTGATCGTCGAGATGCTTCGAGAGGACGAGAATAGTAATCTCGTGCAGCCTCACGGCCGTATGCGGAACGTCGCTCTTCGATATCCCTTTCATGAGCGCGAGGCGGCGAACGAGATCGATAGCCATCGCGGCGATATCTCCACTCTTCATCAACGCGAGTAGGTGCAGTGGTTATATATGGTGTCTTAGCATCAAGAGAGGAGGAGGATGATCTGTGTGGCTCCGAGTATACAGGTGTATCGAGCACGAGAGAGCGACGC
Organism: Delphinella strobiligena; assembly: GCA_009982845.1. Taxonomy (NCBI): domain Eukaryota; kingdom Fungi; phylum Ascomycota; class Dothideomycetes; order Dothideales; family Dothioraceae; genus Delphinella; species Delphinella strobiligena. The sequence goes on from JAADKB010000011.1 coordinate 546,596, forward strand.
GGTTGGCCATGGGTACGCGGAGACTGGCCCCATTGCCGATCATCAGTCTCCTGGGTGGAAACTTCATGTGAACGCTTAGAGGACGTCAGCTCAGGACCAACACATTACGAAAAAATGCACTCACACTCGCGCGTAGTGGTATGGCCTGAGAAATGCTTGTTACCACAGGCGCTGGTGTCTGTAGCCATGTCATGAAGAGTCTCGGACAGGAAGTCTTTGGTCCAGCTCCTACCTCAAAAATGAGACCAGTGTCTCCGTCATTCTGTCTACTAATAGAGCAGCTAGCAGCTGGGGATCTGCCTCCTAGAGTGGAAGGGGAACGATCTCCGTCATGGTTCGGAGACTAACAGCGTCAGCATATGCGCAGAAAGATGACAGGATATCGCATACATGGCGCGCATACAGCTCGTTGAGATCTTCAGCTCTAAGCCTTGGACGAGGCTTGGGCATGTTAGTGAAGTCAACAGACACGCGATGGGCATGTGTGCTCACAGCCATGATTATCTGTATGATATCTAAAGATGTCGTTTGTGTTGGGTCGGATCAGATGAGACAAAAGTCTTTGTGCGTCTTGAGTTGTTTGGGTGTTTGTCTAAGCGCAATAAGCCGACTCCTGGTGAAAAGGTAGAAGCTTTGTCGAGCGTATCGTACGACGCAAAGAGTGTACGGGAAAGGTCAAAGTACTTCTTTTGGAGCTTACAGACTGCCTGATGGTGACGTAGAATCATGGTACACTGAAATTAGAGAAGCAGCGCGACGATCGACATATGAAAGGGAGGTTTTCTATGAGGAAACACGAAAGACGCTATTGATGATGAGACGCATTTGGGATTTAGTCGTATATCAAAGTCAGAGTCAAGTCTAGAGCCCAAATAGAGTACCAGGGGTGCAGCGATAGTCAGGATCTCGACTCATGTGGTCGACATCCCAGGGATATTGGCGTCGTTCGGGCTCCTTGTTCTCCTAGCTGTTCGACTTGCTCGTCAATATCATCGTCCTTCCCTCGCTCTCATCCTCCATCACTTCAGCTTCTGCTATCTCTGCCTGCTCGTTTGAAAGTAGAACAAGCTCGCGAGATCAATTCCTTCAATAATCCTCAACCATCTGCCTTGGCCTGATGAAAGAAAATCGGAATCCACAAATAGAGCTTTATTTATATGAAGCTGCATAGTAAGAACCTAAGCATACAAAGCCATAGTAGGAAACATCCGGCACAGCGGCCTCAGTTCACTGGGTACTGACTATGCTACTCAACACCAGTGGTGAAACGGGTCTCACATGTCTATTCTGTTACGGGGAATAAACTTTTAGCTTGAGGCGAACGGCGAACATTATGGGCGCTCATCATAGTCGGTATGATTTCGACGTCACGGATTCATTTTGAGGCTTCCTCGTCAGGTCGGTGATAGAGCTATAGCCAATTCAAGAAGATCTGGCAGGTGGATTAGAGAAAAGGGGAGGGGTGTCAGTTTGGAAAGACGTGTTTGTATTGAACGAAAGTCTGAATAAAAGAAAGCTGCCGACTAAAGTCCCTGCGAACTCGCTGATATGAAAGTCTAGCAACGGGTGGTAGACTTTTTCGGGTGAATAATCCCATCAAGTAGTAGAAAACGCAAAGATGTACCAGACCACCATCGTCCATCCTACGTCGGCTCCGAAACACTCTCTTGGCACGTCTCCTTGCCCTGACTGTTTTGAACCTCCCAATCCAATTCACATCGAGCCCTTCCGAGGATAGACATTCGTCCGTCCAGTAACAGCATCAACATGCAAAAGCGGACCACGCTTCCAGCCCTCCTGACTCTTGATACTCTCTGCCTGGTCGGGATGGAGACCAAAGCAGTGCTCTGTACGACACTTATCTCTGGTCTCGTGCTTGCAGATGACGAGCTGACATGGCGCGCCCTCGGACTCGCACTTGAGGCAGGGGTAATTGTGGTCGCATGGGAAGCGGTCGGCATAGCAGCGTGCGCATGTGAGGTAGTTGCCGTGGCTTTCCTGCTGGGCTTTTTGGCGGAGACTTTGTTGCGTTAGAGGGTCGTTCTCGCTGTAGCGGGTGCGAGCTTTTGGTGCACCGGGTGGGGCTGCTTGTGGATTATCGGGCGTCTGAGTGTTCGATGGTGATGCTGGGCTTTGGGCTGGTATGCTGCTGGAGATGGTGTCTAGCTGTTGATTGCGTCGCCGGTGAGCTCCTCCATCAGCAGCCTTGCGAGACTTCGCCTCTTTTTCTTTGCGGCGGCGGAACTGCCTTAGTGTGAGCGGAGGACCAGGTGAGAAGAAGGCACGTGGTGTAAAGTCGGCATGGTATTCATTCGACTGAAGTATTTGAGGTGGTGGAGGGGCTGATGGCCTAGGGTTCGGTTTGTTTGAGTGCAAGGGAGGAAATGGTGGGCTACTTCCTCGACGTCTCTTGCGAGAAAGGTCTTCATGAGCATGTCGAGGCTATTTTGGTCAGTGTCAAACTTGGGCTGATCTTATTGGTCATATAGATGAGAGACTCACAGGGTGGCGCTTGACCTGAGGTGCATGGCGTGCGCCCAGGTCCTCAGTTCTTGGCTGATGTGGAGGCTGCCAGAGGGTTAGTATTGGTTCAGAATGATAACCATGATCAATGTAGAGGTTATTCACAACCCTTCGGCTATTAACCCTTCTGACGTCGACCCAGGGGTGAGAAGGAGCATTGCCGCTGCCAGCAGGGTCAGACCTGATGTGTTGTCCCTGGTCATAGGCAGCAAAGGTGTCTGCGTCTTCACCGCGATGGTGTCGTGCCGTGCTCACAGACGGAGGCTGCAGATATCCACGCTCTGCGGGGTAGAACCTGCGCTGCTGCATCTGAAACGAATGTCAGAACTATGTTCTATTTAGACGCGGTGATGAATTTACCCTGTGGATTTGGATAGCATCTTCGATCAGTCCAAAAGCATCCAAAGCGCCATTAGGAAGCATATTGCGCAACCAGAGGTCGTCAGCGACCTCACGCGTAAACTCATCGGGATTGGGTCGCTGTCGAGACATGGTGTGAAAGATTGGTGATGAATTTCTGATGGTCTTTCTGTAAAGGAAAAAGGACAGTAGATTGGAAGGTGTTAGGTCAATTCATAGAACGAAACGCCGTGGACATAACAGAGAGCAACGATTGGCGGATAACAACGCGTCGACTTTCACGCGATCATCCATGGCAGGCTTCCTTTCACACGCGAAGACGACGAGATATGAGTGTTTTCCCTTGTGGAAAATCCTGCACATACAGGTATGGAAATCTACTTTGGCATGATGGAACTTAGAAGCAGGATAGACAGCAGCTAACGTATTTGTTTAGCGCTTTGTGGTATGTCCTTCTCTTGTCCAGATTTCTCCGTTCTCCATATAAAACCAGAGCGATAAAGGGAAGGACGCACCTATCATTGAGCTAAGAAGAGATACCACAATCACATAGGAGTAACGCAGTACAATCAACGATGCTATTCTCAATAAGTCAATAGTTGATCGATTGCTCGGCATCACATGTTCATTCACAGACCAGGAAAAGGCGAAACAGATAGCGAGCAATACAGGCAGTACTGAAGGTCAGCTGGTAATCGTAGAACGAACAGACGCCATACCAATCTCCCTCAGGATATCACTCAGTTCCAGAATCACTCAATCACAGGTGTCGGCATCCAATATTTGGGCCATACTGGTAAAGTGCGTCCGACAGTACGTTCAGAATTGGCCCATACGAAGGACAGAAGACAACATGGTTGTCAAAATGTTAGAGTCAGGGACCTGGTAAAGGCAGAAAGAAGCAATCAGCGGACAGGGAGACTAAGACGAAAGTGGCTGATTATTATCACCGAGCTGCGGAGGTCCACCATTTCAACACCGCTTAGTCATCACTAACATGCTTTATCAATATGGGCAACACGAAAAGGGCAAGGGGTAATAGGCATAAAATCATAATATGAGATCTCGAAGATAGCAGAGTCTCGTTTCAAATCGCTTATACGGAAATGCTATTATCCTACTACAATATCTCTAAGCTTGGGCCTTTCTCCTCTTACCACCACCGCCACCACCACCGCCATTCTCGCCATCCCAACCCTTGCGCTTCTTGCCTTCTCGTCGCCAGAACTCGGCCTTTTCTTTCTTCTCACGCTCGCTCCTCTTTTCGTCGTTCTCAGCGACCTTGACTCGGTATGGTTGTCTCCTCTCTTCTTGCTTGGCCCTTCTCTTTGCGACCTTTTCGTTCCTGAGCGTCTGTACTTGTTGCAGTAATCTCCTTGCTTCCTTCTCTTCTTTGCCGGCCACCACTGCGCGCTTCTGTAGGTATGTCTGTCCGTTCTTCTGCGGCGCCATCTTGGTGATTTGGGATTTAAAGGGCAAGTCGGCCTGAAGCTTCCTTGGTACACGTAGGGGGTTGAAGTGACGGGTCTGGCGCTCGATGGTGCGGTATTTGCTGTTTGGATCCAGAGGTGTAGGGATGTTTTGAGCTGCGCGAACCTCTCCGGTAAGACGCATACCCTTCCATTCGTCACCGTTGCCAGCAGCAGCGTTCTCGGCCCAGTCAAGGAGGTTAGTGACAGGGTTGTAGAAACGATGGGGCTTGATAGGGTACCAGGCGCGGAGGAACACAATATCAGAAATCAGAATCTTGTCTTCAAAGGTAGCACGGTAGTTTCCCTCGGGCTTTGCAAGCGCCTTCTTGATTTGACCTCTGACACCAGACACGGTCTTGATGGATGCACCCTCGAACTTTGCGATTTCGAGAGCAGAAGAGAACATGTCTTTGATGAAAGCGGTGTTCTTGAAGATCTTGTATGGGTGACCGGTGAGCTTGAGCTTCTTGACAATTTCGGTCGACTCATCCACGTTGAGGACGACTCCTGTGGCGGCGATGCGGAAACCCGGATTTTTGTTTGAGAATGATTGCACGCAGCAGAAACCAGTGTTGGGGGCGATGAGAGGTCCGTAGAAGGTACCGAAACAGTGCATATGTTCGGGGGTATATTTCAGCATGCGATTGCGTGTTCGCGAATCGGAAATGCTGTAGACGGGCATGGTCTGGAATCGGCGCCAACCGAGGGAGAAGATGAGGGGATCATTGGTCTTGAGGATCTTCTTGTGCCATCTGTGACGCTTGATGCGGATTTGCACAAAGCCGAAGCGTTCTTCAGTCGGGGCGAGCCCACCAATCAAGATGGGATATTTGGGGTTGAAGTTCGCGCTGAATTCGTATGGGACGTTGGAGAGAGTGATACGAGCGTAAGTCCCTGCCTTGTAACCTTCGACACGTACACGAGAGTTCTCGTCGAGTTGCTCAAATTCATTGCGGTTGATGTCGAGTTGTTTCTGAATGAGGGCCTTTTGGGCGTCGTACCAGTCGTCTTCTCCAAACTCTTCCTCTGCAGCACCGCCTGTGGCGCGCTCCTTGGTCTTATCGTTGGCGAAACCTTCGCGGTCTTCCTCCTCGAAGCGCAACTTTAGCTCTTCTTTCCGACGAGCATTGCGTTCGCGCTCGGCTTCAATATCAACTTCTTCATCTTCACCGTCTTCTTCCTTGCCGTCTTCTGCACCGCCATACACTTCGCCAGTCTCGAGGTCCTCGAAAGCTCCGTCGCCTTCGTCGTTGTCATCGGCAATGCCCTCGAATTCATCGTCGGAGCCAACGTCGTCGCCACCTTGTTGCAGGGACAAACCAGAGGCGAATCTGGAACGCAAAGCTTCAAGATTATCTTCGTCAGTCCACTTCTCTTCCAGCTCAGCCCGGTTGTAACGAGGGATGTGTCGACTTTCGAAGTTCTCGTTACTGTCATCTTTGACCTTGTTGAAGAAAGTATCCTCCTCATAGTCCTCGCCGTTAGCCTCGTCGTCCGCATCCTCACCACGCCACTTCTTCAAGACTTCTGCAGTAGACAGCATATCGTTGTAGAGTAGCCTGGCAAGCTCGACGGTCCGGAAAGGCGCCTTCTTGCCGTGGGCTGCCATTGCCTGGTTTGCGAGGTCAGTCTTCCACCGGAGGTTTCCATCTTCGTCCTCGCTGTATTCGCCATCTTCGTCAAAGTCTTCAGGGTCGCTGATTTCATCCTCGTCACCTGATACAGAGCCCAGATCGGAATCACTATCGGCAAAAGCGACATCATTTTCACCGGCATCGGGGCCTTGGTCAGCTTCAGTCTCCGGGGCCTCGACAAGATTCTCAGCATCGTCATCCTCTTCATCAGAGTCGCCACTCTCGAAGCCCTCATCGTCAGGCAAACCGCTAGCATCAGCTTGACGGGCATTTCTCATGGTTGTCCTTCCGAGATCAGCACTTGTGATCTTGTCTCCATCACCAAACAGCTGCAAGCCCTCTTCATTCTCGCCCAACAATTTCCTGCCACCCTGAAGACCGACAACCATCTGCTCACCGAGCCCTCTATCTTGCTCATCATCACTGTCTTGTTCAAAGTTTGTGCTCTTGACATCGACGTAGACGGCATCCTTGTCGACAAGCACACCACCAACATCACTCATGGGCGCAAATATGAGTTTCTGCTTCTCGCCAAGCCTTGTCCTCCTCTTCTTTCCAGTAGCTTTCTGAATGGCTTGGTCAAGGAAGGGTGTTGGACATGGATCGGGGAGGGCTTCAATATTGCTGACGCTCAGATCGCCGACACCGGGAATGTGGACTCTTGCACCTTCAGCGGGGAAGTTTGTGCCACGCAGGTAGCCATATAGAGAAATGGTGCGGTCGCATTTTGGGTTCGCTTCGATTTCAGTGGGAGGTGTGACATCAAGGAATCGATCAGCCAAGCAGTATGGGTGACTATTTCTCCAGACAAGCGGTCTTGGATTTTTCATGACGGACAAGAATCTGCTCAAGTTCATGATCTCTCGATCCGGATAACGGCCGTTGACTACACCACTGAGGTAAAAGAGCTTGGCACCCTGATACAACTCGCTCCAGAAACGGTGCTTGAGTCTCTTCTTCTGTGCCTTGAGAGCATCTTGCTTCTTGAACAGATCCAAGTGTGTGAGGATACCAAAGACATTTCCGGGCATTCCTGTTGAGCTGAGGACGTTCAAGAACTCCATAGTCTCCATCTCAAAACCGTAGTTTCCATCAATCATGAGCAGGACAATGTCGACGACCTTGGCGAGATCAATCATCGAGGCAAGAGAGTCTGAGGGTGATTCGATGAAGGTGAGTCTTCGGCGCTTCGAGGTCACGACTGTGATTGGGCCAGAGGGTGAGGTGAGAGTCTGTTTGGCATAGCGCCTGATGAGTGACTTGATGAGAGTCGATTTGCCTACACCTGGAGGACCGACGACGGCGACAATGATTGGAGGAGCCTCTTCCGGGAGACGATCCACCAGAGGCACGTGGTATCTCTTTTCTTTGACCTGAATCTGTGTCAGCCATTGCCACTACTGATTTCTCCTTCATCAAGAACATACATCGTGCGAGCGTGCCGCCGCCTTCTGCAATTTCCCAGGTTTCGCAAAGGCAAAGGCTTTGGGGTTCTCGCCACTGTGCGCCTTTTTCTCCTTGGACGGCCTGTGTGCCCGATTTGTCTGATTGTCGGCCATGTTTGCGTCGCAATCTCTGACTATTCAAAGACAAGGGATGGACTGCAGCGATAGCACGTCTTTGAGACGGAACTTCTCGAAACTTTTGTCTGCAAATCTCCAGACCCTTAAGGTTTTGCGGAGAACCAAATAAAAATCTTGGCATCATCACATGCGGACGGCGGATGGCGGATGGCGGCGGCCTCTGTCTCGAGAAAGAGTCCGAGCTTCATATTCGTTTGTTATCTTATCTATTGTGCCCAAGACCGAGAGGCGCGTCTACGTCAGTGTGCAGGTGCAGGTGCAAGTGCGGGCATGGTGGGTTGTGAGCTGTCCCGCCTTGTTGTTGTCAACCGTCACCGTCTTCTGATGCCATATTCGGCTCCTCTTCCACCATTTAAATCCATAACATCCTCAAACAAACTCCACCTACCCACCAAACCTTCCGAAGAATCAACACGACAGTAAAGATGCCTTCCATCAACGTGAGTCAATATGGTTGCCTATGATGTGAAGACTCGTATTGACAAGCTTCAGGTTTCCCTCAAGGACGGTGCCGACGCCTCTCAGCTCGAGCAGTATGTTTGCCTTTAGCCATACCAACCAGCGTTTGACTGACTAAATCTCAACAGGGCTAAAAAGCAGGTCACTGAGCAGGGTGGCTCCATTACCACCGAATTCAAGCTCATCAAGGGTTTCACGTATGTTCGTCCAGTAGCACGTATATAGCTATCGCTGACCCTCGACTTCAGCGCCGAGTTCCCCGAGGACAAGGTCCACACTCTCTCCTCCAACGAACACATCAACGTCGAGGCCGACCAGGTCTACAAGACCCAGTAAATGTGTCTACCTCACTCGATTATTTGTCAATACCATTTGGAAATCCACATGTCGAATCACGATTTCTTTTGTTACGAGCAAGGAGGATGAGTGGCATAAGCACGTCACTCACCAAGGCAATAGTGGGTGGCTTCTTTCTCGCATGGCCTGTCTGTAGCGCATAGATATGATAACCGCAACGATACCCAAAACACGTCTTGAAGTCCACAGTGCATCTTTGATGCTGAACATTCCTTGCTCCATGATATTTATCATATACTAAGCCTCAACATTGATCATGCATAATTTCCTGTCTAAGAGTACCTGTTGAAGTTCCAAGCATCTTCACCATTTCTGGTACCGGCAATGCCCTTTTCCAGCCGTCTATAATCTATCCGACCCATATCTCGATCGCATTTGATTACTTTGTCGAAAGGAAACACTCTGCCCCTCGCTTTCATTCAGACATCTTATCAACACGTGATGAAGTTGGACTATCTTCCAATTGTCTGATGATCAGGCACGACGACGCCGGTGACGTCGACCCCACAAACAAGCATAAACTCCAAGCTCGATTCTCAAAGCATCTGCACTCCACATGCCAATATGGGTCTGCTCGTGTTAAGACACTGTCGAGCAGCCTTCACCCCGTTACGACTCCAAATATGTAGTCGTCAATTCAGCGCTGGTCGCAGACTTCAGATCGAGACGGCCAGAGTCACCGATGGCGACATTTCACGCCTAGCAGCCAAGCCCTTGCATCCACTGACTCTAGCCGATCTAATCAAGTAATGACACGCCTCTCTCACGCTCCCATCAATACTGACAAAATTTCAGACATGGCCGACCTCCACTCACAGAGGAAAATCTCTTTCAATCGGCCAATTTCACTCTAAGCATCCTACCATCCCGTCTAGCCCATCGTATCCAATCGCTTCGGAACCTTCCTTACATCGTTGTCGCCAACCCTCATGTCTCGAAAATCCACAGCAACTATGTCCACTCTCTGTCGACCCTTCTTCCATATGCCGAGCACAAGATTGAAACGCTGGAGGAGGAAATAAAGTTCACCGAGGTCATGGCCGATCTGGTGCAGACACACGCCGACACAATCAGCATCCTGGCCCGAGGTTTTCTGGAAGCAAGAAAATACATCAGCCCTGGAGAGGTCACGCGCTTCCTGGATGAGCACCTTCGCGCCCGCATAGGCACTCGGTTGATCGCCGAACAACACATAGCATTACATTTCAGCAGCAAACCACACAGTGAGCTTTCATCCATGATGCCGACTGACCCTGATACCTCGTACATTGGCGCCATTGACACCAATCTCCGTCCAAATGATATTATTCGTTCCTGCGAAGGTATGGTGGGCGACATTTGCGAGTTCAAGTATGGCGTCAGACCGCACGTTGTCGTCGATGGGGATCCCGACTACACCTTCGCCCATATTCCCATGCATCTCGAATATATCCTTACCGAGCTGCTGAAGAACTCTTTTCGTGCTCAGATTGAGAATGGCATGGAGCGCGAGCCCATAGAAGTCACCATCGCGCCGGCACCGGAAGAGCCCGACCAAGGCGGTGTCCACTGGGGAGGTGGCAAGATGCACAAGGGCATCACAAACTACGACCAAGGATCTGTCGACTATGCCTCCGGGGCCAACAAGCCTGAAATATCAGCCAGTGCAAACATTAGACCGCTCGAGAGGCAGACACCCGGTGTCACCATCAGAATCAGAGATAGGGGCGGAGGTATCAGTCCGGAAAACTTAGAGAAGCTGTGGAATTACGGCTTCACCACGTTCAACGAGGATCAAATCAGCGATGCAACAGGGTCTCATGAGAATGGACTGAATGCTATTCAAATTACCAGTGGGGGTAGTTCGCTCGCTGGGCTTGGATATGGTCTCCCACTGGGTAGAGCGTATGCCGAGTACTTCGGAGGTGGCATCGCTGTTCAAAGCCTATGGGGCTGGGGTACGGACACTTATCTCTCATTGCGTGGCGTGGGCATCGATAGAGTCGAACGAGGACCTGATGGTAAGGAGAAATGAGACGGCAGCATCAGAGGAGAGGAGAATTAGAAACAATATCAAAGGACAACAGGTTCAGATAGAAGCGGGTCAGACGATATGCAGGTACGCCTGTCCTTATCGGGGAGACAGTCTGGACAGGCACACGACGTCCGGCATGTCTACGCTTGACTGCGTATACTGTCGGTCCTATCAGAAGAGAAAGGACAGGATTCCGGCTTGGCAGTTGAGAAGAAAGCCAGGAAATGGGGAAAGGGCGGATGGATTATCACGAGTGCATAAGGTCTCAAGAGGACATATTTTCAAGAGTCCTGCTTGACGACCGTATTGCTAGATCAAAGTCAATTCCCGATCGAGACGACTATTTCGTGTACAGAGTGCATCATTCAGGCGGTGGGATTGGCGAAAGAAGCAAAGTGGTATCGTGGGAGGCGTAAGCAAGCAAGCACGTGTGCGCGAGGTCTTTAGATCTCGCATGTGATGTAGCGGTATAGAGATTCCATTCCTCTGCCCTTCACAGCCTCTTTCAAAGCGAACCCGAGGTACAATGGGAAAATGGAAGAGTGAGATGGAACTAATGCACATGGATGACGTGAGCACGTGAGAGCGCGTGAGGTAGGTTGAAAAGCCATGCATGTATCCTCATCCTGACTCTTTTACATTCGGACGGTACATTCACTTTTCTTTTCCGTGATTCTCAAGGATCTGGAGGTTCTGTTCTTATTGTTAGCAGATGCATGGTACATCGATCGAGCAATAAAATCGGACCGTTAATTCCATGCCACGTTCGGACAGCTCCGTCATGGAACGCGATCAAGGCGTTCACGCTCGTGCAGACGGTAGGATCGGCAAACGGGCGTCAAGGCCCGAGCTCCCTCCCGCTGTCGCTCGCGTCCTTGATGGGCAAAGTAGGGTACCACAGGTACTAGTAGTCATGAAGCGCGTCCACCTGTTCCACTTTCACCCTAGGCCTGCATCGCATCGTATCGCATCGTATCGCATCGCATTGCGGTCGACGGCAATTATTCATTCGCGTCGCAATCAATCCATGGAGACAATTGCCCAACAAACAGTGCCAAATCTTCCGGCCAAACCGAGTAGACATTTCCACAATATGCCCGTCGCTTCGTCATCGACGCTGGAAAAGGCGACTGCGACGCCGACTGCGCGCTTCAATTCCCCCGCCCATCGCGTCAACCAGCGACAGCAGCGACAATCAGAAGTCGCACAATCACAACCACAACATGCCAATCCACCATCACACACTCCTCAAGCTTCGGCTGCATCGTTCAGGAGTTATGCGCCTGCTCCGAGTGAATCTCAGGAATCTCTCATGTCCAGTACCGATGGCCAAGGACGCGTCTTGGCTGCACCATCGAGTAATGTCGGAAGCAGCAGTAACGCGACGGTCGACACAGCAGCCACTTCTCCCTTGTCGCCTTTGTCACAGCAATCACCATGGCAGAATAACCGTCTCGACATGTCGGCTGGACAATGGGTTACGGTCAATTCCACCCAGACGGTGGCTACCAGCGGCTCTGTTCGCGTCAGGACTCCAGAAGAGCAGGGTGAGAGAAGTAATGGTTTTGTCAGTCCGACGACGCGACATAAGAGGACGGCGAACGGTCTTGTCAAGGCCGGCAGTGCTGTGAGTCCTGTTCTGGGCAGTCTACAGAGCCCGACAAGGGAGAAGAGGGCGGAGAGTGTGAGTTCGAGTGGAAGTAAGGCTGGTGAAGCAGCTGCACAACTCAAGACGCGTCTTGCCTATGCCATGGCCAAGGTGCAACATGGCTGGCAAAATCACAATCTCGACCAAGTCGAGGTCTTGGCTGCATCTTTACCCACACGGACCTCTGCCTCTTCTCCAACACCAGTCCCAGCCAGGATCAATAGAGGTCTTGTATCGCCCAGGACAGCCCTTTCGAAAGGTGCCTCTCGCTTCAGCATGCAGGAGGCCCGCCAGCTCGACTTTCCTTCCGTCCAACAAGCCGTCAAATCTCCTCCGAGCAAACGTAGATCCGGCGCTGGTATTGTCAGCTGGGCGGGCGCCGATACCATTATTCCTTCTTCACATTCCCATCGTCGCACAAACAGCAGCAGTATAGCCACTTCAACTCCTTCCCTTGCACCAGCACCTGACATCACCCCCTTGGCCGCGCCTCCATCGCAACCGCCTTCTCACGTACGCAACATGAGCAACGCAAATGCCGGACCGACTTCGACAAAACCCTCCCTTGTTCGCAACGACAGCGCAGAAGATCATCAAGAACTCCCGCAAACGACAGCTCCCCGAACGCCAAGAAAAGAGGCCCGTCCCCATCCAGGACCCATGGTCCCACGTACCAATAGCTCCACAAACCAAGCAGAGCAAGACGCCATGCAAGCCCTTATGATGATGACCGGCAGCCCCTCGCGTTCCGAGTTTCCTTCAAACCCCTTCCAGCCTATCTCCTCCTCCCAACCCACCAAGTCTCCACAGCGCCATGCTCTAGAACCGCAGTCCTCATCACAGCCGCTATCATCGCCTTCTCGTCACCAGATCCTGTACTCGGGTGTCAAGAAGATGAGCCCATCAAAGTCATCAAGTCGACAGCCCCACTCAAGTCCACTAAGGCACAAATTCAGCGACGCCGACTTGGTGCGGAAGACCTTGGGTAGAATGGAGAGCAGCACCAGCACCACATCTTCTGGGAACGAGAGTTCTAGCGATGGAGCCAGTCTTACCAGAGAAGGCAGGGAGAGGTTACTCGACGAATTCGAGGAAAGCGCTTCATAGGTCGAGCACTTTTCCCCAAGGGATGCTTTGATATTTCATCTTTTGGCGTATGATGTGTTTTTGTGTATGCATCTCGATTCGCCTCTTCTTCTCGATCATGCCATGCCTTTGCATCACACCCTTTTCAACGCCCGACAGCTGGAAAGGAAAGGACAGAACCCGCATCATTGTATTGGAAGTTGGGGAGTCGACTGATATTGATTGATACCCGGGCTCTTTTTTTCCCTCTTTGTTTTAATTGGCTTACTTCTAACCTGAACCTTTTGTTCTCTTGTTCGATAGGTTCTATATGTACTCTTATCCTATCCTATCCTATCCTATCAACCCTTTTCTTCGTCGTCTGAATGAAGATGCAGTAATCGGTGTCGGCGTCTCTCGTCGGTAGTCTGCAGTCGACGTGTTTTGTATCTCGTATAATAAGTAGGAGAACTTAATCAATCATTAACTGATGCCCAGGCTCTTCTTTCTTGTTTCTTTGTTCTTTCTAGCTTTTTTCCAACCTGAGCTTTTTTCTTCTTCTATTGACTTCTTAAAGATGCAGTAATTGGCAGTGTCGGCATCTCTTGTCTACAGTCTGTAGGCTATCTTGTATCTGATAAGTGTCTGATAAGTAGGAGAAGTCGACAACTTAGGATCTTATATGATAAATAGGAGAACTCACCTACTACTACTTAATCACCCTTGCTTTTCTGTGACGCCTCTCTTGCTGTAACATCTCTTGCTGTGACACCTCTTTCAGTATCTCCACCTCTTTGCTATATACACCTCTTTTGGTGTCTACATCTCTTTTGGTATATTCACCTCTCTTAGCATTAACATCTCTTTTGGTATCTACATGATCCTCGCTATCTACATAATCCTCGCTTTTCTTGTCGGTTCTCTCTGCTTCTCTTGTTGGGTCTCTCTGCTTCTCTTGTTGGGTCTCTCTGCCTCGATCACGACTTTGTGAGCGCAACGAGAATCAGGCTATCAGCTTGTAGTGGGTTATTATGGTGAGGTCGTTATACTGAAGAGCTTGTAGTGAGGTCATTCTGCTCAAGTTATTGCACTAGAGGAATAAGCAACTTATAGATGCAGTAATCGCCAGTGTTAGCAGTGTCAACGTCTCTTATTTGCAGTTGATATTTTAGTCTCTTGTATCTGATAAATAGGAGAACTCACTACTCGATCATCTTACCTTGCTTTCACTCCTCCTTTAGTACAAGAACACAAAACACCTGCAAGAGCTGTAAGAAAGTCTCCTGAAATCTCAGGAAGAGGTATAGGACAGAGAGCGCGCGAATCGCATATTTATATCTTATCGACATCAACTTCCATCTGCACGTCGCGATAGCAGTCTAGAAAATCCGAGTACCTCGAACAAGTACAAAGACTCAAATAGACATCGCGTCGCGGTGTTACCATCTCTGTTGGAAGTTTGTTCTGGTACAATTTGTGGAAACAACTCTATAGCTTAGGGTAACAGATGTGTGAACGCTGACTTGTGTGAAACCTGACTTGGTTAATTAAGAAGAAGGATCGATTATCTTCAGCTACAGGAGGTGAAGAGGCTGCGAGTATGCAAATGAGGTGCAAATATCCACGGATAAGACAAGGGCCGATCCGCAGGTCCTGAGACCAAGTTTGTATATTTTCTACTCGGAGGTCGATCTGGTGATACTTGTATCGAGATGGCGAGATGGAGATGATGGAGAGATCGAGATTGGTATTGTCGAGATTGACTGTGCTGAGATTGACTGTGCTGAGGTTTACTAGAACAAGATCAACTATAAAGAGGAACATATAGGGAAGAGATGCTCAACGCAGCGAGAGGAGGAATGTGTTTGTATTTCAGTGCAAAACGCCTAGCAAGGCACTTTGGTAAGATGAAAGAGGAGATGGGCAAAAGGAATTGTACTGATGTTAGCATAATACATCGAAACGTCAGCCAATCGTTGACAGGATGAGGGCATAGAGCACTTTGTGACTAGTAAGTAGAGAAGAGACGCAGATACGTAGAAGAAGTTACGTATACGGACGCAACATGCGCCTTGTCACTTGAAGCTGCGGTCAGTAAAATCTCATTTCCATATCTTCACTTTCCGGTCGAATGGGAGCACAGAAGACTAGAGACAATGCCGAGGATAGCTGAGACCTTTCATGAACACCAGGTGAGGTTGAAATAGACCAGTGATCATCAATCCCTCGACCAGGGTGAATGCCGGCACATAATGGCTCATTTCTGATCTTCTCGGCCATTTGGTCACCGTGCACAATATCCCACCGGCATTGAAACTGCCTCTTTTTAGGGCCAAACTAGACGACTCGAACTGGCTGAGAGATGTGCCATGCGGCTTAGCTCTAAATTTGCTCAGAGTTACTGAGCCTGCGGCTCGGTCATGTGGGGCATGTTTGACGTTGTTTCGTTACATTTGCCTGGTTCTCTCCATTGTTGATCCATATCGTGTTGGTCATCTTTCTGTTTACATCAAGGCCAGTATGAACGCGTTAATTGCAGAATCGTCCCGTCATGCCCGTGTAACTTCCGTTCGGAGGATAGCCGAGTA
The DNA here is from genome assembly GCA_009982845.1 of Delphinella strobiligena. NCBI lineage: Eukaryota > Fungi > Ascomycota > Dothideomycetes > Dothideales > Dothioraceae > Delphinella > Delphinella strobiligena. The sequence continues at coordinate 562,299 of JAADKB010000011.1, forward strand.
GTGCCGCTTCGTAGAGCTTCGTGCTGTGTCTCGCTCCTGTATGCTGGACGTCACAACAATGATCTTCCTGCATGAAGAAATGCTTGCGAGCATAACGAGGCAGAGCGTTTCTTGTGAAAAGTAAGAGCCTGGATACAACAACATGAATCCCTCGAAGCAAACACCAAAACCTCGTGTCTTCTCCGGTAGAGCCATGTGAACCTGCTAAAAGGAAAATCCTGGGGTACCCGCTAGGGAAGTAGTATCCACATGTATGGATGGTGGGATTCGGACGCCAATTGGTTGGTCTGTGTGCAGGCGACCCGGGGTGTTGGCTGAGAAATAAGGACAATCCCCGCCTTGGGTTGAATGTGTGGGATACGGATCATCGAGATATAGCGGTCAGGATCGATTCGTGTCAGATAGAACGCTGCGACAGCTCTACAAGGCGTACACAATCTTACGCCATCGATAGCTGAGATATTTGCCAGTGAGGGTGCTAGCCAGTACCTAAGTCAATGAGACACATGTCAGCATGTTAAAATTACATAAATACGGATTCGTCTAGCCCCTGAGTCTTGCAGATTGGGCCGGCGGAGACAAGCTGGATGTGATGGTCCGTCCATGTAGAAAGATGCATGAGAGCTGATATGCTGGTTGGTAGAAAGTTCATCCAGCATTTAAGGGATGAAGGATAGTACGTCTAGACCCCTATAAGGCCACGTGGATGGTAGACAACATCCCGGCTGAAACATGTTGACCGGACTAGTAGTACTTTTGAATCCAGACTACTATGCTAGCAGAAACTTGATGTGTCAAGTTCCGATGTTTGCTAGTGTCAACTTTGGCCGGCAGCAATGATTGAACGATCAGTCATCATCACCAAGATAGGAAAACGCTTTCCTTTATGCTTCCGAACCTTTTGCCAATTTCGGGAGTCAACGTGGAGTCTCTTAAAAAGTTGGAACTGGTCGCGTGAAGTGAAACTTTGGAGGTTGATGTTTCCGCGACCACGAGGAAAGTGTGCTGCTGAGTAGTGAGCCCTGCATAAACGAGTCATGCCTGAAAGACAATACCATACAGTCTAGTCGAGTTAAGGTTTCGGAAGGAACCGTCGTCTCAACGACGCTATGCCGGCCACTCGACAAGCAACGGCGTTGTCCTTATTCGTTCTACGAGTATAGGCCGCGGGGTGCTGATTCATACGTGCGCTAATTTAATGTCATGAGACTAGGAAATCGGTGGGCGGATTGATCCATAACATCAAGATCAGATAAGAGACCAAGATATATCCCACGTTGATATCCCAGCTTTTACGAAGACTTAGAATGTCGGAATCCGAGGTTCGTGATGGAAGGCGTGGCACACTCTGAACCCCACGCCACGGAGGAAAATTTACTAGTGCAACCAAGTTTGGAAAGCGTACCCAAGCGACGAAGATCTGAACGGACGCCTCACCAGATTGCAAGGAAGCGTCATCAAGATAGAGAAGCACAGCGACAGAGCCGAGAACGCACTCGTCGACGTATCGAAGAAGGCGAGAATCGTCTGGCGGAAAGTCATGCTGCAGCGGCAAAATATGAACGTGAGTTGAAACGAGTCATCGAGGAGAAAGATGCTGCCCGGATCGAAGTCAGCAACCTCAAAGAGCAGCTGCAGTCAGTCTGTAGTCAGCTTGAGGCCGTCCGAGCCCGGCTCTCATCCTTGGTGAATTTTCCTAACATGAACAACATCCATCCAGAGACTCTCGGCTCAACGTCTTTGGGTCTGCCCAGCGTTCCTGTGCTCGCAAGTCAGCCATCTCAGCTACAGTCTCCGCAGATAAGAGACGGGAGCTTCTCCGGAGAGGCGGGGCTAAGGATGAAGTTCTGGGTCCTAGGAACCCAAACTTGTCTGTGCTGCCGTTGCTGGGTAATCGTCCGCAGGGGAACGTGAAGTATCCTCTTTCGCATATGATCTCCAAAGTAATGAGCAAACTCCACCTCTCACGACCAATACCAGAACAAGTTGCTTTTCTCTGGACGGTTCATCTCTCATTGAGGGTACGTAAGCTTTTATGATACATGCAATGTCCGTACTGATTGTGGATGTAGTGGAACATCTTACCTAGCAGACCAAACTGGGAAGCTCTACCGGAGTATATTCGCCCAGTGCATTCGCAGGTGGTGGTAGCGCACCCAGTCTGGCTGGACCACGTACCTTGGCCGGACATGCGAAGTATATTATCGGAGAGAAGTGGTGAATTTTCTCAAAATGACTTTATCTTGCCCTTTTGGGAGGATCTCTCTGTGAATTGGCCATATGACGCATGGGACACCATAACCAAGGATGAGACCACTGGCGAGATTGTCATTAGTCCCGCCTTCGAGGAGCACATTCGAATACCGGAAAACTGGTCGCTTGGACCGGAATTCGCCAGGAAGTTTCCAGTCCTGACGGGCTCATACAGATGCCACTAATAAGGGATTTCTCTCAGATGGCATTTCTACACATAGTCGCCCACACTCACAGCATTGGCTCGCTCTTATATTGATCATTTTCCTACGTTATATTCGGTGAAGTTAGACACTCTTGACGATTGCCCACGGTCAAACTGTCTCGCGCAAGATTTGCCCGCGTGCAATTGTCCGCACCCAATGCGCCGCGTGTACATGGTGGAAATCAGCAGCAGCACAAAGTAATTTTCGCGAGCACTAGAACTATAAATTCATGCGCCATGCAGCTATATCAAATCTGGCCTGCTGGCTTCAAAGATTCCAATCAAGACGGCTTTGGAGATCTTGGTGGCGTGCTTGAATCTCTTTGGGGTTGATGCTATCTGGATATCACCTATCTTCGAAAGCCCGCAAGTCGACCCTGGTTCTGATGTCAGCAATTATGAAGCCGTTCACAAGCCATATAGAACTGTGACCGATGTCCAAGAAAGTATCGAGGGTTGCCATGCTCGAGCAATGAAAATCTTACTAGACCTTGTCATCAACCACACTTCTGATCAACATGCCTGGTTCCAAGAGTCCCGGCAGGACTGCCGGGACTCTTACCCAAAACGAGACTGGTGCATCTGACAGCCTCCTAGATATGACGAAGCTGGTATCCGCCAGCCTCCAAACAATGGAGGGGGGAAACTTTTCGGGAATTGCATGGCAATGGGACGAACATACACAAGAGTACTGAACGAGAACTACAAAGACATCAATGTGGAGAAGCAACAAGGAGACCCTCATAGCCCTCTGTAATTCTGGAAACAGCCGTTGGCTCTGCGGAGGCAGAAAATTGATCATTTCGCTCATGGAGCATTTTGCTTGCTTGAAGAGGAGAGTACTGATACCTTCACGTTCATCAAACAATTTAGAAGTCAGCGCGCTCTTGTAGTACTCAACTTCGCGGCACAAGAGCTTATACGCTCCTTGCCTAGTGGATTCTCTCATTGAATGCTGCTCTTGACAACTGCACAAGCCATAGAAGTAGCAGAAGGAGATAATTTGGCAGCGTTCGAAGGGCGCATATATCTTGCCGAGTTATAGAACCATAGAGGTATATAACCATAGAATCATAGAATCACAGAATCACAGAATCACAGAATAATAGAACCAATTGAAACATGGAATAAGACTGCATACATATAGATCCCCTTCTCAGGTACTGCTGTCTTGAACGAAATGTCTAGAACTTAGATCAAAAAGCTAGTGCTGCGTCCTATATATCTATGACTTCCACTGTGAGCGATATTGCACATCACGCCTAACAAGCAATACGTAGAAAGCCTATACTCTGTACCGTTGGACAGAAGGTCAGCACAAGGTCAAGGCAAGGCCCAGACGAAAGATAGAGCGAGGAACTAAGTGAAACTCAGCTGTGCTATCATATCCTAATTCTTGAGAGGACATATGAAAAGTCAATTCCAAGGCCATTTTGAATCCTCCGAAGATGTGTACTGCTAAAATGCCACGAAGCAAGAGCTGCATGATGGCAGAAAGAAGACTGATGATCCTGATTGTACGTATCTAAAATTAAACATAAGCCCACGAGTGTAAACACCTTTATCTAGTATAAAACCCCAAAATTACCCGCTTTCATTGATTTTTCCCACGTCCGAATTTCACTCTTTGTCATCTAGTACTCTAGTCATTGTGCTGTATCTGGTGGAATCGTCCGTTCCGACAGTCATCTGCGTTTTTGCAAAGGCGCATGTAGGCGTCCTGGCTTCGAACAACGCGTCCGGCTCGGCAAAGGTCCTGTCTTTTGACTCAGGAAGACGTTACCACGACCATATGAAGACAAGAAGGCACAATCCCCCCAGAAGGAACCAGTTTTGCCTTTCCAGTTCTAAGCAGTCCCGTTGATTTGATACGAAATCATAATGCTGTTGGTAATAGACGAGACGTTGTAAGCGTTTTTAGCTAAACAGGCATGAGAAGAAGGGTTCTCCGCAACGACCTTGTCGGCGATTGGTCCGATAGAGAAGGCGTATACAATGATAAAGGCATACATCACTTTACCAGTCACCCACGCCAGAGACTAAGTCGTGGCAGGGATCCCAAGACCACCAACGATGACCTGGCAAACCAAGCTTCCAAGAAAGCCCAGGAGCAAGAGGGTACGGCGACCACTCTTATGGAAGGATGTAACTACGTCAAGGTTCATCTGTCTGTCGACGCCTTGACTTGATTCATGTAATCAGAATTCGCTAGCGACCAACAGCGTTTTTCCTATAGTGGTACACAGAAGTGGACTATCAAAGCATGACTTGTGTTCGATCTACGAGAAGGATCCAGGTCTTACAATAGTGTTCAATGCTTACAGGTCTGCCGATGATCAGCAGATTATCGCGTTCTTCGGAAGAACACATACGATCTACAGTCAATTCCCGAAATGCCGCCAGCTACCCGTGATAGATACTTCCTAATGAGCTATGAGGAAACAGATTTTGAGTTGCCACAACGCGACTGAAGACCTTTCGGCCTCAAGCAGGCTTGTGGAGTAACACCGAAGTCTTTACAAGCTTTGTGTTGAACATTCCAGATACGTCGAGTAGACCTATCTACCTAATTCACCACAGCTTGGGGCATCGGTTTGGTCGGTCCAATCTTATTCTTATCAAACGAATCACACCGTGCAATAGTGAAGCTGAGCGCTGCGATCAGACTTCTCCACTGAGTTGATATGCCTGTCGGCATGGCATGTGACAGCGTGACAGGACGAGTATCGAGGCCAATCAGCCTGGCAAGACTCAAGACTAGTCTAGCTGAGGACGTGTACCTTATCTTAGGCACGTCCCAAAGCTTACCTTACCTTGGCTTTTGATGCGTGGATGCGGGGGCCCGGGGGGGTGCTGGCCTCTTCGGTAAGACATGCCCCACAGATCACCACAAGCCGACGTTATGCCATGTGACGCGCATCAAACCACCCGATTTTGCTGCTCTATTCAACCTGATCGTCACACCGCGACTGAGCCGCAGAGCTTGTATAAAGAGCCTATAAGAGCGACTACTTGTTATTGCACTCAAGTCTTATCACATATGCAATTTTGGCATCAGTAAGAGAAAGAATGGAGACGGTCATGTTGCTGCTTCTCTTTGCGGCTTTCCGAGCATCTCAGGCCGCGTACGTTATGTATCTCACAGGGTAGGTCTGCGTCGATCAAACTTATAAATGCGTCGTCTCCTAAATGAAAATCAAGACAACACTATATCGTCCCCGAAAAGTCGCTGGTCACAAATGTGACACATGTAGCATTAGCGTTTATGCCATCAGAGATCTTCAATTCAGATCAGCGTCCTACAGAGTGGCCTCTCTTCACCACTGTGGGCGAGGTACGTCCTTACTTCAACGAGGGTACCGCGATCATGATTGCTATTGGTGGTTGGGGTGATACAGAGGGTTTCTCGAAAGCTGCGGCGACCAATGACAGTCGCCAGCGCTTTGCTGAAAACGTCAAGGCGATGGTAGACGATACTGGTGCGGATGGTATGTTGTTGAATGAAGCAGAGATCAATTCCACGTGAAGCTCCACAACACCCGGCTAATCACAGTACGCTTTCAGGAGTGGACATAGATTGGGAATACCCTGGGTAAGCATCACATGTCAGACATTTGGAACAATGTATCTTACCTAACAACTGCTAACTTGATAACCAGAGGCAACGGTGAGGACTACATCAAAGTCCCGAATTCGCAAAAAGAATGGGAGATCAACGCGTACCCCGAATTAATCTCCGCGGTCCGAGAATCACTCGGGCGCGACAAGGTCATATCAGCTGCAGTCCCCGGTCTGCCGAGAGATATGATTGCCTTTTCGAAACGAAGTATACCGAGCATCGTAGAGTCTGTCAACTTTTTGAATATCATGACGTACGACTTGATGAATAGGAGAGACAGCGTCACAAAACATCATACTGGAATAACGGCGTCCAGGGAGGCAATTCAGGCGTACCTCCTGAACGGACTTCCCGCACGAAAGGCCAATCTCGGCTTCGCATTCTATATCAAATGGTTCCAGACAGATCCTGACGGTGGATGCGATATCAATCCTGTAGGTTGCAAGACGCGTTTGATGGAAGACCCTAAGACAGGTGCCGATCTCGGCCGGGCTGGAGCGTTTTCATGGCATGATGTAGTTCCCGCAGAGCTGCTGAAGTCCTTCAACAAGGCTATGAAACACGGCTTGTATGATAGCAAACATGGCGGCCACTATTTTTGGGACTCGGAAGAACACATTTTCTGGTCGTGGGACACACCGGAGGCCATCACCATAAAGACACAATCGGTTCTAGAGAAGTATGACTTGGGCGGAGTTTTCGCATGGGGTTTAGGGGAAGACGCCCCCACATGGGCTCATCTTGAGGCCTTGAACGGAGGCGTTCATGCTCGAAACGAAAGGTCTATATGCTTAAGGCTCGACTATACACCAATTGCTAATGGTAACAGGCTTTCCAAAGGAGTGAAATGGAAAGTGGAGGACTCGAAAGAAGAACTCTGATACACTGTATACATCGGATGCTGAATCGACTCCATACACAGGACCACCATGTCCTACCTTTCCTCGCCCAGTTTTTCGCATCGTTGGTGAGCCAAGTCTGATCTATCTATGAATTCGGCACAGACGAAACAACCCTTGCTTTTCGAATGCCTGTGTATTCTCCTCTCCATTCTTTCTCAAGCTTTAATCTTGTTGTCACATAATACCCTGAATATGCGCTAGAGGCGATGCCCTTCCTGTCGGTCTAAGTGCTAGGTGCAACACGACGCAGGGCTAGGGCGTTTCCTGTTCCAGCAGCGTCCGAGGAGCTGTTGGCCCACAGCAAGGTTGCAACTCCACTGCTTCCTGCCGAGCCGTAGAATTGGGACACAAGCGCATCGGAATTCTTCTTCAACAGCGTGTTGCCATAAAACACCCAGTCAGCATCTTCGAAGAGGTACGTCTTGTTCGAAGATCTGACGACCAGCGAGGTGTTGCTACCTGTCACAGCTATGAAGCCGAGGCTCAAGGTTTGGTTGGAAGATTGCGAGGAATTTGTCGGAGTGACAACCAGGCTGTTGCTTCCATTGAAGGTGACTGTATCCACGTAAGAGCAAGCCAGGTTTGAGAATCGAACCTCATACTTACATGCAATATCAACGAAGCCACCCGAAGTGGTGTTAACATCTGGGCTAACAGCATAGGCAAGACCTAAGAGATTGACTATAAGCTTCTTGAATATCTGACTGAATCAAGTCTCGTACCGTCCTTGTACTTCAATGAATAACCCCCGATATCACCACCATAAGCATACAGCTGGAACGTGTCGTCACGCTTGGCTATTGCTGCCGCTGAGGCTGAGCCCAAAAGGACCACAGCTCCGAGAAGGAAAAGATTCGAAAAACGAAGGAACATGGTTGGCTTGTGTCAAAGGAGTGTAGATAAGTGTCAAGTACCAGTGAAGGTTGAGGAAGCTTTGAACGACCAGGTCAGTGATATGCGCGAAGGAGATAGGGCATTTACATACATCCTGCAAGGACCCTGGCGGAAGTCCCAGCATAGAGTCACGCTACACGCGTCTTGCTGAAACCCGAACCTTTGAGGTTGTGCTACTACATGACGCGGCAACTATGGCTGTGTCTGCCGTGTATTGGTGGGTTACGTATGATGTGGCTAAGCCAACGAAAAGATCCCGGTATGTGAGGAATCCACATATGAATGGGGACATGTTCAAGTCAGAAATAGATGATCAGCTGTACCTGGCTGATTGATCAATTCGTAATCTTCTAGGCTTCGAGGGCTGATAAGATGAGGAGTCTCCCATCATGAAACTAATGACGGGTGATTAAAGGAGCAGATTGTAAATGTGGATAGCAAACAAACAGATCGTTGAATTTCCTTCGGTCTTAGTCTTATGCTTTTGAAACTTCATGGGTAGGGCTTGCCCATTGATGATCATGGGTATGACTGCACAAGCTCAAGATGTGCCTAAATACCAAAAGGGAACGACTACCGGATATGATCGCCATGCGGCTTGATACCTGAAGCGGCAGCGTTCGTTGAGCCAATTGGGGCGAAGGCAATTTCTTAACCCCAAATAGTCTTCCCGGGCAAGGAACAGAACCTATACACCATCCGATGATAAGGTAGGTATGACTACCTCGAAAATGAGGTCTCGAGAGTCCACCTAGAAAATCCGGCTTGTTGAGCGATCCGCCGGGAGTACCCGCGCAATTTTTGTAGCGGAAAATCTTGAGTGGACCGCCTCGGGACTAGTTTGATCTCCTCCGAGATGTCGTAGTGAAGTCGATGTCGACATCCCAGTCAACCAATGTAGGGCCACATAGATTGCTGTTTGAGAAGCCGTTTCAGCGGTACAGTATTCTACGTTGAATGCAGTTTAATACTGAATATCGGTCCTCTTCTGGCGTATACCACAGCTCAACGGCCGCAAATCTGAGTGACAAACGGCCTTGCTAAACTAGATCCTCGGATCAACCGCTCACAAGCGTGGTGCAAAGTAAGAGCTTGGTCACACCACGCAGCAAACCATTGTGCAGAGTGTCGGAGACCCTTTGCTAGGAGATCGCAGTCGTCAGCGTCCTAGGTGATACTGTGCCGTCTGGAAGCCAAAGCCAAGGGTCGCCTGTTCTTACGTGGACATACGCGTCTGTCTGCATGGATAATGGTGCTCGACGGCCAAATCCAGCGGCAAGCATATACCAGTCAAAAACGATATATATGGCAGTAATGAACTGAGTCTCTTGATTAGATTTCACTTTCGTTCATTCCTTAGCATCAAGAATACCTGCATTCGTTACCATCTGGTTTTCATTCGTGGCGTTCGTTTCACTCGTTAATTTCATTCTCTCACATTGTAAAATGAAGAGTTTTCATCTTCAGAGCCTTCTAGCTTTATTGTGCGTAGGACAAGTTCAATCTGCAGCTGTGAACATCGCCTCCACGTCAACAAGTACCGCGTCGACAACTATCACGACAAGTACCAGCTCTAGCAACACTGCAAGCGACCGCAGCAGCTGGGGAGACTATGATCTCACCACTGACTACTACAATGTCGTGCCTGACACCGGAATTACTCGAGAGTACTGGTTCGACTTGATACAGACTACAGCATCGCCCGATGGTTATGAGCGTATGGTACTTACGGTCAACGGAACTGTACCAGGACCGACTATCTTCGCAGACTGGGGTGATACCGTAGTAGTGCGTGTAAGTGAATTAGTTGTCCATCTTTACAGGGTAGCAGCTAACATCCTATGTAGGTCACAAACGGCCTCAACATTAGCGAGAACGGCACGAGCATTCATTTCCATGGTATTCGCCAGAACCAGACGAACCAAATGGATGGAGTTGTCTCGATCACGCAGTGTCCAACAGCACCTGGCTCGAGTTTGACATACACATGGAGAGCTACCCAATACGGAGTACGTCTTCCAGAACCAATCTTGAAATCGGCAGCTGACTTATGGCCGTAGTCGTCCTGGTATCACTCTCATTTTGCCCTACAGGCCTGGGAAGGTGTCTTTGGTGGTATCGTTATCAATGGACCTGCTTCGAGTGACTATGACGAGGACTTGGGTAACATAAATGCATTGTCTTAAACGAAACTTTCATACTTACGGGCTTTAGGTATACTGTTCCTCAATGATTGGACCCACAGCGTGAGTTCTCCCGTTACAGTACGACGACAATCCTTGCTAAATCATCACAAAGACTGCCGACGAACTCTACGCATACGCTCAAGAATTTGGGCCACCTACACTCGACAATGGACTGATCAACGGAACCAATGTCTACGGAGATGATGGTGCAAGCGACCAGACTGGATCTAGATATGAAGTCTCTGTCGAATCCGGCACCTCTTACCGTTTTCGCATTGTCAGTGCAGCAATTGGTGTGTATTTTATTCCAAGCCGTACCGACCAACCTAACACGCTACAGACACACACTTCAAGTTCATGATTGACAATCACACTATGACTGTAGGTCATGATGTTAGTACCTGAAGATATGATCGCTTGCTAATCGCAGTTGTTGTTCAGGTCATGGCGAACGATCTGGTCCCGATTGTCCCTTACAAGACAACTATCCTGAACATTGGCATGGGTAAATTTGTCCAAGAAGAATAATCTTGATTTCATCTCTGACTCAAACCAGGCCAGAGATACGATATCGTGGTGACGATGGATCAAGCGTCCGTCGCTAGCGACTTTTGGCTTCGGGCAATTCCTCAAGTAGCATGCTCGGACAACGACAGCACGGACAACATCAAGGGAATAATTCACTATGGCAATTCCACCTCTACCCCGACGACGAGTGACTACACCTTCACAGACGCATGTATCGATGAAAACATGTCTGACTTGGTTCCATACCTCGCCGTCAATGGTGATTCTAGTTACTGGTCAAAGAATGAAGACGTCACAGTCGCATTCGACAGTAAGACCATCAAGCCAGGGGCGCCAAAAATGGCTGCTAACATGTCTAGGTGACAACCTTTTCCGTTGGTACTTGAACAACGTTAGTATGGAGGTGAAGTGGGACAAGTAAGTTGCCATCTCTTCCCCAAGAACTCTTTCTGACGTAGGCTATTAGCCCAACCTTGCTTCAGGTCTACAACGGCGATGACTCGTGGACAAACACTTCCAACATTATCGAGCTCTCCGAAGCTGATGAATGGGCATACATTATCATCGAAACTGACGCTGCGGTTCCGCATCCCATACACTTGGTAATGTCCACTTGAAGTTTCAGGCTTCACATATGCTGACCAGATCGTTTTTAGCACGGTCACGATTTCCTGCTCCTCGCCCAGGGTAGCGGCTCCTTCAATACATCGGCAACCCTTAGTCTCACCAATCCACCACGACGTGATGTTGCCATGCTGTACGCCTCAGGCTATCTTGTCATAGCCTTCAAGACCGACAATCCAGGCGCATGGCTAGCTCATTGTCACATTGGCTGGCACATATCAGAAGGTTTCGATTTTCAGTTTGTTGAGAGATATAACGACATTGCGGCTCTCGTTGACTACGACACTCTTCATAGCAACTGCGAGGCTTGGGACACGTACGTCAGTGCCGACTCGATTGTGGAGGATGACGCTGGCGTGTGAATGAAACGATAGCCCAAGTTTGGGCAAGTCTGAGGGCTTTCTTGCGCCTGAAGCTAGCAAGCTTGAAGTGCTTTTCGAAAACTTGACTGATCGATTATATCAAAAGTTCCTAGCCCATACAGGCTGATCTTGTTGATAGGGAGACCAATTAATACGTAATATCAATAACAATGGTATGTTTTATGGGCTCTTCTTTTATGTGTACTAGAGGCATCTTTGGATAGTGAGAAGGAAGCATGTAGGACAAGTGAAAGAGTAAACAGTTGACGCTCGTTAGCTCAAAATCTACCATACTACTGTTCAAGATAGACATATCCCTGGCATACTCGCGCTGAAATCATGAACCTAGAAGTAAGACGCTCAAGATGTCCGATGACGCCATCCCCCCCGATTATGACTTGGAAAAGGTTCGGCAGGTTCGCCAACACCACGAGCCTTATGAATCCGATCCTGAGTTTTCACCAAGCATATCTCATAGCAGTGCAAATATCCCGTCATCTTATCATGCGTCTCAGCAATCGTTGCCTCAGATTGAGAAAACACAATCCCGGCTGAGTCATATAGGAAGCGCCGGCCTCGAACGAGCGAACAGTACTCTTTCTACTATCAGATCTAGGAGACCAATACCACCCTTTAGTCATCCGCTTACGCACGAGAAGACAAAGCCAGATGTCATTGTTGGCTTTGACGGTGAGGACGATCCTTATCGCCCATTGAACTGGCCTTTTAAAAAGAAGGTCTGGACTACTGTAAGTACCACCACAGTCATCATGTCCCTGCGAGCAATGCTGATGAATCAGGCTCTCTACGGCTTCACAACAATGGGCGCCACATTTGCCTCAAGTGTATACAGTCCAGCACTTGCACAAGTATCCGCAGAGTATAAAGTCGGTACCGAGGTTAGCACCCTTGGGGTTTCTTTGCTATTATTTGGCTTCGGTCTTGGTCCCCTTATCTTTGCACCATTGAGCGAGGTCTATGGCCGGAAGAAAGCCGTCCTGATTCCGTACTTTCTTGCTGCCATATTCTCGTTTGCCACTGGTGCTTCCAAGGACATTGCAGCGATTTGTGTCACTCGGTGAGTCTCGTTAGCTTCATCTGTGATCTCCGTATACTGACCTGAAACAGATTCTTCGCAGGTCTGTTTGCGAGTGCTCCAATTACCAACACTGGCGGCGTTCTTGGAGATATATGGTCGGCTGAGTAGCGTGGTGTGGCGATCGTCGGGTACGCAATGGCCGTAGTAGGTGGCCCAACAATTGGTCCAATAGTTGGCGGAGCAATATGCCAGACCATCAGTTGGCGATGGACACAATATGTACGAGTACAACCTTGAAACATTCTTTGCATCTGCTAACACTCTCTAGGTTACGGGAATCTTTATGATGGTTGTGCTGTTCCTCGACATTCTCATCCTTGACGAATCGTATCCGCCAGTCTTGCTGGTCTACAAGGCTCAAAAGCTCCGACATGACTCTGGTAATTGGGCGCTTCATGCAAAACATGAAGAATGGGACATATCATTGAAAGAGCTTGGCAATAAATGTAAGCCTCTCGAAGCCCTTTCGGGCCATCAATCCGTTTACTAATTCCAAAACTTACAGACATGGTTCGACCATTCCAGCTTCTCTTCACACCAATTTGTTTCCTTGTCGCCCTTTATGCCTCTTTTGTTTACGGCATCCTCTATGCCACACTTGCAGCATTCCCCGTCGAGTTTGAAGAAACTCGTGGATGGAACCAGATTGTCGGATCCCTCCCATTCTTGGCCCTCTTGCTTGGCATTCTGATCGGAGCAGTCGCCAACATCCTCAACCAGAAATTCTACTTCAAGCGCTTCAAAGCCGCAGGCAACCATCCCGTACCAGAAGCCAGACTGCCGCCAATGATGTTTGGCAGCATTAGTTTCTGCGCAGGACTTTTCATCTTCGCCTGGACTTCCTCCCCCGACATCTTCTGGATCGCGCCATGTATAGGAGCCGTCCTCGTCGGTCTCGGCTTCTTCACCATCTTCCAATCAGCTCTGAATTATCTCATCGACACTTTTCAGAAATATGCAGCCAGTGCCGTCGCAGCAAACACGTTCCTGCGCTCCGCACTCGCGGGTGCTTTTCCCCTCTTCATCCGCCCACTTCTTCACAACGTCGGCATCCCTTGGGGCATTTCCATCTTTGCTTTCTTTTCTGTTGCGCTGATTCCTATTCCCTATTTTTTCTATATCTATGGTCGGCGTATCCGTTCCCGAGGCTACTGGAGCAAGGAAAGTGTTTATTGAGCGAGCCTGATACCCTCTGTTTGATATGTTTCTGCTACATCGGACGGCGTTGAAACAAAAGGATGGTTTTGAAGCTCCTGAATTAACATTCTATATATATACGCTCATGTATACTTCTTTCCTCAGCCTCAGAAGCTCGCACACTTGAGGTGCAGAGCAAAGCGCAGGGCCTGTAATCTTCTCCTCAAGACGCCATCCTCCTCTACGTCCATGATTTCTTTTCCCTCTCACTCACTCACACGACTTGGTTCGCTCTCCAAACGTGAAAGACTGGAAACCCATCCAAAGAAATCACAAAGCTTTGGATTTGTTTATAGAAAGCTATCCCGCATCCCTGCCCTCGTTGATCAATCCGTCCTCCCCTCTTCTTCTTCTTCCCAACCAGTCAAGCTCCGGACCTCCTTCTTTCCAGTCAATCAATCAATCTAAGGACCTCCGGAAAGTGGTGGTCTCTGTAGACGGACGTTTTGGGTTGGTTTAGTCGCGAGTGCTCGCTTCTTTATTGTTGTGCGCTTTACATTGCAGTCGAGATGAGAGGTGGTCAGTAGACAATGGGTTTTTGTTTTTGACTGTCCCAAACCAAAAAAGAGAAAAGGAAATAAGGGGGAAGAAAAGGCGCTGTCTTAGCATGGAAAACTAGAGTAGACATGTTCCGATATTTCATTCGTCTTTCTCGCTGGTATCACTCCTCACTTTTTTGATTTCGAGATTTACTTCGTCACTTTGTCGTCAAGAGTTGGAAGAATATTTGTGATAACTCTAAGAAGAGAAGAAGAAAAAAGAGTCAAAATCGCTTGCTGCCTTCTCTAAAATCCAAGGGAGCTGAGCTCTGAAATGCAAAATTCTAAACTTCAAATACATGACTTACGCTTCTCCTCGACCTTGAAGTCGGACTTGATCTTTGGTCCTGCCCTGTCGGGTCTGAGACGTCCGGGTGCGAGATGGCCTGGCCATATGCCTTTCACCTTGGGCCATGTCTCAGCGGTGTGAAGCCTTGGTTGGTGGCTCATGTGCCACATGTACTTCGATCTGCTCTTTCCTCTCTTTAGAGAACCAAGACCATCTATGATATCAACCGTCTCTTTCGTATGCATCTTTGCTTTGCATCGACGGAGGTTTCCTGTCCCTTTCCTTCCGTGTCCAATCCTGTTCTTCGTTCTCAAGTGGTTTTGATGAGCGCGCATCGATTCCTCGACCTGGGTGGCCATCCGTTCCAGCTCCTGCAACATGTCTCTAATGTCAGTCTACAACTTGGCCTTCTCAGCGACAGTAGGCAGCATGAGGTCACGCATGTCGTCGGCGGCTTCGTTGAGGTAGTGTGACATGCGGTCACAGCCGAGGTGCTTGCTGACGACGTTGAATTGGATGCTGTTCTCGTTGATCATGTATGCGATACTGTCAACATGTTAGCAAAGGTCAGTCACAAAAGTTCAAGTGACAAAACTCACCCCCAACCCTGGTCGATAACCTGGGACCAGCCATAGCCGTTGAAGTATTCGGAACTCAGCTGAGAACTTGAGATGAACCAGCTGCTAGAGTAGGAGTAGGCAGGGTCCTTGTAAATCTCAGGCACTTCCTCGCCTTCCTTGATCAACTTCATGAGACCGTAAAGATGGCGATCCACACCCTTGCCGTCGGAAGCAGCCGAGATGTATTCGACATGGCTCTTCACAGCGTTGAGCAGTCTCTGTCTGCACTCATCAGAGGAAATTTCAGGATCAGCCATGCCTTCACAGAAAGCAACACTCTCCTCGGAAACGGTACGACAGGTTTCGGTGCGGCCTTGTTGGAAGCGGCGAGTGGCAGCTGATTCGTAGGTGGGACGGTTCTTGCCATAGAACTTGTGATAGGCAAGTTGGATGATCATCTGAACGTAGGCGTCGGGCGAGCACTTGAACTTCTTGATCAAGCCCTTGCCGTAGCCTTTGTAAGCTTGTACTCTCAAGTCGTGCTCGCCAATGACCTTGGTGAAGTGTGCTTGAGCGCGGCCAATGTCTTCGATGTTCTCTGAAGAGAGCTGGAAGCGGATAGGAGTTGGGTCAGGCAGGTTGGAGCGAATCGAAGGGTCGCTGTAGTCGAGCTTGTTGTTGAAGATGAGGTAGTTGACATAGTCGTTGAGGCGGTGGGTAGGGGTGCCGTCCATCATGCTGTGCTCACCCATGAAGCCAGAAGTGCCGTTGTCGTTGATGATGAATTGAAGAGGCTTGTCGAAGAAGCGGTTGCTGCCATCGCCGTGCCAGTATTGGTGGGCACGCTCCTCGAGGGTTACGGGCTTGGCATCATCGAGACAAACAACGAACGAGGCAGACTCGATGGTTTCAAGGGCGGTCTGGTTGGCTGGGTTGGAAGCAATAAGAGATTCACGCATCTCAGTCCATGTGTCTCTGTTCTCGGTAGTCAAGATACCGACTGCCGGAGCCTTCTCGGCCAATTGGTAGATGCGGTTGAACTGCTTCTCGAGCTCGCCAGTGTTGAGCTGCTTTCCGGCAACCTCGTGCTCGACCTTGAAGAACTGATTCTTTCTCACAACAACAATGTGCTTGTTGGTGTTGTGGTCGTACTTCTTGGGGAAATCAGCAGGCTTGGCAGGGATACGGCAACAGTTGAACATGTACTCGTATGAGCTCATGGCAATTGGCAGCTTCTTCATGTATTCAGGTTCGAGCTGACCGTCATCGACCTGCTTCTTGAAGTCGAGGACGGAAGTGGTGATGGCAGCTGCACGCTTGGCAGGGTCCCGTCTCTTCCTGTCATCTCTGTGCGAGTAGAAGTAGGAGACGTATGGAACAACGGGATCACGGTAGGCGAGGTAGGCGTCATTGTTCCACCAGTCGATGATCCAGTTTCTGACCGACGCATCCTCTCTCTTTGCAACCAATCTCTTCTGGAGCTCTTGACCCAGGCTGCCGGATGCGATGAAAGATTCCACTGCCGCCGATGTCTTCTCAAACTCTTCCTTGCTCAGGAGTGGCCGCACTGAACGGAGATAGCGTTTCGATGTCTCTTCTAGCGTAGGCACAGGAAGTTTAGGGAGCGAGTCTTCGAATCGGAGCATGGCGCCCTTGGTCGAATCCTCTTTGTAGCCTGTGATGCGTGTTAGTGGCATGAGGTGGCTTGGGGTAATTGCATGTGCGGGGAGAGGGGGTGAGGCCGTACCTGCTGGCAGAGATGATTGTTTTCTTGTTGGTGCCATGGCGAATGTCTGCTCTCGACGTCAGTCCTGCCTCCTTGTTTCCCTTCTTGTCTGTCCACAACCGACCTTGGAAATCTTCTTCACAGGGACACGTTGGCGTGATAGCGGAGTGCTGAAGAGACGCGCTCGGGCTGCAAACATTGAAAGTGACTAAGGATAGATTTGGGTAGGGATAGAGGAGAGTTATGAATGCAAATGCCCTCCCTGCTGTGATGGTAATAAAGGAAAGCCAACGTGGACAATTTGAGAATCTACTCAAAACTATCGCTACGAGTACAAGTACATTATACCTCGGCCAGCCGGCTGCCCACATCATACCTCATGCTCTCTCCCGTCCTCCAGCTTGTGCCGAGCCGAGGTTGACTTTCACGGTGGGGAACCCTATCATCCCACGAGTGCACGTGCCTGATCTCGGCCCGACGTGGACCAGGCACACCAGGCACGCCAGGGTCTTTTCTTAGAACTCAGGTACATACCCTAACCAATTGAGCTGCACTTACTACGCTACACCTGCTCTTACACATTCTACATCTCAGATTGGTACAAGTAAAGTCACTATGGAAGCCGGAATCTCCGGTCATCCGCTCATACCATACTGGCCATTGTCAGCACCAGCATTCAACAGATAGGTTTGTTTTTGTCATGATCAGCTTTGTATCATTCATCATTCATTATAAGCTACTAAGCTTGCTCGTCCTGGGGATCATGTCATAAAGCAAAACATCATCGATAAAGACGGGACACCATACACCGGCGCAATGATTACGAGCCTCCCGCTCAGCTTAGCCTGTCAAAGTTTCCTGCACTCCAAGAAGAGTATCAAGCGCCATGACTGGATCGGCAAAGAAGGCTTCCCACTCGACTCCTTGAGACTGGCTGCCGTCGTTCATGGGTCCATAAATACCAGCCGCAGTAGGAGTCTGCTCTTCGTTCGACTCGTTTTGTGGTTGGATGCTGCCGCGCTTACTCTCATGAAAGGTGAGGTTCGCTTGGGCTTCCGCTTCGAGGGGTGACAATCCGTGTTTCAGAACCAGATGCTCTCGGACACCACGTTCGGTCTTGTAAGGTGCTTTGCGGTAGCAATTGCAGGCCATGACAGGACCAGGCCTCATCCTCACATCGCTCATGGCTCCCTTTGGATCTGTGCTCGCTCCGAAAGAAGTCGACGCCATACTGGTCTCGAACATGGCATTACCGGTCTCCTGTGAGATAAAGCTGAACTCTATCATTTCATTAGCAATCGGCCTCATTGCCCAGTCACGATCAAGGAGATGCTCCATGAAATTACGCCTACCAGAAGATACGGTATGCGTTGTATTCGTATCGGCAGCCCTCAAAAGCTTCGAGACACGAACGGTCCCTAACTTGAAGATCATCTCGATGAAACGCAAAGTCGATTTCTCTCCAAAATTCTGATTTAGTACTGCAATCGCATTTCTAATCTCCCGCTCATCCGCCACGCTCAGACCAGTGTAGAGAGAGATGGAAGACATTTCAAAGGGGACAGTAAAGCAATAAGGATCTTGTAAACTTGGTTTGCCACATGTCACAGTCACGTGAGGGACGTTCAGTGGTGCTCGATGGAATTGAAATGAATTGGACGGGGCGACAGTAGGTACCATTTATACCCAATATGACAGAAGGTATTGAAACGGTAGCCCGCCAGCCATCAGCCAGTTGACATACGAAAGAAAATCACATTTTCGTCATATCTGACTTTTTGTGTAGGAGGCTCTGTGCGCATCAGAGGGTGTTATCCTGCCAAAAGAACCCAATAATTCGCTTGAATGCAATCTGAGGACTGGAGCTGATTTGTCGGAATTCCAAACGCTTGCAGTAGTGCGCCTGTGGCTTGGGTGGATTCGTTGCCCTCTGCCGCGCAATGGGCGCCTCGTTCGCCAGCAAAGCGTGGCAAGCAAGAGATCTGTTTCCTGCGGCGCAGCAGGAGGAACCGATGCTTGGGCACATTGGGCCCAGCTTCCAGGATAGCGAGGACATCTTCGTGCAAATCTCCACTGACAACCCAACCCGCCTACAGCTTCTGTAACAGTTTAGCCGTACTGAGAAGGTTCACTCTGTCTCGAACATGGACATATGGAACCCTTCTTCTTGCAAGACTACCCGCCTCTTTATGCAAATCTCCGCTGTCACCCCGCCTACAGCTTCCCTAAAGTTTTAGCTGTCATGAGCAGCTCCACTTACTCAATCACGAACATGGATCAAGCGTTCCATCCCTCACACGGCTTAGGCGGGTTAAACAGTCAGCATGCACTGTAGTCGGCAGCAGATTCATCTATCAATCTACTGGTCGGTGGCCGCCCCGAAGGGCTTTCTGCACGTTTCTTGCCCGCTGTCACGCCACTGTCGCCTCCTACAGCTTCTAGACACTTCAGGCACGCAGATCGGACCTGACGTATTGAGTTGCCTTGGTTTCCTGATACCTTACTGTACCTAGTGCGAGCATTGTTTCTGCCTCTACTCATAATCCTTGCCTCTAATTTCTGCCTCTAAACCATTGTAGTACTTGGGCTCGCCCAACGGCCCATCTCGTTACGCCAATCAACAAGCCTGTTTTGTTGTCTGGTGAGATTATTGGACTCGTTGAGCAGAGCTAAGCTTAGTGGACACATTGAAGAGGTTTATTATGTGCTGGTGTCGCACGAGCGGAGCGCGGGCACATAGCTGTACGTATGGCGTTGATGACTTGTCGGATCTCTCGCTGATCAATTACAGCCTTTCGTCCGCGCCATGATCGAACGCCAGTATCATCAGACGACTATTCATGTGTGTGTTCTCAAGTTTGTACTTGAGATACACGGTTCCCACTACCGTACTCAACGCATATCCGCATTGATCGTTGTCCAAGTTCCCGCTTAACAGAGTCCTTGAATACTCGTAATTGCTAGCTAAGATGGCCTCGGGATAGACTCGATGTCTTGCCACAACCGGCGATCAGTGTTCGAGCAGAGACCGAGGAAGCTGGAGATGAATGCTCGATGTGACTGAGCGGAAAAGAAACCCCTTTCCTGTATTCGTGGGTGCTTTCGGATACGAGAGATATTGAAGGACTCACACAGCTACGTTGAACGTGTAATGGTCCTCGAGGATCTCAATTGGAGGCGGTCGAAGGTAGCGACGCCTGGAAAGATCCTGTCGTTTTTACAAGGCACTTTATTGTGTTGGCTGAGCATATGACTTGAGGCTTTGGACCCGAGCAAGTAAATAGCGGTCCTCGAAACTTCCCGGCTACGCTTGCTGACTGCACAGGCCGTATGATGAGTTGCTCAAAGAAATTCGATATTCGTTTTGTTCCGTTTCGATATTGCGTATGGTCTCGCATATCGTGGGACCAAGGTGACCAGATTGTCTGACGTGCCGGGGACTTCGAAGAAGCCCAAAACACTCCCAGCGACTCTCAGCGTCCCTCAAGGCCCCAAGCCCACACCTATCTCGCTAGTGAATTCAGTCAGCTGTACTGGGACATTTGCCGAAATCGCACTTGGCCTCAGTACATCACTGTGTCCAGAGGAAGCCGAGGGTCCCTCATGACGGGGATACCCTGCTTATCCGGAGACCAGAACCGTGGGCCAGAAAAGCCTCCGGAAACTCGTTAACACAACCGTCTGATCGATGTATTTGACCTGATTTACGGGCGTCAACCCTTATCATTTCGATCTTCACTTCTTTCTGGGCGTCTTTCAATCGCGCGTTCTGTCGTATATCGTGTTGTTGGGTCTGAGGCATGTGCTCTATTTGACTCGCCCTCAGTCGCCCACAATATGGCCAGGATGGCATCAGATGCTAACGGTGTTTTTTGAATAACGAGATGAAGGAATAAATGAAGAATGAAAGGAAGAAGGAAAGCAAGAGCGCCTTGCACAGTCTGTTTAGACTTCATTGAGGCAACGACATTGAAATTAGATGTCCATGTTGTGGACAGGGTCGCCCTTTTCCACGTCCAAGAACAGGAATGGAGTCCTACATTGACTTTATTGCATTGTACAGAGATCTGGTTGCAATTTTCTAAACATCTTCCAGGATTCTTCTAGCAAATGATGAAGTGCTTGCCTGGGCTCCGTTGTACGATAGTGGATAGGTGGAGGTGAGAGCCACTTATTGGTCGCTAGCTGAAAAAAAAAAATCGCCAAAGAAATTTTTTATCGATATTCATCATTTTATTGACTGATTCATCTACAAGTCGACTCGACGAGTCGGACTATCCAACTCCCGTCGATTTTAGTCAAGGGAAAGGGTGCCGCCCGACTGTTCAGACAACGCCGTTGCCATAGTCATACTAGCGTCGTCCCTAAAGGGACAGAACGCTGCCACGGCAGTGTAGAGAAGAGCTAGGAACACCAGACAGAGCGGAGGGCTGATTCAGCCTATTCGCTCCCCTAATCCAAGTAACAATGCCGTCTTCGCAGAAGATATAATGAAACGTCTCATCGAAGGAGCAGTGAACGCCTAGAACGACAAAATCAACGCTTAGAACAACTTGGTCAACGAACTGCTTAAGCAGATCCAAATTCAGAACGAGACTCTCCACTAGGAGAACATCACCCTACTGGCAACACTTAACGCTAGTACGGAAAAAATTGACGAGCTCGTTAAGAAAAATGACGAACTCGTTAAGAAAAACAACGAACTTGAAAAGAAACTCGAAGCTGTGAACGCCGACATAAAGGTCCTCAACACCGAAGTCAGAACCATTAGTACCAAAGTAGACGACGGCAGAACCGCCCTCTTAAGCTTCATACAGTCGAGCCCATTATCAATGGCTGACCCTAATACGGCAGCCTCCCCCCCTATAACCTACGCAACAGCAGTCTCCTTAGGCGAGATCAACCCCTCTTCTTCAGCAACCCAGCCACGCCAAAAGGTGTCCCCCCTATTAGCGCTAACAACTCTAAAGGGACTACGCCAGCTTCTAGGAGCTACTATAGACTTGAGACGTATTTCTAAAGAACAACTCAAGGTCCTTAAGAACAGAGCTACTACTAAAGCCTGTATCTAAGAAGCTATCAAAGCCTAGCTAGAGACTAAACACATTGTCATTAAGGGCATCCAAATCAAGCCCTAAATAATTCGAATTATTACAATAAATGATTATAAAGCAACGGACCTTTATCTAAATAATAAATGGATCTATAAGGTATTTGCTAATATAAGGGCTAGAAGCGAAGATTGGTTTCTAATCAAAATAGATAACATTAAAAGAGACTCTGTCCTTATATTAGAAACGCAGAAGATCAAACTGACCTTTAGAACTGACTTCAGTATAGCTAATAGATTTGCTAGAGTTATATAAGCAAACTAGATCTCTAAAAGAGAGAAATACACAGAATCAATAATTGTCTACTTAGCTAATAAAGATAACGCTATAAGAGCCCTCTTTAAAAAAATAGTTAAAATAAACAGCTTAATTGCTTTTATTAGTAAATACTAGAAGATAATCCAATTTTAGCAATGCTTTAACTGCTATAATTATAGCTATTAAATAGCAAAGTACACTAAGGAGACAAAATGTAGTAAATGTATAGAACTATATATAATAAATAAATATAAAGCTATTAACCCTATATGTATAGCATATAAGGGACTACATATAGCTAAAGACAATAGTTACCCTACCTATTATAGAGAACTTAACAAGCTCTATAGTAAGAAAGAGCTAAATCCAGTTTTAGAAATAGATAAAGAAGGCAAATAGCAAACTATCATATTTTATTACAACTATAGGGAAATTACTATAAGCAACGCTTAATAGAGAACATCTAAATTATCTTAGCAAATATGAATAAACAATTAGTAGCCTAATTAAGTATATTTAATAACTGCTCTTTTAAAAACTATTTAGCAATTTTTATTATTAAACTAAACATTTTTAATATAGAAGATAAACTAGTTATTTATTAATATAAATATTGGAATACTCTAGTGCTTTTAACAAGGCAAGCAGGTCTACTTTATTAAGCATTCTAATTACTTCTTTTTATTTATAAAGACACTTCTTTAATATAGATATTAATAGACTTATTAAATATAACTGCTACAGTTATTGCTATAAGGGCTAGACCCCTTTTCATTATATTAGTATATATCCTAGAAAAGAACTGACATTCCTATACTGAATAAGACCTGTATAAGAGCGCTATAGTAAGGCTTTTAGCATTTAGCTAGTTTATTAGCGTAGCAAAGTTAAAATATAAAGAAACCCTTTTTATTATTATAAAAGGAGACTTTAACTAACATAACCTAATATAGAATAGCTATAATATTCCCTAGACTTAACATTTTAGTAAAGGGGAACCCATTCTTTAATAGATATATTAATATAAAGTATTCTTAGTGCTTTTATAAAGCATAATTACATATTTAAAAAGCTATTTTAGAACAATTATAAACCTTATATTAGTCTCTTAGTTCTTTAAGTTCCAAATTGTTTAATGCAACTTATATTTTACTTAATATAGCTCTAATTATAAGGCTATTATATTATGCTTTATATATTAGCAAGTTAAACTAATAAATAAAGCAAGGTATAACTTTAGAAAAACGGATTAGTTAAAAGTTAGCAAAGCTATAAAAGTATAGACACTAGCTTAACAGAACCCTAAGACACATAAAGATATAGATATAATAGTATTAGACTTCTAAAATATAATTAGGAACTGCATTTATAAATACTGCCCCTTTATGAACTTATCCCTATATATAAAGGCTTAATAGGACAACAAGCTAATAGAGCTGCGTAATATATACACCTAGTGTAAGAACTGGGATATATATCTCTATAGAGCTAGGCTTAACAGGACAGAAAGCAGAATCAGAGCTAGGAAATCATAATATAGATTCTATATAGTAATTAGAGCAAAGAAACGCTCTTATTAAAACAAATTCCTAGCCAAATCCGACAACATCTGGAAAGCAGCTAAGTACCTAGACCTATAGCCTTTAGCCTTTAGCACTATTCCCTCTCTAGTTGCAAACAAAGGAGAATAGGAAATAGAAGTTATAGAAGATTGTAAAAAAGCAGCTATCTTAATCTCTATCTTTTTTCTATTTATTCTAAATAGATAATATAAAGACCTAGATAAGGAAGCTAATGCTGATCTTAAAGATTTAGACATTATAGAGAATAAGGTTGCAGCTGCTCTATTTAAGATAAGCTCTTTTAAAGCACTAGGGATTAATAGTATTCCTAATACAGTATAGAAGAAAATATAGAAGTCAACTAGATAGCTTATTACTAGGATATTTAATGCTTTGTACTAGCTAGGGTATATACTTTAAGTATAGAAAATAGTATACATTCTCCTTTTGTAAAAACAAGGGAAACCAGATTACTATATATTAAAAGTATATAGGCCTATCTCCCTCCTCCTAACCCTTAGTAAGCTTATAGAGCTAGTCTTAGCTTAAAGGTTATTATACTAGGCAGAAACCTTTAACCTCCTGCTAGCTACCTAGTTTAGAGTAAAGCTAAAGAGATTATGCAACCAGGCTCTACTTCTCCTTATTAAGAAGATTTATAAAGCATAGCAATATAAGAAGATCCTTTCACTTATTAGCTTCAATATTAAAGGAGCCTATAACAGAGTATCTAGATTAGTTATATATAGCTACCTATACATAAAAAGCATCCTAGAGAGAGTAACAGAGTGGGTCAACTTATTCCTTTCTAGCTATAGCGCTACAATTATAGTAAATAGATATAAGTTGGACATAATCCTGCTAGCTAAAGCAGAACTCCTATAAAGATCTATACTAGCTCTTATACTATATATCTTCTTTAACGCGTTCCTTATAGAAAAAAGAGTTAATAGTAAAAGAGGCAATATAGGATTTATTAATAACTACTCTTATTAGGCTATATTAAACTCTATTAAACGGAATATAGCAATACTAAATAGGAAAGTAGTTTTATAAGCTTTTTAATAGGCTAAAGATAGCAGAGCTATATTTAAAAGCAATAAAACAATCCTTATATATTTTTCCTGGAATCTAAAGAAGCTAGCAAACGCACCTATTCCCTTTTAAATAGGACAACATATAGTCTAGCTCTTTATAAAGGAACGAATCCTTAGCGTAATCTTTGATTTAGAACTCCGCTTTAAGGATCACTTTGCTAAAGTGAAGTCTAAAAGCTAGAAGAGTATTTATTAATTTAAAAGATTAGGACACATTATGCTAAAAGCTACATATTAATTATATTTAGTAATAGTAGCATCTAAAATAGACTATACAGCTTTAGTCTAGTACTTGCAGTTTATAAAAAGCAAAGCTAATAACAGTATAGGTAAGATCCTTAATCCAATTTATAGAATTAGAGCGCAGGCTATAATAAAAAGCTTTAAAATAGTTTTAATAAAGGTAGCAAGCGTAGAGGTAACTCTCCTCCTCTCCTATTTCTGTTTTTAACTAAAGATTAGCAAACTATAAGTAGAATTACACTTTCTATTAAACTCTAACCCTATTAAGGCATATATATAGAAGCTCTAAGTAATTAATAGTCCAAAAACGTTTATTTCACCCTTTTAAAAGATTGAATCAGTATTAGGGCGCCTAGGCGAATCTATTAAAGTAATCCTAGCATAGAATACCCCTCTATAGGGAAAAGCAGCAATACAATTCGAAAACAGACTAAATATTCTAAATACTGTATTTAGTAAGTATTAAACTATAAAAGCAGATTAAATAAATATATTTACTAATAGCTTAATAGCTAATAGCAAAGCAGGTATAGGACTTACAGTATATAATAAGCGTCTAATCCTATTTATAACAAAGTCTAGCTTTATATGCAATAATAACTACATTAATAGTATATTTATAGAACTAGTAGCAATTTAGGCAGTAACTATATTAATTAACGTATATTTAGAAAATGCAGATATCTATCTACTTAACATTTTCTAAGCCACTATATAGTTAGATAGCAAAATGGCAATAGGATATATTAAAGATAACTCAATATTAGTTACCTAGCGTATCTAAGCATATATAGATCACTAAGCCAATCTGGGTTGTTAGATCCTTATTAAGTGGATCCTAAAGATAGTAAAAATCCTAGGCTATATAGTTGCTAATAAAGAAGCTAAAGCATTGACTACACTTAATAATATAACAGTTAGCTATAAACTTAACATACTAGACAGTATAGCTAAAAGGTGGAACATACTTAAAAAGACTATTATCTGTTGCGCCTGCTAACATTAATAAAATATAGGGAGGAGCCTAAAAATAACAGATAATGCTATTTCTAAAAGGTACACACTAGCTTTATATAATATTATAAACAAAAAGGAGGTATCTATATTAATATAGCTCTATATAGGTTATTTGCGCCTTAATAGCTTCCTATATAAAATTAATATTATAAATATAGACTAATGCAAATATAGACAAGGTTTAGAAACTATCTACCATTTCCTTATACTTTACCCTTAATATAAGAGTTAATACAGGATACTTGTAGATAGGCTCAGATTATAATACAGCAACGTGTTATATATAGTAGAGGGTAGAAACACACACGCTCCTATTAGCAGGCAGCATAGGGATGGACCAGTAGAGAAATGAAAGCCCAACCTCAGCGTAGTTAGGGAAACTATCCGATTCGTGCGCGACTTAGGTCGACTCAACTATAGTATAGAAAGACGGACGAAGGCGGCAGAGGAGGAAGAGGAAGAGTCAGAGACCTCGAATGGAGAGGAATCTAAGGAGACGGACGAGGAAGAGGAAGAGGAGTAATCCTATACAAGACTGGATAGAGCCAGTACACCGTAGGACAAAAGCACCCTTTAGAAGGCACCACCATCATTTTGAGCTGTAGAATGAAGCAAGGATCCAAGTAACTACCAGATATAGACTAGCGTCAATTCGTCAGGGCTCATGCGACTAGGATGTCGCGCATAGCCAATTGAGATAATCAAATCAATCAAATCAAATCAAATCAATTGGTCGCTAGCTCCATGGAAGCTTCTTGCCCTAGTTCCACATGTCATCATGATGTCTGGTCTCATGATCTATGTGCACCACCATATATCATGTCAGCTCTAGGTATATATGGCTCGCGTGTAATGTTCCAAATTCTCTTTCTCAAAGTGTCTGTACATGAAGTACACTCGCGTTGCCAAGCCGATTGTAGACGCCGAGTTTCAGGTCGGACTGAAGCAAGCGAGCGATCAACGGGCCAGAGCAGATCGCTTCAACTTTGATTGCACTTCTCCTGATTCTATTAAGCAAGCTTCGTCGACATGATATTCTTTCTTTTCGACATGAGTAGCCAGCTGCATCCAATATATGGCTAGCTCTTCCGTCAGGCTTTAGAAAACAGCCCGTGACCATTCACCATGGTTAAGGGCATGGCAACTACGATCGAACTTTTGGTCAAGGGCCCAGAAAGAATGCTGGCCAGCTAGCTCATGGGCTTGTATAGTCCGTAGCTGCATGATACGGAAGATAGGACACAGAAAACATCGGTATATACGGACGCGCAGATGGACCGGAAGGTTCCGGGAAGAAAAGTAACGGTACCACTTCTATTCCTCTCATACTGAGGAAACTTGGCTGAGATAGATGAACAACAGGTGCTGCGAGAAGCAAAATGGAGTTTCGTCCGTCGGACTCATTGACGATAACACTCGTGAGTGACCAGATCATGTAAGGGAGAGGCATGCGGGACTGGAAATCATAGCTAGCAAGTTCTCGACGTCACGTACCAACGCGAGCTCCGGCTTTTCGCGCAGATGATTCCTGGATGTGAATGTCATGCGAATTCTTGATGATCAGGTGGCGAGGAAGAGAAGCATGCACAACTGCGACACCAGTGCTGACGCCCGTCGCTCTCATCGAGACTGCTCCGTAGCACAATCCCTTGAACCTGGAATGATACGATCGAACCGGCTTCCCAGATATCTAGACCTCGACTCCGCCCAGTGTATCTGAGTTTCACGTTGTGATGAATCCACCCAGGAAAGTCCGCGAAGGATTTGGCCCCCACCCTGATAGACAATCGCGGAAAGTCGAGCGATCCGGGAACCACCTCAGCAGGTGGTCTCGTTCAGATCTTTTTTTTGACAAGAAGCTTCGTTCATTACGATTCCAACTTCTTCCCAAGGCTCCATAGTGACATGCAATACAACAATCGCCCGAGTCGCCCATACGCATTTTGGATCTCGTCGGCAGCGGGCCGCCAATTGGGTCTGCTAGGATGCCAATCCCGCAGCACAGCCTGATTTGGCTGTCACCACACCCCGCATTGTTGCTGCATGTCAGCGCCAGATCACTGTAGCCACGAGTGTTGAGAGCATCCAGGTCGCTTATCTGGGTGAAAGACACGAGAGTGAAACGAAGTCTTTGCATCGACACAAGTGGTATCAACACCTCGCTTTCGATGAAAACCCCGTGCTCTATCGAAAATGCTGACTTCAGAGCGCGAGCTGGGGTCTGGCTGCTGCCAATCAGCAGACTGCTAGGGAGTCGGCACAGCTCGATTCACAGACTGCGCAAGCAGTCTTCGCCTGGCTACCTGGCCAGCTTTTAGCTCCAAAAGAAACGTCAGTCTTGGCGTCCGCCATCACAATACTTTATATCCTTCGTCCCATACCGCAACGCTTCTTGTTCTTCTATTTTCTTGCCTCTACTACTGGGAGGTCTTCACCTCATCTTGAATTCAAGCTCCACCACATTCAGCACTGTACCGAACGCCATCATCTACCAGTGAGATTTGTTTCCTCACGGATATCCACGAATCCACCTCAGCACCCATGCCACCTCCAAAGACAGTATACATAATCGTCGATGTGTTTGAGGCAAGCAAGCTTGACTGTGAGCACCTCGAAAATCACCACCATGTAACATATCCTCTACCTCCTCAACACTCCCTGGTCCTGGTTGATGTCATCCACCAGGACTTGGGAGACCAAATCGCGAAGAGTGTTTCTGACAGACTTGGCGCTGCCGTCGAGTACAGACCCATATCAGAGCTTGATGGAGAAGAGATAGGCAAACAAATGATATCTTTATGCCGTGAAAAGATTGCGGTCATGCTCATTGATCCGTCTGACAAGGCCGTCACCTTCCAGCCAATACCAGGCCACGATCCACACTCCGCTCGCATACTCTCTCAGTTCAATGGAGATGCAGCATCTATGGCCTACGATGTTGTCAAGACCATAGGTCTTATGCGCAGAAATACGCCAGATCGAGCGATAATTGGGGCGGTGCAGGCCATGTGTGAGCTGAACCCTGGAAGCATTGCATATCTGGTCAACGATATGAACCGCGAGGAATGCTTTCGCCAGGTCTTCCGAGCATATCCTCGTCGTGAGTATTGTTCAAGTTCAAAGCCCAATAGCAAGCTAATATGAATAGCATTTGGTGTCGCTGTTTCAAATTGCAACAGTCCCATTAGCCCTGCGGCGTCTTCTGCCGGCTTTCCAGCAAACGATTGCGCCTCGTCCATTACTAGCAGCAGCCAGGAGTCCAATAAGCGGCCACGCATTGCATTTGGCGGCGCACAGGTTCCGCGTCCTCGCTCACGAAGCCAAGGAAACGTCATGTGTGACTGTATAGGGTGTAAGCACCCTACCCCCTATACAACCAGGCGCGGTCTGAGCGAGCATCTCATCCTGAAACACAATATCACGAAGCATGATGCGGAGGTCAAAGCGAAGGCAGCCTTCGATATGTCATTTGTACCACCTCGGCATCTCGTGGTTCCTACGCCGTCATTCGGCCCTACACAAACAACAATTCGGAATGTTGGTGGCCAGACTATACAAAAGGACCAGTTATATAGTTTGGCATCGTGGGCCTCGTCTTCACCCACTATCGACTCACCGGCTTCGACACTATCAATGAGCCCAATGCTTGGCGGCGGACTCGATGAATTCCCTAGCCCCAGGTTTTACGGATCAACCAACCATGCTGGAGTGAATGGCTCTCCTTCACCCGGCTTGGATGCTAGGACTGGGGACCTGCTTTTGGATAGCCTTGAGTCGAGTCACCTCTCTAACAGGCCTGATTTCACTTTCGATGAAGCCACCTCAAGCCTCGTACAGGACCACTCTCGCTCTGACAACCCTTGGAACCAGCATAACCTTTATCGCACCGAGCATGAAAGTGTCAGTGCTTCTTCCAGTCAGGTTCCTGTCAGCGGTATCTTCGACAACAAAAGCATGTCCACATTTACTTTTCTTTCCGGAGGGAATGGCACTCGTTTTTGATGACTTTCGTGGTTACCGCTTCTCCGTGTACCTTTTTCATGCTGCATGCTATGCCATCTTTTCTTTCCTTGATACACTTTCAGGTAGAGGCGCAGTATGGGTATGGCGTATGGTGCACAGCGCATGATTTTCATTTTACTGCTTCTCAGCGAATAGATACCCCATTGTATATACCCCTGATATAGATTCGCATAACATGTATTGTCTTTGTGTTGCATGCACAGCAATTCGACCTGAGAAGTAGATTTTGAACGGTCTATGTCTTATGAAGGTCTATACATTTCTCGCGGGGTCTCAGAGTGTGGAAGTGACTCCATGTAATATGGAAACTTTCCTGGACCTCACGAAGAACAGCTGTGCACTGCTGGGCTGAAGCCTAGAGTGGTTGCATCCCTTGGTGAGTCGCAAATGGTGCAAACATATCTAAGGAGTATACCAAGGCTTGTTCGGGGCCGGATACACCATTGTTCAAGCATGCGTCAGGGTAGAGCCGAAGTTGAGACCAGCTTTTTGCGTCACCTAGAAGTTTCTAATTCTTTGTCGCTGCCGCTTCACATTCTAGGCCACAGCGAGATGACTCAAGAATTGGAATTATCACGATAATATCGCTGACAGACTCGGCTGTGGCCTTCGAAGAGGACACAAAGGTAGACTTCCTTCCATGAACTTGAGTTCGGCGCGTACCGTATCTACTGTTTCTCGAGATCTGACTAGTCCTGCCCGCGCTCGACAGATGTGATGACACAATGTGTGAATAGTAATCCAGGGGCGTGGCCAACGAGAGACATATCCTCATAAGCTGGACCGTGGCGTCTGGGGTAGCATGAAGCTCAAGAGCAAGAAACCCGACAGTCAGGCAGAGTGTTCATCTTCCCATGGTGCAGCAAACAGGCCACAACCAGATTTCGTCGGCAGTTTGACCCCCGTCAAGCCATTTCCGAGACCTTAAACACTTTGCTGGGAATTGCCGCGACTGATTTCTAAGTACCGTTTTGCACGAAAGCCACGTGCAGATCTACTGACGATTGTGTCTCAGGATCGCAGCGCGAACTGGATGTCGGCACGATGTTGTGGTATTTCGGCGCTCGTCGTTAAGCAGTCATGTGAATGTCTTGTATTGTCGAGTATTATTAGTTTAACATGAGACAACATGACAAGACGTTCGGGCGTTTTGAAAACTTCAGGCTCATGCGTCGCCATGCGAGGCTCTGACGGCCCGCGGAACTTAACATCTCGGGTCTAGCGGCTGTGATATATGGCTAGAGCCATCGGCCGTTCTGAAGCCTTCTGTCACGTCTTCTGGGCTTGCTATTCAAAGTTTGGAACATACGGAAGGCGGCCACATCCATGTGATACAACGTATAAGGTGATGATATTCGGCAAGGAATGGTTGACTCCAGATCTGCATGACCATGCACAAACAGCTTGATTGCAGGCCCTCAACAGCATAGATTTGCATTCTTGAGCACGGAGGAGAGTTTCCAACTGTCTTGGAGAACCGAAAACGCAGAACATCCTTGTTGACTCGAAGCACTGGGATTCGTCTTGCGAACCGCTAACGCACAACGTCTCCTCTAATCCAACGTCCTTCTTCTCTGGCATGTCCCAGTTACGGCTGTTCGTTGAGCGGCGCCTCCCGCTTGTTCCAAACAATTCGATAGAGTCGTTGAAGACGTTGACTTATTATCCTCACAGGCCAATCACCACCTTTTATCTGAAAGCCGTCACTACACGACAGGCAATATACGCAAGCTGATATTTGCTCATGCGGCTTCCTGGACTTTGCTAAGAAAGCAACGGGTTTCAGATTGCAGCGTACTCCTGTCTTAACTACCTTACTTAGGCCCGCCGGGCAAGGCCACATTTTCTTCTTGCGTGACTTCACTCTATTCAAACTTAACCTAATCGCCAGCTCAGGCCTCGACCTCATACATACAACTGACTCGCTGAGCGAGTTATCGTATTCACTTTCCAATTTATGATGTAAACATATCCAGCAAAAAGCTACATCGTTCATTGTCCTCGGTATAGTCGCTCTTTCTTCTTAAAAGAACCTCATGAACGGCTTTTATCTGCAAGAACATCCAGCATCCGTACTGAACAACAAGAGACACCTCAAAAGAATCGAATCTCACAGACGCACAACACTCATTGGCAGCGTCGACTGCACCCTACAAAGATGGAGAAAGTCTCATCCCGAGCGCTAAGCTACATAATCGGAAATGGTGTTATGATAGCAATCACCACTGCTATGGTAGCACTACGATTTTATGTCCGAATAAAGCATACACGGAGAAAGCTTTGGTGGGACGACTTCTTCCTACTGGCTTCTTTGATCTTTGCGGTGACTTTTGGAATCTTCGTCAACTTTTCCATGGCATACTACGGATGGGACCGGCATATCTGGGACATACCTGTACACAAGCTTTCAGCAACTTACAAGACCTATCTCGTTGGAAAAGAGCTGTTCATTCTTGCGAGCTCTTCCGTCCGACAATCTTTGCTCTGCTTCTACCTTTGGCTCATTAGAGACCAAGGAAATAGCAATGTCCGGCGCACGATAAATGCATGCATCATTGTGAACGGCGCGATGTGTTTGATTTTCTGCTTGGTCTGCGTCTTGGAGTGTCAGTAAGTGCAGTATCCATCATTGTAAATCAAGACTTCAACATACTGACGTTGTCTCGATAGGCCCGTCAGTGCTTTCTGGACATTTCCCAAACCAGAAGGGAGCAAATGTGTTGATGATGGTGTTGTGACCGCCATCGCTGGCGCGTTCCTATCCTTGATTGATATAATTATCAATGTTTTGCCCTTGGCAATCGTGGCCCAGCTCAGAGTGCCATTTCGTCAACGCATGTCAGTCGCGGTCCTCCTCTCGCTTGGAGCTATCGCTACTTTAGCGGGTATAGCGAGAGAGATCTGGGTTTACAAAGCTTTCATTGCTACTACGGACTCTACATACGAAGCATTACCGCTGTGGATTTGTGCAGATGTCGAGATATATGTCTCTCTTGTAAGTTCCTCCTCCACTCAAATCCGGGACGCACACGATCACGCATCTTACTAACAACTCTCCTAGATATGCGCATGTGTACCAGCTCTAAAACCTCTCTACTCAAGCATAAAGCTCCAAAGCACTCAGTCAACATCTTTCTTCCATCTGCGACGCTCCTTGATCAGAAAAGGTAGAGTCACAGACTTAGAAACAGGACCGGATATCGACCTGGACGATTGCGACACGAGAAAGATATTCGACGGCACAAACGGCACCACTTGCTCAACTATGACACACATATCCGCCCGTCAAGCCATGCCTAAAGTCGATTCAGTACTTGACAAGACCAAGGTGTTTGCTGGACACTCGAGGAAAGACAGCCAGCGAAGCGATATCGTCGGCATCCAAGTCGTAACAAGGATCGAATTGAGCCGGAGTCATTCGTCCCAGGAACTGATCCGGACTCGCTCAAACTCGGACACTTATTAGAAAGACTCCTGCATCCACAGGAGGCACTTCTCAATCGCATATAATGATCACGAGGCGATTGATTTCATTTCATCAGCTATAGAAATAGCGCTGTTCTTGGAGCCTTCCTATATGAAGGAGCATTTATCGGTGCAGGATTATTTTTTCACGGCACCGGCGTGTGCCTTTGTCGCGATACCCGATTTTCAGAAATCACCGTGCATGGAATATGGTAGATCAGGATGGCGCTTTTGTTTGATTTCTTATTTCTTGCATATGTATTCACGCCCGTACTGAGAGACTCCTCCATTTCACATCCTTTCTCTTCGACTTGATCGCACTTCTCGTCCATAAACAAAACTATCATGCCATGATCTCTCGCAGACAATTTGTAATTCTTGTACTCACTCCACTTCGCTAAAGGGAGGCGCATGACGCTATGAATGATAAAGAGCGATCAACATGTTCTTTGTGTCTCCTGCATCTCCTGCATCTCCTGCATCTCCTGCATATCCTGCATAAAGAGACGGATACCCGAGGTTCCGGTAACGAACGATGGAACGATGGAACGATGCAACGATGAACAAACTACTTCAGGAAGCAGTTGTGCAGCCCCGCAGTCCTGTCTGCGTATGGTCTAGGGTTGCATGATATGCTATCAGCTTCACCGTTCAGACTCACTCTTCCAGAGTCACTCTCTTATTGATGGCTTTGTTCAGGGCGTTGTTCCGGGCTTTGATAGAAAGGCATGTCTATGTGCACAATGTGTAGATGACATATCTTTACCCCAAACATCCCACCTAGGAATCATCAATTAGAAGATAAGGTAGACAGAGGTAGACAGAGGTAGACAGTACAGTCCCTTCATCACAGAATCACAAAATCACAAAATCACAAAATCACAAAATCACAAAATCGCTTAGTCCTCGGTCCTCGTATAGCGTATCGTTCGTATGATGTATTGTAATAAACGATGAAGAAAGTGACATATCATATATCGTATGAGTAACGGTCCGTTTAGTTCCGTTTGGAACTGTTTCATTCTGTGTCGTTTTATTCCGTTACCACTAATCTACAGCCGTTGACAAAATCTGCCAGTTCACCAGTCCGCCCGCCAGCGACCGAGGCAGATAAAGCATGCCTGTAAACAGCCACGAAATCACCATGTTCATTCTAGAACGAAGAACATATGTTTGTTCATGAATCCCTTTGAAATTTATAACACGTGCATGCCTACAGGTCTGGCACGTGTGAATTCTTGTTGAACAAATATATGCCAGAAGAAAAGTTCGGTAAAGACGTTCCTTGACATTTTGAACCGTTTTTGGCGCGTTTAGCTACTCTCGTTGTAGAAATCCACTTGTGATATTATATCAAGTCTTATATACACGAACAAAGAAACAGAAGCAACGATATGGACACAGAGCAAAAATATCAGTTTGCAGAGTCAAGAGCAGATATATGGTGTCGAAGGAAGCAGCAGATAGACGATGTAAAAGAAGAAGGAAGAACGAAGAAAACAACAAAAAATAATGCCGCTTCTGTGGATCGAACACAGTACCTCCAGAAGACTAGCTGCTGCTAGCTAACTAAAGTTGAACTTCAGTCTGGCGCTCTCCCAGGTGAGCTAAAGCGGCTTTTGGTTATATCACGTGATGGGAAATGGATGTTTGCCACAAACTATATTTACCTTTGGAAACCCTGTATTCACAAGTTGAGGAGCGCTCACCTCAACTCGTGGATAAAACAAAAACCGACATTGATATTTTTTATCGATATTCATCATTTTATTGACAGTTCTATCTACAAGCCAACTCAACAAGTCGGATTATCCAACTCCCGTCAATTTTAGTTAAAGGAAAGGGTGCCGCCCAACTGTTCTAGCAACGCTGTTGCTATAGTCATACTAGCGCTGTCCCTAAAGGGACCCAATACCGCTATAGCAATATAAAAACAAGCTAGAAACACTAAATAGAATAGAGGGTTAATCCAACCTATTTGCTCATTCCAGCTTAGTAACAATATTGTCTTTATAAAAGATATACTAAAGCGTCTCATTAAAAGAGCAGTAAACGCTTAGAACAATAAGCTCAATAAGCTGCTTAAGCAACTTTAAGAATAGAATAAACTATTCCGTATATAGAATAAATAACTCCAGAATTAGAATAAACTATTCTAGACTTAGAATAAGCAACTTTATTAAAAAAAACGCTATAATAATAGCAATATTTAATATTATTATAAGGAAAAATAAAAAGCTTAAAAAGAAGCTTAATAGCATAAATATAAATATTAAAAATATTAACGCTAATATTAAAGCCTTAAATACTGAGGTCCAATTTATTAGGTTTAATATTAACAAAGGAAAGACAGTCCTCTTAACCTTTAAATAAGCAAGCTTAATATCCCTAGCTAACCTTAATATAGCAGCCTCCCTATTAATTTCC
This sequence comes from Delphinella strobiligena, assembly GCA_009982845.1. Lineage (NCBI taxonomy): Eukaryota > Fungi > Ascomycota > Dothideomycetes > Dothideales > Dothioraceae > Delphinella > Delphinella strobiligena. Next base: position 598,485 of record JAADKB010000011.1, read on the forward strand.
TATATTTTAATAGTATTAGGCTTAATTAACCTATTATTATTAGCTATATAGCCTTAATATAGTAACATTATAATAATAATATTATCTACCAACTGCGCTAACTCCTAAAGGTTATAATAGACTTAAGCTAAATAATAGCTAAATAGCGCAAAATAATAGATAATTATAAAGCAATTAGGGATAAAATCTGAAAAGCTATTATAGCCTAATAATCTATAAATAATATTGTTATTAAAGGAATCTAATTTAAAATAAGGGATATAAAGATGATTACTTAAAATAGGAAAGATATAGCATAATTGTAGATAAATAAAGTATAAGTCTATTAGATATTCAAAATAGCCTAAATCTGGGAAAAGGAACTCTTCCTAATTAAGGTCAACAATATATATAAAATAGCAGTCCTAGTATTAAGCACTTATAAAATCAAATTAGAAATAATAACTAAATTTAATATAGAAAACAGGTTTAATAAAGCTATTAAGGTATATTAGCTCTTTAAAGGGGAGAAACCTATAAAATCTATAATAATGTACCTTAATATAGTAAAAGACACTTAGAGAGCGCTTAAGGAACACATAGTCTAAATTAATAGCAGTATAGCTATAGTTAGCTAATATTATAAGATCCAACGCCTTTAGAAATACTATAACTGCAATAAATATAGCTATTATTAAGCTAAATATAGCTAATCTCTAAAATATAGAAAATATATAAATAACTATAAAATTAATAATTGCATAGCTATAATGTTAAAGTGTATAGCATATAAGGGATTATATATAGCTATAGACTCTAGATATGCAGTATACCGAAATAAGATTAATAAAATCCAAGGCGGAAATAAACCTTCTAACTAGCCTATTAAAATAAGGGAAGAGGACTAGCAAACAGTTATAAGCCAATGTACTAAACAGGAAATTACTATAAGTAATATATAATAGGGAATATCTGCTTCCTTCTAGTAAATGTGAACAGACAATCCCTAGTCTAGCTTAGCCTTATTAATAATTAGTCTATTAGCTAGTTTATAATAATCATAGTTACAGAACTAAGCATTACTAATATTAAAAGCAAACTATATATTTCGCAATATTAGTGCTAAGTTATTGTAATATTATCTATATATTAAAAAGGACTAATATATTATATATTCTAATTAGCATTATATATCTATAAAGATATTTCATTTATCTAAATCCCTATAATGTTGCCTAATATAATAATAAGGGTTATTACTATATTAATAAGACATATTTTCATAGCGTTAATCTATATTTTAGGCTATAGTAGATATATGCTTTCTAAGCAGGACTTAGAAGAGATGGCTACTACTAGGCTTAATACCCTAAATAGAGTAATCTAAGAAATAAAAGCTAAATATAGAGAGAACTTCTATATTATAACTAAAAGTGATTTTAACTGCTATAACCTAATATAAAAAGGAACCAATATGCTACAGTTATAATATAAAGAAGAAGGCGAACTAGTGCTTTAATAAACATAATAGCATAATACTTTCTTAACTTTACTAAGCAGTATAATCACATTCCTATAAGGACAATTCAGAATTACTATTAACTTTATATTAGTATCTAATTCAATAGAAGACCAGGTTATAAATGTAGCATCCACCTAACCTAATATAGGTTAGACTACAAAGCTATAATACTTTATAAAGAGCTAAATACAATTTCAAAGTATAATAGGACAATAAACTTATAAAGCTATATAATGAATATACGTAATGCCTAAACTAAAGCACTATACTACAAAATATAGGACTAAATAGCAAAGAAAGCTATTATAAAGCTAGGTAAGCTAAATGCTAGTTTTATAAAGGCATTTATAACAAAAAATAACTATATTAGAATAAATTCCTAGCATAGATAAATAATATCTAAAAAGTAGCTTAATACTTTAGCCTACAACTATCAGCGTTTGGCAATATCCCTACTATAATTACTAATATTGAAGGTTAGAAAATGGAGTTTAAAAAAGATAAGGCTAAAGCAAATAAACTACTTTAATGCTTTTTCCTACTAGTTTTTAAAAAATGGAAAGAGAACGCGCTAAACTCTAATACTAGACATATAGAGGACCTGGATATCTCTATTAAAGAAGTAACTAGGGTAATAGCTAAAATCAGCCTATATAAAGCACTAGGTATAGGCAGTATTCTAAATATTGTATAAAAATGCCTATAGTCCGCTCTAAATAATTAAGTTATTAATATCTTCAATGCGTTATACTAATTAGGATATGTATTAACTATATAGAAGACAGTATAAATCTTACCTTTATAAAAGCTAGGAAAACCGGATTACTAAATAGTAAAAGCATACTACCCTATCTCCCTTTTAGCTATTCTAAGCAAACTAATAAAACTCGTATTAGTAAGAAGAATATTATATTAGGCCAAAATGTTTAATCTCCTTTTAAAAACACAATTTGGCGCTAGGCTAAAACGCTTATATAACTAAGTATTACTTTTCTTAACTAAGAAAATCTTTGAGGCATAGCAGTAGAAGAAAATCCTTTCCTTTATCAGTTAGGTTGACTCCTTTTATATAGATTGACTAACAACAGTATTAGTTAATAGCATAGAATCAAGCAGAGTTACACTTATAGAATCCGGCCTTCTATAAGGATCAACACTTACCCCAATTCTATATATCTTCTTTAATGCGTTTCTAATAAAGGAAAAGATTAATAGGAAATAAGGCAATATGGAGCTTATAGATAACTATACCTAATAAGCTATTTTAGAATTAGTAGAAAGAAATATATTAATATTTAATAACAAAGTTGTCCTAAAGGCCCTCTAATAAGCAAAAAATAGTAGCACTATATTTAAAAGCAATAAAACAATTTTTATACACTTTATATAAAACTGTAAAAAGATTAGCAATTCTAACCCTTTATTAAAGGTAGGCAACCATATTGTCAAACCTTTTATAAAAGAAAGAATCCTAAGAGTTATCTTTAATGCTAAGCTAAGGTTCAAAGACTATTTAGCTAAAGTCAAAACAAGAGGGTAGAGAAGTGCTAACTAACTTAAATGCCTCTTCTATATTAGCTTATAATTAGTAAAACAGCTATATTAAGCTATAATAGCGTCTAAAATAGACTACGTAGCTGTAACGTAGTATTCCAAATCCTTAAGAGGAAAGACTAATAATAGCATAGTAAAAATCCTTAATTCTATATAAAGAATAGGAGCTTAAATAATTATTAAATGCTTTTATACAAACTTAGTAAAAGCATTTAGTGCTAAAGCCTTACTTTACTTTTTATATATCTAGCTAAAACTGAAAATTAGTAAATTCTAGGTAGGACTCTATATATTATTAAAAACTAACTTATTAAAGAAACAGCTTAGAAAACTGGCTAAGAAACCTAAAGCAAAGTTGTTCACTTCCCCTTTTTATAATATAGAAATATAGTTAGGAAAGATAGGGATTAGAATAGAAATTATTCTAGCGTAGGTGGCTCTACTATAGGAAGTGAATATAGTCAATAGCGAACCTAACTAGTATAACTTAGATAAAGCGTATAGAGAGTATATTAAAATAAAAGATTAGCGTATAAATGTCTTTACTAATAGCTTAGTAACTAACAGCTAAATAGGAGTCAGAGTAGCAGTATACTTTAAAAAGTTAACACTACTGTCTACCTATTTTTAAAAAATCAAGTCCAGAAGTAGCATTGACAGTACAATAGTAGAGCTAGTAGTTATCAAACAAGCAGTAACCCTAGCAGGTATCATATTAGAAACGTTGAAAAACTAGGGGAAGCCAATTCCTTAAATAGCAATATAGTCAGATAGCTAAAAAGCCATCTATATAATCAATTATCAAATAAGCTAAAGCGGAGTAGCTATAATATAAAGCATATTACGCATAGTAAGAAAATACGCAGCCTTTAAGGAATATCTAGCTATTTAATAGATTCTAAAGAAGTTCGCAGTTATAGGATACATAGAGGCTAACTAACTAGCTAAGCAGGCAATAAACTGTTATATAAAGGTAGGCATAGGCAAAATGATTCTAAATAGTGTAATACAAGTCTAGAACACCCTTTAAAACAAAATCCTAGCTAAGGAACAATAAAGACTCTGAAAAATAGGTAAAAGCTTCTATATAATAAACAGCGCTATTTTAAATAAATATATAGCGTTACTCTATAATATAATAAATAAGAAAGAGGCCTTTATCCTTTTATAGCTCTAAATAAGGCATACTTACTTAAACAAATTCCTAGTAGTAATCAATATTGTAAACTTAAGCTAATATAAATATAGATAGGGAGAGGAGACAATCTGACATTTTATATTACTATACCCTAGGTACAATATTTAAAAACGCAAACTGGTAAAAGCATTAGGAAACAAATTTAGCAACATTTTGTAAATGCTAAAAAAGCGTAACCCCTATATAGTAATAAAGCAGCTATATAGGGATAGACTAGCAGATTAATAAAAAGCGGATATGAAAACAATCTAGGTAATTATTAAATATATAATAAATACTAGAAAATTAAACTTTATAAAGAAATATAGAAAGCAGGAAAACAAAACCTAAAAGGAAGACAGAAAGGGCGAAACAGAAGACAATAGAGAGGAATCAGAAAAGGAAATATATATATATATATATATATATTAGATATATATAAGACAAGGCAAACGCTAAAGAACACTTAGACAAAATAGGAGTATAGACACTCTAATAGATAGAGCTGCAGAATGAGACATAGACCCTACACACAAAATTGTAACTTAGTCAGTAGTAGATAGTAGCTGCTTATGCTTCCAGTGGCAAGCATATAGCATATAAAATAATTAATCAATCAATCAATTATGGATAAAACAAAAACGATATTAATAGAAAGAAAGAGGAAAAACCGACATCGATATTTTTTTATCAATATTTATCATTTTATTAACAGTTTTATCTACAAGCCAACTCAACAAATTGGACTATCCAACTCTTGTCAATTTTAGTTAAAGGAAAGGGTGCTGCCTAACTGTTCTAGCAACGCTGTTATTATAATTATACTAATATTGTTTCTAAAAGGACTTATTACTGCTATAATAATTTAAAGAAAAGCTAGGAATATTAAATAAAGAGGTGGAGAGCTAATTTAGCCTATCTGCTCTCTTAATCTAAGTAATAATATTATTTTTATTAAAGATATAATAAAACGTCTTATTAAAAAAGTAATAAACACTCAGAATAGCAAACTTAACAAAATGCTTAAGCAACTTAAGATTCAGAATAAGACTCTCTAGAATTATAATAAGACCCTTCAGAACCAGACAGAGACTCTCCAGAACTAGACAGAGATCCTTAAGACTCAGAACAAGGCTCTCCACTAGGAGAATACTATTCTGATAGCATTACTTAATATTATTATGAAAAAGCTTAATACAGCTAAAGCGAAGCTTAATATTATAGAAATGAGATTTAAATATACGCTTATAGAAACTAAGGAGCTTAAAAAGAAGTTTAAAATAATAAGCGCCAAACTAGCGGACTTAAAGGCTGATATCAAGATCCTTAATATAGAAATTAGGACTATTAGCTCTAGCGTTAATAAAGGAAGAACAGTCCTTTTAACCTTTAAACAGTTAAGCCTATTATTCCTAGCTAATCCTAATACAGCAGCATTACTACTAACTTTGTATGCTTCTATAATATTGAAATTGGTTAACCTATTGTTGTCAGCCACCTAACCTCTTATAAAAAAGGGAACGCTATTAACTTTACTAATCTTTTCAAAAAAGCTATAACAACTCCTAGAAGTCATAATCAATATTAGCTAAGTGCTAGCTAAATAACGTAAGCTAGCTATAGATAGCAAAGCTATAATGAAGAAAATTAAGAAAGCAATTGCATTCTAGCTATTAGTATATATAATTACTATTAAAGGAATTCAAATAAAAGCAAGATTTATAAAAGTTATTATTTAAAATAGAAAAGATATAGCACAATTATAGCTAAATAATAAATAGGTTTATTAAGTATTTAATATAGCCTAAACTTACAAAGAGGATTGTTTCCTAATCAAAGTTAACAATACACCTAGAATAGTAGTTCTAATACTAGGCACTAGAATAATCTATTTAGAGTTTTTAACAATATTTATAGCTAAAAATAAGTTTATAAATGCTATTAAGGCATTCTAACTATCTAAAAGGGAAAAACTAGCTAAATTAATAGTAATCTATCTAGCTACAGCTGAAGATGTTTAATAAGCCCTTACTAAACAATAAGTCAAGATTAATAGAAATATAATATAAGTTAGTAAATATAAGAAGCATTAACGCTTTTAGAAATGCTATAACTATAACAAATATAGCTACTATTAGGCTAGATGTAGCTAACTAATTAAATGTAGCAAATACATAGAGAATTATAAAACTAATAATTGTAAGGCTATAGCCTCTAAATATGCAGCATATAGCGGATTATATATAATAATAGATATAGAATGCTTTATATACTGCAATAAAATAGATAGAATCTGTAAAGGTAGACAATATACTAGCTAGGCCATTTGCAATAAAAATACAGAATGGCAGATTGTCATTAACTAATAAACTAGACAGGAAGTTACTATAAGCAATATATAATAGGAAACACTAATTTCCTATTAGCAAACGTAAATAAATAATCCCTAGTTTAACTTAGCCTTTTTAACAACTAATCTATTAATCACTTTGTAGCAATTATAGTTATTAAACTAAGCATTGCTAATATTAATAGTAAGCTATATATCTCCTAATATTAATACTAGACTATTGTAACGCTTTCTATTTAATAGGAGGGACTAACGCATTACGCATTTTAGTTACTACTATATATTTATAAAAACGTTTTATTTATCCAATTCCCTGTATAGTTGCTAAATATAACTATAGGGATTATTACTACCTTAATAGAACATCTTTTTATTGCGTTAATCTATATCCTAGGCTGTAGCTAATACGCCCTCTCTAAGCAGGACTTAGGGGAGTTAAGTACCTCTAGATTCATAGTGTTAAGCAACACTATTTATAAAGCTAAAAGGAAGTATAAAGGAAACCTCCCTATTATAGTGTCCAATGCGCTTAAAAACCAAGTTACTAAATGTAATATCCACTTAACCTAATATGAATTAAACTACAAAGCTATAACGCTTCGAATTAAAAGAACTATAATAGCTGCCTTATTAGAAACTAGATACAACTTTAGGAAAACAGATTAGAATAAAGCTACTAAAGCATTTAAAAAATAGCAACTGTTAATAACTAATATTAATAATACAACTAGCAGTTATAAAGATCTAGAATATAGTAAGCTAATATATATAGAACAGTACAGAATTAAGTTAAGTCACTTTAATAGAATCTAGTCTCCTATAAGAATTAATATTTGCCTTAATTCTATATATCTTTTTTAATGCTTTCCTAATAAAGGAGAAGATTAATAAGAGATAAGGCAATATAGGGTTTATAAACAACTATATTTAATAAGCTATTTCAGAATTAGTAAAACAGAATATATTAGTACTTAATAATAAAGTTATCCTAAAGGCCCTCTAATAAGCAAAAGACAGTAGCGCTATATTCAAAAGCAATAAAATAATCCTTACATATTTTATATAAAATTGTAAAAAGATTAGCAATACTGACCTTCTATTTAGAATAAGTAATTACATTGTTAAACCCTCTATAAAAGAGAGAATCCTAAAAGTTATTTTTAATGCTAAGCTAAGATTTAAAGACTATTTAGCTAAAGTTAAAATAAGAGGATAAAGAAGCGCTAGTTAATTTAAACGCTTCTCCTATATTAGCTTATAATTAGCGTAATAACTATATTAAGCTATAATAGCTTTAAAAATAGACTATGTAGCTATAACGTACTATTCTAAATCTCTAAAGGGAAAGATTAATAATAGCATAGCTAAGATTCTTAATCCTATATAAAGAATAGAAGCCTAAATAATTATTAAGTGTTTCTATATAACTTTAGTTAAAGCGTCTAATGCTAAAGCTTTGCTCCCTCTTCTACATATTTAGCTAAAATTGAAGGTTAGCAAATTCTAGGTAGGACTCCACACATTGCTAGAAACTAATCTATTAAAGATACAGCTTAGAAAACTGGTTAAAAAGCTTAAAGCAAAGTTATTCACTTTTCTCTTTTATAATATAAAAATATAATTAGGAAAGATAAAAACAAATATAGAAACTGTTTTAATATAGGTTGCTTTACTATAAGGCATAATAGCAGTTAACTGCAAATCCAACTAGTATAACTCTAACAAAGTATATAAAAACTATTTTAAAATAAAGGATTAGCATTTAAACATTTTTACTAATAGCTTTATTACTAATAGCTAAATAGGAGTTAGGATAGCAATGTACTCTAAGAAGCCTATACTAATATCTACCCTCTCTTAAAGAGTCAAATTAGGAGGCAGTATTAACAGCATAATAATAGAACTAATTGTAATTAAAGAAGCAGTAACCTTAGCTAGGATCCTACTAGAAATACTGTATAGCTATAGAAGGCTGATCCTGTAAGTATCAGTATAGTCTAATAGCCAAATAGCTATTTGTATAGTTAATTGCTAGGCGTGTTAGAATGGAGCAGCTATAATACAAAGCATCCTATATACAGTTAATTATTACGCAATTCTTAAAGGACAATTAGCTATTTAATAAATCCTAAAGAAGGTTATAATTATAAAACACGTTAAATCAGACTAATTAGCTAAAAAGGCTATAAGCCTATATACTATAAAGCAAATTGTAAAAGAAACAGTTCTAGACAGTATGAAACAAGTTTAGAACACCCTTAGAGACAAGATCCTAGCTAAGAAACAACAGAGACTGTAGAAGACTAGTAAGAGCCTTTACGTAATAGATAGCATTATTTCTAGCAAATATACTATATTACTTTATAATAGGTTAAATAAGAAAGAAGCATCTATCCTAATACAGCTTTATATAGGATATATATAGTTAAACAAGTTTCTAGCAGTTATTAAAGTTATAGATTTAAATTAATATAAATATAAATAGGGAGAGGAGACAGTTTAACATTTTGTATTATTATATTCTAAATATAAAACTTGAAAACGAAAATTAGTAAAGGCGTTAAGCTCTAAGTTTAGCAATATATCTTAAATAGTAAAGGGGCATAATCCCTATATAGTAATAGGATAACCTTATAAAGACAGATTAGCAGATTAATAAAGAGCAGATATAGATACAGTCTAGGCAACTATTAAATATATAATAGATACTAGAAAACTAGATTTTATAAAGAAGCGTAAAAGACTGGAGGATGAAGCTGAGCAGAACAACCTAGAGAGTGAGGCAGAGGACAGTAATAGGGAGTTGGAAAGCAAGGTTAAGAATTGAAAAAAAAAAAAAATATAAAAAATATATATATATATATATATACTAGTCACAGCACTTGCTGTAAAATATTTAGAAGGAATATATATATAGGCATCCTAACAGTTAGAGCTGCAGAATGAGACGCAGACCTTATATATAGATTTGTAATTAGCTAGCAGTAGATAGTAATTGCTTATACTTCTAGTAGCAAGCGTATAGTATATGAAATAATTAATCAATCAATCAAGCTGTTCTCTAGAGAGATAGCAGTCAATAGTAGTTGCTCATGCTTCCAGTGGCAAGCGCATAGTATATAAAATAATCAATCAATCAATCAATTCTCTAGAGATCCCACTTGTAAAAACAACATCGATATTTTTATTGATATTCATTAATTAACTGACACTATCATCTACACGCTGACTTGGCAAGTTGGACTATCCAACTCCTGTTGATTTTAGTTGAGGGAAAGGGTTCTACCTAGCTATTCTTAGCAATACTGTTACTATAGTTATATTAACGCTATTTCTAAAGAGACCAAATATTACTACAATAGTTTAAAAAAGAGTTAAAAGCACTAAGCAGAGTAATAAAGAGCTGATTCAACTTATTTACTTACTTAGCTTAAATAATAATGCTATTTTTATAAAGGACATTAAACAGCTTTCAAAGAAATAGTAAATAGCAAATTTAAAGAATTAAATAAGCAGATTAAACTGCTATATAATTAAAATAAATTATTTTATAAAAAGGACGTTATATTGCTTATAAAATTTAATCTATTTTATATAAAGATTGAGAGTCTTAAAAAAGATATTAAAGTTCTTAATATTAAAATTAAAACTATAAAAGCTAATATTAAAATTCTTAATATTAAAATTAGAACTATTAGTACTAATATTAATAATAGGAGAAATATTTTTTTAAGCTTTAAATAGTTAAGCTTATTATTTCTAGCTGACTTTAATATAATAGCTTTATTATTAACTTTTTACGCTTTAGCAATATTAGAATCTATTAACTTATTATTACTAGCTATGTAGCTTTATTTACATAATAAAATGCTATTAACTTTATTTACTTTTTAAAAAAACTACGCTAATTTCTTAAAATTATAATTAACTTTAATTACTTATTAATTAAATACCGTAAGTTGCTTAAAAATAATATAATATTAAAAGAGATGATTTAGAAAGTTATTATAACTTAATTATTTATATATGTAATTATTATTAAAGAGATTTAAATTAAAGTAAAAGCTATAAAAAATTATTATTTAAAATAAAAAGAATATTACATAATTGCAGCTAAATAATAAATACGTCTATTAAGTCTTTAAAATAGGCTGAACTTATAAAAAGAATCTCTTTCCTATCAAAATTAATAATATATATAAAATAGCAATTCTAATGCTTAATATTTATAAAATCTAATTAGAGTTTATAGCTGCATTTAGCGCTATAAATAAATTTATAAGCACTATTAAAGTATTTTAGCTTTCTAAAGGAGAAAAACCTATAGCGTTAATAGTAGTCTATTTAATTATAATAGAGAATGCTTAAAGAGCTTTTAATAAGCAAATAGTTGAAATTAAAAGTAATATAGCTTTTATTAATAAATACTATAAGCTTTAGCGCTTTTAAAGATATTACAATTGTAATAAATATAGCTATTACTAGACTAAATATAACTAACTATTTAAGTATAATAAATACGCTAAAAACTATAAAACTAATATATATAAAGCTGCTATATTAAAGTATACAGCTTATAACGGACTATATACTATTATAAACGCTAGATGCTTAACGTATTATAATAAAATTAGTAGAATTTAAAGCGGAAGCCAATTTATTAATTAGTCTATTAAAAATAAGAATAAAGAATAGCAAGTTGTTACTAATTAATATATTAGAAAGGAAATTACTATAAACAACGCTTAATAAAAAACATTAGCTTTTTATTAGGAAATATTAATTAGTAATTTCTTATTTAGCTTAGTCTTTTTAATAATTACTCTATTAGTCAGTTTATAACTATTATAGTTATTAAATTAAATATAGCTAATATTAATAGTAAATTTTATATTTCTTAATATTAATAAAATTACTATAATTCTATCTATTTAATAAAAAAGTCTAGCGCACTACGCGTTTAAATTACTACTTTATGTTTATAAAGACGTTTTATTTATCTAGTTTTTATGCTCTTATTAGATATAACTATAAAGGTTATTACTATTTTAATAAAATACATTTTCATTACGTTAATTTATATTCTAAATTGTAGTCAGTATATTTCTTTTAAATAGAATTTAGAGGAGACTGCCATTAGTAAGCTAGCTATTTTAAGCAATATTCTTTATAAAGCTAAAATAAAGTATAGAGAAAACCTTTCTATTATAGTAAATAGAGACTTTAATTGCTATAACTCTATATAAAGCGGAATTAATATACTATAATCTTAATATATAAAAGAAGATAAGCTAGTGCTCTAATAAATATATTAATACAATATCTTTTTAGCTTTTTTAAACAGTATTATTACTTTTTCTTAAAACCGCTTTAAAACTACTATTAATCTTATATTAGTCTCTAACTTACTTAAAAACTAGATTACAAAATATAACATCTATTTAATACAATATAAGTTAGACTATAAAGCTATAACGCTTTAATTCAAAAAGGCTAAAACTGTTGCCTTTTTAAAAGCTAAATATAACTTTCAAAAGACAAACTGGAAAAAAGCTATTAAAGTATTTAAGTTATAAAAACTGTTAATTATTAATATTAATAATAGTACTAAACTTAATTAAACAATTATAAAGATTTAAAATATAGTAAGCTAATATATTTGCAATTATAGCTTAGCAGTTAAAGAATCCCTATATATAAAGTCATAATAAAATAACAAATTTATTAATCTATATAATAAATACACTTAGTATTAAAATTAAACTAATATACTAAAAGTAATAGAATTAGATAAAATGGAGAGCTAATGTAAAACTAGATAAGCGAAACATTAATTTTATAAAAACATTTAAAATAAAAAGCAATTTTATTAGAATAACTTTCTAGTATAAATAGACAATATTTAGAAAGCCGTAAAATACTTTAATTTATAGCTATTAGCGTTTAGTAATGTTCTTATTATAATTACTAATAATAATAATTAAGAAATAGAGCTTAAAAGCAATAATATTAAAATAATTGAGTTATTTTAGTATTTTTTTCTACTAGTTTTAAAGAGCTGGAAAAAGGACAATTTAAACTTAATAGTAATATATATAGATAATTTAGATATTATAGTTAAAAAGGTATTTAAAGCTATAGCTAAGATCAGCTTATATAAAGCTTTAAAAATAAATAATATTCTAAATATTGTATAAAAACGCTTTTAATTAATTTTAAGCAATTAAGTTATTAATATTTTTAACGCGTTATATTAACTAGAATATGTATTAACTATATAGAAAATAGCGCGTATTTTATTATCTTAAAAGCTAAGGAAACTCAATTATTGTATAATAAAGATATACTATTTTATCTCTTTTTTAATTACGTTAAGCAAGCTAATAAAACTAGTTTTAATAAAGAGAATGTCGTATTAAATAGAAACCTTTAATCTCCTTTTAAAAACACAATTTAGCGTTAAATTATAATAATTGTATAATTAAGCGTTACTTCTTTTTATTAAGAAAATCTTTAAAGTATAGTAATAGAAGAAAGTTCTCTCTTTTATTAGCTTTAATATAAAAAGAGCGTATAATAGCGTTTTTCTAATAAATGTTTATTAGTTAGCTATATATAGAGGAAATTCCAGTTTATATAATTGTATAAGTCGACTCCTTCTGTATTAACTTATTACAATATTAATAAATAAGATAGAATTAAGCTAAATTACTTTTGCTAAGTCCAGTCTTTTATAAAGTTCTATATTTATTTCAATTTTATATGTTTTCTTTAACGTCTTTTTAATAAAAGAGAAGATTAATAAAAGATAAAAGTAATATAGACTTTATAAATAACTATATTTAATAGGCAATTTCAGATTTAGTTAAGAGAAATATATTAGTACTAAATAATAAAGTAGTTTTAAAAGCATTTTAATAAGTAAAAAATAATAGCGCTATATTCGAAAGTAATAAAACAATCTTTATATACTTCGTATAAAACTAAAGAAAAATTAGCAAAACTGACTTATTATTAAAAGTAGGTAATTATGTAGTTAAGCTTTTAATAAAAAAGAGAATTTTAAAAGTTATTTTCAATTTTAAACTGCAGTTTAAGAATTACTTAGGTAAGATTAAAATTAAAGAATAGAGAAGTACTAGTCAATTTAAACGTTTTATTTATATTAAATTACAATCTATATATTAACTCTATTAAGCTATAATAGCTTTTAAAACTGATTATATAGTTATAATATAGTATTTATAGTTTTTTAATAGAAAGATTAACAATTACATTACTAAGATTCTTAATTTTATATAGAGAATAAAAGCTTAAACTATAGTCAAATATTTTTATATAATTTTAATTAAAGCGTTTAGCGCTAAAGCAATGCTTTCCTTTCTATATATTCAATTTCAACTAAAAATTAGTAAATTCTAAATAGGACTCTATATATTATTAAAAACTAATTTATTAAAAGTATAGTTTAGAAAGTTAGTTAAGAAACTTAGAGTAAAATTATTCACTTCTTCTTTTTACAATATAGAAATATAATTAAGCAAAATAAAAAGCAATATTAAAACTATTTTTATATAAATAGCTTTTTTATAAAGTATAATAATAATTAATTATAAAGCTAATTAATATAGCTTTAATAAAGTATATATAAGACAATAGAATAATGTACCTAGCAAGTGAAGCTAGAGTCTAAGTCACATGCTAGCAAGCTGCAACTTTTAAGCTTGTTATATATAAAGGGTGACCTCTTTACGTATAATTACCTATTCTAAATTAAAGCATTCTTTCGCTATTATAGCTAATTATTAAATATACTCTTTAGTATTAATATAATTACTTTTACAAAATTATACGTCTTTTTATCCTTCACTAAAAAGTTAGCTTAAGAATGCTAATTATATAACAATTAAAAGCAAGAACGTCCTATTAAGTAGGGACACTAATAATTAGAATAGAACTGATAAAAGTACCTTCAATTATAGAATAAGCATCTAAGTTGATTGTAAGGCGTATACACCTAGCTTGCGTTAAGTATAATTATCTTTTAGCATTATAGTATTACATCTCAACAGGGCAAGCAGGTTGATATACAGTTTATTAGCAAAGCAGGGGCTTATTCACAAGAGCAGGGGGTGTTGTTCAGGTAGGTATGAGATTGTTAATATAAGTTAACTATAAACTATCTAAGAGACTGGTAAGGACTAGGTAGGTATATACTTATAAAGTTTATAAGTAATTACTTAGATTATTAGTAACTAGGTGATTAATCACTTAGATTATTTATAAGCAAATAAGCGTAGTAATATAAGCATATTTATATTTATATTAATTAATTATTTTAATATATAAGCAAATATTTAATAGTTTATTTTTATAATTACTTGCTAAGCAAGTGATTTAGAATTCTAATTCTTTAAGTCTTAATATTATCCCTTTCTTATTAGTTAACGTTTGTATTAAGCTCTATTAGCATTATGCTAGTTTCCTATTATAAAGTAAGTGTTTCTTATAAGCATCTTATTAAGAATGACTTCTTCCGCTTTTAAAAATTGTTTTAGACTTACTATTGAAATTCAATATTCTAATTGACTTTCTGAAATTCCTTATAATTGCTATTTTTTTACTAGCTATAATTGTATTATTATAGAAGGAGCTTCTTATCTTTGTTGTTCTAAATGTGTCTAGCTAGGTTAGGCCTATGTGAATCTTACTTAGGCTTTACTAAATTGTATTTATAAAGAATATTAAAAAAAAATGGATAATAATAAGGATAAGCTATATTAATTGCTTATTTGCTTAACACATAATAAGAAGATCTTATATTAAGCAGAGGCTTATATAAAGAAGAAGGCAGTTTATTTAGCAAACGAGATAGAGGCCTCTAATAAGTTAGAGCTAAATAAGGACTGTTCTACTACTAACGCTACTATAAGCCTTTTTCCTATTATATAAAGCATTTTTGACTTTATTAATAACTCTATTAGCCTTTATTTTGCTAAGGGTGTTTCTTCTTCCTTTAATGCTAGCATTAATACTAGGCTACTAGCTTTAGGCTAAGATTGTTTTCTAGTTCCTAGGTATTTTCTAATTCTTTGTATCTTATTTATCTAATAAGATAATATAGCTAACTGTTTACTAGTTTGATATTTAGAATATTGTTTACTTTATATTTGTTATTCTAGCTTTCAGGGTCCAATTCTAGAATAACCAGTGTAGCGTTTTTAAATACTAGTTTTAATAATAAGATATAAAATACAGAATGGATTCGTATTAAAGCTAGGAGCTTCAATTTATATATAGTCTTGCTTATAACTTTTAAGATTTTAAATAAGCTAAGTTTTATATAATCTAATTTTATACTAGGTCTCTTTGTCTTAAGATTTCTTTATAACAGGTAGACTAGGTCCCCTTTTTAAAAGGCTAGTCCTTTAGACCTTTTCCTATTATAATACATTGCTAAGCGGATATTAATAAACTGCAGATCTAATGCTAATTTGTAATATAATTTAGTTAATTATTCAATATTTATTATTGATTTCTAGGATATTCTTATAATGTTTCTTAATTCTTAAATAGCTGTTAGGTTCTTACTAAAGTTAGCAAAGAAAGGTGAATAACTAGTAGCTAATTTACTATTGTTATAGGTAAACTGCGCTAGCAATAATAGCTTTACCTAGTTGTCTTAATAATAGTCAATATAACAATATAGGTATTGTTTAAAAGTTTAGTTGATTCTCTTAGTTTAGCTATTTATTTAAGGGTGATAAGCTATTAACATTTTATGCTTTATGCTAAATTAGTTTATAAATAATTTCTAAAAATGAGATTTAAACAGCTTGTCCTTATTAGATATGATTTCTTTAGGTATACTGTAGTTAGATAGTACTATGCGTAGAAAGGTGTAAGCTAATTGTTCAGCTATTAAGGCTTCTTAATATAAGATAAAGTAAGCGTATTTTATAAATCTGTTAATAATAACTAATATACTATTAAAAGGGCTACTAATTAAAGAATCTTTTAAAGTTAGTAGTTTCATAATAAAGTCTAAAATAATAAATTGCTAAGCTCTATTTAGTAGTTTTAGTAATTATAATAATTTATAAAGTGCGTATTATATAGCTTTTATATATTAGTATATATTATAGTTATTTATTTAGCGCTCTATTAATTTCCTTATTTTAAAGAAGTAATAGGTTTATAATATACATTTAAGCGTTTTATCAATTCTTTAATATCCTTAGGTTGGCTTATTATAGTATTTTTAGAAAATCAATTCTTAGAATGGATTTAGTATATATACCAATCCTTAATATAAGATCAAACCTGATTCTTATTTGCTAAATTGTGAATATCTTTTAGAATGTTCTTTCTATATTTAGATCATATTATTGCTATTGTAAGCTAATAGTATCTAGGTTTCTTAAATATCATTTTGAATAGTTAGAATTGCTATTAAGGTTATTAAGTAATTATAAACTAAGGAATCACCTTCTAATTATAAAATAGTATTTACTTATAATTTCACGTTTTTTATATAGTTAAATCTCTAGCTAAACGCGTCTGCTTTAGCATTATTATTACCTTTCTAGTACGAAATTATAAAGTTATAAATAAATAATAGTTCTAATTAGCGTACTTGTTATTTATTTAATTACTTTATAATAGTAAAATATAGCAAATTTTTATAATCTATATATACTTTTATAGGGTACTTAGATTTTTCTAAGTATACTTGCTATTTTTAAAATGTAGTAACTATAGCTAGTAGTTCTTTATTATAAATTTTGTAATTTAATTTAGCAAGTATTATTTTTTAAAAATAGAATATAATTAGTCTCAGTTTGCTATTTTTATTAAGTTGACTTATATATATATTAATAGTATAGTTAGAAGCATTAGTTTCTAATACAATCTGCTTTTTAGAATTAAAAATTACTAAAATTAGAGCTATAATAAACTTTTTCTTAAATTTTTAAAAAGTAGACTTAGCTATTAGGCTCTATATAAAGGTTTCTCTTTTCTATATTATAGCTATTAAGGGTGCTATAATTTTAAAATAGCCTTTTATAAATTATTAATAAAAGTTAGTAAAGCTAAAAAAAGACTGTATCTCTTTAATTAAGGCAAGCTGCAGCTATTTAAAAACTGCTTTTATTTTTAACTAATTTATTTAGATTCCCTTATTTAAAATAATATATTCTAAAAACTTAATAAAATACTTATAAAACTTGCATTTTGTAATTGTAACTAATAAAGAAGCCTTTTATAGCTTTATTAAAACTTTCTATATATATTATATATATTTTTTATAGGTTTTGAAATAGATTAGGATATTATCTAGATACGCTATAATGAATTGGTCCAGATACTTTTAAAATACATTATTCATTAGTAACTAAAAGGTAGTAGGAGCATTAGTTAAGCTAAAAAGCATAACTATATATTTAAAGTGTCTATACTATATATAAAACGTAGTTTTCTATTCTTTGCCTTTCTTTATTTATATTAGGTTATACGCTCCCTAAAAGTTAAGTATAGTGAACTATTTAGCTTCTTAGATCCTGTTATATAGCTTTAAAATTAGTAGTAGGGTATAGCAATTCTTAATAGTAATCAAATTCAATTATTGATAATTTATATAAAGGTAGAGACTTCTGTCTTTCTTTAAAACAAATAGAATAGGATATCTAGTAAGCAATATTAAAGGCCTAATAAATCCTTTCTTTTAGTTTTCAATAAAATACTTTTATAATGCTTTAAGCTCTTTCTTTAATAGAGAATAGATTAGCCTATAGGTTAGTTTCTTTTCTGGTTTTAAAAATATCTTATCATCCTAGGCTTTTTGCTTTAATAAAGCCTATTTAGGTTCTTTCTCTTAGAAGATCCTTCTGAATTGTTTATATTCTAATAGATAGTTACTCACAGTTATAGCTATAGCTCTACTTTCTAATTACATTTATACTTGTTTTTTAAAGAGCATCTTTAAAGCTTATGCTCCCTTTGTATATCTATATTATAGGAATGTCAGGGTACATTGTATCTAATTAACATTTAGGTTATGCTTAATAAGCTATAGCATGCCTAGAATTAGATTATAATTAATGTTAATAATATCTAGGGTAAGTTCTTCAATATGTTTCCTAACTTCCAGTTATTTTATACAAACTTTATATCAAATCTAGCTATTATCCTATTGTATAGGAGATCTATCTACTAAAGTTAGATAATATAGCTTAGTTTTTGGTTTTGTAGTAAGATACTGTTTTACTATAAATCTTCTAGAAATGTAGTTCCTAGTAGCTCTAGAATTAATCATAACTTAAGCTTGTTGTTTTTTTATATTTATATTAAGGAGTAAATGTGTTATATATATTAAAGCCTAATTAGTACATAATAAGTATTAAACCTATTTAGCGCTTATTTACGCTTAGAGCTTTTTATTATAGTCTATAAATAAGAGCTGTTAACGTTTTTTAATAGCTTAGCCTTATTATCTACAAAGTCTGGGTCTTCTTATTATAATTCTAATAAAACAACTTATTAGTTTGTCCTATTATAGGGTTTCTTTAAAAACCAGTTTGCATTTTGCTTATTACTAAAGTGGATTTGGTAAGGGTTGTTGTAATAGGCTGTTTATAATATAGTAGCGTGTTTCTTTATACAATTCTGCTAATTTTGCTTAGCCTTATAATACATTATCTAATAATGTTTATATATAGGGTCTATATAACTGTAGTAACATAGCGTATTATATTTTAGGTAATTAAGCTTCTTAATCTTTTTTGAATTCTCTAGCGCTAGAATGATAAATAGTCCTATTATAGTTATCTAATATATTCCTTATATTAAGCTTAATTGCTATTATTTTGCTTTATATTCTCTAGCTTAATATCCGGGTTTTCTATAATAGAGGCAAAGGTTCTTCTTTATTCTTTCCTTTTACTAAGCTTTAGTAAGTCCTAGTTGCTTCCTTCCTTAAATAGCGTCTAGTTCTATTTTGATAGAGTATATAGCTCTTTTTAATAAAGGGTTACGCCTTTTTAAAGTATTTAAATAGAAGGTCGTCTTTTATTAACCCTTCTTTAATTAACGCTTATATATTCTAATATCAATTCTTATAGCTAACTCTGTAAATATTATAAGGGTTATAAATCTATTAGTCCTACAGATTTTGTTCTTAACGCTTTTTTTAAGCTGTAATAGAACTTGGCAGCTAAAGTAGAGTTATTCTATTCTATTCTAAATACAAATTGCTAGAACTTAAAGTCGTATTTTATAATAAAAATGGTTTAATAAAGGCGTTATATATTGTATTTAGTAGCTTGCTCTTTATTTTAGGTATTATAGACTGACTTAAGCTTTATAGCAAAAGCTTGAAAGTTAGTAAATAGTTATCTAATTTTAGCCTTTTTATTTATAGAATCTAGGTTTTCTATATAATTAGTAAAATATAGTTTAAACTAATTAAAGGCTCTATCTTTTAGAAAAGTTGCTATATATAGTACTACTTTATTTTCAGTTATGAAGTTGGTTAAATAAAACTTGATGTTTAATAATACCTAAATAATAAATAATTATACTTTCTTTTAATTATTACTAAATAGCTTAGAAGCTAATACCTTAAGGCTATTAGCTCTATTAGATATAGTTACAATTAGAGTAACAGATCTTCCTCTCTTATTAGAACTCATAGTTTTAGAGCTAAAGGAGATATTATTAAGTTAATCTAATAGTCCAGTAATAGAGAATATAAAGCTAGTAATAAAGGAATCACTATTAGATTTGTTATTGCTTATAAATAAGTCAGTATTTCTTATAAATAGTTAAAATGTTATATTTTAATAAGGCAGGTAAGTTAATACATAGTTTATTAGCAAAGTAGGGGCTTATTTATAAGAGCAGGGGGTATTGTTTAGATAAGTATAAAATTGTTAATATGAGTTGACTATAAACTATCTAAAAGACTGGTAAGGACTAGGTGGCTATATACTTATAGAGTTCATAAGTGATTACTTAGATTATTAGTAACTAGGTGATTAATCACTTAGATCACTTATAAGCAAATAAGTATAGTAATATAAATATATCTATATTTGTATTGGTTAGTTGTTCTAACATGTAAGCAAACATTTAGTAGTTTGCTTTTGTGATCACTTGCTAAGCAAGTGATTCAGGGTCCTGATCCTTTGGGTCTTAACATATAGGAGCTATAATAACTAGAGCAGCATATTAAAATGCTCTAAAAAGCTAGCGCAGAACCCGGAGCTTTTATACCTAAGGTAGAAGAGGCTCCAGTCTTAGTAGCAGATACCTTTAGTACTACTAGTTGCAAAAGGAATGTATCTAATTATACTTTTAAATTGTATATAAAGCGCATAATGCGTTTTAAAAACTCAGAACTTTATATAGGATTACACTAAAAGGACTATAAGGAGTTCTATTGCTTTTATTAGAACGTATTTTGCTTAACCCTAGAAAATTATTCTAATAAAGTATAATAGGTATACTAGGTAATATAGTTTCTAAAAGGGACTTTATAAGAAGCTTAGTACTCTTATATAGAGCGCTATTTAGACTTATAAAATATTATTTAAAGTAACTTTACAAAATTCCTGCTTAACCTATTTGCAGATCCTATGAATTACATATTAAAAGCAGCTACTAAGCTTGCCTAAGCCATTTAAAAACCTATTTAGGCAATCTGTGAATTTGCTATTTACTTTTAGATATTAGAGGATTAACTCCCACTTTATAATAAGAAACATAGAGTCCAATATTTATATTCTAAACTAAGGTAGGAGCTATAGATAGCAATTACTAATTATTATTAAGTTCTATTTATAAAAGGGGACCTAATTAATTTAAGTTCTATACTTAAGCAAAACTTAGAAAGAGCAAGTTATAAGCAGGCTTTGAGTAATTATTACATAGCTTAGAGACAGCTACAGAATAAGCTCTATAATACGAAACTGTAGGCTTCTTAAACTGATTTATTTCAAAAAGCGTTTAAGTTGTTCAAAGTGGAATGCTATAACTGCTATAAATTCAATTACTATATAAATAACTGTTAAAAGCCATTTTCTAATTTGAATAACGTTTTGATTAATACTTATATAATAGGAAAAGCTAGAGCCTTACGTTTCGCTTAGAATTAATAAAGCGTAAGCCTATTAAAATACTACTAAGCATAACTTGTATTTACAATATATATATAGTATTTAAGCAAAAGACAAAAGCAAATATTATATTTAATTTATATGCGGATATCAGCTTAATTAGCTAGAAGTTCGCAATGTAGTAAAAATAAAAACAAGTTGAAAGCAAGCTACTAATATTAAAATAGATAGGCTCAGAAAAAAAGAGCATTTATATAATATATAAGTTCTAAGCGCAACTTACTAACAATAAAAGTAAAAAGCGCTTAGTTACTCTATTAGCTTATAGTATTAATAAAGAAGGCTTAGAATTGC
This sequence comes from Delphinella strobiligena, assembly GCA_009982845.1. Taxonomy (NCBI): domain Eukaryota; kingdom Fungi; phylum Ascomycota; class Dothideomycetes; order Dothideales; family Dothioraceae; genus Delphinella; species Delphinella strobiligena. The sequence goes on from JAADKB010000011.1 coordinate 620,537, forward strand.
TATTAGGTAACTACTTTTTATAAAAGCATAATATTCAATTTAACTATAGAAAGCAATAATAGAAATAGGGCTTTATAAAACCCTTATAAATGTTAATTACTATTATTAAAGAGATAGGAAATAACCTTTGATATACCTAGCTTTTTAGAGTAATACAAACTGAAATAGAGGATTTATAAACAGGTGCAGTAGTTTTATAAATAATAGGCAAGCTGTAGATGCCTACTCTATTAGATGCATTTACTGAATATAAAGATGTGTTTAGTATAGAATCTGCCTAAATGCTACTTTAACACTAAGCTATGAACTATACAATTCTAATAATGGCAAATAAAGAACCTCCCTATAGTTCCCTTTATAATTTATCGCTTTAAAAGCTAGAAATTTTATAAAAGTACTCAAAAGACGCTTTTTAAAAGGGATGAATACATTATAGCAACAGCCCTATAGGAGCACCTATTCTATTTATATTAAAAAAGAATGGCACACTCTAATTATATATAGATTATTAAAGTTTAAATATAATAATAATAAAGAATTGTTACTTGTTTTTATTAATAAAGGAGACGTTAAATTACATAATAGGCATATATTATTATACAATTCTAGATCTTAAAAATGCGTACAACTTAATCCACATAAAATTAGAAGATAAATAGAAAACAGTATTTTAAATAAAATACAGCTATTTTAAGTATCTTATTATGCTATTCAGCTTAATAAATGCTTTAGCAATATTTTAAGCATATATTAACAGAACTTTAAGGAGTTTAGTTAATTATATTTATATAGTATATCTAGATAATATTCTTATCTATATTTATAATAAGAATATTGCAACGCACTAGTAAATAGTAAGCAAAATGCTTTAAAAATTGCGCTTTATAAAGTTATATACCAATTATAAGCAATATACTTTTACAGTATAGGAAGTATCTTTCCTAGGATTTATTATTATAATACGTAAAATACGCGCTAATTTTGTAAGAGTAATAATTATAATTAAGTAGCTAGCGCTAACTAGCGTAAAGAAGTTATAGTTATTTCTAGGCTTTATAAACTTCTATTAAAGATTTATGCTATCTTATATTTAAATTACGCATTTTTTAACGTAGTTATTAAAGAAAGCTATTGAATTCTATTAATTAAAATTGGAATAGAAAGCTTTTAAACTGCTAAAAGCACGCTTCTTAAATACGCTTCTATTGCAACACTTTAATTTAGCGCAAGTGATTTGCTTAGAGATAGATGCTTCTACTTTTACAATAGCAGGTATTATATTATAGTAATTCAAAAAAGGCTAATAATATTCTATTATATTTACTTTAAAGAAAATACAAAGCGTAAAGCGTAATTATAAAATATATAACTAAGAGTTATTAGCAGTTGTTTACTGCTTTAAATAATGGCCATTTTGCTTATCAGGATTTGATTTTAATATTATGTACTATATAAATAAAATTAACTTAGTAAACAGACTGCTAAGAAGAGCTGATTACTTTACAAAGAATTAAGCTTTAAAGACTTTGCTTTTTACTTTCTAAAAGAAACTAGCTTTAGTAAAGTAATTAAAGCTATTAATAAAGGCAAAAACGCTTATTGCTAAAATAGAGACAGCTAATAATATAAAAGGAGCTATAACTAAGCATAGCTTAGATATTATAAGTGAAACGCTTATTAATAGCAAATGTGGCGCTGAAAATGAGATCTCTATTACTAATACTAGGGAGAATACGCTTTATATACTACGTTTAGTAATAAGAAAACTGCTTTAGAACGAACTTATAACAGTATAAAGCGATTCCTTCTTTAAATTACTATTTTCGTTATAATAAAGAGACGCTTTTATTGAAACGCAAAGAATAGAGGACTTAAATAAAAATTGCAAAAAAAGTAATAAAGAAGCGTACGTGTAGCGCTTTAATAATAGAGGCCTTTTTAGAAAGAGGAGCTTTCTATACATTCCTAAAGAAGAGAGCATTGAGTAATAGCTAATATTTCAAAATCATGATTCTTATATAGCTAGCTATTTTAGCGTAAATAGAACGTAAAAGCTAATTAATAAACTCTACTCTTAGCTAAAGTTAGCATCTAATATATAGGAATATATACAAAGTTGTGCTATTTACTAGAGAACAAAAGTACTAAAGTAGAAGCTTTATAAAGAGCTAAATTCACTTTTAATTCCTAATGACACCTTTAAGAAAATCACGCTAGACTTCATTATAAGGCTCCCATTATTTAAGCAGAACAAATACATTATAATACGATTTTAGTAATAGTTGACTACTACTTAAAAATGGCTATCTATGTTTCCAGCCTTAAAAACCTGGAATATAATAAATTTCGCTAAAGCCTATTTTAAATATGTAATATGCAAATTTGGTTTGTAAAAAGGAATTATCTTTAATAGAGAAAGCGTTTTCATTTTAGAATTTTGAATTAAAGTCTGCTTTTAGCTATAAATGCAGTATAGGCTAAGCATAGCTTTCTATTTATAGACTAATAAATAAACCGAATGTTAAAATCAGATTAACAGAGAAATAAAACAAATAAGCAGATCTGCTCAAAACGGCTAAGTTCGTATATAATAACTTAGTACATATTAGCATAGGGAAGTCTCTATCTTTCATTATATAAGGTAAACACTCCTTATTTATGATGCTACCTAAAAATAAGCAGCTTAAAAGAGAGGTGCCTATTACAATAAAACAAATAAAAAGCATATATAAAGTATACATAAAGCTTAAAGCAACGCTATAAAGAGCACAAGAAGCGTAATAGCAATACTATAATAAGAAACACAAGCTCCACTAATTCAGATTAGGTGACTTAGTATTGCTATTAATAAAGAACCTCAGCCTGAAGCTATTAAATAGGAAGCTATTTAATAAGTTTATTAGCTCCTTTGCTATTTAAGACGCAGTCAGCTTATAAGCGTATTGTATTTAACTCCTATTAGCTTACTGTATATATAATATCTTTCATATCTCCCTTTTAAAACCCTATTAATAATATAATAAGCAAGAGGAGGCAATTATTTAGGCTCTAAAACTAGCGAATAATAATGAAAAAGTCTAGGAAGTGGAAGCAATTCTAGCTTAAAGAATACGAAAAGGGACTCGAGAGTACCTACTCCGTTAGAAGGGTTATGACAAGGCCTGGGACTCCTAGGCACTAGCCTCGGACTTTGAAGAAATGACTGAACTACTGCGAGAATTTGAGAAAAGCATGTCACGTGAGAAGAGCATCTAGAAAGCACTAAAAAAGCAAAGAAAAAGTGTACAAAGCACAAAGCATTAAAAACTACAGAAACCCTAGGTATCACTAATGCGACCCACTAACGCTAAAGGCGACTATGCTACCTATATAGCATGTAGGACGCACGTTCTAAGCATCTTCACCTATATCGGTGTCACCACCCTCATTGCCGTCGTCATTCTCATCAGGAAATCCACTCTGGTCATCACTGTCGTTGTCGTCAGCGCTGCCGCTGCCGCTGCTGCCATCGTCTCCATCCTCTCCATTGTCCTCCTTGTCATCCTCAGCTGCGGCACCAGGGCCGGCGATACGAGAAAGAAGGGGCAGCTATAATTGCGATTAGCATGCGATCAAGATACAAAAAGAAAAGTAGGACAATGCGCACTATAGCTGTAGCGCTTTTAGCAAGAGACTCTATAGCAGTGGCTATACGACGTTGCTCGACCAGGCCTAGAGCCAAGAACTCAGGGGTCGACTTAAGGGTATGCTTTGGCAGCACAAGGCCTTTGCCAGTACAAGTAGCAATCAACCTATAACAAGCAAGCTGCTTATTAAAGAGCTGCTGCATACGCCTGGCTTTAGTACTGCAGCGTAGAACGTTGAGATCGGTCTTTGCCTAACGACCAGCATTCTTAACAGCAGTGGCATATAAGCTATATAGATAGACAAGTTGCGCAGCGCGTCTGTTCAACTCCTAAGGGATCTGTAAGCATTAGGTAAGTTACGTATAAAGCACCTAAGTTAGGAAAATATGATAAAGCACAATTAAAGCAGTTATTCTTAGCGTAACACTAGCACTTAGTAAGTTCAGGCTTGCTATAAGCGTTACCCTGCTTATAAATATTCTAAGCGTAGCGTAAGCAGGTTGTATATAAGGGACTGTTAACGTCTAGGTTTATTACAGCTACAGAGAAGTTACGTAAAGGCTCGTTCTTAATATAGCGCTTAAAAATAACTTTAAGCGTAGAATGTAAACTATTATAAAAGATATTACATTTTAAATGCAATATACATAAGTTTTAAATATAAGTTAAGAGCGCAGAGAAAGCTCTATGTATAAATAAAGATATTATAAGAAACAAAGAAAGAGAAGCAAGAGCAAATTTATTCTTAAAATAAAAGCAGCATTTTAATATTAATTATAATATTCTTAGCAAGTAAGCTAAAAATATATATTATAAAATAAGCCTAATAGAAAATATCTAATTTATAACGCTAGAGATTTTGCAACATATTAAAAGCATAATAACATTATATATAATGCGCCTGCAATGCGTAACTACTATTTACGCTTACTATACTTATACTGCATATCTAGCATAGTATTTATAGACACTCTTTTCCTATATTATAGGTTTTTATTAAAGCTAGAAGAGCTACTAGAGCGTCAAGCCTAAGAGGGAGATAGTTATAAGACAATAGAATAATATACTTAGCAAGTGAAGCTAAAATCTAAGTTACGTATTAGCAAGCTGCAACTTTTAACCTTGTTACACATAAAGGATGACCTCTTTGCGTATAATTACCTATTCTAAATTAAAGCATCCTTTCGCTACTATAGCCAATTACTAAATATACTCTCTGGTATTAATGTAGTTACTCTTACAATAACTAAGTCACTAAAATCTTTAATGCATTATACTAACTGGAATATATATTCGCTATATAAAAAACAACGCGTATTTTACTATTATAGAAGCTAGGAAAACTAGACTATTAAATAGTAAAAGTATATTACTTTATTTCCCTTTTAATTATATTAAGCAAGCTTATAAAATTAATACTAGTGTAAAGAATATTATATTAAATAGAGACTTTTAACCTTCTTTTAGAAATTCAGTTTAAAGCTAAATTAAGACAATTATATAATTAAATACTACTCTTTTTTATTAAAAAGATTTTTAAAATATAGTAATAAAAGAAAATACTCTTTTTTATTAGTTTTAATATAAAAGGACTATATAATAGCGTTTTCTACTAAGTTTTTATTAATTAGTTATATATAAAAGGAATCCTAGCTTATATAATTATATAAATTAATTTTTTTTGTATTAATTAGCTTATTATAGTATCAATTAATAAAACAGAATTAAATTGAGGTATATTTACTAAGTCTAGTCTCTTATAAAAATCTATACTAGCTCTAATTTTATATATCTTTTTTAATGCTTTTTTAATAAAGGAGAAAATTAATAATAAAAGAGGTAATATAGGATTTATAGATAACTACACTTAATAAATAATTTCAAAATTATAGAAAAGAATATATTAGTATTAAATAATAAAGTTATTTTAAAAGCCCTTTAATAAGAGAAAAACAGTAACGCTATATTTAAACGTAATAAAACAATTTTTATATACTTTATATATAATTAAAGAAAGATTAATAAAACGAATCCCTCTTTATAAATAAATAACTACGTTATTAAGCTTTTAATAAAAAAGAGATTTTTAAAAGTTATTTTTAATTTAAAGCTACAGTTTAAAAACTACTTAATTGTAGTAAAAGTAGAAAAGTAGAAAAGCACTAGCTGAAAAGCACTAGCTAATTAAAACGCTTTACTTATATTAGCTTATAATTTGCATATTAACTTTATTAAGCTATAATGGCTTTTTAAATAGATTATATAATAATAATTATATTATTAAAATTCTTAATTTTATATAGTAAATGAAAGCTTAAATAATAGTTAAATACTTTTATATAACTTTAATTAAAGTATTTAGCGTTAAAACTTCGTTCCCTTTTTCTTTTATATATTTAGCTTTAATTAAAGATTAATAAATTCTAAATAGAATTTTATATATTATTAGAAATTAACCTATTAAAAATATAGCTTAGGAAAATAATTGAAAAACCTAGAATAAATTTTTTTTACTTTCTTTCTTTATAATATAAAAATATAATTAAAAAAAATAAATGCTAAATTGAAACTATTCTAATATAAATATTCCTATTATAAAATATAATAATAATTGATTATAAATCTAATTTACATATTTTTAATAAAATTGTAATAATTATTTTAAAATGAAAAAGCAATATCTAAATATTTTTGCTAATAGCTCTATTATTAATACGTAAATAAGGATTAAAATAAATATATATTTTAAAAAGCTAATATTATTATTTACTTTTTTCTAGCTAATTAAATTAAAAAGGAATATTAATAATATAATAGTGAAACTGCTTATAATTAAAAAGCTATAATTCTAATTAGAGTTTTATTAAAGACATTTTATAATTATAGAAAGCTAATTTTCTAAATATTTATATAATTTAATAGCTAAATAGCTATTTATATAATGAACTACTAAAAGAATTAAAGTAAAGCTATTATAATATAAAATATTCTTTATATAGTTAATTATTATATAGTTTTTAAGAAATAATTAACTATTTAATAAGTTTTAAAAAAATTCGCGATTATAAAATATATTAAATTAAATTAACTAGCTAAATAAGCTATAAGCGCTTTTACTATAAAGTAAAAAGTAAATAAAACAGCTTTAAATAATATAAAGTAAATTTAAAATACTTTTTAAAATAAGATTTTAAATTGAAAAACAATAATTATTATAAAATACTAGTAAAAGCTTTTATATTATAAATAGTATTATTTTCAAAAAATATATTATAGCATTCTATAATAAATTAAATAAAAAAGAGGCTTTTATTTTATTATAGTTCTATATAGAATATACTTATTTAAATTGCTTTTTAATAGTTATTAAAATTATAGATTCTAGCTTATATAACTATAATTAATAAGAGAAAATAGTTCAATACTTTATATTATCTTATTTTAAATATATAATTTAAAAACAGAGATTAATAGAAATATTAAGCTTTAAATTTAATAATATATTTAGAATAATTAGAAAATAAAACTCCTATATAGTAATAAAGCAACTTTATAAAAATGGCTTTATAGATTGATAAAAAGTAAATATAAATACTGTTTATACTATTATTAAATACATTATAAATATTAGGAAATTGGACTTTGTAAAAGAGTAGAGGAGATTTAAAAAGAATACTGAATAGAAAAGCTAAAAAGAAGAGAAAGAGAATAATAAAAGTAAGTTAGAAAGTGAATTAGAGGATAAGGGGAGAGCGGACTCTAAGGGAATATAAGAAAAAAAGAAAAAATTATATATATATACTATAGCAAATGCTGTAAATTACTTAGATAGAACATATGCATAAGCATCTTAATAGTTTGAGCTGCAGAATAAGACGCAGACCCTATAGATATTTATATAGTTAGCAAATAAGTAGATAGTAGCTGCTTATGCTTCCTGTAGTAAGCGCATAGCGTATGAAAAAATCAATCAATCAATCAATCAATCAATCAATCAATCAATGTTCTCTGGTGAAGTTGTCGACGACTAGACTCAAGTAACAGGACAACTAGTCTTGACGTCGGAAAAGATACCACTCAGTCCTCGACGTTAGATCGAGGCTAGATGTTGGCGATAAATATGACGGCGTTGAGAGACCACTATGATCGACGTCAACAACCCCAGAGCGGTACAAAACAGTCGCTACAGCTTTGGGGTTGGCTTCGGGGTTAGCTATGGGGTTAGCTACCTACCTTTATGGAATCAGTCCTTGTTTTTCAAGCGTATGTGCTATTTACAGTATACCAAGCATAAGTGTTTACTAATTTATAGTCTTACACTGACTCGCCTGTTCAGCGAAGTCTGTCCATCTGTCCATCTAATCGTCAAGAAAAGAGAAAAAGAAAGAAAGAAAAACTCCACTACCTTCGACAAAATGAAAAAAAGTCGGTAGAGAAGAGGTCCCGGTATCTGCAATTATATACCTTAGTCGATTAAGAACGAAGCAGCAGCAGAATCAGCAGTAGCAGAATCCAGATAGCTAGCTTCCGTATACAAATACTTCATCGTCTACGACATGACATGACATGACACGAGTCGATGTAGACACAAGTTGATGTCGACACGACACGACACGACACGACACGAAGTCAACTGAGAGAGAGACTAGAGACTAGAGTCTCAAGCAATGGAAAAGCAAAATCAATCAAAAAAGTCGATCAAAAAAGTCGATCCAAATAGGCAAGCTAGGTGAGGTAAGATAAGGTGAGTGTAGAAATTTCATGCAACTCAAAAAGCAAAGTCAATCAAAATAGGCAAGGTAAGGTGGATGTATATGATATCAAAAAAGAGGTGGAGGTGAGGGGGCGAAAAAAAATCCATCACCGCCAAAGATACCACTCTGTGTGTATAAAGAAGAACAAAAAAGGCAAAGAATATTTGCTGCCAGAGAGAAAAAAAAAACGCCCACTCTTAGACCCAGGGCCCGAATGTGTAAGGTATGATTGGGCTGAGTTTATGATAGCCTGAATAAGAACAACGACATCGTGTTGCAAAGAATGTTTGCTGCCGGAGGAAAAAAACAACACCAATAATTAGACCCAGGGCTCGGAGTTTGTATGATTGGGCCGAGTTTATGATAGCCTACTTGTAGGTAAAGAACAACAACGACATCGTGTCCTTCTCCTGTCGGAGAAAAGAGAAAATGGAAAAGAAAAAGAAAACTCCTTCGCTAATGAAAGACGATGCCAATGTTCGCAATTGCAACGACAATGCTCAAATATGCGTTGAAAGAAAAAAACAAGGGCGGAGGCCCATGCCTGAAAAATAGTGCCGGAATGACACATGTCCCATTCGCCTACTCCTTCACCTTCCATGTCCGTGTACGTGCCCGTGCCCGTGCCCATGCCCATGCCCGTGTCCATGCCGATGATTGTTACCGTGACCATGAGTATAAATCTGGCCACGGTCATGGCTGTCGTTGCTGTCGTGATCTCTCCTCTTCCTGCCACCGACCGGTACCTCGTTCAGCCAGATATCGCCGCCTTCGCCTCTCTCCCATTTCATCCATGCTTCTTCCATGGCGTCCTCTAAATCTCTGACCCACCGTCTGGTATCGAAGAGTCCACTGCTCCACCTTCCTTCTGTGAGAAGTCTTCTCAAGTCAGCCAGGCGGCCTTTGCCAACGTAGTGCGATTCACCGGTTTGGTTCGTCGGGATGGATTTGGTGTATACCATGCCTTTGGCGAGCTTGATCGCCAGTGCTTCGTATTCTTCTTCCGACGAGGCTATGAGCTCCCGCTCACATCTCTTCCTCTCTTTGGGGTCTCTGGGTAGTGCTCCGCGTAGGATACTAGCCGCCATGCGCGAACACATCTTATACTCCCATCTTGGAAACGTCAACAGTGGCGTTCCTGACCATAAACAATCCGCCGCGGTAGTGTGCGCGTTGCACTCTGGAGTATCCAGAAATAGGTCGCAAATTTTGGCACGGGAGATGTGCAAGTGTTTGGGCGCTACGTCTGTGAAGATTATGCGGGAAGCCACCTGCGGGCCCGCCCAGAGAGCAGCTGTTTTCAGGAGGTGCGATTCGCCTAAATCAGGGAAACGAAGCAGCCAGAGCACGCTGTTGGGAACGGCCGAGAGTATGCGGAGCCAGGTTCGGAAGGTTGTTGGTTCGATCTTGATCAGAGGACATTAGCTTTCTGTTAATATCATACGTGGACCTTCTTCTCACCTTGTAGAGCTGGTTGAAATTACCAAAGATGATGGCATCGTCGGCGAGACTCGGAAACATTTCCTTACGCATTTGCCATCGCCGCTTTTGTTCTTCATCCCAATGAAGCTTCCTTTCTCCGCTATCGGGCGCTGATTGCTTGTGGTCGCAACAGAAGAATGTATCCCGGCAGTAAATGATGTTCTCGCCATACACCCAATCTTGCTCCTTCCCTTCACTATTGCCGGCCGGTCCATCGTTCTCATCTTGAATGGCATCTTCAATGTCGACGTTCCGGCGCCAAGGGCGTAGAGCTGAAGGTGGGACTGCCGTTTCATCTGCAAGAAGATAGTCGCACCATTCTGCGCCGAGGGTGCCAGCGAATCCCATGAAAGACATTTGGATCGGTGCTGGACGGGCAGCGAAAACTTCGTTCCTTGCGCCTCGCGTGTAACCATTCAGATTGACTATGATGTGACAACCGTCCTCGACGATCTTGTTGACAAGCTGCTCGCTTGACCAGTGGGAGGCATCGCGAAAGACAGGCGCTTCGGCTTCGATCTGTTGGCGATGCACGCTGTTGTCTGAGGTCGTAGTTGCATAACATATTGCTTGGACGCGATTAGGATCGTGTAGGCCAAAGACAGACTGCATGAGGTGAGCCAGTGGGTGATTATTGAAGTCCGAGCTGACATAGCCAACCTTCAGACATGGACTTGGAGGAGAAGGCGGTGGATAGACTGTTGCTGGAAGCCAGGGCATTCGAAGAGCAGAAGCGGATATTCGGTAGCCGTTTCTTTGTGAAATTAGTCGGATCTGTTTCGCTGACATTGGCGCAGTAAAGGTGTGGAATGGTAAGACGGTCGGAGCATGAGGAACCAGAAGCGCAGCAGGAAGCTGTGGTCGTAAATAGCTGTTGAGCGTGCGAGCCTTCCTTCGGATATACTTGTCCTGGTACCAATGCCATGAGATACGCCGAGTGGCGCGCTCAACGAGCCTGGTAACCCTGGCACCTTCATACTTGCGCCCCGACCAGCTCTCAAGAGTTCGACGTAGTCGACGTTCGCGCTGAGCGACATCCTCGGCATCTCCATCAAGAATTGTCAAGTACTGGACTAATGCCTCTAGGACCGGACCATTTAGCACACCCTTGCCCCAATTCTCCCCCTCGGCGAGTTGTTTCTCAACAATGTCAACTACTCGCTTGATCCAGCCAGAGCTAACGGTACCAGGCTCGCTACCATCAATGAGCATCCCTTTCGTATCGACATGCCAGCGATCGCGTTTACCACCGCCAGATGCAATGCCACCTCTTGCTTGCCAACCACAAACAGAGTTGAGAGCATTGGCAAGGCCACAAACGGCTTCGGCAAAGTCAGGATTGACGTCAACGGCGCGCTTGTAATATTCTATGGCGTCGCTGATTCTACCCTTGTCCTTGACAGCGTTTGCAAGATTTGCAAGTGCAATATCGAATTTAGCATCGCACTGCACAGCAGATTTGTACATCTCTATGGCGGCATCCAGTTGTCCAATATCCTTGAGTAGAGAACCAAGGTTGGTGTACAAATGTGCATGTCGACTATCAAGCATAAGACCATAGTTGTAGTATGCAAGAGCGAGCGCAACACCACTGCCTGGTACCACACCAGGGATATTGTGCTTCATGGATCGATGCTGACGTTGAACCATGGATCTAGCGACCGGTGCAGTTTGCTGAACTCCGGCCAGCAAAATGCCCACATTATTAGACGTAGACGGGCTGGGCTGGAGAGAAAGGGAAAGATAGTAAATGGCAAGAATGTCTCTTACCCCGCCTATCATCTTCTTGTCCGGATCTTGAGAGTCTATTGCCATGTTGTCCTGGAATATTTTGGCTAGAGAAAGCAACGAATTACTAGTCGTCGCAATGGCTGCATTCTTAGCGACACTCTGGGGTGCGGAAGGGACATGTCGCAAGCCCGCCAATTCCCCGTGATGAGGGAAGCAGAGACGTGCAGTCTGTGCCGCTTGTTCTGGGTATAGTAGTACTGGATCGGTGTTGTTTAACGACTGCATCTGCATTCCAGGCGCTGCATGAGCTGTGATGATCGATAGAACGTGTCGAACCAGGTCTTGGATGGTCAAGAACTTCCGTCCTATCGCAAGGAGTACAGCATCCTCAAAAGCCTTTGCTGCTCCCATATTGTCTCCGAGTGAGTACAGCATGTTGCCTTTTGCGTGTATCAAGGACAGGATACGCCCATTGTCACTTCCAGGAACAGCATAGCCACTAGACCCGAACCCTTGTTCGGCAGATCTAACGGGCTCTTTGGCAAAGTAGTCGGTCTCAATATCAAAATCATAATGCGCTCGATCAGATGCGTCCGAGAGAGAGGGCGATCTGCTGGCATTGGACATTGAGCAATCGCTCTGGTGATCATACGATTTGTGAGGCTCATGCGGTCTTGCTATTCGCAATGAGTGCTCCACGTAATCGATAATCTTGACAGCCTCTCTGGTCCTTTGATTCTGACAAAGCAGACCGACCAGGTGTTCCACGGCTTCGAAGTGATTTGGTGCATCCTTAATGACTCTCGTCCAGTGAATCTCGGCCTCCTCTTTCTGACCTAAGAGTACAAGTGTTGCGGCAAGGTTAGATGTAGCTTCAAGATGTCTGTATCATGTCAGTGATTGTTGATACGTAAGCCGAATTCACTCACTTCGGATCAAGTTCGAGGACTTTGATGTACCATCTCTGTGCCTTTGCATAATTACCTAGCCCATACGCCAGACATCCACCAAGATGCATTCCGTCAATCCACTGCCAGTCAGTCTCCTGACACAGTTTCGAAATAATGGCGAGTGCATTGATAGCCTTGGAAGGCGGTGAATTATCTGGACTAATTGCATTGCTGGCGACTGATGGGACTGGATTCGATGAATGTCTGAATAATTCCGGTCGGCTGGAGTGGGAAAGAGGAAAGGATGATGGTGGTTGCATCCATCTGACGGGATCCAGCTCATATTGTGAGACGCCATTCGGTCCGTATGATGTCGAGGCAATAGCCCTGGGTGTTTGGTCGTCTGGTTGTGCAGAGGGCGCCGCATTCGACGGACTGGGGAAAGGTGCATCCGATAATTTAGGTGGTTTGGGGTAAAAGTTCGGCCTTATCTGCGAGGATTGCGGCTTTCCCTCCGTCTGCTTCTTGACTTGATGAATGTAGGCTAATAAGTCTCGGTAGACCTGCAGAGCCCAATGGAAAGTCTTTTCCCGGTGCTGAGCATTGGCCGGTGAAGATCCCAGTGGAGGAGCCTGATCATGAGGCTGAACAGCATCTGCAGTACGTACAGTCAGCTTACGATGGTCAGATAGGAACAGTCTCAGCCATACCTTGCATAAAAGCGGCGCTACCCTGTGTGGCATAAAGGTATGGCAGAGCGGGCCCTCCGTGAGTTATACTCGGCCAGTTTGGATTTCGCGAGGAATTTGCGGGATAGGCCAGCGGTGTGGGAACATCACTCCGCCAGCTCGACATCCTGCCATAGCCTGTATTGCTGGCCCACCGGAGGTCAGAGTGGTGAAGAGCATAAAACCTGGGATCCCTCAAAGCGGCTGGTCTATATGGAACATATGTACCATCGTGCCAATACGGGCCATAGGGTCCTCTGCCTTCGACGCCTGAGGCCGTGGGACCAAGGTACTGAAAGGGAGGTTGAAGGACAGATGGCACAGTCTGGCCATAGAATTGCGGGTGCTGTAAGTGTCGGTAGGGTGCCTGGTGTAGGACAGAGTCTAGTTGTGGGTAAGATCCAAAAGCCTGTGGGGTGTCGTTGCGAGGCATGAGCATGTGCTTCGCGGCCTGAGTGTCGTGGGCATTGCTTTCGTAGGCGCCATTAATGGTGCCTCCGGGCGTCTTGCGCCGTAACATGTTCTCTGCTATATTGAATGCAGTGCCCGGGCGAAGAGTCGTGTCCCCAGAGTATGCCATTTGCCCCCGAATGGGATGCGCAAATTGCTGACTGGATCTGGCCACTTCTTGACCTGGATTGAATGGTGTAGAAGATGCATAGTCGTGATACGGGTCGCGAATTGATGATGAAGAAAAGTTCGGAGGATGGTTTGAAAAAGGTGGTGGTTGACTCAACATGGCGCAATCCATTGTATTATATCAAATAGTGCTTGCAGCACAGCGCATGCGCGGTGGAGGGAGCGTGCTTCTCACCTCAATGCGTCTGTGCCTATGCCTTTGCGAAACGAAGTGTCGGTTTTTGTGCACGACATTTCCTCTCATATATTGCTCGCCAATATCGGACGCCCTGCCCCCACAGCGCTTCCCTCGCTCTCTTTCGAAGCCAATCTTAAATCTCTTTTTAGAAATAGTGCAGTCAAAAGTCCCGACACGCGATTGTCTGCGACGCACTGCATAAACGGGTAGATAGGCGAGGTTTGTCCAAACCGGCCTGGTAAGGTATGATGATGTCCCAGGTGAGCACAGCAGCAAGCTTCGCTTTTGACCGTGGCGTGAGGCTGTGTTTTGGATTTCTCGGACCACTTGGATTGCTGGGAAGAAAGCCTCCCTATATGTAAGGGATTGGCTGGAGAATGTTGCACTGCACGGCCACGTCGAGTGATGACCAAAGACCGCCTGACTGGCTGACCGCCGACTTTTGACAATTATAGGCGTGCTGCTCCCAGGCTGAGATGCTCAGATGGTTTTGTAAGATGGTTCGCTGACCGACGCAGGAATGGTCGGGTGCATGCGTTTGTGTGTCGAGGCTTCCTTCGGTACAGCTGGGCTGCGGGTTATGGTGATATGCTACTGCGAGGACCCGAGTCACTGGGAGCCGATAGTGCGGGAGACGACGTGTAACTGTGATGAGTATCTGCGCAGATTGACCAGGATTCGCCGACTGGCGCCTAAAGAATCGAGCCTGTTTCTGCTATCATGACACGAAAACCAAACCGTCTGTTTTGCACTTGGACGTGCGTGGACATCAAGCTTCAGGGTCTAATAGAAGGATACGAGTCGCGGTGCCTGTCTGCCCTTGACTGTTTCACACTTTCCACACACGCAGGGCGCAAGAGGCGCAGCAGAGGCCCAGAGGCACAAGAGTCAAAGAGTGAAAGAGTGAAAGCAACACCAGCACGGCCGGCTGGCGACGGCTGGTGCCATATACGTACTCATTTGGTGGAGTCGAATCACATCGAAGGAACGGCGATATGCGTCTAACGTGCATCGTGTGGGATGATCCCTTAACGATGTGGGTGAGGCTGCCACACCTAAGGTTTAGTTTAGACCCATATGGAACCGTGCAAGGGTTCACTCCCCCTTCGAATTCGGTTTCTTCTAGATAGATCAGCCCTTGCGATGTGCAGAATCGCTTCCCCAGACGAGACTTGGTCGCGTCATTCTCATACTCTCTGTTTCACGTCCCATCCTCCTGTCTCAGAGCCGCATTCACCTTGTCAACGCCTTTCCGTCGGCGTCTTGGCTGACAGCCAGGGTCAGCACACTACAGGGGTGCGCCACTACAAGGCGGAAACACTAACGACGACACATGGAGCGTCTGAGCCGCGGACGGAACAAATGGGGCTGATCATCTGGGTCGTGGCTTGCATTTCCATGCATGGACACGACCGCAATCATACATTCCGACGCCGTCGCAATCTTTGTAAATCACCTGTTGTCGTGGCCATTATTGGCAGCCTGTGTCAGCGATTTCGAAGGCCTTGTGAGCGACCTGATGATCGCGACAATTCCACTATAGACACGGATGCACACGAATACTTGCCAAATCGAAGCGCATAGGTAAGGATCGGCGATAGATTGCGGGTTTGCTACTTTAAATTGAGGGTCTGATCGTCTGTAATTTTATCCTGTTCGACATCTATGCTACTTGTGTAAATATTCGAAGTACCGCTGTAAACATGCAACGACGTCTATGCTACTTATATAAACATTCAAGGTACCGCTGTGAACATGCAAGTCCAGGGAACCGTGCTCCCGATTGGACAAGCTTGTCATGCGTAAGCTTATCAGGCTGTGATCTTGAAATAGATTACTGAGTGGTGCAGATATGTCGGCCTCATAAAGATGGACCACTATGCCCACTCATTTTGGACATCGCGGTGAGTAATTGGTCTGTCGAGTCTTCTTCGCACCAAAATAGGGACGAACCACGGGGCGGATGGTAAGTCCCAGAGTGTTGGCGAAGTGGGGGAAGTTATGGAAGTGTGATGAGAGGTCATATGGGCACAGATGGAAAAGAGAAAAGAAGTCATTGGGTATCAGTATCATCAAAAGTTGCTTTTGAATATAGTATCCGTCCTTGGTATCATGAAGAAACTACATGAACGCCAGATTCGAAACCAGTCGTGAATCACTCTTTGAGAGAGAGAATTTACTCCTCAGGGACTACAGCATGTCAGTATTGGTCTCGCAAAACATGCATATATGCATATCTCATGTTACTCACTCTCGATCTCGCCGGCCTTGATGGAGTCAGAGATCTCCTTGGGGCTCTTGCCGTCAACCTGGCAACCAGTGGAGAAGGCGGTACCGAGGATCTCGAGGGTGGTACCCTTGAGGTCCTTGGCCATGGACTTGAAGCGCATCTTGCGGGCAATCTCAATGATCTCGTCAAGAGCAACAGACTTGGTGTGCTTGATGTTCTTCTCCTTCTTGCGGTCACGTGGGGGCTCCTTGAGGGCCTTGATGACGAGGGAAGAGGCGGAGGGAACGACCGAGACAGCGGCTTGACGGTTTTGGATGGTGAGCTTGACGGTGACACGGAGACCCTTCCAGTCACCGGTGGCCTTGGCGATATCTTCACCGACCTTCTTGGGGGAGAGACCAAGAGGACCGATCTTAGGGGCGAGAGCGGAGGAGGCACCGACTTCACCACCAGTGGCTCTGAGGTGGATAACCTTAACCTCGCTGGGGTCGAACTTGGGAGCTGTACACAATCATTGATTAGCCAAATGCCGCTGGCACTGCGCCTCTGCTTTCGCAGTGCAGCCAGCATTCAAAAGGACGATACTTACGCATGGCTAGTACGTAAGGTAGTCGGTCTCTTTTGAAGAAATTGAAAGGACAGTTAAGTCGGTCGTTGGTCGCACGAAGAGAGAAGAAGTTCAGAGGGATCACGAAGTCTTGAAGAAAATGCAATTCAGCGATGGTGGGCGCCAAGAATGCGGGGTGAACGGATCATGCCGATTCGGGAGCCGCAACTCGAGGCGGTCGGGCGCACATTCGCCGTGACTGCCAAGGCCGAACTTGAGGTTGTGTGGATGATGACAGCGCAGCATCTTGTCGTGCTTGTATAAGGTAGACATCGAGTTAATAATATATAACAACTTGTGTTTCTATCGAGTGCTGGACATTGATTGGCATGACTTTTGATGACGAGTAAAGTCACATTAAACAGAGACAGTGACAGGGAAAAAAATTGAACGAATAATAGTGTACCCATCAAATTCATAGCGCCAGTCACCCTTGCGTAAGGTACCTTACCCTGGTATGGCACAACAAGCACCTCCCCAAGGCGGACCGCCAATGATGATGCCGGGTCAGCAACCAACACCCGAGC
This sequence comes from Delphinella strobiligena, assembly GCA_009982845.1. Classification (NCBI taxonomy): domain Eukaryota; kingdom Fungi; phylum Ascomycota; class Dothideomycetes; order Dothideales; family Dothioraceae; genus Delphinella; species Delphinella strobiligena. Next base: position 637,929 of record JAADKB010000011.1, read on the forward strand.
AGATAGCCGAGATCCAACGCCGCGTGGCCCAGGAAGCACAAAATACTGGCATGAGTGTGCCCGACTACGTTGCAATGCGACGACAACAGATGCAGCAGCAGATGGCACAAGCACAGGCACAGGCACAGACACAAGGAGCTCCTCCGCCACTTCAACCGGGACAACAACCAAGTCCGCAACAAGTGGCCGAGATGCAACGTCGTCTGGCCGAAGAGGCTCAAAAGGCCGGCCTCACAGTGCCTGAATACGTCGAGCGACTCAAAGCTTCAGCCATGCGCCAACATCAGATGCAAGCAGCTGCCCAACAGCAACAGAAGCAAGCTGGAGCCCCTCAACCTCAGCAAGGCCAGCAGCAGCCCATTCAGCCCGGTCCACCAAAGCCCGAAGCGCTTGCTGTGGCCAACTTCTTGAAATCACAAGACATGAAGACGAGGACCTGCATCTTTCAGGAGAAGAGAAAGGACATGTTCAAAGGTAGCATACTGTGCCACAAATTCACCTACACATCACACCTTTTCTGACATTATTCCTAGTCAAGCGTGCAATCAGAGCACTACAGAGTCCGGCTTATGAAAAGGCACGCAAGAAGAACGCCCTCCTGCCTGAAGTCACCGACCGTGCCAGCGCCGAGAACACTTTCAAGCTTCTGCCCCTTTCGCTCCTCGCTCTCCGCATCTCCAAGATCGAAGCCGACGCCAACAGCCCGCAGGCGAAGAAGAAGCGAGTCAAGGGTCTGTGGACAGTCAAGGTGGAGCAGCAGCAAGATGCCAACGATGAATCTCACTATGTCTGGCTCTACGAGGATCCCGGTTCCCAATGGCGCATGCGACTCTACGCTCTGGGCGCCGTCGTGCTGATCTTGGCTGTCGTTTTCTTCCCCGTCTGGCCATACACCATGAGGCTGGGTGTGTGGTATCTCAGTATGGCATGTCTGGGTCTGCTCGGTCTCTTCTTCGCCATGGCTCTCTTCCGCTTGATTCTCTTCATTGTCACTACGCTCGCTGTGCCCCCTGGTCTATGGTTGTACCCTAATTTGTTCGAGGATGTCGGTTTCTTCGACTCTTTCAAACCCTTGTGGGGATGGCAAGAAACCCCCGAGGACAAGAAGCGCATCAAGGCTGAAAAGAAGGCCAAGAAAGAGGCCAAGAAGGCAAGAAAGGTGGGAGGATCGCTTGAGACTGAGGCGCAGGCTCCTAGCGAGCCAGTTGCGGTCCCTGCACAGGCTGCTGAGGTCCAGGCCAGTGGAGCTCAAGCCGACCAGGCCGGGAACCCCACTCAGAGACCTCCTTTCCAGTCCGCCAGGGTTGAGGAGGTCGAGGATGAGTGATCGACTCTCGGCTCCTTATCCAAATGTCATTATATGCACACTCGCGTCTTCCCAACCCACGGAATATTTCAGTGGAGATTGCTCGGTAAACAAATCCTTGTAGCAAGCATTTACATTAGATATGCGCACCCTCCTCTTGCTCCTGCTCGGTGACTTCCGTCTTCGGTTGTGGTACATTAATTATACTCCGGTGACGGTGCTGGTCCCCACCGCTCTGTCGACTCTTGGGACAGAGCCTCAATCCTTACTCCTTGCTGACCATCATCGCCATGGCTATCTTTGACATGTGTTTCCTCTTACACACCTCCCCTACAACTTGTCCTTTCATCCAATTACTCCCTTTGGTGGGTCCACCGATCTTGTAAGAATATACGGGCCGTGCTATACCCACTGTGCTGTATCAAGCAAATAACCACCAATCTGGATGTCCCATATACAATTTGGCGAGACCCATGGCGTATGGAAGCACCAACACTGGTGCTCCTGGGGCCACAATTGGTTGTTGAGATGCCAAGACCCATCGCCAGGTGCTTGGAAAATACCAAGGCCGAGTCGAAGCTGGAATCAGCGGCTGAAACTAAAATAAGGCCGAGGCCAAGCTTGTCATGATTTGTTTTCATATAAAGTACGCCTTATACATCTCGGTATAGCAAGATGTGGAGTCAAACAATGGTCCCGACCATGAAGCTTGGCTGCGAGCATTGTGGCTGAGTGCTGAGCACCTTAGCGACACCACCATCAGTTCACATCCTGCTCCTGGACCTCTGAGGCTACTGCTTCACCTATATCACAACGCCACAAGGAGAAGCCTTGAGTATCCGGGACACATTACGGCCCGGCTGTAGACCAAGAGAATGTGTCGTGTTCATGTCGAGGACACGATCAGTCCATGCGCAGGCTCCAAGACACGCCTCGGAGGCATTTGATTCTCCTCGATGAACACACTTTCGACCATCTGCCTAGTATGCATGCTAAGAAATCTAAATGTCACGTCACTGGTTGAGGCCCTCCAGTATCCGGCTACATCACGGCGCTGCCATATACCAAATGAATGAGTTAATCCAACCGTAGAGAATACGATCAGTCTATTCCTAGACACGCCTCGGAGGCATCTCGTTCTCTACTAGCCTGCCATGGATACCAAGAGCTCGCAACGTCCCCTGTTGAGGCCTCCAGTATCCCGGTCATACCACGGCGCAGTCATACACCAAGAAACTGCATCGCGTCTGATATACAAGACGGTGAGTCGGATGAGCATGTTTGTGAACGCTTCCGGTTATAAAGAGAGATGTGCAGGCCTCACGTCCCCATTCCTTGATACAGCATCCCTTGCATACGCCTTGTTCTCCGATCATCACTACCACAAACCAGCGAAACGTCAGCATCTCTCATGAAGACACAGATCTCTTTGCTGGCGGCAGCCTTGCCTTCTCTTGTTTCCGCATACCCTTCAAGAAGTTGCTCACCTCATGGAATCATCACCACTGCCGACAACGTTGTGAACAAGACCTTTGACTACATCATTACTGGAGGTGGCCTGACTGGACTCACTGTTGCCTCCAGACTTAGTGAAGACTCCAACATCAGCGTCTTGGTCATTGAGGCAGGACGAGATGATCATGAAGATCCTCGTGTTTATGATGTGCGAACATATGGGGAGGCGTTCGAGTCTGACATAGATTACAACATCACTTCTACGCCCATTTCATGGAGGAACAACAAGACTCTTCCCATGGCAGCAGGAAAGACGTTGGGCGGCTCGTCGGCCATCAACGGAGCCAGCTGGACCAAGGGGCCCAAGACCCAATATGACCTCCTTCCTCACCTTATTGGCGACGATACATGGGGCTTTGGGTCTTTCAACCGGTACATGCTGCAGAACGAGCACTTCAACCCACCATCCGCCGAACTCGTGGCGAAGGGTGCTAAATATGACCCCAACGTCCACGGGTACAATGGCACCCTTCAAGTCTCCTTTGCCCAGGGCTTCTTTGGCCACATCCAGCAGCCAGCACTGCATGCCTCCGAATCTGTCTGGAAGGGGCTCAAGATTCTCGCAGATGTAGCATCCGGCATCGTCAACGGTGCAACCACTATCCCAAACATGTTGCAGTCAGATGCTAGCCAGAACCGCTCATGGTCCTACACGGCTTTCCTCGAAGGCGAGCCCGAAACGCGTGAGAACCTTGTCGTTCTCACCGGCCACCGCGTAGTTCGTATCATCTGGAAGGACAGCACCAACGATACTCTCATAGCTGAAGGCGTCGAGTTTCAAGCCTCGCGCGACAGCCCGATCCTGGTCGCCAGGGCAAGTCGTGAAATACTCCTGGCATCCGGCTCGATGCAAAGTCCCCAGCTTCTCGAACTCTCCGGTGTCGGTGATGCAGGTGTTTTGAGCGCAGCCGGTGTCCCCCTCACCAAGGAGCTCTCCGGTGTAGGCAAGAACCTGCAGGAGCAAACCAAGAACAGTGTGTATTATGTCCCCGAATCAGTCGACTTCAATGGCACCGGTCCCTCGACCGCCATCGCCTTTCCCAACGTTTACCAACTGCTTCGTGACAATGCCTCTACCATTTACGCCGAGACCATCGCTGGCCTCTCTACGTACGCCGCCGAGCTGGAGAAGCAAGGCATGGTAGCCTCTGCCAATGCGACTGAAAATATCCTACGCCTGCAATTAAACAACCTCTTCAACGACTCGGAAGCCGCGGCCGAGGTCTTCTTCACAATCAACACTAGTACCGGTCTCGTGGGGGCAGATATCTGGAACTTGATTGTGCTTGCCCGAGGCACCATCCACATCTCCTCCAACAGTTCGTGGGACTTGCCTACCGTCCATCCTGCCTATTTTGAGCACCCTCTTGACTTGGTCTTGCAGACTAGCGCCGTCATGCAGGCGCGTGAGGTCTTTAACACTGCTCCCCTTTCCGACTACATCTCTTCCGAGGATACGCCTGGCTATGTTGTCGTGGCCAAGGATGCAGACTACAAAACTTGGGAGGAATGGGTCAAGCAGAACTTCACCTCTGTTTGGCACCCCATCGCCACTCTCAGCTGCATGAAGAGAGAGCTTGGAGGCGTCGTCGATTCGAGGCTCAAGGTCTACGGTATTGAAAATGTCAGAGCTATCGATGCTAGTGTTTTGCCTGTGCAGCTGAGCGCGCATTTGAGCTCTAGTTTGTATGGCATTGCTGAGAAGGCCGCCGAGATGATCAAGGCGGATCAGTGAGGTATCGTTCAGCATTGCTTAGGCAAAAAGAAAACAGTGATGAGTAGCAAGCACATGCATACATCATGGATCAACAAGAAAGAACAGCACGAAGAGATCTGAGCCCAACATTCCACAACAGAGGGAAGGTCGGACAGGAAAATATCTTCCCATCACATTTACATTTGCATACTCATTTCCAATGGTTAGTATAGTATGATGTCTTTTTTCAGTACGAAATAGCACCGGATCAGCACGACCGATCACTCTCCGTAGCACATAGTTCCGAAATCGGAAACCCTCAATTCTAGCAGCGAGCGTCCGGGCTGATCATGGTCGTTTTACCTCCCATCTCTCTCAATCTTCCGCTATCTGTGCCTTTTGGACATCTCAAATAGTCGTCATCGAAATTGATTCAAGTTACCGTGACAATTCGCCAGGGCTCTGAAACCGGAATCTCAGAACCTCGAATCTAGAACGAGCGGGCTGTTCATGGTCCTTCTTTCTTGATCTTCAATCATTTGTGCCCTTGTCGACATCCCAAGCAGTCGTTATTGCCAGAATCGATTCGATTTCGCCGTCGGGCTTCCGTTACCGGTGTGCTATTTTCTGTTCTCGGCTCCTGGTTTGTTGTCCGCTGGTGGTATGAGATTTAGCCTAACCTTGGCAGGTTCATGCTTCAGATGGAGATGACAAGTACATCAAGCCGGCTCGCTTCTCCTTTTTGTGTCAAAAGGCTGCATCAGCTCCAATGTAGTAGAGAACTCGACCATCCGAGTGTGAAGAGGCGAGTGGCGGTCATCACTCCTGTGTGTTTTTTTTGTTAAAAGTAGTAAGTTCTGGACGCGCGAAAGTAAAAGTTCCTTCCTAGCATCTCGGTAGACACAGCCGAGCCTTGGAAAGGCGGATACAGTCTCCGAAAGACAGTTGTGCCCTCGTGCCATAGATGCTACTGTAAGTCGTTCCGTAGATGCTAAGACGTGAAAAGAAGGTAGGTAACAACCCTAACCTCGATTTTAACCGACGACAATGCGGAGAAATTGGTGCGGGGGAAGGGAGGGGCCCCGCCCTCCTGCACGATCGACCACTACTTTCATCTAGACACATTGATCGTGCTGCAGATGAGTAGCATTGTCTTGTGATCAACCTGGGGTACAGCACCAATCGTCTTGTAATCAATCTGGGGTTCAACATCAATCTCTATATCACTTTCTTCGTTTAAAATTCTCACTTTGTTCATGAACTTCGTCGCTGCAAGCAACTCTAGAACCATGGACATAGACGGGACCTGGCATATCGTCAGCATGCGGGTCAACAGGAACAGGTTAGCTACGGCAAATATGTCAGGTTAATAGGACCTGGAGTAGCTCCGTCTAGGGTCATCCATGACGATGGAAGCGGCTCAATACAGCGGCAAGTATACCCATCTACAATTTGACATGCATATATAAAGAAAGACATGTTCCTGCTAGTTGTGCTATTATACGATTCCACTTTCAAGAAGGTTACTATTCAGTATGCGCTCCCTACTGAACATCGGGGCTGCTGTCCTCGCCCTACCCTCTCTCATATCTGCAACACCCATCGCTTCCTCTTTCTCTACACGTTCGAGCTACAGCACTTCTCCTTTCTCAAATGCTTCATGGCCCCTACCCATCATGATAATTGGCCAGTCCGATCCTGGGGCCAACACTACGACACAAGGGTGGGCCGGGATACATATTCACGACCCTAGCATCATTCTGGGTCCTGATGGACATTATTACTCCTTCTCAACCCATGGCTTAATTGTCATCAGCAGAACCTCAGAGCCCTATAGTTTACATGACTATTGGGAGATTATAGGAAGTGTGCTCGAGAGTGGATCGAGTGTGATTAACAATACTGGGAGTACTGATCCTTGGTATGTTGCATCTTTGAATGTCTCCTGTCACTCCCATTGTAACCTCGTCTATCACTATCGAACAATTGCTTCATATTTACCTCATGCTAATCACACTGTCTAGGGCTCCTGACGTTCACAAGGTGGGCAACACTTACTACTGCTACTACTCAGTCTCGCAATTTGGTAGCCAAATTTCTTCTATCGGCCTCGCGACATCACCCTCTTTACAACCTGGGACCTGGACCGATCACGGTGCCCTCCTCAGCACCTCACCTACTGACCCAAGCCCCTTGAACATCACCAATGCCATTGACCCAAACCTCTTCATCGATCCAGCAACCAACATCCCTTACCTCAACTACGGTTCTTTCTGGTCAGACATATACCAATACAATCTAGCTCAGAATCTCTCCACAGTCATCAGCACCGAGTACAGACAGCTCTCCTTCGACCCAGTCCTCCCACAAGCCGAGGAGGGCAGTTTCATGAACTATCACGATGGCTGGTACTACCTTTGGTACAGCCATGGACTCTGTTGCTGATTCAACGTTTCGGCTCTTCCAACTCCAGGAACCGAGTACTCGATCAGAGTCGGGCGATCCAAGTCACCCCAAGGTCCCTTCGTCGACATGAACGGGACGGATCTCAAGGACGGCGGCGGATATATCGCCTATGGCACGCATGACTATGTCTATGCTCCGGGTGGGCAAGGCGTGCTGTCTGAATATAACGGGAGGGATGTGCTGTAAGTGAAGTCTCTGTTCCTCCTGACTCGACGAGTAGAGTAGGAGAGGAGAGGAGAGTAAAGGCAAGCGCTGACGATATCTGTGCAGATATTATCATTACATCGACACGATCCAGAATCCAGACTACTTGGACGAACTGAAATTTAGGCTGGGACTATATCGACTACATTGATGGATGGCCCGTGCTATCAGCTCATTAGTATGAGTATTTCCACGACTTTCCCTTCGTGGATGCTCAAGAAAACAAAATCACTTCAATCGACAAAGGAAAGAGTGAGGAAGAAGTCTGCTGCAGCAAATGGATATATTTCCGAGCGATGATGATGATGACCTTTGAAACATTAATTACGTCGAAATGAGATACAGATTCAGATGCGCTCTCCCCATCGATCGTGATGCGGAAAATGCGCCTTTAGACATATCAGGTGGTGTCTGTCGATGACCAAACCAAGAAAAGTAAGTTTTGAACCCGCAATCCGCAACACCCAAAAAGGGGATCAACACCCTTTCGTGAGCACTATCAAGCTTTCGGAGCAGCCGTCTGAAAAACGTCGACGCTCGACTGGCCCCCCACACACATCCTCCTCCCTTCTCAACTCACTCCTGGCGAGTTACTGCCTCTTTTTTTCTTGCAAAGAAAAAAGGCTCCAGGCGCTAGGCTGTTTGTTTCGAATCCAACTGGTGGATTTCGTGTCGAAACATCGAGGTTCTTACAACAAACTGGTGAGAGCGTGGACGGTGTTGCCAAGGATGGTTCCGAGGTCCTCAGAGTCAGTCTTGGCCTCGGCAGAGCAGACGGGGACAATAGTGACAATGGTGTCAAGGAGTTCCTATCCGAAAGATCAGCTCAAGAACTGGAATGAGTAGAAGAGGAGACAAAAAAACTTACACCAACAACGTCCTCGAGGTCGCTGACGAGGTTGCTGACGAGGTTGAGGACGGAGCCAAGCAGTCCAGAACCCTCGGACAGACCGTTCAGGAGCTTGCCGTGAGCGATGGAGAACTGGTGCACGGCGGTGCAGATCTCTTGCTGGACACCGGTGTCGTTGATGGCGGAGAGGCCGGTGAGGCCGGAAACAGTGGTCTCGACGGTGCCGAGGATGCTCTGGAGACCGGAGGTGAGGGCGTCGCCGTCGATGTCGCGGCGAAGCAGATCGAGGTCCAGGTTCAGGCCGTTGGAGCCGGCGCTGAGGCCCACGCTGAGGAGGTTGGTGGATTGGCTGGTCAGGTTGTTGAGGATGCTGACCAGGTCGGCGGGGTCGAGGAGACCGCGGACCTGGTGGGCTACTTCGTTGGTGATGGGGCGGGCGGCGGCCAGAAGGGAGTGGGCAGGGGTGCCGGTTGTGAGGCTTCCTGCTGCTGCGGTGAAAGACTGGGCGGGGCCGAGCTTGTAGGTGGGGGAGGGGATTCCTTGAGGAAGGGCCATGGCCATGCTGGAGAGAGCCAGGACTGAGAGTGCCTTGAGACCGTACATTTTGATGATGGAAACTGGGTTACTGTCAAAGTAGTGGGTAGTTGGGTGATGTAGAAATTAAAGACTGTGGTTAAGGAGTGTGCTTTTAACGAAAGTAGTGAAGACTGAAGCTGGAGGCTGCTGCTGTGATGATTCTGGGATGAGGAGTGGGAGCGTCCATGATTTATAGCCAGTCTTCTCGCTGCGTCCTTGTGTTTCTCCTCCCCTCTGCCATAGTACACCATTCTGCTCAGGACTGAATCAATATGGCGATCCGCGTACCTGCGTCTACAGAGAGTGCAACCGATTACAACGGCCTCATTTCGAATGGGTGACTTCAAATTCGGTCTCACCAAGACTTTCTGCATGGATGCCCGGCTAGGCTGTGCGGGTTATCTATTCAAATGCGGATCTTCCTGGTATATGGATGTCGTTCAGCTGTGCAACCCCCAAGTGTGGTCTGCGCACCTACAATCCGAACTTTCTCTCTCTGTACGTCATGTTTGATTCGACCAGGATTGTTTGGAATACAACTGATCCCTAGTGATGGAGTTGCGGTCCCATTTCCCCCCCTGTCTTCTAGCTGTCTTTTGCAGATCTCTTGCTATTCTTCCTGTGAACTAGGCATAGTGATCATCATTGCAATAACCAGGACGCAGGGAAACCCTCATGTCTGTGCGGCACGTGGTTTGTATTGCTACGGACACTACTGTTAGTGGGAGGCTCCGCTGCGGTCCGTTGCGGATTGGACGTGTCAACTTTAGGTTATCGACAAGCTAACAAACGAATACGTCGTCGATCCCGAAAGAGCGGTATCGCGAGTGACGTCTGTATGATTATGGTATAGGAGAGTACAAGGTACCGAAATTGATCTTTTCTCAACAAATGAGGTAATCTTCTAGAAGCCAGAACATTCTGTAGGGAGGATTGATCTGGCGGTAGCGTGGCTTGTTGGCCCCTGCGTGCCTGTACTGACCTCTATGTAATCCCTTTGACCCGTTCGGCCATGTCATGTAGATTGTTTTCGCTATCGCTATGACATAGATAGGAGAATTTTCAATCCGAGGATCTTCCTTTGTTGTGTTGTCAATTGAGCAGCGCTATGGTGCAGCTCTGGCAAGAACCGATCTTCATTTCCGCTGATTGTACCGCTGGCTACCGAGAGAAAGTTTTCTTATCAGTGCCTTTGCTCTCGGTCGCGAGAGTGAGACCTGGCTTCACTAGTCTGACATTGTATAGGAGGACGTTACACAGTAATAGGCAGAGGGCTTCTATAGTGGCTCCAGCCTGGCCTTGATGAGTTGTAGTATAGCAAGGAAGCCCCCACGTGTCTGCAATACATGGAGATCGCTATCAACCTAAGCCGAGCATTGACAACAAAAGAACTTTTCTCGCGCTGGACGAGCGGACGGAAATCCCAGTTCTGCGAGAAACGCGAGAGTGTTGCGAGATTGGAGGGATAATGTAGATACACTCCAAAATTAAAAATGAGACACACCATATCTCGGCGTGAAATTTTCTCTCTCTTCCTTGGAGATTCGAGATCATTCCTAATGATGCTGGTGTGCCTAGTACAAGAGAAACCCACAGAGTAAAATTCCGCACCTACCAAACGGCCACAGGCACCCGAGACATCTATCCATGAGGTGTGTGTTTGCCCAAACGACCTTGTAATAAGCGATTTACTTGCCCTCCTCCTTGTAAGCCTTCCTCATACTCGAAGGGAAAGTAGGGCTCTTTTGAGTACTGTGATATAAAGCCCCGCCTTTCACGAGGAACGCCCGCTCGCCGAAAGTGTGATACATTGAGTGTGCTCTTAGTGAACCGAGTTTTAGGGCCGATCATGCCTCACGCATTGGAGGTCTTAGTGGCCTGTCTTAAGACTTGCTCCAAGCTTTTTGATTGATTGATTGATTGATTTTTTTATACGCTATGCGCTTGCCACAGGAAGCATAAGCAGCTACTATTTACTTATTTGCTAATTACATAAATATTTGTGGGGTCTGCGTCTCATTCTGCAGCTCAACCTGTTAGGATGCCTATGCATCTGTTCCGTTTAGGTATTCTTCGGCAAATGCCGTAATCAGTATATATTAAAAAAAATTCTCTTTATTTATTCTTATTCTCTGGCTCGCTCTTACTGTCTTTTAACTTACTCCTTTAGTCCTCCTGTTCGACTTTCTCCTTTAATCTCCTATGCTTTTTTGTAAAGTCTAATCTTCCTATGTCTATTAGGTACTTAATAGTTATATAAATTATTTTCATATTTGCTTTTTATTAATCTGTTAGTCTATCTTTATAAAATTGCTTTATTACTATATAGGAGTTCTGTCCTCTAATTATTCGAAATATATTATTAAAATTAGAGTTTAGCGTTTCTATAAGTCTCTATTTTTAAGCTGTGTATTTAGAGTATAATAATATAAAATATTAGACTGTCTTTTCTTTTTAATTGTATTTATATTATTTTAAGTCTATAATATTAATAACTACTAACAACTTATTTAAGTATATTTTATATAAAGCTATAATAGAATAAAGTCTCCTTTTTATTTAGCTTATTATAGAGTAGCGTAATATATTTATTAAAAAAATAGCGCTATTTATTGCTTAAAAGCTTTTACTAGTCTTTTATAGTTTTTAACGTTTTTTAGCTAGAATTTTATCTTAAAAAATGTATTATATTTATTTTACGCTGTTTAGAATTGCTTTATTTACTATTATTTTTATAATAAGAGAGTTTGTAGCCTATTTAGCTAATCAGTTTGACTTTATATTTTATAATAGCGAACTTCTTTAAAATCTATTAAATAGCTATTTGTCCTTTAAGGATTATATAGTAGTTAACTATATATAGGATACTTTATATTATAATAGCTTTATTCTAGCTAATTTGGTAATTAATTATATAAATAGCTAGTTAAGCTATTAGACTATATTGATACTTAAAACATTAACTTCCTATAATTATAAAGTGTTTTTAATAGAATTCTAGCTAGAATTACTGCTTCTTTAATTGCAATTAGCTTTATTATTATATCATTAATGCTATTTTTTTTTAACTTAATTTGTTAAAAGAGAGTGTATAATAGTATAAACTTTTTAAAATACACAGTTATTCTAACTCCTATTTATTTGTTAGTAATAGAGCTGTTAGCAAAAATATTTAAATACTATTTTTTATTTTAAAGTAGTTTTTATATGCTTTATTTAAGCTGTATTAATTAGACTTATAATTAATTATTATTGTATTCTATAATAGAGTTATTTATATTAAAATAATTTTAATATTTATCTTTATTTTACCTAGCTGTATTTCTATATTATAAAAAGAGAAAGTGAACAACTTTGCTTTAAGTTTCTTAATTAGTTTTCTAAGCTGTGCTTTTAATAAGTTGGTTTTTAATAGCATATAAAATCCTATTTAGAATTTGCTAATTTTTAGCTAAAGTCGGACGTATAAAAAAGCAAGCAACGCTTTATCGTTAAATACTTTAATTAAGATTATATAAAAGCATTTAATTACTATTTAAGCTCTTATTTATTATATAAAATTAAAAATCTTAATAATATATTTATTAATCTTTTTATTAAGAAATTAAGAATACTATATTATAGCTACGTAATTTGTTTTTAAAGCTATTATAGCTTAATAAAGTTAATACGCTAATTACAGTTTAATATAAATAAAATTTTTAAGTTAACTAGCGCTTCTTTATTCTCTAATTTTTAACTTTAGCTAAGTAATTTTTAAACTTCAGCTTAAAGTTGAAAATCACTTTTAGAATTCTCTCTTTTATTAAAAGCTTAATAACGTATTTGTTTACTTTTAATAAAGAGTCTATTTTATTAATCTTCTTTCAATTTTATATAAAATGTATAAAGATTATCTTATTACTTTTGAATATAGCGCTGCTATCTTTTGCCTATTAGAAAGCTCTTAGAATAATTTTGTTATTAAATATTAATATATTTCTTTTAATTGACTTTAAAATTGCTTATTAAATATAGTTATTTATAAATCCTATATTGCTTTATCTTTTATTAATCTTCTTTTTTATTAAAAAGGCATTAAAAAAGATATATAGAATTAGAGTAAGCGTAAATTATTATAAAAAGCTTAACTTAATAAAAATAACTTAACTTAATTTTATTTTATTAACTAGTATTATAGTATATTAATTAGTATAAAAAGAGTTGATTTATATAATTATATAAGCTGGGATTTCTTCTATATATAGTTGATTAATAAGTATTATTTAAAAAATATTATTATACGCTCTTTTTACATTAAAGCTAATAAGAAAGAGGACTTTCTTTTCTTATTATATTTTAAAGATTTTCTTAATAAAGAGAAGCAACGCTTAGTCATATAATTATTGTAGCTTAATATTAAATTATATTTTTAGAAAAAGATTAAAAGTCTCTATTTAATATAATATTCTTTTTACTAGAATTAGTTTTATTAGCTTACTTAATATAGCTAAAAGAGAAAGAGAATAATATGCTTTTACTATTTAGTAATTTAATTTCTCTAACTTTTATAATAGTAAAATACGCGTTATTTTCTATATAATTAGTATACTCTAGTTAATATAACGTATTAAAGATATTAGTGACTTAGTTATTTAGATTTAACTAAAAGCGTTTTTATATAATGTTTAGAATACTGTTTATTCCTAAAGCTTTATATAGATTGATTTTAGCTACAGCTTTAATTACCTTTTTAATCAAATTATTTAAATTGTCTATATATTTTACAATTAGGTTTAAATTTTCTTTTTCCAGCTTTTAAAAATTAATAAGAAGAAATATTATTATTTTCAAGTTCTATTTCTTAGTTTTTACTATTAGTAATTATAATAGGAATATTACTAAATGCTAATAGTTATAAATTAAAGTATCTAGCAGCTTTCTAGATATTATTTATTTATATTAGAAAATTATTTTAATATAGTCGCTTTTTGTTATAAATGCCTTTATAAAATCTAAAAAGTTAATAGTAGTTTTAAAGTATTTTTAAAGAAAAGTAATAATACTATTTAGAAAAGCTAAGTAAGTATTATATTAGTATATTTATTAAAGCACTAGCTTACTTTCTTTTATATACTAAATATACTAAATTATAATATGTTAATTTCTCTTTATATTAAATTATAACAATTGAAGTTGCTACTTACTATAATAAAGAGGTTTTCGTTATATTTTGTTTTAACTTTTTAAATAGTATTATTTAAATAAGCTAGCTTAGTAGTCATAATCTTTTCTAAATTTTATTTAAAAAAAAAAAGCGTATTAACTATAATTTAAACGTAAATTAAGATAATAGAAAAATTCTATTAAAGTGGTAATAACTCTTATAATTATATTTAATAATTGCATAGAAAACTGAATAAATAAAACGTCTTTATAAATATATAATAGTAATTAAAACGCATAGTGTGCTAGTTTTTTGTATTAATTAAATAGAATTATAATAGTCTAATACTAATATTAAGAAATATAAAATTTACTATTAATATTAGCAATATTTAGTTTTGTAACTATAATTGCTACAAATTAGCTAATAGATTAATTGTTAAAAAAGCTAAATTGGACTAGGGATTATCTATTCACATTTATTAATAGAAATAGGTATTTTTTATTAAATATCGCTTATAATGGCTTTCTATTTAATATATTAACTAATAACAATTTGCTATTCTTTATCTCTGCTTTAAATAGACTAATTAATGAATTAGCTTCCGCTTTAAATTCTATTAACTTTATTATAATACGCTAAGCATTAGCGTTTACTATAATATATAGCTCTTTATACGCTATGTATTTTAATACAATAATTTTATATACGTGAAATTTTATAGCTTTTAGCGTACTTATTATATTTAAATAGTTAGCTGCATTTAGTTTAATAGTAGCTGTACTTATTGTAATTATAGTATTTCTAAAAGTATTAGAGTTTTTAATATTTATTAATTATAGCTATATTATTATCAACTTTAATTATTTATTTATTAAAAGCTTATTAAGCATTTTTTACTATAGTAAAATAGATTATTATAGAGCTTATAAGTTTCTCTCTTTTAGAGAGTTAGAATACTTTAATAGTATTTATAAATTTATTTTTAGCGCTAAATATAATTATAAACTCTAATTGAATTCTATAAATACTAAATATTAAAACTGCTATTTTATATATATTATTAACTTTAGTTAGAAAAGTCTTTTTTATAAGTTCAGGCTGTTTTAAAGACTTAATAGACTTATTATTATTTAACTGTAATTATGCTATAATTTTTTTGTTTTTGATAATGATTTTTATAGCTTTTAACTTAGTTTAGTTTTCTTTAATAATAACTATATATATAGACATTTAGGCTATAATAGCTTTTTAAATTTGTTTTTTAATAGCTTTATTATTTTTAACTAATTTGAGTTATTTAGCTACTAAGTAACTAAAGTTAATAATAGTACTTAAAAGTTAGTATAGTTTCTCTAAAGAAGTAAATAGAGTTAATAGCGTTTTATTACAGAGATAAAGCTATATAGCTAATAATAATAAGTTAATAAATCTAGATACTACTAAAGCATAAGAAGTTAATAGTAAAGCTGCTATATTAGAGTTAGCTAGTAACAATAAGCTTAATTATTTAAAGCTTAAGAAGACAGTCTTTTTATTCTTAATATTAGTGTTAATAGTTTTGACTTTAATATTAAAGATTTTAAAGTTATTACTAACTACTTTAAGCTTCTTTTTAAGTTTTTTAATTCTTAATATACAATAATTCAAATTTAATAAGCAATGCAATATTCCTTTAATAAAATAACTTATTTTAATTGCGAAATTGTTTGAATTATTTATTTTAAGCGTTTACTGCTTTTTTAAAAAGCTGTTTCATTATGTCCTTTATAAAGACAGCATTGTTACTTAGGCTAGGTAAGCAGATAAATTGAATCAACCCTCTGCTGCTCTGCTTAGTAGTCCTAGTTTTTCTTTAAGCAGCTGTTACAGCTCTTACTCTCTATAGAGATAGGGTGGGAGCAACTATAGCAACAACATTGCTAGGAATAGCTAGGCGGAACCCTTTCACTTAATTAAAATCAACAGAAGTTGGATAATCTGATTTGTTGAGTCAGCGTATAGATGATAGTGTCAATTACTTAATAAATATTGATAAAAAAAATATCAATGTCTTTTTTTTTCCAAGCTTTTTAATTAATTAATTAATTAATTATTTTATATGCTATACGCTTGCTATTAGAAGCATAAGCAACTACTATCTATTGCTAACTAATTATAAATCTATATGTGAAGTCTGCGTCTCATTCTATAGCTTAAACTGTTAGGATACCTATGTATCTGTTTTATTTAGATATTCTATAATAAATGCTATATTTAGTATATATGTTTTTTTTTTCCTCTTTTTCTTACCTATTCTTAGCCTCACTTTCTGACTCGCCTCTACTGTCCCCTGCCTTGCTCCTCTGATTCTTACGCTTAGCGTTTTCCTCTATTCTCCTATGTTCCCCTACGAAATCCAGCCTTCCAGTGTTTATAGCGTATCTAATAGTTGTTTAGACTATATCTATATCCGCTTACTATCAGTCTGCCAGTCCGTCTCTATAAGGTTGTCATATTGCTATATAGGGGTTACGCCCCCTAATTATTTAAGAAATGTTGCTAAACTTAGGGCCTAGCGCTTGTACTAGTTTCCATTTCTAAATTGTATATTTAGAGCATAATAATATAAAGTGTTAGACTGTTTCCTCTCCTTATCCGCATTTATATTAGCTTAAGTTTATAACGTTAATAATTGCTAGGAACTTGTTTAGATAAGCATATCCTATATAAAGCTATAATAGGATAGAAGCCTCTTTCTTATTTAGCTTATTATAGAATAGCGTAGTATATTTACTTAAAATAGCGCTATCTATTATATAAAGGCTTTTACTTATATTCTATAGTCTTTATTATTTTTTAGCTAGAATCTTGTTTTTAAAAATGTTCTAAACTTGCTTTATACTATTTAAAATTGTTTTACTTATAGCTAGCCTTATAATGTAGAGGCTTATAGCCTATTTAGCTAATTAATCTAACTTAATGTGTTTTATATCTGTAAACTTTTTTAGAATTTATTAAATAGCTAATTGTCCTTTAAGGATTGCATAGTAATTAACTGTATATAAGATGCTTTGTATTATAGACGCTCTACTCTAGCTGACTTGATAATTGATTATGTAAATAGCTATTTAGCTATTAGACTATATTGCTACTTAGGGGATTAGCCTCTTATAATTATATAGTGTTTCTAATAAGGCTCTAGCTAGCATTACAGCCTTTTTAATTGTAATTAGCTTTACTATTATATTGTCAATGTTGCTTTCTAATTTGGCTTGCCAAGAGAGAATGAATAATAATATAGGCTTTTTAAAGTATATAGCTATTCTAACTCCTACCTATCTGTTAGTAATAAAGCTGTTAATAAAGATATTTAAGCGCTAGTCCTTTATTTTAAAATAGTTTTTATATGCTTTATTAGAGCTATATTAATTAGATCTGTAGTTAATTATTATTATGCTTTATAATAAAGCAACTTATATTAGACTAGTTTCTATATTTATTCCTATTTTGCTAAGCTGTATTTCTATATTGTAAAAAAGGGAGGTAAACAACTTTGCTCTATGTTTCTTAACTAGTTTTCTAAGCTGTGCTTTCAATAAGTTAGTTTTTAGCAGCGTATAGAGTTCTACTTAGAATTTGCTAATCTTTAATTATAGTCTGATATATAAAAGATAAAGTAACGCTTTAACGCTAGCTACCTTAATTAAGGTTATATAAAAGCATTTGACTACTATTTAAGCTTTTATTTATTATATAGAATTAAGAATCTTAGTAATGCTATTATTAATCTTTCCCTTTAAGAATTAGAAGTATTATATTATAGCTATATAGTCTATTTTTAAAGCTATTATAGCTTAATATAGTTAATGCGCTAATTATAGTTTAATATAGAAGAGGTATCTAAGTTAACTAGCGCTTTTCTATCCTCTTATTTTAACTTTAGTAAAGTGATTTTTAAACCTCAGTTTAGAGTTAAAGACAACCCTTAGGATTCTTTCTTTTAAAGAGGGTTTAACAACATAATTGCCTATTCTTAATAGAGGGTCAGTGTTACTAATCTTTTTATAATTCTGTATAAAATATATAAAGATTGTTTTATTGCTTTTAAAAGTAGCGTTACTGTCTTTTATCTATTAGAGAGCCTTAGGAATAACCTTATTATTAAATACTGACATATTCTATTTTATTGATTCTGAGATAGCTTATTATATATAGTTATTTACAAACCCTATATTGCTTTATTTTCTATTAATCTTTTCTTTTATTAAGAAGGCGTTAAAGAAAATATATAAAATTAAAGCAAATGTGGATTATTATAAGAGACTTAACTCTGCTAGCATAACTTAATTTAACTTTATTCTGTTAATAAGTACTATAGCTAATTGATTAGTATAAAAGGAGTCAACTGTTACAACTGTGCCCTACATGTGATTAACCTATAATCACGTCTTGGCGCCCTAATCAGTGATCACTTGTCTTAAGTGATTAGGCTAAGCATACCATGATTACTTGTTCACTGTGATCACAGTGATCCAGTAATCAAGGTGATCAACCCAGTCTCTATAACACTTTTTAAGTATATAGTCTCTTAGTCCTTATTAGTCTCTTAGATAATTTGTAGTCAACTTATGTTAACAATCTTATACCTATTTGAATAACACCCCCTGCCCTTGTGAATAAGCCCTTGTGAATAAGCCCCTGCTTTGCCAACAACTGCATATCAACCTGCCTGCCCTGTTGAGACATAACATTAACCTATACTACTATCTAGGTTAGGATTCCTTCTATATATAGCTAGCTAGTAAGCACCTATTTAGGAACTTTATTATATGCTCCCTTTATATTAAAGCTAATAAAAAAGAGAACTTTCTTTTATTGCTATGCTTTAAAGATTTTCTTAATTAAAAGGTGTAATACTTAGTTACATAATTGTTTTAATTTAGCGTTAAATTATGTTTTTAAAAGGAAATTAAAAGTTTCTACCTAATAAGATATTCTTCTTACTAGTACTAGTTTTATTAACTTGCTTAGTGTAGCAAAAAGAGAGATAAAGCAATATGCTTTTGCTATTTAGTAATTAGGTTTCTTTAGCTTTTATAATAATAAGATTTGCGCTGTTTTTAATATAATTAGTATATAGTTTAGTTAGTATAAAGCATTAAAGATATTAGTAATTTAATTGCTTAAAATGGACTATAGCTGTTTTTATACAATATTTAGAATGCTATCTATATTTAGCGCTTTATATAGACTGATTTTAGCTATTGCTTTAGTTACCTTTTTAACAGAGATATCCGGATTGTTTATATATCTTGCATTAGGATTTGGCGCGTCCTTTTTCTAACCTTTTAAAATAAGTAGGAAGAAGCATTAAAGAAGCTTAGTTACCTTAATATTGTTATTTTTTAGCTTTATTTTTTAGCTCTTAATATTAATAATTATAATAGGGATGTTGCTAAACGCTGATAATTGTAGGTCTAGGTATCTAGCTGCTTTCCAGATGTTGTCTATTTATATTAGAAAGCTATTCTAATGTAGTTGCTTTTTGTTGCAAATGCTTTTATAAAACTAATATTTAGCTTACCTAGCTTTATAGCTATTTTCTTCCTTATCTAGTCCTATAGTCTGTAGCGTATTGTTCTAATTCTATTGTTAAATATATTCATTGCAAAGCTTAGTAAGTTTATTATCCTATTATAATTTTATATATAGGGATTCCTTAATTACTAGGCTATAATTGCGAATATATTAACTTACTGTGTCCTAGATCTCTATAATTGCTTAATTGAGCTTAGCAGTATTATTAATATTAATAACTGACAATTTCTATATTTCAAGTGCTTTAATAGCTTTGTCCTAGTCTGTCTTTCTGAAGTTGTATTTAGCCTTTAATAAAGCAACTATCTTAGCCTTTCTAATTCAAAGTGTTATAGCTTTATAGTCTGACCTGTATTAAGTTAGATAGATACTGCATTCTGTAACCTAGTCTTCTATTAAGTTGAACATTAGTATAAAGTTAATAGTAGTTCTGAAGCGTCCTTAAGGGAACATAACAATGCTGCTTAGTGTTATGTCTCAACAGGGCAGGCAGGTTGATATGCAGTTTGTTAGCAAAGCAGAGGCTTGTTTATAAAAGCAGGAGGTGTTATTCAGGTAGGTATGAGATTATTAACATAAATTGACTATAAACTATCTAAAAGACTAGTAAGGACTAGGAAGCTATATACTTATAAAGTTTGTAGATAATCACTTAGATTATTAATAACTAGGTGATTAATTATTTGAATCACTTATAAACAAATAAGCATAATAATATAAATATATCTATATTTATATTAGTTAGTTATTTTAACATATAAGTAAACACTTAATAATGTACTTTTATAATTACGTGCTAAGTAAGTGATTTAGAGTTCTAATTCTTTAAGTCTTAATATTATTCTTTTTTTATTAATTGACATCCTTATTAAGCTCTATTAACATTATACTAATTTCTGTTTATAAAGTGAGTATTTCTTTGTAAGTATCTTATTAAAAATGACTTCCTCCGCTTTTGAAAATTATTTTAAACTTATTACTGAAATTCAACATTCTAATTGACTTTCTAAAACTCCTTATAATTACTGTTTCTTTATTAGCCATATTTATATTATTATAAAAGAAGCTTCTTGTCTTTGTTGTTCTAAATATATTTAACTAGGTTAGGCCTATATGAATCTTACTTAGGCCTTGCTGGACTATATTTATAAAAAGTACTAAAAGAAAATGGATAATAATAAGAATAAGTTATATCAGTTGCTTACTTATTTAATACATAATAAGAAGATTTTATATTAAGCAGAAGCTTATATTAAAAAGAAAGCAGTCTATTTAGTAAATAAAATAAAGGCTTTTAACAAGTTAGAGCCTAATAAGGACTGTCCTACTGCTAATGCTATTATAAGCCTTTCTCTTACTATATAAAGCATTCTTAACTTTATTAACAACTTTATTAGCCTTTATTTTGCTAAAGGTGCTTCTTCTTCCTTTAGTGCTGGTGTTAATACTAGGCTATTAGCTTTAGGCTAAGGTTGTTTTCTGATTCTTAGGTATTTTCTGATTCTTTGTATTCTATTTATTTAATAAGATAATGTAGCTAACTATTAACTAATTTGATATTTAGAATATTATCCATTTTATATTTGTTATTCTAGCTTTCAGAGTCCAATTCTAGAATAACCAGTGTAGCGTTTTTAAATACTAGTTTTAATAATAAGATATAAAATACAGAATAGATTTATATTAAAGCTAGGAGCTTCAGTTTATATATAGTCTTGCTTATAACTTTTAAGATTTTAAATAAGCTAAGTTTTATATAATCTAATTTTGTATTAGGTCTTTTTATTTTAAGATTTTGTTATAATAAGTAGACTAAGTCCCTTTTCTAAAAGGCTAGTCCTTTAGACCTTTTCTTATTGTAATATATTACTAAGCGGGTATTAATAAACTATAGATTAAATACTAATTTATAATATAATTTAGTTAATTATTTAACATCTATTATTAATTTCTAAAATATTCTTACAATATTTCTTAGTTCTTAAGTAGCTATTAGGTTCTTACCAAAGTTAGTAAAAAAGAGTGAATAACTAATAGCTAATTTGCTGCTATTATAGGTAAACTATGCTAGCAGTAATAGCTTTATCTAATTGTCTTAACAATAATTAATATAATAATATAGGTATTGTTTAAGGGTTTAGTTAATTCTTTTAGTTTAGCTGTTTATTTAAGGGTAATAAGCTGTTAATATCTTATGCTTTATATTAAATTAGTTTATAAATAATTTTTAAAAGTGAGATTTAAACAGCTTGTCTTTATTAGATATAATTTCTTTAGGCATACTGTAGTTAGATAATACTATATATAGAAAGATATAAGCTAATTGTTTAGCTATTAAGGCTTCTTAGTATAAAATAGAGTAAATATACTTTATAAGTCTGTTAATAATAATTAGTATACTATTAAAAGAGCTGCTAGTTAAAGGATCTTTTAAAATTAGTAGTTTTATAATGAAATTTAAAGTAATAGATTGCTAAGCTCTATTTAATAGTTTTAATAATTACAACAATTTATAGAATATATGTTACGCAGCTTTTATATATTAATATATATTGCAGTTGTTTACTTAGCGCTTTATTGATTTCCTTATTTTAAGAAAGTAGTAAATTTATAATATACGTTTAAGTGTTTTATTAATCCCTTAATATTCTTAAATTAGCTTATTGTAGTATTTTTAGAAAATTGATTTTTAAAATAGATTTAGTACATATATTAATCCTTAATATAAAATTAAACCTGATTCTTATTTGCTAAATTGTAAATATTTCTTAGAATGCTTTTTCTATATCTGGATTATACTATTGCTATTATAGGCTAATAGTATCTAGGTTTCTTAGATATCATTTTAGATAATTAGAATTGCTGCTAGGGTTATTAAATAATTATAAATTAAAGAATCATTTTCTAATTGTTAAATAGTATTTATTCATAATTTTACGTTTTTTATATAATCAGATCTTTAGCTAAGCGTATCTGCTTTAGCATTATTATTACCTTTTTAATACAAAATCTTGAAGTTATAAGTAAATAATAGTTCTAATTAGCGTATTTATTATTTATTTAATTACTTTATAATAATAAAATATAATAGATTTTTATAATTTATATATATTTCTATAGGGTACTTAGATCCTTCTAAGTATACTTACTATTCCTAAAATATAATAACTATAGCTAGTAGTTCTTTATTATAAATTTCGTAATTTAATTTAATAAGTATTATTTTTTAAAAGTAAAACGTAATTAGTCTCAGTTTGCTATTTTTATTAAATTGACTTATATATATATTAATAGTATAGTTAGAAGCATTAGTTTCTAATACAATCTGCTTCTCTAAATTGAAAATTGCTAAAATTGGAGCTATAATAAACTTTTTCTTAACTTTCTAAAAAGCAGATTTAGCTGCTAAGCTCTATATAAAGGTTTCTCCTTTCTGTATTATAGCTATTAAGAATGCTATGATTTTGAAATAGCTTTTTATAAATTATTAATAAAAGTTAATAAAGCTAAAAAAAGACTATATCTCTTTAATTAAAATAGGCTATAGCTATTTAAAAACTGCTTTTATTTTTGATTTATTTATCTGGATTCCCTTATTTAAAATAATATATTCTAAAAACTTAATAAAATGCTTATAAAACTTATACTTCTTAATTTTAACTAATAAAGAAGCTTTTTATAGCTTTATTAGGACTTTCTATATATATTATATATATTTTTTATAGGTTTTGGAATAGATTAGGATATTATCTAAATATATTATAGTAAATTAGTCCAGATACTTTTAGAATACATTATTTACTAATAATTAAAAAGTGGCAAAAGCATTAATTAGGCTAAAAAGCATAACTATATATTTAAAATATCTATACTATATATAAAATATAGTTTTCTATTTTTTGCTTTTCTTTATTTGTACTAGGTTGTACGCTCCTTAAAGGTTAAGTATAGTAAACTATTTAGCTTTTTAAATCCTATTATGTAGCTCTAAAATTAGTAATAAAATATAGCAATTCTTAACAGTGATTGAATTCAGCTATTAATAATCTATATAGAGGTAGAGACTTCTGTCTTTCTTTAAAATAAATAGAATAGAATATCTAGTAGGCAATATTAAAGGCCTAATAAATCCTTTCTTCTAATTTTCAGTAAAGTACTTTTGTAATGCTTTAAGCTCTTTCTCTAATAGAGAATAGATTGGCTTATAGGTTAGTTTCTTTCCTAGTTCTAAAGGTATCTTATAATCCTAGGCTTTATGTTTTAGTAAAGCCTATTTAGGTTCTTCCTTTTAGAAGATCCTTCTAAATTATTTATATTCTAATAAATAGTTGCTTATAATTGTAGTTATAGCTCTACCTTTTAGTTATATTTATACTTATTTTTTAAAAGGCATTTTTAAAGCTTGTGCTCTCTTTATATAATCTAATTAACGTTTAGGTTATGCTTAATAAGCTATAGCATGCCTAGAATTAGGTTATAGTTGATATTAACAATATTTAGAGTAAGTTCTTTAATGTGTTTTCCCATTTTCAGTTATCTTATATAAACTTTATGTTAAACCTAGCTATTGTCCTATTATATAGAAAATCCGTTTACTAAAGTTAGATAATATAGCTTAGTTTTCAATTTTATAATAAAATGCTATTTTACTATAAATCTTCTAGAAATATAGTTCCTAGTAGCTTTAAAATCAATTATAACTTAAGCTTATTATTTCTTTATATTTATATTAAGAAGTAAATATATTGCATATATTAAAGCCTAATTAGTATATAATAAATATTAAACTTATTTAGCGCTTACTTGCGCTTAAGGCTCTTTATTATAATCTATAAATAAGAGCTATTAACGTTTTTTAATAGCTTTATTTTATTGTCATCTTCTTATTATAGTTTTAATAAAATGAATTGTTAGTTTGTTCTATTATAGGGTTTCTTTAAAAACTAGTTTGCATTTTGCTTATTGTTAAAATAGATTTGGCAAGGGTTGTTATAATAAGCTGTTTACAATATAGCAGCATATTCCTTTATATAATCCTGCTAATCTTGCTTAGCTTTATAATACATTGTTTAATAATGTTTATATATAGGGTCTATATAACTATAGTAATATAGCGTATTATAATCTAGGTAGTCAAGCTCCTTAATCTTCTTTGAATCCTCTAATTCTAGAATAACAGGTAGTTCTATTATAGCTATCTAATACATTCTTTATATTAAGCTTTATTGCTATTATTTCGCTTTATATTCTCTAGCTTAATATCCGGGTTTTCTATAAT
Source organism: Delphinella strobiligena (assembly GCA_009982845.1). NCBI lineage: Eukaryota > Fungi > Ascomycota > Dothideomycetes > Dothideales > Dothioraceae > Delphinella > Delphinella strobiligena. The sequence continues at coordinate 662,546 of JAADKB010000011.1, forward strand.
AGAGGCAAAGGTTTTTCTTTATCCTTTTCTCTTACTAAGCTTTAGTAAGTCCTAGTTGCTTCCTTTTTTAAGTAGCGTTTAGTTTTATTTTAATAAGGTATATAGCTCTTTTTAATAGAGGGTTACGCCTTTTTAAAATATTTAGATAGAAGGTTGTCTTTTGCTGACCCTTCTCTAGTTAACGCTTATATATTCTAATGTTGATTCTTATAGCTAATTCTATAAATGCTATAAGGGTTGCAGATTTATCAATTCTATAGATTTCGTTTTTAACTCCTTCCTTTAAGCTATAATAGAATTTGGCAATTAAGGTAGAGTTATCCTATTCTATTCCAGATACAAATTGCTAGAACTTAGAAGCGTACTTTGTAATAGAAGTGGTTTAATAAAGGTATTATATATTGCGTTTAGCAGCTTGCTTTTTATTCTAGGTATTATAAACTGACTTAAGCTTTATAATAAAAGCTTAGAAGTTAATAAACAGTTATCTAGTTTTGGCTTTCCTATTTATAGAATCTAGGTTTTTTATATAGTTAGTAAAATATAGTTCGAACTAATTAAAAGCTCTATTTTTTAAGAAAGTTGCTATATATAGCATTACTTTATTTTTAGTTATAAAGTTAGTTAAATAAAACTTAACGTTTAATAATATCTAAATAATAAACAATTGTATTTTCTTTTAATTACTACTAAATAGCTTAAAAGCTGATATTTTAAAGCTATTAACTCTATTAGATATAGTTATAGTTAGAATAATAGATCTTCCTTTCTTACTAGAACTTATAATTCTAGAGCTAAGGGAGATATTGTTAAGTTAATCTGATAGTCTAGTAATAAAGAGTATAAGGCTAGCAATAGAGGAATCACTATTGGATTCGCTATTACTTATAAACAAATTAGTACTTCTTATAAATAGTCAAAATATTATATCTTAATAAGGTAGATAGGTTAATATGCAGTTTATTAGCAAAGTAAGGGCTTATTTATAAAAGTAGAAAGTGTTGTTTAAGTAAATATGAGATTGTTAATATAAGTTGACTACAAACTATCTAAGAGACTGGTAAGGACTAGGAGGCTATATACTTATAGAGTTTATAGATAATTACTTAAATTATTAGTAACTAGGTAATTAATTATTTAAATCACTTATAAGCAAATAAGTATAGTAATGCAAATATATCTATATTTATATTAGTTAGTTGTTCTAACAAGTAAACACTTAGTAGTTTGCTTCTGTGATCACTTACCAAGCAAGTAATTCAGGGTCCTGATCCTTTAGGTCTTAACACTTAGTAACACTAAGAAAGTGTTATATTGCTGCATCTATTAGAGTATTAGTTTGCCTTTTCTTATATATTAAGATTGTGGCATGTTAATCCTTTCCTATATAGGGTTATAACAATTAAAATTGCTTTTTATTATTATAGAGAGGTTTTCTCTATGCTTTAATTTAGCTTTATAGATGCTATTACTTAACGCTGCTAGCCTAGTGTTAATTGTCTCTTCTAAGTCCTATTCAGATAATGCATATTGGCTACAATCTAGAATGTAAATTAACATAATGAAAATATATCCTATTAAAATAATAATTACTTTTATAGTTATATTTAATAACTACGCTAGGAATTAGACAAATAGAACGTCTTTATAAATATATAGTGTTAATTAAAACATATAATACATTAGTTCTTTTTATTAAATAAATAGAGTTACAGTAGTCTAGCACTAATATTAGGGAATGTAGGGTTTGCCTTTAATATTAGTAATGCTTAATTTTATAACTATAATTGCTATAAACTGGCTAATAGATTGATTGTTAAAAAGGCTAAATTAAATTAGGGATTATTTATTCACATTTACTAAAAGGAAACAGGTATCTCTTATTAAATGTTGCTTATAGTGACTTCCTGTTTAGTTTATTAACTAGTGACAGTCTACTATTCTTTATCTCTATTTTAAATAGACTAGTTAATATGTTTTCTTCTGCTTTAGATTCTGCTAACCTTATTACAGTATGCTAAACACTCTATATTTATAGCAGTATATAGTCCGCTATATACTGCATATTTTAAAGCTATAGCCTTATAGTTATTAGTTTTATAATTCTTAATGCATTTATTACACTTTAGTGGTTAGCTACACCTAGCCTAATAATAGCTATATTTATTGCAGTTATAGCATTTCTAAAAGCGTTAGAGTTTCTAGTATTTGCTAACTATAGCTATATTACTATTAACCTTAACTATTTGTTTAGTAAGAGCTTGTTAAGCATCCTTAGCTATAGCTAAATAGACCACTATAGATCCTGCAGGTTTCTCCTTCTTAGATAGTTAGAATGCTTTAATAGCGCTTATAAACCCATTCTTAGTAGCAAATACTGTTACAAACTCTGAATAGATTTTGTAAGTGCTAAGTACTAGGATTACTATTCTATATATATTGTTGACTTTGATTAGGAAGAGGTCTTCTTTACAAGTTCTAGTCATTTTGAATACTTAGTAAACCTATTTATTATTTAACTACAGTTATGCTATATCTTTTTCATTTTAAATAAAGACCTTTATAGTTCTCGCTCTTGTTTAAATCCCTTTAATAATAACTGTATTTATAGATAGTTAGAATGCAATTACTTTCCTAATTTGTTTCTTTGTGGCTTTGCTATTTTTAGCTAATTTAAGTTGTTTAGCTAACAATTGACTAAGGTTAATTATAATGCTTAGAAGCTAGCGTAGCTTTTTTAAAGAGGTAGATAGGGTTACTAGCGTTCTATTGCTTATATAAGGTTAGGTAGCTAATAATAATGGATTAACAGACCTCAATGTAATAAAAGCATATAAAGTTAGTAATAATGCTGCTATATTAGGATTAGCTAGGGACAATAGGTTCGACTATTTGAAAGTTAAGAGCACAGTCCTTCCATTATTAATATTTGAGCTAATTGTTTGAACTTTAGTGTTAAGGACTTTAATGTTAGCTTTTACTAATTTGATTTCAGTGTTAAGTATCTTAATATCCGCTCTTACTATTTTAAGCTTAGTGCTTACTGTTTTAAGCTTTTTTTTAAGCTTTTTAATTTTTATAAATAAATGTTTGAATCTTATTTTAGCAATATTTAGCTTTGCTAGCAATGCGATATTTTCTAAATAAAATATATATAACTGCTTGCTTAGCTTTTTAAATTTGCTATTTTAAGCGTTTACTGCTTTTTTAAAGAGATATTTTATTATATCTTTTGTAAAGATAGCATTATTATTTAGGCTAAGTGAGCAGATAGGTTGAATCAGCTTTCTGCTGCTCTGCTTAATAGCTCTAATTTTTTTTATTAAGCTATTATTATAGCTCTTATTCTCTACAGAGATAGGGTTAATATAACTATAGCAACAGCGTTGCTTAGATAGCTAGGCGGAACCCTTTCCCTTAACTAAAATCAACAGGAGTTGGATAGTCCAACTTGTTAAGTGAATTTGTAAATGAAACTGTCAATAAAATAATGAATATCAATAAAAAAATGTTAATATCCTTTTTCTTTCTCTAAGCTTTTTAGAAAAATCGCTTAATTAATTAATTAATTGATTATTTTATATACTATGCGCTTGCCACTGGAAGTATAAGTAACTACTATCTACTGCTAGCTAATTATAAGTCTATATATAGAGCCTGCGTTTCATTCTACAGCTTAAACTGTTAGGGTGCCTATGCTTCTGTTCTGTTTAGGTATTCTATAGCAAATGCTGTATTTAGTATATAATTTTTTTTATTTTTTTTTCCCTCTCTTTCTTTTCCTTTACCTGTCTTCTGCCTTGCCTTCTGACTCCCTTTCATTATCCCCTTCCTTGCTTTATTGCTATATAAAAGTTATGCCCTCTAATTATTTAAAAGATATTGCTAAACTTAGGGCTTAGCGTCTCTACTAGTTTCCGTCTTTAAGTTGCGTATCTAGGACATAGTAGTATAAAGTGTTAGACTGTTTCCTCTCCTTGCCTACATTCGTATTAGCTTGAGTCTATAATGTTGATAACTGCTAGGAACTTATTTAGACAAGCATGTCCTATACAAAGCTGTAACAGAATAGAGGCTTCTTTTTTGTTCAGCTTGTTATAGAGTAGCGTAGTGTGTTTACTAGGGATAGCGCTATCTATTGCGCAAAGGCTTTTGCTAGTACTCTACAGTCTCTGTTGTTCCTTGGCTAGGATTTTGTTCCGGAGGGTGTTCCAAACTTGTTTCCTACTGTCTGGGATCGTCTCGCTCGCAACTAGCTTTATAAAGTCAAGGTTCGTAGCCTGTTTGGCTAGTCGGTCCGACTTAACGTGTCCTATGATTGCCAACTTCTTTAGGATCCATTGGATAGCCAATTGTCCCTTAAGGATCGCGTAGTAGTTGACTGTGTGTAGGATGCTTTGTACTATAGCTGCTCCACTCTGACAAGCCTGGCGATTGACCATGCGAATAGCTGTTTGGCTGTCGGACCATACTGACACTTGGGGGGTCGGCCTCCCATGGCTTCAGCGGAAGTTGATAGCTGGTGGGCCTCGGCAAGCTTGAGGCCGTATCTGGGTCCGTTGTATATATAGTGTAAAGATTGCAGAAAATATCATGTACGGTCACAGGCAGCTGAAAACTGGGCATCCCGTCCGCTCTGCCAGACATAAGCAGTTGACCGGCTGATTAGTACTACGGTGGGTGACCACGTGGGAATACCAGCTGCTGTACGTCCTTCTTTTGCCAGGTTGGTGCAGTGATTAAGTTGTTTTGTGTAGCGGGCTTCGCCAAAAGGCTCTGTCTTGCTTCTCCTTCGGGGCCTTCGGACACTGCGCTGTCGTGAGATACCAATCTCAGAAGAAGACATAGTGCATGTACTGCATACGGTAGAGCATTGGGACCAATGGCTGTCCATGCACTATCTTACGGAGTATCATTTTTGTTACGCCAAGTTATCCACAGGCACGTACCCGTAGGCCTAAGCTTTTAGTCGCAGCAGAAAGCTTGGATTCCATAGCAGAAGAGTCGTATTCGTATAGCTATACTGAACTCGCAGATCGCCTGACCCAGATCATTGCTTTGGCTATAATGTTGATCACAACACTCTTATTTCCGTATAACTGTGCTTACTGTATAACAAAACAAGCCTTGGGGTGAGGTGATTAGGGCAAACTTGCATCGGCAATCTAACCGTTGCTTGGCCAAAACGATCTACTCTGCTTGGAAGGAAAATTGAAATACTGGGAATGAGGGTTATTATTGTAGACACAATGCTTAAAATGTGGAATATAACAAATACGCTATGCTCCTGCCACATGACGTGACTTGTCGTCTATTGAGGCAGTAGCGACTCTGAATGTCACTTTGAGCGACCTTGGAAGACGGGGAGACCGTGTTGCAACTTGCCCGACGACCATCCTCACTTTGTACTTATCGGTATACGTGTTGTAACGGGCAGTAGTCACAAGTCTTGGCTGTACACTGTACCAACTGTCGCGTACAAATCCAAGTACAAGTAGTTGTACATCTCCGGTGGAGAAAGGCCAATGCGTTTTAACAGATTCTTCCGCCGCAACCGATTGCGCGCGAAAGCGAACGAAAGCGAGAGATTCATCTATATTATATCTCTGTGCCTCAGCAATGCTCAAACACGAAAAGTCACGTCGTGGGTGCCGTCGCTGCAAAGAGCGAAAAGTCAAATGTGACCAAACCCAGCCTACCTGTTCCGCCTGCTCGAGACACGGCGTTGAGTGCGTCTATGCTGCTGAACCACCACCACGCCTCGGACACAAGAAGTCTCGCAATGGTTGCCATCGCTGCAAGGAACATAAGATCAAATGTGATGAAACACATCCCGTTTGCTCTGCATGCCAGCGTCGTGGAGTTGAATGCCATTTTCCAAGCAGGACCTTTTCGCCAGCCATTAAGACTCAAGACATTGGAGGGCGCTCACCTTCTCTAAACGTGCGGCCAAGCTCTTCAACTTCAGCTCCTGAGCCGGAAACACCATACGATACCATTGCCTGGAACGCGGATGTGAATATGAGCGAAGACCAACGTCGGCCAATCGAGCTTTTCCTACTCCATCGGTACGCCACTGAGGTCGCGCGAAGCATCCCCAGTTTACAGACTCCGGCGTTGCGGGACGTCTATCCCAGGGACGCAATTGAGCTTGGATTCCAACACCCGTTCTTGTTGCATGCCATATTTGCCTTTACCGCTCTTTACTTTGCCGTTAAGCCCACCTTACTTGACGGGCCCCATCACGCCGAGTGGCTTCCGCCAGTGCCTCCTGCCCTTTCCGGCGTGAATTTCACTCTGATCAAGAGATTCTACCTGAACTTAGCCGTGCAGAAGCAAAGGGAAGCACTTTCTAACATCAATGAAAGCAATGCCGATGCTCTCGGCCTTACAGCAATGCTCTTGGCCCTCATAGCCACACACGTTAACCGTTTATACAGCGATGGCAGCGCTTACACCCCTCCGGTACAGTGGCTGCACATGTCAAGAGCCACCTTTACCGTCATTTGTGCCGTGGAGCCTCATCTAAATCCCCGCTCCCCGATCAAAGAACTCATGTCCATGGGTGAACCAGACATGAGTGATTCGGCCTCTCTGTTCAAGCCCGAGAACGCGGAACCTTTCCGCTACCTCCTCGACTTCAAAGACCCCTCGGACGATTCAGACCAGGATCCAGAAACAACAGACGCGTATGCGAAAACACTAGCCTTCATAGGATCCATGCACATGGCCCACGAGCGCGGAGAGCTCCCACCTCTCTTGTGTCGGAGAATCACAGTCTTCTCAGTCTACGCTCCTCCCTTGTTCCTTCGCTTGCTGGAGGAGAAACGTACTCGCGCCATAGCCATCTTTTCTCATTACGCCGCCATGGCCAAATGGGCCGAACAGTATTGGTGGTACAGGGGCGCCGCCGAGCTGCAGCTTACAGGCATTCAGAAATTCCTGCCCCAACATTGGCAATGGGCTTTGAAGTGGCCTCTGGAGGTTGTAGGGTTGCCTGGCCTGCAGTCGGTTTGAGTTGAAAGCAGGCTAGATGCGGCGAGTTTGAACAGGCCGGGCCGGACGCACCAAAAGGACTCTTCTCGACTAGTTTGGTTGTTGCAGTGGTGGGTTGAGACTATGGCACAACATGCGGTTGGTATTGCATGCAATATAGGCTTCGATATACAATGTAGTACAAACAGTATTTATACAATGACAACACAAGAACATGAAAATTATGTTAAACAGCTCTTTCTTTATTCGAGATTCCGAGAAGACAAAGCAGAGCGTAGGGAACCAAGTATCCAGATTTCTCTTATGTAGGGAGAAGAGGGGCCAATGGCTCGAATGACTTGAATTGACTGGGTAGAACGATAACAAGAGATGAGGATGGGCGAGCTTGCGAACATCTAGGATATCTTGCTCACACCTTTCTTGCTTACACCTAAGTTCACACCTCAGATATCCAGCTCACACATAAATATCCAGCTCACACCTAAATTATCCAGCTCACACCTGAAATATCTAGCTCACACCCGTTTCACTCACACGTAAAATACCCAGCTCGCAATAATGACATGAATATGATCATCTACCTCAGCTCACAATATCGACATGACTATCGAGGGAGAACTGAACACAGAGTGTAGGTAGATTCTCGATGATGATGATGATTTAGGTTAAACACTTGTATCGCTGATGCAGTTGTTGATGCAAGATCCTGATCTCATAGTGCTGATCTCGTAGTGCTGATCTCATAGTGCTGATCTCATAGTGCTGATCTCATAGTGCTGAAACCATAATCCTCTCATGATGTCCAAGTCATAGTGCCCAAATTGTTTCATCAACACAAACATTGCTGCTCTCGTGTTGCAGGGGACATTACTGAGGATGTTGTTACAGGGTTGGATGAACAGGGTCGCCCTCCTATGCCTGAACTTTTGACTTTGAAGAAGAGGGAAAAGGGCAAAAATCCTGGAAAGGAAGGACTGGGGGAAAGAAAAATAACATAGGATGGTGGAGAAGATACAGAGGTTTCAGATGGGGTAGGGAGATGGATATGGATATAGGTGAGATAGCATATAGTTAAAAAGGGCTGAGGATCACAACAGGAAGAAGGTGGAGAGTAAGAACAAAATAAAGATATACAGACAAGAAAATCAACGAGTTCGACGACCGTACCCATTGTAGTCTGTGATCTGGCCAGAGAAAGAACGAAGGCCAGGTCAATAAGTGATCATGCTTGCTCTTGGCGTGGAAGTTTGAATCATGTCGTGAATACCTTGGGATGATGCGTTGGCTTAGAACAGGCTATAGAGATTTAAATGGTGTTGTTTTTCGTACTTGTTTTCGTACTTGTTTCCATTCCATTCGTATTTGTTGTGAGAGGTGGTGGTGGTATATGGGAAAATCGTTCATATGCCATGTCCGTTTTATCTCGTTACACCGTGAGCATGAGCATGAGCATGAGCATGAGCATGACCATTCTATGCCGTATTCTCTATTCATATCTTTCATTCCTCGGAGCTCTATTACGATAGACTGACATTTTCAATCCTCAAGGACCATGCCATCGACATCATCGCCAGCAGCAATGGGATGAGTAGGTCCAGGCGGCAAATCCCTACTGGTGGGTAAGAGACCAGACTGTCTTTCTTCCTCATCCTTCTTCCTCTTCCTCTCCTCGTCACTGACGCCAAAACTCTTGACGCCCTCGGTATCGGTGTCGGTGTCGGTGTCGTCGTCGGACTTTCGGCTCCTGACACTGCTGGCACGGCTCACATCCCTCGAATGCGGAGTCTCGGCCCTCAGACCCAGGACTTTCTGACTGGCGCCAGGAGTGGGGGCCTCGACGCCCCTCCAGTCGGCCGGCTCGGCTTCCTTGACTTGTTCGCCGAGGGCGGGCTCGGAAATGACGGTGCTGGTTTTGCGGGATTTGGTCTCGGGCTCTGTGCGCCAGACAACGGCCATTTTGTCGAAGGCGCGCGTGCCTTTGCGGAGGGAGCCTTTGATGCCGTCCATGGCGTCCCAGTCAATCTCGAAGACGCCGGATTGGTGGGCGTCGCCGGCGCATTCGGGGCCTTGGCCCTCGAAGAAGGTGTTGAGCCAGACGTGGGCGACGGCTGTGACCATGCTCATGCCGTAGCCGGCTTGGTTTCGGCGCTCAAAGTCGATATTTAGGTCGCTCGTGGGGAGGGTGATTGGTTCTTTGGGACGGAAGACGACGTCGCCTGATTGGTCGTCTCTCAGGTCTGAGTTCACTCTGGCGTCTGTTTTGTTGGTCTCATTGGGGGCCTTCTCGTCCGAGGGATTGGATGCGGCGGTTCCCCCCGCGCCTTTGTTGGCTGTGTTGTTGTTTCCCAAGTTGCCTTTGATGGCTTCGGAGACGACGTCGGCAAAGGTCGAGGTGCGTTGTATGTGACCCCTGACCATCTCTCGCTCTTCTTTTTGAAAGACGTGAAAGACTTTTATCGTCCTTCCTTCGTCTACGAAGCCCTCGACAGCTACTTTCACACCGTTCCTCAAGCCCCATATGTGGACCTCGAGGACTTGTACAGGTCGTTCAACATATATCTTGCCGTTCCTGGCCCAGCGTTCGACGTAACCCACGTAACGCAACTGACTAGGTATGCTGACACCGGCGCCGAAGTTGGGCCTCATTCTACGCTCGGTGAATCTCTTCAGGGCATCTTCTTTGGACCAAGCCTCTTCGCTGATCAGGTAGCTGCAGCTGGCAGTACCACTTCTTCCCTTTCCAGCCTTGCAATGTACAACTATGACCCTCTTTTTCTTCTGCTCTTCACTCAGACTCGGATCTTGCAGCCAGTTGCGCATGCTGGCCATGATGTAAGGGATCAGGGCGAATGGAGGAGGGTGGTGATCGGGCCACGGATAGTGGAAGACGCGATTGTACATTTCGGAATCGGGATAACCTGTCCCTTCGGCGCGAAACTCCCATATCGACCATTGGTCGCCATGTTTTTCGTCGAGGAACTTTCGCAATTGATCCAAGGGGTTGCGATATGCGAGTTGGGGATAGGTGCCCGAGGGGCCAGAGGTTGCGATGACTAAGGTAGGCCATGTTGGTCAGCCTTGTGTCATGAGTTCGTATATATTCACACGTCTCGCATACTGTTGTCTGTCACATAGCACAAGTCAAGACCGGCTTCTGGATGCCGTGCTCGTGGACCGGCGACTATCTGACGTAGTAGAGAAGCCATGTTCTGGCGATTATTGTGATATAAGTATGCTGTGTCGTGTAGTGTTGTTGGGCGCATGCGGTGGTTGAATGAGAAAATTACTGAAAGGGCAACATGAATGGTAAGATTTCAGCCTCACACATGACACTAACACGAGATGGTAATTAAAATCAAGGTACAAGTCTATAGGTACTTGCTTGCCTTGTATACAGCATGCGACAAGATTGGAAGCTTGTTTCTTTCCCCAGATGCGCCGACGTCATTGACACTCAATCTCGGACCATGACTAAAGCAAGTAGGAGCGTTACGGCTGCATGACTCAAGGCTTATCGCGTTACGACATGTGACTGTCGACAGACACCCTTATCTCCGTACCAAGCTTGTACCTTGGATACAATTCAACCTTTCTTTTCCATACCGCTTCTTCTGTACCTGTTGTCCTAAAATTGACTGAATTGTAATCCTCTCCACATCAACTTTCGAGCTCGCTAAATTTTGTCTCTACTTACCTCGTCTACGTAACACAATGGCTACAGCCAGTCCACCACCATCCTTCCTCCTTCTCCCGCCCGAACTCCGTAACCAAATCTACGACTACATATACACATCACCAAGCCCCTATGAATCCTCTACGCTCGAAACACCCCCAACACCAAACCCCTCCCTCCTCACCTTCGGAACAAAGTCCCCACTAGACCGCCTCCCCCTTTCAACCTCCACAAACCACAAAAGCGCCCTGACACGAACCTGCAAACAAATCCACGCCGAAACAAGCCTCCTCTATTTCTCGCACACGACCTTCACCCTCCCCGGACCCTACGCAACCCCCGACTACTTCGCCCGCATCCTCGCCCCTCTATCCCGACCCCAAATCCAGTCGATCCGACACATAACCCTCGCGGGCCGCATAAACAATCTGCGCGCATTAAACGAAAGCTGGGAGGGTCTCCCCTTCTGCAACCGATATCTACATCTCGAGACGTTGACCATTGTGCCCCGGAGACCACAGAACCACGAACCGCAGTATGCAGAGATTGCTGATCTGAGTCAGAGTCATGTGCTTGCTCATGTGCTGGCTGAGACTTTGAAGGGCTTGAAGAGGGTCGAGAGGGTTGTTGTGAGGAATGATGATGCCTCTTTCTCTCCTGGAGTTTGGAGATTGGTTCGTAGTCAGTTTGTATGGAAGCTTTGGAGGTGGGGTGGGGATGGCGCGGGATGCTTGTTTAGGCAGGATGAGAGTGGAGGGGATGCTTGGTTTGAGGTGAGGAATTGTGTTGATGGTGCTGGAAGAGAGGGGTGGAGTTCTATGACTGATGAGATTCAGAAGTTGATTGTGTGACGACTTCGGGATCAAGTGTTTTTAGACGTCTTGTATTGGTTTGTAGATGATGTGCATGATACCCTTCAATTCGAAAAATTTGATATACTATGCATGTATGGCCTTTGGTCACACTTGCCTTACCCTACTTAGTAAAAAGAAACGTAGCAAAACGTAAATTCAACACAATTCAAACAACAAACCATACAAGAACGATTTTAGAAGCATAAAGATTCCTAACGAGTTTAGAATGGAAAAAAAGGAAGGGGACAGAAAGGGAAAATAAAACATACATTGGTATCATAAGATGCGATAAAGGTGCCCGCCAACCTGCCTCTCTGCAATGCAATGCAATGCACGTACGCACAACGCAACGCAACACAATGCGACACACGCACCTGCACCTTTGAAAGGAGTTCTGCAAAAGAGGAAAAAGCAAAAAGCCGCTAAGAAGTACAATCAAGGTGCATATGCCTTCCTCATCATCTTGCTCTTCCTCTTTCTTCTCTTCCTCATTTTTATCAATCTCTCTTGTCCTTCTCATCCTCATCCTTTTTCGCAAAAAATAAAAAGGGGAAACAAGAGGGTAGTAGTAGTGTAACAATTCATGACTCCATCAAAAGCGAAACGACAAATACATCATTTCTCTCATGCATTTTCAGTTCACGATCCCCATACGTTTCTCTCTTCGTTGAAACTGGCGTATTGCGGCTTGGGTGAAGTGTTGTCGTCGTCATCACCGTTGCCATACTCTCTGTCCTCCCACGGCTGCTCGTGGTTCAGTTCGTCGCGGGGCTTGGCTTCTGCTTCTTCGTCGTCTTCGCCTACCGTGAAAGGCATGTCTGTGTTGTGCATTTGCTCGTACTCGGCCGTCTCGGTAACATCTGGATTGAAACCTTGGCGGACTTCTTCGCCTTCGCCTGCGTCGGGATAGGTTTTGCTAGAGAGCTTATTAGCTTGATCATCAATGGGGGTTTTGGAAGCCAGCGACATACACAAAATGTTTCTGCTCTACCTCATTCCAGCCTGGGCCGCCCTCTTTGCGTGCACGCACGCGCTCGACCTCTTCGGCTTCGTGATCTTCGACTACTAGGTCTACCAGCTGGCTGCTATGGGATTTGGACGAATGGGAGGAGGTGGTTGTTTCTTGGCGGAGGAGCTCGCCTACGACGGGGAGTTTGCCGCTTTTGGTCTTAGAGCTGCTGTGTGAGGAACGGTGTTCTTTGCGAACGTTGTTTTGAATCTCCTTAATCTTGCTCTTTCTTCGCGCACGATTGGCACGGCTAGGCTGCAAGACGCTGCGGTTTGTGGAAGCGGTGATAATGGCTGGTTCGGCGCGCTCACGGTCATCGCGACTGGCGTAATGCGTGTTGATGACTGGGTAGTTCCAGTCTCCAAATTCAAGGGCACGCGCGTTCGTGTACAGGCGTTCCTCTTCAGCGTCCAAGACAGGCTCTTCGGGCTCTCCGGGCTCTTCTGGTGCACCATAGCTGTTGAGAGTTCTGCTCGGTGAAGGAGACTTGGCGCCTCCTCCCGGACTCATTGTTCTGGCACGACTATTTTTCAGATGGGCGAGGAGTGGTGTCTTTGAATCTGCATGGCTACGTTCAGGTAGCCAGTACTTTCCTTTTCCTCCTCTACCATATCTCATGCCTTCTCTCATTCTCGCTTCTCTTGAGCTTGATTGTTCGTGGGCGATGACGTTATCCTCTGCATCAAAGTAGCGGTATTCATACTGGGTTCCGTAAAACGTCTCTTTGGCATCTTCAATCAAATCTCGTGAGCCGAAAGCATCTCTCAGGGCATATTTGACAGGCATGCGAGCGTCGGAGATGGTCTTGTCTGCGTAATCGTGCCAGGAAAAGGCATACCAATGAGCAAGAGCGAAGAGAGGCATCTCGAAACAGATCAAGGCGTCCTGAATGGCTGCTGCAAGGTTATCTGCCGAATAGCCGCCATTGATGTCTGGAATGGCACCGAGCCAAACGAGAATGGAAAGGAAGAAGCCTTGCCAGTAAGAGGCAAAGATGATGCCCTTGATGCAGAGAAACTTTGGCATGGGGCGGAATGGCTTCAGGTCACTACTCATGCACACCCAGAACAGAGCGAGTGCGTACAGACTTATGGTGATGCTGAGGTTGTATATGATACCACTCCAGAGATAGCCGGAAGTGAGACCTATGTAGCCTTCTTGATAAGTGCCTGTTGCCTTCATTGCTATTGTCGAAATGGCAAGCATAGGCTTGATCCATGTGTATTGAAGAATGCCGCGTTTGACGGCGAGAAAGGTATGGGGGTCGGAAATGTCAACCTTGGCAAGACAACGATTGAGTGGCCACAGATGCGAGACCGGCGCTCGACCGTGCATCATGATGATGAGAGCTCGTTCACCACCAAGGAAGTTGATAAGCAACTGGAAGAAGGCGTACAGAGTAAATGCCTGCGTGCTGTCTTAGCAATGCCTGATGATTGTCAGTTGTCACTGGGCATACAGACCTCATAGACGTCACGAAAAGGGTCAATCCAAAAAGCAACTTTGGTGGATACCAAACTGGCCCACGATGCGGCACAATAGATAGGCACCCTGAGATATGTGAGCAATCTTTCCCGCTGGGCCTTGTAGAGAGAAAGACAGGGCACGAGGATAACACAAACATGATCAGGATTCGGATGACATAGCGCTGTAGAAGCGGCTTTCGGTAGTTTTTTCTGCATTGCCATTTAGATAAGTACAGTCGTGGTGGTAGAAGTCATGGTCGCATGCTCACGATTGAAGCCATATTGAGCTATGTCAATACTGTCAGCCACAGACTCGCTCAAAGGCTCGAAGGTCTCGCATCCACCAGTGGTGCCCTCCAGAACTTACACAAACGTCGTCAGAGTCGCAACGAGGGCAGAAACACCAGCAAGAATGGTGACCAAACTCGCAAAACGGCTACCTGTGCCAGAGTCCAGATTTTGATCGCCTTCAAACATGATTGCTGACGACTTGGCGAATAGCAGTTGTAGAATCTAGTACCCTGCAGATGCAATCATATTGACTATCTCATAAACATGGCACAGTGTGGCACACAGCGACAACATCGACAACTCGACCGCGTTCAAGGCATGCATATGAATGAGAAGTGCGTTGGCTTTCTCTTCGCCGCCTACAGCCCTGGGCCACTTCACCTCCCGTCGTCATTTGATGAGCCGCGTGCCAACAGACCCAACACGGTGATCGGCGAACCGCTAGGGTTCTTGGCGGGGGTCTCCATCTGGACCGTCCCTTGGTCATTGCGTCAAATGTCAAGCATCACATTCACAGGGCACGCTTGGACCTCTCGTGCCTCTCCACATGTTCAGAGTCTCGGTGACAACCTAATGCATTAACAAAACACGCTTCCCTTTCCGTCTTGTAATCGCTTTGGATAGTAGATGCCGAATTTACGCGAACCCCCTAAACAACGCGCCTGCTCATCATCGATGCGACCGCGCGGTTGATAACATGATTCGCATAGCCAAGTTTGTGCGAGTGAACCGGACATGGCGAGTAGTGATCTTTCCGCCCTCCCATTAGGCGAAGTGCGTGGCTTCAACTGGGTCTTTCTGGTCGACATAATTGTGTGCATGATCTTGTAACGTCTCGACTCATTTCCTTGCAAGATACATTCCGTTCCCATGCTAATGCCATCCCTCAAGAGCCTTGTTCTTCCTCTTCTACTTTAACCGCTTCTTTGCGACTGTCGTGTCTTATGCCATCCGCGCTTATACATGGCACGCCTATAGAGCATACATCGACATCGCTTCCCTCCAGATTTCTCTTCTTGGTGGCCGCCTCTTCTTCAAGAGCATAAGATATCATGGCCACAATCAGACTGTCTTGGTGCACGACGGCTATGTCACCTGGAGATATTGGCTACGCCAAGTCCAAGATGCCGAAATATTCATCAAGCAAGGGGAACGGAGTGGAAGAGCTGCAAGTCCTGTGCCCACGGATGATGAGTCGGATCGAAATTCAGAAAAGTCACACGCAAGAAACAGGAGTGTTGGCAAAGCTGAGACGGGAAATGTTACCAAACGACCCCATCTTCCATGCCGCATCGAGGTCAAGGTGTCTGGTGTCGAGGCTTTCTTGTACAACCAGACCCCAATCTATGATACTGTCATAGCGAACTTGTCCGGTGATCCTCATACCAATGCCGCTCCAAATGCCCCGGCTGCCACAGTGCATCCTGATGCCTCATCCTCGGCGCCTTCTGCAAGCCAACATGATCTGGAAAAGCCTCCTACTCGAAGGGAAACGGCCGAGACACAACAGACCCGAAGCACCGGTAGCGAAGGCGGCCGCGGCTCAATTCCTGCCTTCCTGAGACTATTCCCCATCCAAATTGAATGCAAGAAGGCCGCCGCAGCAGTGGGTAATGCGCATACTCCAAGCATATTCACTGCTAAGCTTGACCATGCCAGTGGCCGAATTGATGCTGACGAGGCTGGCTCACTGGACCTTTACAAACTACTTTTCAAGTTCGACTTTGATAATGTCAATGTTGCTTTCAAATCAAATGCCGATTTCCAGATGTATCAGTTGCAGGCAGCCGCTCAGATGTCGGATCAAGACGGGGGAGACAAAACCAAGAAGCAACGTAGCTTTCTAGGCCTCCATATTGGTCGACGTGCTCGAAAGTTATCAAGCAGGATACGACGACTGTTTACATTTAGACGGAGTTCGAATCAATCCCTCCGGACTGCCTCACTATTGAGCAACGATGAGCTGATGGACGATGTGCACACCAAACTCCCCGGAGAAACGCATTGGCAAGGCCTTGCCCGTTACCTCGATGAGGCCGGCGCCAATGAGCACCACGAATGGGATCATGTCGAGTACGCTCGCTTTTCGCAAATTGTGGACTGCTCGAAAATCAGAATGCGTTTCTATTGGGATGTCCCTGGAAAAGTGCGTAAGGGCCTGGACCAGTTCGACGATGTGAATGGAACCACACCGCCAGAGTATGGTCTTGACCTGTTTGTTGAAGGCGGCATAGTCAACTATGGACCATGGGCAGATAGGCAACGTGTCGTCCTGCAACAAGTCTTCTTTCCAGCATCATACTGCGATGCTCGCCCCGCACAGCGGCGCACATCTGATCAGATCCGATTGGCAACCGTATTCAAACTATATCTCTGTCTAGAAAAGGACATCACACTTCGCATACCTACCCGTGAGTCTTCAAAAGACTGGCAGTGGCAAGGACGCACTGAATCTCACAGGAAGCCGGACGCTTCGCAGGCTGGCCTGCGAAAGAGACACGGCAAAAACAGCAGAAATTCTGGAAAGAGCAAGAGCCGAAAGAAATCGCAACAGCAACAGGCAACAGGTGGCCCAAACATACGACCTTTCGGTTGGATCGACGTCAAAGTGCTCGCCGATACAACTGTCAATTACTTCATGGACATGTACGCACGCGATACCGAGTATCGCAATATACTTGATGTCGATGTCAAGGGTACAGAGATTACCTCGAGTGTCAACCATGCAATGCTCTGGCGGGCTGGCAATCTAGTCTTGAAAGGCAATTTGTCGAACCCGCTTGGGTGGAACTCCCTGCGCAAGTGGACGTTCAGCATCAATTGTCACGATCTGGATCTGTTCATTTTGCGTGACCACATGTTCTTGATGACTGATCTCATAGCCGACTGGGCTGCGGGACCGCCGCCTGAGTTTTTCACATTCATTCCATATCACTATGGTCTTGACATTAATTTCAGCAACTACAACCTGTTTCTTAACGGCAATGATGCCAACATTGTCAATGATCCTTCTGACCTTGAGGAGAATAACTTTCTCATCCTCAGAGGTCAGACGCTACATTGCGATCTGGGAATACCCATCGATCAGTATCGCCCAGCGCAGGGTGAAGTCAGGTTCGATGTAACCAGTCGAGGTCTCTCGCTCGATCTGAGCAATTCTTCCAAAATCACCTTGCAAAGCCTTCTCCGCGATAAGCGTGTTGCTGATATGGAAGAGCTCACCTTGAAAGGTACTCAAACCTATTTCTCGGAGCAAGCACCGGGTCTCACTGATGTTTTACGAATGGATATATGTGGCACAAATCTGAGTCTGCGACTTTTCGGATTCTTGATACGTTACTTCGTCAACGTCAAGGAGAATTACTTTGGGGAGTTCTTACATTTCAAGACGCTCGAAGAATATCAAAACAGTGGAGGTGACGCGGCAAATGCAGAGGCAATTGCGATGGGAAGGCATACCTTCAGACCAGCGAACGACCTTGATGTGATTCTTTGCATAACGGCGGAGCATCCAGTCATCATGCTTCCTTCCAATGTATATGCAGGTGAGAGCTACATCAAGCTGGAATTACCAACTGCCTCGGCCGATCTTCGAGTCACGAACTACTATCTTGATCTCCAGACCGATACGAGTCCTATCGCAATCTCGTGGTCTGGTTTTCCCAGTGAGGATGATGAGACCGTTTCATCGACACCACAGATCCTCATTGATCACGCCAATATCGTAGGCCATCGCTTGTTCGGCCTTCCTCCGACCGAGCCAGCCTACGTCGAGAACTGGGTCATAGATATAGGCAACATCTCTGGTGATTGTTCTCTTGGCTTTGTCGAACACCTTGCCAATGCTGGCAGAGCTTTTGCTTTCACCATGGCCGATCGTGAAAACGCGCTTCCTCTTGCTCAAACGACCCCTATTCCTAGCATACTATTTATGCGTTTGAATACTGGATCCTTGTGTCTCTGGATCAATGACGGTGTGGCTGCTACTCGAGTCAGTTCAGATCCCATCAGGCTGTCTCAGAATGATCGAGCCGACGAATTATTCTCTTCGCGTATGACACTTAATGTACCAAACCTTACCTTGACATGTGTGCAAGCCAACTCTGCCGCTCGTCATCGCCTGCGGGGTCATGAAGAGCCCGCACAGTGTATGGCTTTCATTCAAACTACTATCGAATTGAACATGGTCTCGCGCAAGGCCCATTTCCATGCAGAGTACCGAAAGCAACAACAGCATCTGCGTCGCCAGGATGCGAGAAGTAGACGGGCTCATTTCCTTTTGGACAAAGCTCCGGACGGGACTGTGGACGACGATGATGCAGAAGATGACAATTTCGGAGAGCCGCCTTCCATGTGCTTATCCAGTCTACCGCCTCCCCTCACAACACCTCGGCAAAGAAGCAGCAGAGATACAGACTCACTCTCCACAGGGTCCTCGCATGGATCATTCAAGACCGTGGGGACCCAACTTCCGCCCATGTCAGCAGTGCCTGACCATGATCTAAGCGAGCCAGGTGCTCTACCGTCTCTCGCGCAACATCGTAGCGCAAGTCCACAGCCTATGATGCCCGCCAGCACTGTGAAGCTCTGGAGTCAATTTGCAGCACCAGACGACCACTTCTCTCATGTCAATGTCGACCTCAGCAAAGTTCCGACCTTCACAACGACTGCCGACCTCGACGATGACATTTCAATCCTGTCACCTAGTGATGAAGGCTTCAACCTGGACGCCAATGATGACTCTGAACATCAAACGTTCATGATCAGGCTACATCCTGGCGTTCGCGTCTATGTAGAACCACGAATCAGCGAGCCCATCTTGAACATCGTCGACGCCGTTATGCCAAAAATCCCTGTTGATGTTATGGACAAGTTCCAAATAGATGTCATAGGCGAGGTTGAGCAGGAAATACAAGCAAAAGGGAGTCTGGGCAAGATCACAGAGCTCAATCTGGTTGTTCCCAGTGTTGATGTTCGTCTTTGCAACGATCGAGAAGGCGACATGGCAACCACTCCTTCGAACTTGGCTCAGGATCAGCTCGATCTCAACTTGAGCTATCTTAATCTTACCATGAGACAACGATCTTCAGGCGCCGATCAACCCTCAGACTCTGCACTACTCCTCCATCTGACTCTGGAGTCTGGACTAGCTAAGTTGACTAATCTTTCGATCTCCGAAAGTTCCGAGGGAGTCGCTATACGCCTCGGCGTAGACGACGTTCTAGTGTGGCTTGTACTTTCGAAGACAAAATCAGTTCATGTGTCCTTCAAGGACCTCCTTACTGTGATTACAGGACAACAGGCAGCCTACCTTGCATCGGTCTTTTCCAAATACGCCACGATTGGCACATCTATTCAGAAACGAGCCGATGCTATTGAGCAAGCTACGAAAACAAGGCTCAGGTATCTAGCTGATTACCTGACCAGTCACTCAAGCGCCACGGCCGATCCTCCGTATTTGTCTCGTATGACCTACATTCTCCGTGCCTTTCCAGATCATTACAGAAATCAGGACTCGTGGAAAATTGTTGCACGATTCCGTCACATCTTCGATTGCTTGACAGACAAATGCCGCTCTGAGCTTGAAGATGGGATCGCTAGATGCCTGCAAAGTACCTCCAAACCATCCTATATCCTGGACCAATGGGCAGAGTGGTGCAGTTGGGACATTCCAAATATAGGCAAGACACATGTCTTCAGGATGTTGCTTGGCGACACTGATATTAAGGAACCCGAAGACATCACGCATCCCACAGAACTCACTTTGCGAGCTCAGACTGTGCGCGTTTCTGTCGACTCCGGAAAGAAGTCCAGTGACGTATCTCTTGGAGGTCTCTCACTTGCACTGCAGATTGTGCCTCCAAGTCGGCCTTCCGGACTCATGCTTGTTGATGAAAACCTTCGTACAAAGACTGTGGTACAGGCACATACAGCGCTCGCAATGCTACGAGTGAACTGGGAAATCCTCGATCAAGCAGACGAGTTTGTCGATATCTACTTCAAGCAGATTGCACCCGCTATTGATATCTTGCCTGAAGAGTCTTCAACCAACCCGGAGACTGACGAAAATTTGTTCAGACAAGATGTCCATGTTGTGATGTCAAATGAAAGCGTAAACATGGAGCTGGAGACGATCAACCTTCGCCATGTATCTCGGGCGGAAAATTTGAATGTCTCTGTCATCGGAACAAGCAGGGCAAGCAAGGAGTACGGCGAGTGCGCTACTGTGCTTCTTACCTCGGGAAACGCCATCACCGAGATGTTTAGTGACACAAGTCGAGTCTATCACACTCAACTCACTGTTCCGAGCATATATCTTGACTATAGGCAGAGAACACAAGGCAATGCAGTTGAGATTAACGTAGGAGGTTCATACGGGGACTTGAGCATCAACATAGAGCGAGAGGTCGTCGAATTGCTGGAGATTGTGGATACGATCTTTGTGGACGAGGTCAGCCACATCAAGCGCCTGCAAACAAGCATCGCCAATCAACACGATGACATGCCTAGAAGAGACTCCCAGAATCCAGCACCTGCGAAAGCTCTTTATTTCAATGTCGCGTTCATGGCTGGAACGTTCAACTTCAGCGCAGCCCTGCTACAAGCGCTAAATTTGTCCATCTGTGGAGAGACCGCAAACATAAGAGTCAGACCCCGACCCAAAGGGGAGTCAACATTTGACATCGAGGCCCATCTGGGATCCGTGGAATACGCACTGGTCAGGAAAGAGAAACATGTTACTGGCGAAAAGGCCGTCTTTCGCACTCCACCAGCTTCTGCTATTGTAGGTGTACAGATTCTGGATGAAAGAGTCAATCTTGCAGTCACTGGTACACTACAGCAAATCCTACTCGAAGCCACACATGTGCAGAGTGCCTTGACCATTCTCAATCGTCCGGAAGTGCAAAGCGTTCTTGAAGCTATCAGAGATCAAACCTCAGACTTGCGACAACGTGTTGCTGAGGTATTGAGTGAGGAGACGCCTGAGCTGACTGAAACTGAGGCAAAAGAGGCAAAAGCTGTAGTTTACGATGTCAGGATCACTCTTGCAGGTTTCAAGATCGTCGCAAGCGCACCAGCCTTGAGCGCCGGAAAGGCTCGGGCAGAGCTTTCTTTCGGTCTCGGTAACGTGAGGGCGATTGTCTCCAACGCAGCTCAAAAGGAAAGTAGCGGCGTGCCAAACATTTCTGCACAGATCCAAGATATTGGAGCTTTGCTCACTCTGATTGAAAACGGCAAGCGCCACAAGTGCGGACATGTATTATTCAGCATCGGTGTTGACTGCATGTCTCAGGAAGGCGAATCAGGATTGATCACCAGAGAAGTCAAAGCTAGAAGTGATGCACTGGACATTCATGTGTTTGCAGAAACAGCATCCACCATTGTTGACATTGTAACACATGTTCAGCGCAAGATTCTTGATCTCGATCTGTCAAGGGAGGTTGACTACCTACGGCGCTTGCGCCACTCACGAGAGAAACGCAGGCTCAACAAGCCACCGGTCGATGCCGAGGGAGTAAAATCTCGCAAAGCAAGGGAAACTGTCGAGACAGAGTCTACCATCACAAACTTCAGTCTTGATCTTAGAAAGATACGACTCGCGTGGGTCGTCACCGAATCGACGGAGGCGTATGGAGCGACTGATCGTCATGATCTCGAGCTTTCATTTACTCGCATCAGCCTCACACTTCAAAGACAAAACGAGGCACGTTTATCGATCCAAAATCTTCAGCTCCAAGTTGTGCCCAAGGACCACCCAGGATTCGAACGTGCAGAAAATTCAGCTCTTTTGCCAGAAATGGTGTTTACCGTGAGATACGCGACAGAACCACAAGGAGTCAAGCTCGCGTTCAACGCTGCGGGGCAGGCACTAGATCTGAGACTGGACGCTGGCTTTGTTTTGCCTGTTAGTATGGTTCACAAGTCAATCACAGTGGCGACGAATAGATACCATGTTGCCACTTCCAATTGGCGGACAGAATCGAGCCCGGCTGGCGCAGCCCGCAGAAACCCCTTTGGCGATAAACGTTTGATATCGTTACAAGCTGACGCCAAGTTTGATGGCTCTCACTTCTATATCTCTGGAGAACCACCATCACCATCAAATCCTACCTTGCATGTACCTCAAGATGACATGACGCGCGTCAAGAGCAGGAAAAGAGGGGCATCTCGGCAGGTTATCGACACCACCTTGCGAGCCCCTGGCATGGCAATCAAGATTGAGTTCACTGACGATGGTGTCGAAGGCCTTGAGCCTACCTTGAATGGCGAAATCAAGGTTGATGCTTCTAGCAATACGGTTTACCCTCAACTTGTGCCCATCGTCCTTCAAATCTCTGATAACATCAAGTCTGTGGTGCGAAATGCAGAAAGTCGTTCGAAATCGCCAGCACCACCCAAGGTTGCTCACCAACTGGCGCAAGAGAGAGCGCAGGATTTGCTCGGAGAAGACTCACTACTTACCAAAGATCCAAGCGCGCTCATTGGGAAGATGAAGCTGAATCTCGGTCTGCGTATTTGCCAACAGGAGTTTGGCTTCAGTTGCCAGCCAATTGCCCGCGTGAATGCAAAGGCCCAGATTGAGGACATTTACATTACAATGAGCACGATCAACTCTGAGCAGTTTGGCCACTTCTTCTCTTTGTCTGCTACAGTCACTAAGCTTGGTGCTTCAGTCCAGCACGTATATTCAAGGGAGTCGACGTTCAGTTTCGACATGGAGTCGATTGCGTTGTCGCTCATGAACAGCAAACATCTCGGTGCTGGCTCTAGTGGCGTCTCTGCAGTTCTCAAAATTGCACCTACCCGCACTGCGTTGAATGTACGACAAATACAGGACCTCCTCCTGTTCCGTGAAATTTGGGCTCCGCAAGAGCTCCGCAGTGCTGATGCCTTTGGTGCCGCACCGCAATCCCATTCCCATGTTCAAGACGAAATGTTGGTGCAGAGATATCAACATATGAGCGCTGCCGCCGCTTTCCCCTGGAATGCTACTTTGTCGATCGCAGATTTGGCAGTAGATCTGGATCTTGGGCAAAGTATCGGCAAATCCTCCTTCACCATCAAGAACATGTGGGCTTCATCGAAGAAGTCGTCGACATGGAAACAAGACCTCTGCTTTGGCGTTGACCAAGTTGGTATCAACAGTACAGGCAGGATGAGCGGGTTTGTGGAGCTCGCCCAAATTGCGGTGCGCACATCCATCGAATGGGCGGACCCTGACTCTTCAGCACACAAGGCGCCACTCATCCAAGCATCTGTCGGATTTGGTAAACTGAGATCGAAAAGCTCAGTCGACTATCAACCCTTTGCTTTTGTGGACGTCGAAGGCTTCAATCTGCTTTTCTACAATGTGCGTGACCGCAACCATGCGCCTGATCGTCTCGTTGCCATTTTGGACGGTGATAAGGTGTTTGCCTTTTGCACAGCGACCAGCGCAGCCCAAGCAGTAGGCCTCTACCAAGCATTCGACCGTCTAGTGCAAGAAAAGCAAAGCGCCTATCAACAATCCCTTCGCGACCTTGAAAAGCAACTCAAGCGCCGGTCAATCAACAAACCTTACGAACCCATCGTCCCATCCCTACTACCAACGCCGTCGCCACCGCTGTCACCCAGCAATCGCGAGGATAGGGAAAGGTTCCCAATCACGCTACACTCGGATGTTATGGTCTCTCTGCGCACAATCTCCTTTGGCGCTTTCCCTTCGTCCTTCTTTGACGCTCAGATCCTGAAGTTGGACGCCTCGGACGTCAGCGCTCGCTTTGCAGTCGGTCTAGAAGATTCCAGGATCCATTCCAATCTTGGCCTCACTCTCGGCCAGCTCCAAGTAGCGCTTGCGTCTGTGAAGAAAGTCAGCGTCCCTAAAACACTGGGCGACATCTCCATCGACGAAGTCATCGCCAACGCAACAGGTGCCAAAGGCGGCACGATCCTAAGAGTGCCCAAGGTGGTAGCCAACATGGAGACCTGGCAAGCGCCAGAAGTGCACAAGATTGACTACATATTCAAATCTCTCTTTGAGGGCAAGGTGGACGTCGGCTGGAACTATTCTCGCATCAGCTTCATCCGCGGCATGTGGAACACGCACACCCGCTCTCTCGCCGCACGTCTAGGAAATGCCCTTCCAGAATCAGCAGTCAGGATCCAGTCCGCCCCCGGCCCCGCCGAGCGCGACGACACCGCCACCGCAAACGCCGAACAAGACACCCAAGGTGGCAAAATCACTGCGGTCGTCAACGTGCCTCAGTCCAGATATGAATATTTCCCGCTCGAGCCACCAATCATTGAAACGCCGCAGTTGAGGGATATGGGTGAGGCCACACCGCCGCTCGAGTGGATCGGATTGAATCGGGGCAGGTTGCCTGGAGTCGTGCATCAGGTTGTTATTGTCGCGTTGCTTGAGCTTGCCAAGGAGCTTGAAGATGCTTATGATGGCATTTTGGGATCTTCTTGAGGAGTGAAATGAATTGCATTTGATAGGTATGGATATCGGAATGGCGTTTTTGAAGTGTTGTTTGGTTTCGGTTCTGGAATATGTGGACTTTTTTTTTCCGTTTTGCATTGGGGTAGGCGTTATTTCTTATACCTTTTTGTTTTTCTATTCTTTGTATAGATTTTTCCTCTTGTTGATTATTTTCTTGTGGTATGTATATGGAAAGACGACAGTGCTTGATTATACATTTAATATCTTCTTTCCTTTCCTTCCCTTTTCTGCTCAATGTGCGAGTGCGTGGGTCACTCAGTCAATTAATCTGTTGGTTCGAATAGTCGACGATGGTAGATTAGAAGAGGTGGAGAAGGGAGGAAAGCTGGGAGGAAAGTATGGAGGAAGAAGAAGGGCTAGGGAAGGGAAGACAGGGTCGCCCTATCATCTGATCCTATCCCTACTCTATCCTATCTTCTACCCTCTCCCTTCCCTCTCTTTACCCTATCTCCTACCCTCTCCCTACCCTATCTCCCTACTCAATCTCTCTATCCTATCTCCCTATCTCCCTACCTCTCTCTCCCTCTCTCCCTACCCTCTCTTCTCTAAGCCCGAAAGAGGATTCAGAGTCTTGGTAATGTAGGAGTTGTGAAATGCTGTAGCTAGTAGTGTTCTTGTTCGTACTTTTCTCGGGGTTTTTGTACTTTTCTTTGGGGTGGGACTGTTGCCTGCTTCCTGCTTGCTTCCTACTTAGTAGAATTGCTTAACAAGGGCGAGAGGTGCGTAATGGTTGCTTGATGGCTGGTTGATGGCTGGTTGATGGCTGGTTGATGGCTGGTTGATAGCTGCTTGAGTCCTGCTTGCCAGAGGTGCTTAATGAGGGCGAGGGGTGCCTATAGGGCTGCTATCTTATTTGCTCATCTGCCCATAGTGCTGCCATGCCAGGTTTATCGATGGTGGGTAGAGTCATTGATGCTGTTTCCACCAATGCCGTTTCTACCAATGCCTTCTGACAAGTCAAAGCAGGAGACGGCGCAAAGACGAAGGAGAACAGGACAAGAGCAGCTGCTTTAGAAGAGAGTGTACAGAATGAGGGATACACGAGGGCAGTAGATAGATAGGCAAGCAATGAATGAATCATTCTCTCCTTGATGTAGAAAACGTAACCCTCGATTCCGAGAATGAGGCAGAAAAAGTCAGCAACGAGAAGTAGTTCTTCCTTTTGCGCATACCGTACTCCGTAACGCCTTCGCTAAAGAAACGCAGCATAGACAATTCCCCACCGATGGAAGCAGGCCGCTCCTCAAGCCCAGCTCAGCCCAAGGGGACAGAACGAGCTTCAAGCCTCCTCACCTGAACCACTTAAGCACAAAATAAACAAAAACAACAAACACCACCACACCAGCCCAAAAAACCCACTTATCCTGCTTCGCCCTCCTCTCAACCATGCGAATAGTATCCCCCGAAATCCCCAACGTGTTAGCAGCAGAATAAAGCTTCCTCTGCGTGCCCTTCAACATATCCCTCTGATCGCCCAGATCGCCCAGCACCGCCCTCCCCCGCTCAAGATACTCGTCGAGCGTCGCGTTCGTTGCGCCGAAAAAGCTCTGTTCACGGAGCGCATGAGCCTCCCTGCCCGCGTCCGCCCCCTCGGTAGAAAGACCATAGGGAGAGCGATAACTCGAATAGGGATTCCCACCCAACTGCGTCGGCACACCAGAACCCCCTCGAAACAGAGGGTTGCTTTCTCGACCCGCATTCGCTGTCGCGGCATCCGAATACGGGTTCTCGGGTGTGGATGCCATGTGAGGTCGTCGTCCCAGCAGTTCTGATTTATTCTCTTGCGCTTGGAGGGATTCTTTTTCTGCTTTGAGCCGCGCAAAGGTTTCCCGGTGGGAGAGGAGGTCGGACCGGAAGGTTTGGAGGCGGTCGTGCGCTTTTTCGGCTTTGGTGGGGACGAGTTCGGTGCGTGTTGCTTGGGCGTATTGGTCTAGGGTTCGGGAGAAGGAGGTTATGGAGGTGGTTAGTTGGCCTGGGCGTGGGTGTTAGCTTTTGGGATTTGTTTTTGGTTTGGAAGGAGGAAAGAGGTGAGGGAGGTTGTGTACCTTGAAGCGCGGCATTTGAGATTGGAGAGTCGGCAAAGGCTTCGAGGTCCTTGCGAATGGCGTTTGATTGTCTCAAGGCGGAATTGAAGATTGAGGATGCCTTGCCGTCTTGTTAGTCTTGATGGTCGCAGTGTGGTAGCATATTGCTTACCATGGTTGCTAGTGCTGTAGTGGTAGAATTGGGTGTAGAAGTCTGAGTCACCACAGATGTAAAGGTGTATTCTCTGCCAAAAGGATGCAACTTGTCAACAAGGTAGGCAGAATGTTTACGGAGTGAGAGTCTGGAGACGTTTCGGGAGTGACGTACCGAAAGTGGACCCTTGCGAAGACGTAGCATGTCTTTCGCAAATTGGTGAATACAATAACCAACTTTTTCTCGAGCATTTCATCTACCTCCCCTTGGTGTAGTTGGTTATCGCGTCCGACTGTAATTGAGAGTCGGCTTCTGTCTCAACAGAAGCTCTGGTATATGCCATCGGAAGGTCCCTAGTTCGATTCTGGGAGGGGAGAGGTATTTTTTGGCCATTTTTCCAGGATATCGTACTCGTAGTTTCCGGTCCCTTTTACACGATGAAAGCCTGGTTTTGATTTTCCGTGTTCTTGATATAGTCAATAGATCTAGTCTCAATGTGACAAACGAGACTCGAGTCTCTACACGCCTCGACAAGAGCAGACGCAGCCAGCCCAGACCTGTATATCACGACAACAAGCTCAAATATTCTCAATTAGTCATTATACACGCATATGTACATACACAGCCCACCTGTCTAGCACATTACCCAACAAAGAACCCCTTATCCATCACATCATGAAGACACGCCCATCTTGAGAACAACACGCAATGCGGATGCTAATAACGCAACAGCAAAAACCACCGCTTCTATCAACACACGATGAAGTGGCGGACATCGATCTATCAAAACACTCAATTAATCGAAATACATCAAGGTCTCTTTTTAACATGCCCCTGCTGATGCCAGGCCATCTGTCCTATCCACGTGGGTGAAATGGATGAATTGGAGAGATGGATCATGGCGAGCCAGGCACAGAGACCGTTTACTAGTTGATGCAGGACGTAGGCATACGTGACTCCGTACACGGCTGCATACACAGCCATGGCAAAGAGGAGGACATTGGTTATGAGGCGGAATCTATCATCACATTACGTCAGCCAACAATTTCCCACTTCTCGAAAGCGACAGTGAATGTCATCTTGGAAGGGGGAGAGTAGACGAACCTTCCGGTGATTCTGGGAATCATATGGCCGGTGCTCATTGTTTCGATGACGAGTATATAGGGCATGATGGAGAGGATGTTGTGGTGCGAAGAAAAAGGCGTGAGCCAGTGAACTGCGAGATTGTGAATCCAGACGACAAGGACAGGGAGATTGATAGGTAGGATCCACAACATGAGGACGAGCATCGAATGCGTGTAATTGTAAAAGTTGTAATTTGCTCCGGAGCGCTGTGCACACTGTCAGTATATGTTGCGGAACGAGCAATGATACACAAGGCAACTACTAACTGTTTCTTGTGCTAGTCTTAGAGCACGGGTGCAAGTCGCGAGCTGGACGAGACATAGCACCATGTATGCGAATTGGTAGGGTATGATGGTCGCCACCATGACAAGCAAGATGCCAGTTGTGACAACTCTTTGAACGGGTGAGGTGACGGCGAAAGCGGTAGAGGTGCGTCTGTGGCATGTTAGCTTTGCATTTTCGAATATTGACATTGGCATGATGCTGACCTTCCCTCATCATTCCTCAATGTTACTGACCGCAGGCGCGAGTACGCTGAAGTCAGCATCTGTGTCAAGGCAAGAACGACATAATTTGCCGCTATGCAAACGCCGACGCAGATTAGACCGAACAGAGGCATGAGGAACCAGAAAAAGGGATCGTGCGAGCCAAGTAGCAATTCGTTCTTTGTAAACTTTCTTGGTGTCTCGGTTGCGTTTCCTTGACGACCCAACACCTCATCACCCAGTACGTGACTGGCCTTGGTGAGCGACAACGAAAGGAACGTCAGCGCCAGAAAGAGCACGGGAAGTGATGTGCGGATACACTGATCCATGCCTTCGGAGAAGCTCATGAAGATTCCTGTCAAGACGAGTCAGCCGAGAAGTAAACAAACGATTCCACATATCATACCTGTTGCGTCATAGACCTTGAATTGCTTGCGAAGGACCAAAGCAACCACAAGAAGGGGAAAGGCGGCAAACACAGTCCGGTAACGCATAACAAGTTTGCCAGCACTGCCGACAATGTCCACGTTCAGCGAGATTTCCATTGGACTGTTACAGCTGGGATCGGACCAGATGTGGAGAGTAACTCCACCAGCCAGCTTGTGAGCAGCTGGTGGTGTCACAAAAGGGGAAACGCCATGCAAATTGATGTTTGCGTGGTTCACATTGGGGAAGAACTTGGACTCGTAAGGCTCCAAAATGGACTGGCGTAACAAGGGACGGTATAGCTCGGCGTCTGAACCGCATTCTTGCTTGACATTGAGTGTGTATGCGAGCAGGCTAGAATGCATTTTTGGGATGTTGATTTCATTGAGCATTGATCGTGACGCTGGTAGAAAGTGATGGATACCAGAAGTCATCAGCTGTCGCAGCGATTTGCCGACTCGGAATGTGGAATCGGCCACGCTGCTGAATTCAGCCACAACCCATCCTGCGGTCGGTTCATTTGCTTTGTCAATAACAGCCACAAATTGGTACTCGGCAATGTCGTCAATGTCGTATTGAAGATACCAAAATGGCTGAGCAGCGTCAAAAGCATATGTCGAGGCCGTTGTAGATGCTGGAAGAGCGATTGCGTCGGCAGCAGCAGCTTTGCATGCAAGTCGAGTG
The DNA here is from genome assembly GCA_009982845.1 of Delphinella strobiligena. NCBI lineage: Eukaryota > Fungi > Ascomycota > Dothideomycetes > Dothideales > Dothioraceae > Delphinella > Delphinella strobiligena. Next base: position 692,216 of record JAADKB010000011.1, read on the forward strand.
GCACCTGCAGCATTGTCTGAAAAGTCGAAATTCTGAGAGAAATGGTTGCCAGATTGGCCAGATTGGTGCGGGTGTACACTGCAGAAGAAGACTTCAATCTGTCCCTTTCCGTGCAATTGTTGATCGGTCAGTAAAGTGAATCGCTTGGCGTCGACATTGCCTTGGAGGGGGATTGGGAGAACATGGGCCTCAGCCTTGCCTGCTTGACCAAGCGAGCGCAGCAGCAGACGCTCTCCGTGGGGCAGGATGGCGGTTGATTGATCCTCCAATGTTAGTAGCATTTTCGAATGTTGGCGGGAAAGCTCCTTCTCCACAGCGGGCTCCATTCCCGTCAAGAAATGCTTGCGAAACTTGCTAATGCGTTCGGCCTGCGGAAGAGTCTGTGTGGGCTGCTTGACGTCGACGACATCGTACAAGGCGCGAATAACAGCTTTGCGGAACTGGTCGCACCACATAATTGCCAGATGATCCATTCCGGTCCAGACATGCGGGATGGTCGAAGTAAAGACGGTGAAACCATGTGTCTCGGGGACAAGCGAAGTGAGACTTGCATAGTCGGATGGCACCACAGTGTCAAGTCCACCACCGGCAATAGAGACCAGAGTCAAGTGTGATAGCGGGTTCTTCTCTTCAACCTGCGAGTATGAAGATCGCCAGAAATCATTTACGTTTCTGTAGGTGTCTACAATTTCGGCATCAAAAGATACAGGAGCGCGAGCATGCGGAGCGGACAGAGTGAGAATGGTGTTGATGGTGTTGGCCTGGTAATTGGGCATAGTCAACATTGTCCGTGCTACGATACCGCCCATGGAATGTCCGACGATTATGACCGAGGTCGGATCTGGCAATGAAGAATCCCGGATCGATCTGTTCGGGTTGTGATATAATGCCAGGATGTATGCAACGGCCTCATTCAAATATTCGGCCTGGTCCAGTAAAGTCTGGCCGTGGAAGGCAGTGATGTCCTCGTTGAAATCAACGGAGAAAAAGTCTAGAGCGCGCTTTCCAGATGTTAATGCATTCTCGTCGTGTTGCAGCACATCGTGAAAATAGTAAGCTGCCTCTGCAGCAATTGGACGGACTTGCTTATAGCTGCCTGCATTTCCGGGAATGAAGAGGACGGGTATGCCTTTGACCTGTTTTTATCAGCCCCAAATGTGCCACAATGCTTGTCGTCTCGACGCACCCTCGTATCCTCGTCAATGCCTCCTTCTCTGTAAAGATATAGCGAATATTTGCTAGCGAAGCGAGTGTGCTCGGTGTCAAAGTCTGTAAATTTGGCGAATGCGGCGCGCATATACGACATGGCGCATCCCTTGGGGTCCAATTGGCGCGAGAGGAAAGACTGCACAATAAGTCCAAGCAGCAGCAAGGCAACAGCAGAGCATGATAGGGTAGCAAGAGAGCAGGCCCAGGGACTTCGTAATCGGGCTCGGTATTTGCGATTGTAATCTGCCATCGCTGCAGAACGAGTGTCTGATTTGGTGGTGGTAGTGGTTGCTGTCGTCTTGTCCAACTCGTCCCAGTCCGACGACTCTTTCGTCGGGCTGCCACTTTTCCCTATCGGCTCCTCGTCCTCGTCCTCGTCTTCGTCTTCGTCCTCTGCGCAGTCTTGTTTCGAGTCTTCAAAAGTGTCCATTAAAATGTCCTGCCCCCTGCTCTTTTCCACATTGTTGCCGGCGCTTTGTGTCGTAGAGATGGAGACTATTCCATCATCGTCCTCGGCGCCGGACCCCGAGGTCCTTCTTCGCATTTACTTGTCGCGCCCGCGAAGGCAACAGAACACCAGGGCACGCTATGGCCGTGATGCTGGTCCGAGAGACGGGAGACGGGGATTGAGAGACAGGCACCGACGGCGACGAGATTCAATTACACGGGCGACGTCTGCGACTGCGACTGCTCGTGCTTCAAAACGAGGGAAAGCACACCGAACACCGCGTCTTGGCCAGACGATTAATTGACAAGCAGTACGGGTGAGGGCAACATGTGGATCCGACTTGCCGCTATTATGACCTGCACGCGCACGGTTCCGCTCTCTTATATCAACTTCATTCCTCGCTCAAGACGGTAATCCTATTCTGCGTAGCCTGGGCTGAGCCTCGCCGGCTAAACCGTACCTTAGTGTGGAGAAGAGACGACACGAACGATGCCATTCCAATGCAACCACTGTCACATGGCCTATCTATCCACACTTCCTTCTGTAACTAGTGATCGTCGTCATGGCTGGCATAGGTGGCTTGCCCTTGGGAGAACGTTGTATCCGCCTTGGCTTTGCAACAACCTGATCTGAAAGAACCCCTCCACCGCCCGCAAACCGTGAAAGGCAATTAAGGAACAAGGTGAGCTTGGCGCCACTCTCGGCGTGGGACACAAATGCTTGACCGCAACCATACCTTAGCCACCAGAACACGGCAAAACGGTCTACAATAAATTAGAGCCTGTGGAAAATTTCCCATGTTTGATGAGGTTCTCGTAAACATCGTACTCTGCACAGAGCACCTCCTGCCACCTCTGAACAAGAACTGCCGCATAGGGTTGCGAAAATTCCCAAGTGTGAAGCCTCGAGCATGGACGCGCGGTCAAACAGAATCTTACAATCAACAATACATCATTTAGCCGCTTGTCTGCAGCCTCCCGCTAGCGTACCCCTCGAATCACCTCCCTTCAACGCCGCAACCACAGACTCCCGACATTGACGTGTGTTTTTCCACAGAAGCCATTTCATGGCCATGTTCGGTTTTCAGGAGTAGCGATAAGGCCGTCCGTTTAATGTCAATTGCGTGTGCAATTGCGTGTTCTAGACGCTCCAAAACAGAATACAGGTCAGACGTGGATCTAGAGTTGCCAGCGCTACGTCATTCAAAGCGAACAATGGGGCTGGCAGTGTATGCCTGCCGGCAATTGACATGATAGGTCCACAGAGACTACCGCTCCGAACATATCGCCGAACCAACGGTCTCGTCGTTCTGCCTCTCATACACTCCCAGAAACAATTGCACGCATGCACGACGCTGTATCTATACAGTATAAGCCAAGCCTAGCTGTCAGGACACACATGCACATGCATACCTTAATCTAAATACTGATGCTTACGCTACTGCACGTCATATATCTAGCATGCCTAAGATAGTCCTCCTAATACGCTACGATACTCGCCCCATTAATGATCCGCCAATCACTACTCTTGCAGTAAGCATATCTCACGACTTGGCAGCTCTGATACATGCTTTGCTTACAACTGCCGAGGCGGAGGAGGGGGTGGGGTGGGCTGGCACGTGGCTGGGCATGTCTTATATGTAGGTACCTCTCTTGTATTCCGAACTATTGATCTTTGCGCTAGCAGAAACATGGCATCTCGTACTGTATACTTGTACACTTTGAACCACGCGTCTGCATATCACAAGCATGCATGCATGCTCGAGCCTCGAGCAGCCAAGCCTTGCCCTCTCTTGTTAGCAAGGTAGGGTAAGGTACTTTAGGTAACTATGGCTACCAGTCCGTAATACAGAGAACTATCTCATGAAAGCCATCCACCCACCCAACCCCTCCTCAATCCTAACACTACAGTAGAGAAGTCTTCTAGCGATTTGATTTTATTGGACACTTTGACCTGTGTACTATACATAACGGGGCGGATTGTCGCAGCAGGCTCCAGCAAAACGAACACACCGACCGTGATAACAAGCACAAACGAGCAACTCTACTCTCTCATTAATGCGAAACATGCACGTTAAGAAGAAGAATAGACAGCGCTCGATTAAGTCCTACAGATCGATAAGTCATCTACAGATTGATTATGCCTTCCACAAACACCGCATGAGGACTAGACACCACCATAAAAGCCCTGCAAATCAAGCTTCAAGCGCAGCATCTCCGCAGCCAGCAAATCGCCTCTCTCAGCCTTCCCCTTAACGCTCCTCCCCGCCTTCCCGACCATTTCAGCCAAAAGGGCAAGGAAAGCAGCGATATCGATTCTCATCGCGTCGAGGTCAGCTTGAGCCACGAGTATCGTCGAGTCAGCGGCTACTGAGACAGTGGCGCGGGGGCCATCGCCAAGCAATCGTCTCCAGACCTCCAGGATACGGGAGAAGATACTCTCGATACGATGGCGTAGGGGTTCTTGTTTCGCGCGTAAGAGCAGTCGGGTGCGCATGGAGGTTAGACATGTCTCGTGCAGTGCTCTCAGACCTTCGATGCCGATGTTGATTCTGCTTCCGAAACCGGCTTCGACGCTCTCCTCGGCAGCCATTTCCTTTTCGAGGTCGTCGAGGTGCGTTGAGAATGTTGTCCAGGGGACTGCGATGGCGGTGTCGAAGAAATAAGTGGCTAGACAGGCGACGAAGTGGAAATTTTCGTTGCTGAAGGCTTTTAGTGCTCCTTCGTTTGCTTGGACGTTGCCAACGTCGCTGATGGCAGTCTTGAGGATTCTGTAGCGCAGGGCGGTGGTCACGTGCATCATTCTCAGGAGGCGCAATAAAGTGCGGAAGATGTCGTCGTAGCGGTCCAGGATCGCTGGTGTGAGAACCACGTCTAGCGGTCTTGGGGCCTCGTAAGATAAGCGCAGGAAGTCGAGAGCGAATACGGAATGCGGGTTCATGACTTGTTCGATCAAGGTGTCTGGGAGTTCGCGGATCGAGAAGGAGAGGTTCCCGGGCAATTCTGAGGTGCGCTGGTTGGGCGTTTGCTGTGGACTGAAGTTTTGCTCGTATGAGGCGCTTTGCTGATGTGCTTCGGATAGGATACCCATGAGCGCTAGGCGGAGCTCACTTCCTCCAGGTGGCCATTTCTCTCTTTTGTCTAAGCGCAATCCTAGACTTTCGCCCCTTGTCACGCGGTCTCTTTGGCGCTCCGAGGTGCTCGAGGCGGGGGCATCGAAGAGAGCTGCTGAGAGAAGATGGGTAAATGTTCCATTGCCGAAAAGATAAAAGGATCGTTGCAGGTTCAGATGGGTACGGAGATTGTGTTGTCGGAAGAGCAAGCGGAGGACGCTACCATTCACCAGCCTGGACTGCGCATGGAGGAAGGGTTGAAGCGAGTGTAGAGGGTTTGGAGTTCCGGACTGCTCTGGTATTTCTAGGTTGGCTGTGATATCGTGAATATTTGGTAATCTACCATGTGCAACGGTGGCAGTGACGAGATTGCGAAGGTTTACTGGGAGTGAATCTGATGTAGCTGAGTCTTGGCCTGGTTGTTGTAAGAAGCGATTTCCGATGCCTACGAAGTATTCCTGCTGCTGGACGTTGTCTTCCCAAGCCATACACTCGTCTCCCCAACAATCTGTGCTAGATTGAGATTTTTGTGTCATGGTAGGCTGTACACCGGTCTTGTATTGTCCGATTGCTTGCATGAGACTTGCTTCGTATTGTTTGGCCTTTTCCAGAATAAGGCCTGTGTCAACAAATGCTGAGGCGTGATGCAAATCGGGCTGCTCAATGTCCCATATGGCAGGGTTGAGCAGAGGATGGTCTGGACAAGAGTGTTCCAATATGTCGAGTCCGGTGCTCAGCTCGCTGATGCGTCTCTCATCCTCATCCGACACGAGCCCTGTAGCACCGGAATCAAGATGCAGTAGGTCAAGCTCACCATGAGTCAAGCCGACCTTCCTGCTAACCTCCTGCAACCAAGGTCGGCTGACTCTATCAAGGATGTCGAGATGAATGGCGTGGAAGGGTGAGCAAGACTCGGCCGTCTCCTGTACCTTGACCTGTACAGCCTTGATGGTGGCCAGGTCCGACTTTGCAGTCTTGCTAGCCATAACAAGTCCCAACAGCTCTTGCAAGATGGCGCCGGATATTTCAAAGTGTCCAACAAGCTCCAGTAAAGTTGCCGCGGTCGGCATGCTAGTAGCCAATTCTTGCTCCAGCACTTCCAGAATAAGCTGAACGCATCTAGCCAGAGCAACTCTTGCAGCAAGCTGAGCTTTAGCAGTATAGCTTCTCTCCACAAACCCCCTCAATCTCACAAAGGCGCCTCCAACCCTTCCAAGCTCTTGAATCACATTCTCAGCAGCGACCAAACTGAGGCCGGACAAGCGAACCTGCAGCAGCGTCTGCTTGAAAGTCCCCTTCCCTCGATTCCACTGAAAAAGGGCGCTAGATCTGCCCACCCCGAGCAAACCCAGGCATGTGAGGAAGAAGGGACTTTGTAGTACATGGCCCGCGTTCCCTTCTCTTGCGTGCCTGTCTAGTGCTGCATCGAATACTCTTGCGCCAGCTTCAGAGATATACACCATTCTCTTGTCTTCGTGATCCTCTCCTTCCTCCTCGGCAATAAATGCCTCCCATGTGCGTAACTTGGGCCGTTCGGCACCCTCGTCGATTGAGAGTTGCCATACATCTTCCACTGATTGTCCCTCCTCGAATTGACCAGTGCTTGATAGGGCGCTGTCTGTATCCTCGGCTCTCGATGTCTCAGGCGGATCAATGTCCTGGAGTCGACCATACTCGAAGGAATCTAAATTTGGAAGCTGAAGATCGAGGTCGAATTGTGCAAACTCATTGCTCAAATTTGCGACAAGTTGATTGTCTTTGTGATTGATGAGCTCAATGTCGGCATTGCGGAAGAGGTTCTCCTCAGACGCTTCTGGGAGTGTAAAAGCGGACTTGTACCAGAGATTGGGGACTGCAAACGGGCTTTTGTAATGCCCTTCCTGGTTCGTTGTCATGCCATCGGTCGTCTTTTGACATGCGTCTGTCTTAGCACACCGATAATACTTAAGGTACTGACCAGAGGTGACGCGACTGAAGACGCGCCAAGACTATTAGACTCGACGTGTGAACGAGCATTAAGGTAAGCACCAACACAACAGAGCACCTCAATTTCACACACACATCTTGACATGGAGATTTGGAAGTGCAGATTATTATGAACGTAAAGGGACATTTTCATTTCTAACTCCCATCCACTGGCACCAGTGCACTAACTAACAGGATAAAGGAAACCTCCTCTCATCTCTTCAACATCTGCAGCAACCCGACCTATGAGCATGTTACCCTCGTCCCGAGTCGTCTACGTGTCTTTTTTTCATTCCTGAAATTCGTGCCATCACTAGATCAAAAGTCTACCCAATTGAGCCGATGAGGCTGAATGGGCTCGGCATATGCCGACAATGATGCTCATGTGGAGGAAGGAGAAGAAATCTATCATCAAGCGGAATAGAAATCCTCTAAAGCTTGTCGTAGTAGTTCTCGTAACCGGGAACCTCAGGCTTGAGACCCTTGCGCTTACGCATCTCGTTGACGACGGCACCGGGCATGGTAGCGGGGTCGGAAACGGATCCACCGGGCAGGATCTGCCAGTGGTCGAACACCATCTGGGGGAAGGCCTGGCCGGAGGTGGCGGCGCGGAGATCGGCGTTGAAACCGAAAGACTCCTTGACGGGAAGGTAAGCCTTGATGTTGAAGAGGGGAGTACCAGGACGCTGGGCCTCCTCGAAGACGTGACCTCTTCTGCGGGTGAGGACAGAGTAGATACCACCCATGGCGTTCTCGGGAACCTGGATCTCGACCAAGAAGACGGGCTCCTGGATACCAGGCTCGGCGAGGAGGGTAGCGGCATAGAGGACACGACGAGCAGTAGGAATGATCTGACCACCACCACGGTGAATGGCATCGGCGTGGAGGGTAACATCCATGATGTTGAAGCGAATGGAACGCATAGGCTCCTCTGCAACGGGACCTTCCTTGGTGGCCCACTGGAAACCAGAGACAACGGAATCCTTGATTTCGTTGAGGTACTGGACGGCCTTGGTCTGGTCGACCAACAAGTTGGCACCGTTGGTGTCGGGACCGAAGCACCAGACCTTACGGGCGTCAGTGACGTCCCATCCGTGCTCGTCAGCCATGTAACGGGCGCGGAGCTTGAAGTCGTCACGGGGAGCGATCTTGCCAGACTCAATGTCCTGGGAGATCTCCTCGGTCAAGGGAGAGGCAATCATGTAGATACGGTTGTGCTTGTTGGGGGACTTGGAGAGGGCCTGGATGCGGGACTCGCCAGCGACGGTCTCACGGTACTGAACGACGGGGTCGGAGATACGGAGAGGGACACCGGCGTGGTCCTCCTCGAGATCCTTCAAGCAAATCTCCAAGTGGAGCTCACCAGCACCAGCAACGACGTGCTCACCGGAGGGGGTGATGTAGGTCAGGACGCAAGGGTCAGACTTGGAAAGACGCTTAAGACCTTCGACGAGCTTGGGAAGATCGTTGGCGTTCTTGACCTCGACGGAACGCTGCACGACGGGAGAGACGGAGAACTTCATGACCTTCATGTTGTGGGCAGTCTCGGAGGTGGTGAGGGTACCAGACTTGAGCAAGAACTGGTCAACACCGACAAGACCAAGGATGTTACCAGCAGGAACATCGTCGATGGGCTCGGTGTAACGACCCATCATGAGAATGGTACGCTGGATAGACTTGATGAACAGATCCTCCTTCTTGCCAGGGGTGTAGTTGGGACCCTGGATGCGGACCTTGAGACCGGAACGGACGGTACCGGCGAAGACACGACCGAAGGCGTAGAAACGACCCTTGTCGGAGGTGGGCACCATCTTGGAGACGTAAAGCATGAGAGTTCCCTTGGGGTCACAGTCACGGATGGCAATGGCGGCCTCGTCGTCGTGGGGACCCTCGTAAAGAGTCTCCATACGGTACTTCTGGGCGGTAACGGGAGAAGGAAGGTGGAGAACCATCATCTCAAGAAGGGCGTCGGCGGCAGGAAGGAACTTCTTCATGACAACCTTGAGGAGTGCCTTGCCCTCGAGGCCCTTCTCCTCAGCAGTAAGCTTGATCTCAAGCTTCTCAAGGAGAGTGGGGATCTCGTCGGTCTTGAAGTTCATGACGGCGGCGAAGATACGGAAGATGGGGTCCAGGATGAACTGGTTGAAGGCACGCTCAACGCCCTCACCACCAACCTTGGTCCACTTGCGGGTCTTGGGGTTGAAGAAGTTGTCGCCCCAGAGACGGTCCATCATCTTCTCCTTGTCGACACCGAACTTCTTGGCGTACTTGGAGGCGAATTGACGGATGGTGAAGGCCCAACCGTGAAGACCGGAACCGAAGGCAATGGTACCCTTCTCAGGGTAAACCTGGACATCACCGAGGGTCTTGTCGAAGTAGGTGGAGATAACGACGTTGACGGACTCGATGACACGAGAGAAGTTCTGGTAAAGATCCTCCTTGGAGAGCTGGAGCTCGAGAAGAGCACGGTCGACCTTGTTGATGACAACGACGGGCTTGATGCGCTCACCGAGAGCCTGACGGAGCACAGTCTCGGTCTGCACGCACACACCTTCAATGGTGTCAACGACGACGAGAGCACCGTCAGTAACACGGAGGGCGGCAGTGACCTCAGATGAGAAATCAACGTGACCGGGTGAGTCGATCAAGTTGATCAAGAACTCGTTCTTCTCGGTCTTAACGGGGATGTCCTTGAGATCCTCAGGGTCCTGGAGCTGGGCGAAAAGGGAGATGGCAGTCGACTTGATGGTGACACCACGCTCCTGCTCGTCAGGACGAGTATCGGTGAAACGAGCCGAACCAGCGTTGGCGCTGGAAATGATACCGGCACGCTGGACGAGGGAATCGGTAAGAGTGGACTTGCCGTGATCGACTGGAAACGGGTATTGTTAGACGGCTGCTCTTCCTGCATGGACTAGCTATCAAGATTGCTTACCGTGGGCAATGACCGACATGTTACGGATGTTGGCCGGGTTGTCCATGAGACCACGGATCTTGAAAGTATGTTAGTAGCTGTTCTGATTGTGTAGATTGAGCACTTTTTTTGCGCTCTTGGCTGATTGGTATGCGTACCTCCTCGACGGTGAAGCTGTAAGGAAAATCTCGTTAGCCATCTGTTTTGTCCCCAAAAGTCTCGAATCCATCGTGAGATGCTCGTTCGAAGCTGTCTGTATCTTTCCTCCGGGGCGTCGGTGTTCACTCACTTGACCATCTTTGCGGTGTTGTGTGGATTTTCTTCTTAAAAAACTTTTGCTCAAAGGCGAAGGAGTCCAAGAACCCCGCTCTCAATTGTATTGAAGTGCGTCAAGCACTTGCAAGTATTGTGATTGAAAGAGAGCCTGCCTGTAGAAGATGTGAGCGACCGCACAACGTCGTTAATGCGATGTTGCAAAGGCTGACCTGAGACGAGGCGATGTAGCGGTGGGAGGGAAAGCGGCGGCGAGGTGGGCAGCAAGAAAGCCTTTCGATTTTTAGTACTTGCCCCACTTTCGCGAGTGGGCGAGCTAAACCTGATTTAGCCGAGCTTCCGCTTACTCAACTGTTGGGTTGAACAGGTGATCTCATTCGCTCGTCTGTCTAGCTTCGGTCACTGAATGCAGACACCGATGCAGCTTGAAGATCATTGTAAAGACAGATCAATGTGTCAGCGAAATGACATTGCCACTGCCTGGTTGTCCTCACCCGACTTGCGAATCATTTTCGCCTCCTTGCCGTGAAATTACCGTGATATATGACTTATCAGTAAGCTCTCGCCTCCGAGCTTCGAGCTTCGAGATCCAACGGCCTGGGCGCCAAGCTAAGCTCTTGCACGGGAAGGTGCTGCTCTCCTGTTTCCTGTTCACAGCACTAGAACATGTTCCGTTGCATTAGTCTGCCTTCCATCGCTATCACAACAAATAAGCTCATTTATTCATAAAGATGTAATCTATGCATCTCGAGTCTTTGTCTCACTAATATAGCTACTGCAGGCCAATCAGCAGAGCCTCATTCATCCCCGCTTTCTGAAGTTCCTCCGGCCATTGCTTGGCCGCTGCATGATAAGATATAAGTATATGAATATTCTCGTCATCCTTGCTATTTTATCCCCCCGTCTCTGTCTTATCTCTACCTTTTAACAGGCTTCCTGAACAAGTGCGAAAGTACGTTAGTCAACTAGTCAATCATGGCTGGCAAGCCCGTGCCTATCCTGGTTCCAGAGGAAAAGATATTGAGTATAGCGGACTTGGAACAGGCAGGATCCAAGAAGCTTCCAGTCATTGCAAGAGGTGAGAGTCTTTTTATGCTCTCGCGAACTTGTACATATCGCAATTGGTGTCGGCGTGGCTATCAGTGGTAATTGCAATCAGGGATCAGACCCTGGACTTTATCATTTCGAGTGCCATCTTTGGGGCTGCTGATAAAGTGCATCACCAGAAAGCTGACAAGGATTGCTGTCTGCAGACTTTTACAACTCGGGCTCTACAGACCAAATTACTATCAATGAGAACAGCAAGGGTTCCTCCAAGTATCGCGTCCGATCACGGGTCTTGGTAGATGTATCAAATCTTGATACCAGCACAACAATCCTAGGCCGCAAAGTTTCATTCCCTCTTTGCGTGTCTCCAGCAGGTCTTCAAGCGATGGCGCACCCCACTGGCGAACTAGCTACTTCTCGCGCCTGTGCGAAAAAGGGCATCAACATGGGGGTATCTTCATTCGCCAATTACGGTGTTGAAGATATACGACATGCCGGCCTGAAAGTAGGACCTATAGCTCACGCCATGCAAGTCTACCCCATGCAAAACCGCGCCTTGCAGGAACGCATCATTCGTAGAGCCGAAGAAGCTGGCTGCATTGCCATTTTGCTTACCGCAGACAGTCCTGTGGCTGGTATGCGATACAGCGATTGGCGTAACGACTTTTGTACGCCCGAGGGATTAGGTTTTCCTATCATCGAGCGGACTACCGAAATGATTCGCTCGCAATCTCATGACAGCGGGTTCAAAGACTTCACTTCTGAACAATATTCCTGGGATAAAGAAATCCCCTGGTTAAGGAGTGTCTCCAAGATGGAGATATGGATCAAGGGTATTTTGACTGCTGAAGATGTCCAGCTTGCGATAGAGTATGGTTGTGATGGTGTCATAGTCAGTAATCATGGCGGGAGACAGCTAGATGGTGTACCTGCTACCATAGATGCTTTACCGGAGTGTGTCGAAGCTGCGAATGGGAGAATCAGGATTCACATTGACAGCGGCATAAGATCCGGGACCGACATTTTCAAGTGTCTTGCTCTAGGTGCGGAGTGTTGCTGGGTTGGGAGACCAGCTCTCTGGGGTCTTGCCGTAAGTTGCTATAAGCTTTCTTCTACCCCTCAAACCCCTCAATTCATAGATAGCTCGCCACCTTGCGTACTTGTATATGAAGCTCGTGTGAATGGACAGCTAATTCATCATTCAATAGTATGACGGCCAAGCAGGTGTAGAGTTGATGCTACACACGCTGCGCAACGAGCTCAAGCGCTGCATGCAACTTACAGGTTGTCGCACGGTCAAAGACATAACAAAGGCATCTCTTGGATTGGTTCGAGCTGATGGTCCACTTGCACATCTGTAGACAACTCTGCTACAGGGTTTGAGATGTGCCGCCCAACGACTTGCTGAAATAACCACGTGTCTCAACTTCATCCATTTTTCGAGGTCTACATGCTAATCCAGTTGCAGCACTGGAAGAAAAAGACCGAAATCGAGATGCCGTCTCTACGCTAGATACTGATCAAGCACTTCTTGACTACTTCTTCAGCATTGTGACCCTGTGATTATCTTCATTTCCCCTCTCATTCGTCCTTTGTCCTTCCCCTCTTTACACTCTGGATATTGGACTAGAAAAAGTTACTCCTCAATAGTGGTCAACTCATTGCTACTCGACGGATATATAAGTGAGCTAGCTGCCCTTCGACCATCTTGCAATACTCAGTCAGAAAGACAGACAGACATACCAGCCTCGACTCTCGACCCCAACTTGTCGTCTGACTTCTCATTAAACCCCTACCCTACCTCCAGCAACGATGAAGTTTGCACATCCACTCACCGTCTCTGCTGTGCTTTCCATCAATGCCTACCGCGCCATGGCAGCTCCCATGATGGCCGACAAGGGGATGGCTGACTCCAACAAGCCCATGATGGGCGGAGACACCTCAGCCTTCACTATGGCTGCCAGCGCTCCCCTCATCGCACGTCAAGAAGGGGAGCCGCTGCAGGTTCTACCGGTAGAAGTAGTACGAGCGCTAGAACAGGCAAGCCCTGATGCCCCCGCCCCCGATGACAAGGCACAGCAAGTCAAGCAGCAAGTTGAGGAGCAAATCAAGCAGCAAGTGGAGCAGATCAAGCATCCGCAGGAGCAAGAACAGGAAAGCCCCGAGGGCCCTCCCTCCGCTGACGCTGGCGACGAAAAGGTGCAGCAAGTCAAGCAGGAACTTGAGCAGCAGGTCAAGCAGCAAGTGGAGCAGATCAAGCATCAGCAACAGCCAGAGCAGACAACCCCCGGTGGCCCTGAACCCGAGCCCGAAGAAGAGCAGCAGCAGCAAGTACAGCCCCAGCCAACAATCGAATACGTATACAAAACACCCGAGTCCGAACCCGGGAAGGAAGAAGTGCAGCAGCAGCAAGTGCAGCAGCAATTACAACCCGCGCCAATAGTTCCATACGAAGAATCTCAACGCGAATGGCAGGAGCTCATTGAGAAGTCCAATGACCTGCTCGACGAAATCGACGATCAAGAGTACGAAATCCGGGCCAAGAACCGCACGATCGAGGCCCTCGGCGATCAGCTCGACAAGTTGGACGATGTGATCGACGACCAGGACGATGAAATCAGAGAATTAGAAAAGAAGTCGAGTCTCTAACGGGAGTGCCCTCTGACCCCGACTCCGATGTCGAAATCGGGGACGAACACCCTGTGGTCCGTCGCCGCTCTAGATTCCAGAACCGCAGACTCCGTCGCGAGGAGCAGGTTCGCGAACAGAAGCGGGATGACGAGACTAAGCCAGAGCATTTCATCGAGGTCCATGTGGTCCACGAGGTTCTCCCTAACGGGCAGTTGGGAAAGTTGATTTCTACCACCAAGACCATGATACCTGCGGACGCAGATGGCAACCCGATCACCTTGATGCCGGTCACCTAGTACGTCGACGAGAACGGGCAACTTAAGCCTCTGGTCACCGAGGAGAATCAGTACGAGGAGAAAAATCAGTACGAGGAGGAGGAACAGTACGAGGAGAAAGAGTACGAAGAAGAGGAAGAAGAAGAAGAAGAAGAAGAAGAAGAAGAAGAAGAAGAAGAAGAGGAAGAAGAAGAAGAAGAAGAAGAAGAGGAAGAAGAGGAAGAAGAGGAAGAAGAGGAAGAAGAGGAAGAAGAGGAAGAAGAGGAAGAAGAGGAAGAAGAGGAAGAAGAGGAAGAAGAGGAAGAAGAAGAAGAAGAGGAAGAAGAAGAAGAAGAGGAAGAAGAAGAAGAAGAAGAAGAGGAAGGACCCGGGCACAGAGGAGGCAGGGGCGTCCCTGTATTTGAACCCCCTCTCATCCGTCGCAGATTCCAGAGCCGCAGACTTGGCGATTTGCAGTCCACTGAGCAGGCCAAGCACTACCTGCCAGAGCCGCAGGATGAAGATGAAGACCTTTGTGGTGGGAAGGATGGCTTAATCGTTTGTGATGAGAAGCTGGAGCGCAGGGTTGGCACATGAATCCTAGGGGTCGCTGTAGCTAGCAGTAAAGCCAGCTAGCATTGGACAGGGTGAGTGAGGACGGGGTGAGTGAGACCTCGAGTGCCTGTCTTGGTCTACTGATCTTGACTGACCCCCGCGGATATTGCTTGGCGTGATTGAGTAGGGTAGTTCCTTAGTGTGGCGTCTGATTGGTGGTGGTTGTTGGCGGTGTTGGTGGTAATGTTGGTGGTGGCAGTGCTCCTCACCTTCTGTTTGTCAACTTCTTCTGTTGTTATGTACAGTCGTTTACCTCAATCACCCATCTGACCTTCAAGACCTTCGCTTTGGGTAAACCTTCAGCAAGGCCAGGCCAGGTCAGAAGGGGTGATTAGCCCTGGCTAACACCAGACACAATCGCGGGCACGCCTTAGCGAAACCGTCTTCGGAAGTGACTGCAAGGACAACCTAGTTGCAGGTCTCGGTCTTATTGCTTATGTATCTAAGTATACAGTTGTCGTAATGATTTTCCTACCTTATTCATTCACGACCTGCTTTCGAAAGGATCGAAGAACAATAAGAATTATGCTAGAACTTCTCTGCTGGGGCGGTCAGGCCTGCTTCTGTGGACTGGTTGTTCGATACTTTTGACGGCAGGAAAAAAGGAGGAAGAATCGTAAGCATGTATAATGTTTTCGACGTATTAATATTCTGATTACTAAGTCAAATTTCACTGATAGCAGTCATTAGAAAGAAGCGCTTTAATGAAAACAAAAAGTGGCAAGAGCATTGGAGCACACTGCTCTAGCCCTGGTTTCTCGTAATTGAGGCATGGTTACGGTGCCCATCCGTGCATTTCGTACTCTTCATGATAGTCTGCGTTGATGCCTTTCACTCATGTGCTCATGTGCACATGACAAGCCGTGCATCGATACAGCACGTCCGTTAAGTGTAGATGCTCTCGGTGTAAGCATTAACCTGCAAACCCTTTTCGGCCATCTCAGCCTTCTCAAGGAATCTCAACGGCATCCAAACCAAATGCCCCTTAATCTTGTCGAGATCTCGCCTGATGTCCTCAGCGGGCCTATAAGGATCGTAGAGGTGTCCCTGCTTCATTCCGTTTTTGGGTAGGAAGTTCATGTAATCGTCAAAGGTCAGGATGTTGTCGTCGGGGTCGGCGTGGAAGAGGTGGCGGAAGACTTCTGTGTTGGTTGATGCGCGCGAGGTCCACATTTCCCAGAGTTCGTCTGAGAGTGGGTCTGCTACGAAGGCGTCGTATTCGTCGTTGGCATACCATTCGTTGGGTCCGTCCTCGGGAGGTTGGGCGTTGATCTCATCCGTGGCGTCGAGGTCTTGGGCAGGAAGCAGGCCGAGATGTTCACGCCAGAGCATGCGGCGAAGAGTAGCGGCGTGATGTCCTGCGGCGTATGGCTGGCCGTCCATTTTTGACTCGAGCGTGTTGGTGTCTTGCATGACAATTGTGAGCTCGGAATCGTGGTAACCGAGTTGTGACTATAGAAGGGATGTCAGCACAAGTATGTTGTAAAAATAGGTGAGGGATAAGACTTACGCGATCATTGATGTTGCTGCTTCCGCAGAGGACGGTCTTGTCGTCTACAATGCAAACCTTGCCGTGGATGTACAGTTCTTCCTGGACAAAGTTCTCCTTTTCGGAGTCCAGGTTACCACTGTCCCACTTTTCCTCGCTAGGCTTCTTTTCTCCTAGCATTGCATCTTTGGCGATGCTGTCCACACTGGGGAGCTTATCCTCGTTGGCTTCACCTCCGTTCTTCTCAAGACCAACCTTTTCGCGCTGTGCTTCGAATTTACGCTTTCGATCTGCCATTATCTCCCTCTGCTCGTCGCCCGAGTCATCACCGTCGCTGTCACTCGAGTCGTCATCAACACCGTGAACTCCGCTAGACATGACTTCTTCGGCATGTGCACGCTGTACTTCTTGGTAAGAGACACCGGACTCTTCTTCTTGCTTTTTCATAGCGGGTGTCTTGTTGAGACGATCGTACGAGCGAAGGTTGAAGATGAAAATGTACTTTTCAGGATCGACGCCTTCTTTGTCAATCTGGCCGTAGATGGAATGCTCGCCCCTGCAGATGGACTTGTATTGGTAGTCCATGATGGCGCTGTGACTCGTTAGGCAAATGGTCAATGTGCGTCGTCGCAAATTTCAACATACCGAGTTCCAGCTGCGGCATCGTCTCTCAAGTCACCAGCGAAACCAGGGATAGCTGGGATAAGAATAATGACTCTGAACTTTCTACCTTCCTTAGCAGCCCTGATGACGGCGTCAGCAATGGCTCGGCCAATCTGGTTGAAGATGGGCGCCTGCTGGTCGCCAGTTGCAGTGACTGTTCATGAGTCAGTCAATGTCAGACTAGCTGTTCAGCAAAAGGAAGAACATACTGAAGAACTGGTTCTCAATGTAGACGAAATGATCGGCATTCCGGATGACCTCGCAGTAGGCGTTTTGAATACTGTGTTCGACAAGAATACCACTCGACCAATCAGCACTACTCCTCACGAGCTGTGCGTGAACAGAGCCTTGGTTGTTTGTCGGGCTTGGATTGCCAGTCTTGCCTGCCATGGGGGATAGAGGATGGTGGAGATACTCTCCCGCGGGGAATTTCGGTCTCTGCACACCAATGAGATCCTCGTCTTCATCGGTGCGTCCATCCATGAGCAGATAATCGTAACGCTCATCGCGCTTGTACTTGTCACGCTTGCAAAAGTTCCATCGTAGAACAAAATGCTCAGCAATATCGTAGACACATGGACCAATGACACCCATGGCCACATCGTGCCAAGGCATACGGCCATAATCAGCCTTGCTCAGTTCATTGCTCTTCCAGTCAGACACTGTTTGGAAGTCCATGATACGATTATTGTTGAAGTCTTGGCCTGGGAACAGTTCACCCTCGACACCAGCAGGGTGGACGTCTGAAAGAGGGTGCTGCTTCTGGTCCCAGCGGCCAAAGCAGAGATCCAAGCCACCAATAAATGCGAGGTTGTAATCAATGTTGATGAATTTTTCGTGGTGTGCCCAGTAGAAAGTCATGTCTCCAGCATTCTCGAAGACGTTGTGGTCTGGATGTCTCATGACATGGATGTTTCCGTATCCTGGAGTACCTTTGGGGCACAGAGCGCCCAGAGCATGCTTGGTATGGACAGAATTGCAGGTCAAGGCGGCCGAGACTTCCTTGTAGACGATAACGTAGACCTGAACACCTCGCTCAGCGGCGCGCTTCAGAGTCTGATCCAAGCGCCATTCCTGGTTGTAGAATGGTGGTCGGCGAAGGAAGAGTTCTGGTGATAACCACCAATCGCAAATATAGATCGTCTCCTTTGCTCTCTCGAGGGCGACACTGACGGCGTGGAAGTAGTCGCGACCATCAATGTACCACTTGATCTTGTTGCCGTCTCTTTCGGGAGCAAAGCTCTGGAAGCGGTGCTGTTCGGCAATACCGGCTCTCTTCGCATCTGTCGCCTTTTCATGGGCCTCGTCGTGGCGGTGGTTGGGATTTATGAGATTCTCAAACTTGCCAATCTTATGTTTCAGATGCGTGGCACCGACCTTGACATCGTACAGCTTCGTGTCCTTGAGCTTCTCTCGTAGTTCCGGGAATGGATGCTTCATCTTGTCTGTCATAGAGCGGACTGGGTCACCTCCAGGACCCGGCACCGGGTTGGAATCCGCACCCGTCGCGCTGTGGTCTGACTTTGAAAAGAGGCCCATGTTGAAAGGAATGCAGCACTGCTAGTGCGCTATATCGTCTTCACGATGATCCGCCTCTTGCACTCGCAACTTTGCACCAACTTTCTGCCCTGTAAATGGAGCACGCGCTCTGAAAGGTGAGCCTCCTATGCTGCTCAATGTGTGCCTACTTGGATGAACGACAGGCGCGCTGTTCGGGGCTGGACAATTTTGTGACCGAGTAGAAATGGCAGAAGGGGTGGAGATTGAGGAATTGAGGTCGTAGTGGATGACGCTCCGTATCAATTAACGCCTTGAGGTTTATCTCAGGAAAGGTGAGGAATCTATGAGTAGGTGGGGAGTATGCGAAAGTGTGCGTGCAATAGCTTGAGGTGTACCAGGGCCTGATGCTGAATGTCGAGGGGTAACAAACCTTGCAATCCAAAAATCACAAGACAATCTATTCGACAAGAACCTGTTTGAACAAGAAGCCAAGCGCAACCTCATCCAATCCTCAGAGTTACCGGTACTGTACGCTCATGCCCAGGAACGCCAATGCTTAGGTTGTATGCAAACCACTGCCCCGCGCTGCGTCATAGAACAGGCCGTACACTGGTGCGACCCAGATTTGTGTCAAGATCCGGCCTTCCCGCGGTCTTGCGGATTGACGCCTGAAACATCTTGTTAGATCTTTGCTTCAACTTGGAAAGTTATAACATGCCTATCATGACGCACCATATCTGCTGTGGCTGTTCAACTGTTCTGATTTGATACCAATCATCTACTTGCACAACTTTTTTGGACATTGCCGGCTAATCAAATCAAATCCCCATTCGAGAGTGGCCGCGGGGCATTTTCAATCAGCTGCAGATCCTCCATTAGACTACCTTAGATTATCTCTTAGGGCACGTCAGAGATTATTGTGGACACCTCATTTAATAAGTGTTCTTGTATTCTTGAGGTCTGTAAATGGAGGCTCGAGACGGCGACTTGTCCCTTTGGACGAGGATATTTTGTTAGTTGTCGGCTAAAGATAGAATGCCAATCCATAATAGCAATGGCACGTGAATAAGCGCTTGTTTAACCGACCATCTGAAAATCATCCGTTCCAGCCAATTCTTCTAGTGCGAATTGAAGAATAACGGCGGACAAGCCCCCACTGGTTCAGATCACATCTCCATTCACAGAAGCCCTCTGGCGTCAAATCCTTAGATTTTCGTTGAAGCTAATTACATTATTGTAGACGGCAACACGGCTACAGATATGGCTTGTCCAATTCATCCCATCCGCCCCAAGACAGGCCCAAGGGAACAGCTATGCTGTCTGCATCAAAGTCAACCCACACAGTGAACTCCATTCCTATTCGTAACCAGTTGATCACAATCCTCGCCGTATCCACTCCTCCATCCATCCTGTTAATATTACGTACACATTCACGTATCCCTTGCTATTCATCGAAAAGAGGAAGCCATCTTGGGGAGACAGAGAACGTCCACCAACGCACAATCGAACAACCAGCAATGCCGCTAAAATTTTGATAGAGAAAAAGGGTGTCCTGTAGGGGTCGCGGAAAAGAAAAGGCTAATCGTAAGTATACTCGTTAAGCATTTTGTAGTGTGGCGGGAGGGAGGCCACGCGTCGGATGAAGGAAACACGGCAGCTATATACAGCGGCCAACGTCCCATCCAAACCATACTGCTCTCATACCCTTTAGCATTCGTTCATCAGTGTGTTCTTGGGCCATGTATAGCCTGGGATGTCGGTCCAACGCTATCAACACATCAGCTACCGATCCAATATCATTTCATGCACATTTAAAACTCACAGTGTAATTTGGATTATTGTACGCCTCCGGGTGCTTCTTGATGTACTCGGTCGTCTCATATCCAGGCGGGTCGCATGTCACCAACTCCTCGCCCTCCTTCTGATACCAACGGACATAGTCGATTCGCATAATGGTCGGGAATCTCAGCGAAGCAAAATCGACTGAGACCCATGAGTGGCTCAGACCCAGATTCATGACCAAGCTCATTGGCTCCTCGCTAATCAACCTTTGGCCAATGTTACCATTGGGCCTGAGAGCTCTCGCGTCAAAGCGCATCACCATCTCATCCCCAACCCACCAAGCGATGCTCGAGTTGGCCTCAGCTCCAGGCGTGTATTCATACGCATACTGTTGATACATGATACCGTCAAACCATGAGTTGTTGAGCATTGTCGTCGTTGACACTGCTTGCTGATATGGACCGCCAGTATAGCTGTTGACGAAGGATGTACCATAGTTCGGCGTCTCCATAAATTCATAGTCTGGAAACCACCAGATGTCGAACGGAGCCACTTGGAAGGACTGAGTGGCAACTGCTATATTCTGGCCCTGTCATGCCGCGTTAGAACTGCTGACTGAAGGAACAATTCGAGACTTACACCCCACATGGCGGAAACTTCGATAATGTCGATTTCAGGCGCACCTCTGCCAGTACCAGGAGTTGGATGATCCTCGCCGGCACAACCACAGCTTGTCAACCGTTGACCTGGCAGGTAATTTATTCCATCCGGCGAACTTTGATTCGGCGTGATGCCAGCATCGCAATCATTGTACGTGTACGGCCACATCCCCTCACTGGTGGCAAGATAACCCGGTCTGCCGAGGTTTCCCATGGACCAGACACCGGGCCACAAACCATGCGCTCCACCCGGACCAGGCAAGGAGACGGAAACTTCGTAGATGCCACCCTTGAAACAGAGCTGGTTCCACGAGTTCAGCATGCCGGATCGATACTGCACGTCGTTATTCTCAAAAGCATCTAAGCGCAGCTCCAAGGATCCTTCCCAAGTTGTGACAGCATCCGGAGAATACCATTCCAGATCTTGCGTTGCGCCGTACCAAATATCGGGAGCAAAAAAGTACGGATCGTCTCCAGGATAGAATGTTCTGTTTGGATCACTGAACTCATCACTGAAGACGAGTTTGTACTCTGAGCCATCCAGTGCGGTTCGAGTATAGGCACTTTTCGGCGTGTCGGGGTCAATGAGACCAGTCCTGAGGTTCTGAAGCAGTGGCCAGGTACGACTGTTGTTGATGGTGGCCCAGGTCACTGGAATGTTGGCAGATCCTGTTGATCCCCACATCTGGTCCAGCGGTGTTTCGTACCCATCATTTCCAAGGATGTCTACACCGGTTGCACTCAGCACAGGGAGCACAATGAAAAGTGAGAGAAGGCCCACGACCATGCAGATCAAGCCTAGAGTGGTGACGAAAGTGTCCCGATTGAAATGTTCTTTCCAATGGGCTCGCATCGTCTTGTCGTCATCTATCATGGGCATGTGAATGTCATCATCGGGCTCTTTCTCGCTGGCATACAGTGGGAAATTGTAGCCTTGCTTTTCCGCACCTGGGGCGCCCAAGCGATCGTCCAGATATATCGGGTAGAAGGCCTTTTCAGAATCACCATGTTCGACGACGGGCTTAGTTGGGTTGGGCCTCACCCGGGAGACCGCGACGGACGGATGCTTCGGCTCTGGGATTGAATCGAATAGATTCGTACTGGAGATGGACTTGTCATCATCGAAGGGGTTCGAGAGCCGCTTCGAGCCATCTGCGGTTCTCTCTCTGGCCATGCCATCAAAATCGGTAGACGTTGCCGTTGCTGTATAATAGCGCGGCAAGGTAGTCGTGACATCGGTGGCCGAGTTGTTGCGAGTAGCGAATGGATTGAAGTACCGGGTGTAGTCCTGTCCCAAGTCTCTAACAGTAATAGGTGTCGACATCCGGGTCAAAGTGGCCGAGGAGGCTTGTTGTATCATCTGCGGAGGCCTTGATTCAAAGTCATGCGGAGGTGGAGGTAAACCTGCAGAGATGGCAATTCCGGCCGCCTGAGCATATCTGTTCTGCCTTCCCTCAGACGAGCCATTACTGCCACTAGATGCGCTGTCCGAAGAACCGGTCGATAATGCATTGCGTGAATGCGGATCTGCGGTCCGCTCTCGACCAGACGACGGATTAGTTGATAGTGGGAGAGGAGGTGATTGACTTGAAGGTTCAAGTGGAGGTGCTGACGCTGCAACTGTTGGAATCTGAGCTCGGTTCTTCTTGCGCAAGAAATTTGGTGCAGTAGACTGTTGGTCGGAGGCCCGCATTGACGCAGCAGACAGCTGGGCATGAAGATTGGATGCTGATCTGCCAGCTTGTTCGATCTCTCGCTCATCACCTGCCGTGAATGATTCTCTTTGCGACGAAGATCGCGATGCCTGAGGCTTAACGGGAGCCATGCTGAAGATGTTGGAAACACTGTTGCCGAACGAAGGTGAGGGATCTGGCGTTGAACCACGTGGGATATTAGATTGTCAGCATGGGAAGTCGAAGGAGGAAGGAGCGACTGTGAGGCAGAGGCCTCTCTAGGTCGTTCAAGGTTGATGCAATGCGACCTAGGTAATACTACATCTACCCTGTCGCCAAGATTCGTGGAGACGTGGAAAGCGGAGAGAGCAGGGAACAAGGTAAACAAGGTTCGCGAGAAGCACTGGTTTCTATAATAAGTGTTACAGCTTTGCTTGTAGCGAGTGGGATGCCCAATCTCGAGATCCTAAACGACAAACGAGGAAGTTACGAGAGGAAGAAAAGAGGAGAGGTTAGCGAAAACAAATCGAGAATCTCTCAGCAAGCTCTTCCCAGCCATAACGGTTGGCAAGACGTATGAACACCTCAGCCAATCCAACATGCGTCCTGGTACGCCAGATCATGCGCCGTTCGTAAGGATGGCTTAGGGCGTCCAGTGGCGTGTCATTTACGAACAAGTCGTACCCATCAATTCATTTCCCCATTATGCACATAATCCGCTTTGCCGCGCCTTCATATGCGTGACTTTCTATAAATGCGAACCTCCCGGCCAGCACGATTTACCTTTCTTTGTGCTGGGTTTCTCTTCTGTTCTCTCCACCTCGCTGCTCTGGAGAAATAACCCCAGAAAGGCAGGATCCACATCCTGTGTGGAGAAAGCTTCAGCCATGACCTCACTCAGCTCCAAGCCCATCTCTCCACATCACGATCAATTGCATACAACCTCTCTTTTGAGATTGCCTGCAGCGGATTGCTTTTCCCTAGTACAACGGACTCATAGAAGATCTCTCGGCTGCAGATCATTGTTTTCAAGCACACCCTTTCTCCCTCTGTCGCTCACCTAAGCCGTCTGAGGTATAGTACTTGTACTGGTACACGAATAAATCTGAGTGGTCAAAAAAATCTCAAGGCTGAGGGCTATTGCGCGTCGGTCTGTCTCACATATGCAAAGGATCCTGGGCATGCATACCCGTCGTCGTGGCGCTAGGACCGATACCCATGTCATCGCGAAATAATGCAAGGAACAGCTCCGAGCCACTCCGACCCAAACAGAGTAGGGATAGCCAGCTTTGTGACGACGTGCAGAGAACTTCCAGACAAGGCCATTCTCGTTGTTGAGATGCTAGCCACAATGTAGGTATATGTGTAGCATATATGATCTTCACAGCCCGTGTACAGTTTCCTGTGCTCGTTGACATTGCTTCAGTTCGTCTGACTCTTTTGCTCCTACTCCTCCGCTTGAGGGCATCTCGCATCGTGTTGTGGATCTTCTATTCTCCATGGTATGATTGACTTGATCTGAGCAACAGGTACCACAAAACAGTCATATTTGATGCTTGTTCAACAGGAACAGGTGGCTGTTGAACCATCTCTTTGGTTGACTTGACATTCCATACGATCACGTACAAGGCCAACAGTGAAAATATGCTCACGGCATTGGTTCGCAGATGTCTACTATGGCTCATGGTTCGTGCGTCACTGTCATACCCTTTCTGTCCCTTTTTGGAATTATTTATTCAATAATTTTCCTTTTAAATATTTAATAATTATTAAATAAAAATTATTTACTAAATAAATTTGAGATTTCTTGCACCCGAGAACTTCACTTCACTTTACTTCACGTTCACTCAAGCTTTACTTCATGCTCGATGGTGCTGCGTATCAGGGCGGACTGCTTCTCTCCAGAAACATCACCGCTGCCATATGACTCTAGCCATCCTCCCGCCCTTGTTTTCTCATCGGGAAGTCTACCTTTCCCTAGACCTCTGTTCACGAGATACTGGAAGTCAAAGTAAGCCTTCCACGTTGGTAGACCTTGACACAGGTATAGTTGACACTTCACTTTTAGACCCACCAAGGAGCCTGTTCAAAGTTGACGTGTTCTGACTTCCTTACCACAAGTTTTTTGTCGACTCTCATCAGGTTACAATCAGACCAGCCACCTCGACGTCCTCCAGCATACGGGCAGTTGTCATTCCAACACAATACCTCTTTCACCATGAGCCAATCAAATACATCTTCTCTCCCAGGCCTCCAAATCAGCTATAGGGGCAACTTACTTGCGATCCCGCTAAGCAACGAGCTCCTCTCCTTCAGGGTGAGCCCATTTTATCATTTTCATACAAGCACTCCACACTAACCCCACTGCAGGACCTTTGCACTTTCGTCGGCTTCTTTTATTTTCCCAACGCAAGACAGTATCGCCTAGTACTCTATGGCCGGCGTAATGACTCCTTGGTCCAGCTTGGGGAGGAGAACTGGAACCGCGAAAATGTCCGTCGTCTTGTACACGAAGGAGGCGGCTACATTCTCGCACAATTCCACAGTGTCCAAGTCCATCCCCCCCTTCGTTTCCAAGGTCAAAGGATACCAGGCGTCTCTACCAATGGAAATCTCCAGGCTCGTCTGCGCCAAGCTCAGATTATGTCCAGGAATGCCCCTGCGAACACACAGGTATATCCACGCCGATCCACTATGGAGATGGCACATTCCCGTACCTCGCAGAGCCCTCTTATACCAGCACAGATGATGGGAAGCTCCCAAATCTCCAATCCAACTCTCATCGGCGTAGCCAACGGACCAAATTTCGTCAATCCCAGCTCACCTAGTACACGTCCTCCTACAAGCTTGTTGCAGCGCCCTGAAAGCGTAGGTGGCTGTGTGCCGGTCAGCCAGGTGGGTAGTGTGCCGAGTGATGCGGTTGTGAAGAGCCCTTCAAGTCCTGGACACTCCGAATTGTTGCAGCAGCCCACTACCGGCAACGTTACCCCTGACTCCGCTCCATGTCCTAACCCCGCAGCTGGCAAGAGCCCTATGGTCCAATCCACTTCAGGTGCACCTCCAGTTCTAGAGCCTAATCTGTCGCATCAGCAGCCGGATTCAAAGTCCGACACAGCCAAAGAAAGCAAGATCGCGCCTGTAGTCCAGACCAACTCAAACTCGGATGTGCTTGAAAGCCAGTCAACGTCTTTCCAGCGTGGTTTGTCTCATCAGCCCAAGGACAAAGACAAGGACGTCGTCGAACCCTCTCTGGATGCAACATCAGCCACGAGCAAAGAAAACGCACCCGAGACAGCTTCGCCTGACTCATCTGCCCAACCAAAAGGTCGCGATGACAATACTCCGGCAGTTCCACACGAGCGGGCCTCAGTCAGTGCCAAAGTAGCCGCGACAAGAAGAAACATAGTCGACCTCACAGCCCCAAGCCAAGAAGAAAGCGAAGACGACGAGCCACCATACAAAAGACGAGGAACCAGAACCAACATATCCAAAACAACCTCCAAAGCCGAACAAATCTCCATAACCTTCCTCTTCGACTGCCGAACCAAGAACTTCGTCCCTCTAGAGCAGGGCTGGAAGGGTTTCGCCCTGAGATTGCCCCTCGACACCGACTACAAGAAAATCGACGACAGCATCTGGTCCAGACTAGAGCTCCAGCTAGCCGATACACCGTTGTCTGCGCAAGAGCAAAAAGACCACGTCAGCTTCGATACTTATATCGACGGTAGATCCATGCAGATGGGTGATAAGCTCAGAGACTTTGTCTCGGAGTCGACCGAGTCCGCGGACCAGAGCGGTGCGGGAAAGAGAAAGAGAAGCGAGGCTGATTTCGGCAGGAACAGAGCTTTCGGTACCGTCAGGTTGTGGCTTGGTCCTAAAGATAAGCGCGAGGAAAAGTTCAAGTTCGACACTTACGCTGACTATGAGCACGTGAAGCACGGAAAGACTTCGCCGGCTGAAAAGAATGACGGTGCAGGGAAGGCGGTATGAGAGACCGCGGGTTGTGCCAAGGTGAGCAAGATGAGCCAGAGGGAAACAGAAAAAAACATCACGAGAGTAATGATGAGCTGTGAGATTAGAGTGGATTCGTGAAAGATACAGGCTAGCCTTCGACAGCATAGGCTAGAATATCCGGGCAGGACGATCTCCTCGTCTCATTGCAATTCTTCGAGGCATGAGAATTATATCCAAATTCGGATGCGGTTTCGTTGTACTATTGGTAAAAGACTCAATATTAGGGACTTTATGCTCTCTCCAATAAAGTTCACCCATCACAAGTTCTTGGACATTCTCATTTCACAAATTGATTCGAGGATTCTGAAAGCTTAATCCGCATTATGATCTCCTCTTGCATGCTTCGTTATTGTTCCTTGGGCTTCTACTTCCCTCTCCTTGCTCTCTCTCATATCTCTCCCTGCGCTCATTAAGATTTCTTTACCTTATCCTTCCCTTGTGCTTCTCGCTCCTTTCGCCTGATGTCGGCCATCCATCCTTCTTCCTGTCCATCAGAATCTGTGTCTGGGTCCGTTCGCTTTGGCAAAACAGGAATGGCGCGCGAGACATCGATATCGCTATCACTGCTTGCCTCGCTGGCGTCTACCATTTCTTCGTCCGTATCCGAATGTGGGGTTTCAGCCTTTTCGTGAGTCGACTGAGCAAGAGACTCAGAGCGAACAGGAGCAGGTGTCGTGGTCCTTAGGCCGGAGAGTTGAGCGAGTAATGCTTGTGTTGCGACTGAGGATGACCTCCTTTCGAAAGACTTGGTTGATTGCGGCGATGCCACCTGGTCTCTGTTAGCAGCTGGCGACTCGCTCACGGAGGCATGTTTCGAGTGTCGTGGTTCGGTGAGAGGGTCATTGTGTTGTGCTGCGTTTGTGCCAGTAGGGGACCAGCGTATGGTCTCATAATCTGCTGGACCTACAGCGCGTGCTGGAGATGGATTTATATCATCCTCGCTATCGGCTCCCACTTTCGAAGGTGAATCAGATCGTACAGATGGTGAATCAGATTTGCTGCGGCGGGTGAGACGGATCTTTACACTCAAGTGTGCTGGTATTGACAGCTTTCTCTTTTTTCGTGCTGCTAATCCTCGATTTTGCATGGCAAGAAACTCGGACTGAGAGGCTAGGCCAGTATCACGTTCCCACTCTGCTTCGTAAGAGATGCCATCACGCCAGTCGTGTAGTTCGCTCTTAGTCTTCCGTTTCATAGGAAGTGTTGTAAGGACGTTCTTGTCTTCGTGCTTTATCTGTGTGGGTTGGGCCAAACCTAGCAGGGACCAGAGTTGGGCTTCTTCGATTGCGGAAGACTGGCGGTCGAAGGTGTCGGCCTGTATGTCTAGTTGCTTCTCAAGAGTACGTGTATCGTTACGCGTGCCCATCCTGCGAGCTCGATGAGTTTGCGATGAGCCTTCATGGTCAGACGGTTGGAAGGTTCCATAGTCTGGGGCGTCGTCATCAGAATCTATCTCTCCAACTTGCGCTTGCAAGTCGTTCGAGTCGATCGAAACTTCCGTCCAGACGTCGGAGTCATCGTAAGTGTCAAGGAGGCCCGAATCGTCTTCTACCGTCTCCGAAGCGTCTTCATCTGGGAGTGCGTCCTCCTTACTCCCTACCCCGAGTGCTGCCTCCACTTCATCATAGCTCATGTGGTACAACCTTCTATAGTGGGGCCTGCCTGGGCTGGATTCGATGGATTCTTTCTTCGCGCGCTTGTCTTTGCGCACATATACATTGATTCCATGCCGGCGGGGCATTGTCCCCCAGAACCTTTTTCGGTCGGTCTTCACTCCAAGCACGCGCGCGGCAGCACGAACATCGGCAAAGTATACCTTCGCACTGGGCCTTTTACGATCTTTCGCGCGAAGCCGGCATTGAGTTTGGAATATGGTCGCTTGTATGAGACGTCTTGTCAAGCTTACTGTAAGATTGTGGAAATCCTGAAAGGCCGTGTTGTACATTGACGGGGTATGGTCTTCCGATGTGACAAAATCAGTCCAATTTTCGGAGCCTTCCTGGCTTTGCCACATGAAATGTTTAGAGATCTCGAGCCACTTTGGCAAATTGAGAAGACCGGCTGCAGGCACGGGTAGAGTCTCAATCTCTCCTTCCTCTGCGCCTTTCAAGGTATCATGGCCGATATCTCTGGGCATATGAGCGGCAACAAATGCCTTCTCGATTTCTTCTGCAACTTCATCGGTGAGAAGCCAGTGATCACCATACTTCTTCTTCTCCCGCTCCTTCTCCAATTGGAGTTGTGCCCGGGACAAAACATCCGCAGCCACTTCGAGCACTGCTTCACATTCGCCACTTATCTCACTAGCAGCTGGAATGTTCGTTGCCAAGTGTGCATCAAGATCATGTGTCAAGTTTCCCTCCACTACGCCTTCGCTAAGCAATAGAATATATTGGTGCACTTCAAATTCAGACTTGCTCCCGATTGCAGCGGCGATTTCCTTTGTGTTATCTCTACCTAGCAAGGGGAGCTTTTGGAAGAATATTTCCTTCTCGATAGAGGTCCATGTAGAGGCTCCGATTTGTGAAGGTGGTTCTAGCCCTTCATCGGAAGGTTGCACGAATTGGCTAGCGACTTCCTCAATGGTAGCGTTGACAAAGTCTCGGTATGCATCTTGGTGTTTTTTAACGGAATTTTCCAGTGATCTGTTGATGGTCTTGGTCCTCTTTTTATTGCAACCAGTCGATAGTCTTTCTTTTGTGCAATCATTGGTTGCCATACTGTTCTTGTTTTTGTGGTGAGAAACGCTTGATCTAGGATCATTCCCATTTATGTGGCTGAGTCACCGTCGAGCCCTTCTTCGCTCATCCATGCTCATCGCACCATTTTTCTGAAAGATAACTTCCTACTACAAGTATCCCGTTGCTATGCAAAGTAAACTTCGACTGAAAGGTCGCGCTAAAAGTAGAACAAAAAGGCCTTGGCTGTGCATTACGTAATCGAACCTCGCTTTGATCTTACACGATTCTCGCGACAGCCATCTTGCTTTTATCAACGACTAGCTGCCCACGAATGGTTTGGAGGTTACTACAGGCTCCAAGGAGAGGCTTGTTCCGAACCAATTGTCTAGTGACACGATGGACAAGCTCTATCTTACCATCACAAAGGCTATTGCCCAGCCTTGCATTTTCAACTATCAAGCCAGCGACAGCTGAACCACCCAAAGTCCAACTTCGGCCATACCAAGAAGAATCTATACAAGCAGTATTACAGCATCTTGCCCGCGGACATAAGAGACTGGGTATCTCCTTAGCTACAGGCAGCGGAAAGACTGTCATTTTCAGCCATTTGATCGATCGTATCCCCTGCCCTAGCCCTGATGCTATTCAGACTCTAATCCTAGTCCATCGCCGAGAGCTGGTCGAGCAGGCAGCACGGCACAGTCGCAACACGTATCCAGACAAGACTATCGATATAGAAATGGGTTCTATGCACGCTTCTGGGATTGCAGATATCACAGTTGCTTCTGTGCAAAGCATCGTGTCTGGAGATCGACTCCTTAAATTCGACCCCAATCGCTTCAAACTGGTACTCGTGGATGAAGCTCATCATATTGTCGCAGCTCGATATCTGGACGTCCTGAAACATTTCGGGCTCGATGAAGCATCTCGGCGAGACAGCGAGCCAGGTCCAGCATTAGTAGGCGTGTCTGCAACTTTCTCAAGGCATGATGGTTTGAGACTAGGTGCGGCTATTGATCATATTGTGTACCACAAGTGCGTAGTAATCCTGCTGTTATTCGGTTCAAGTTCATTTGCTTATGCGAAGTAGGGACTATTTAGATATGATCCAGGATGAATGGCTTTCGAAGGCTTCATTCACCACAGTTCAGTCTGGAGCAGATCTGAACAAGGTCAGAGTCCTCGGCAAACAAGGAGATTTTCAGACTGGTGACCTCTCCCGGGCAGTCAACAACGATGAGATCAACCAGGTCACTGTACAAGCCTGGCTCACCAAAGCTCAAGGTAGAAAGTCGACTCTTGTCTTCTGCGTTGATCTTGCTCATGTGACGAGCCTGACTGCAATGTTTCGAGCTTTTGGCATTGATGCACGGTTCATCACGAGTGACACTCCCAAACGAAGTAGAAGCGAGCGGCTTGATGCATTTAAGAATGGAGAGTTTCCTGTCCTTCTGAATTGTGGCATCTTCACCGAGGGTACTGACATTCCCAACATTGATTGTGTTTTGATGGCTCGTCCCACCAGATCCCGTAATCTCCTCGTTCAGATGATTGGACGAGGTCTGAGGCTACATCCCGGAAAGGAAGATTGCCATGTCATTGACATGGTTGCATCATTAGAAACTGGGATCGTTACCACCCCCACGCTATTTGGCCTTGATCCTTCCGAAATTGTCGACAATGCAGGTGCGGCTGAAATGGAATGTACCCGAGAGAGGAGAGCTCGTGAGCAACAGAGGGAGGAGGAAGCGCTCGCTGCCCCAGGCTTGCGAGAAATCAAGCCCATCAGTGGCAGTGTGACGTTCACAGACTATGACTCGGTCAATGACTTGATTGAGGATACATCCGGAGAGCGTTACATCCGGGCGATCAGCCAATATACCTGGGTGCAAGTAGACGATGATCGCTTCGTGCTTTCGAACAACAGCGGCGATTATCTCCGACTGGCCAAATCCGAGGGCGAGTACATCATCACAAGCATGGTGAAGCTGCCAGCCGGCATGGGTTCGAAAAGCCTCTACGCAAGACCTCGCCGGGTTGCGACCGCGGAGACCTTTGAAGACGCTGTTCATGCAGCAGACACATGGGCCGCGAAGCATTACCCATATCACTACATCAACAAAAGAGCTGGCTGGCGAAATCTTCCCGCCACTGATGCCCAACTTGCTCGACTGAATAAGAATCGCCCCACTCATCAGGAACTGACCAAGGAGCGGACAAACAAGGGCAAAGCAGCAGACATGATTACCAAGATGATACACGGTGCCCGTGGACGCTTCGAAAAGATAAAACAAGTGCAACGCAAGAAAGCAGCTGAGCAAGAACGTCAACAAGATTTCAAGAAGAGATTGGCTCGCGAGCAGGTGGTTGTAGGACCTGTGCTTTGATATGAAAAGCAAATCCGTGGTCACTACAGAAATGCAAGAAAAACCTCTATCGATATATATGTAATATGTTTCGATGTCTCTTTACTTCGGGAACAGAGTTAACCCTACGCATGGGTCCAATTGCTGTCTAATTCATCACCAGGACATGAACTCGTTAAAAATGAACCAGATCTTCCTTACATGACAACCCAGTTGGATACAACGAACCTTCCATACTCCTTCCAGATCGAAAGCGGTCATATAGAGCTACTGCAAACTAGTTCCCACATAACATCTACCCAACAGGCAAAGGCGGCAACCCCAACCCCTCAACAGCATCAGCAACCTCATTAAACCCATCACTAACCCCAGGCACCAACTCTCCAATAACCCCATCAACCCCATCAACACTAACATCCTGTCGCTTCTCTAACCCCCCAAGCCGACTCTGCGCCATATCGGCATCAGCAGTCGAGACGTCCTCGGACGCCAGATTCGAGAAAAGAGTCAAGGCTTCCGCGATGTTGGTTTCGATATTCGCGACTAGCACGGCCAGCGTGCCCGGGGAGGTCCTGCCCGCGGCGTCGTCGGTTTGGAGTTGCGAGTACGCGGCTGACAGTGTGGCGGATAGTTTGCTGGCTGCGCTTTCGAGGGAGCTGATCGAGACGTCTGTGTCTGTGTTTGTGGTGCGTTTCGTTGTGGTTGGGAGGGCCAGCGCTGAGGCGGCTAGGAGGGTTAGGGCCGCGAGACGCATGTTTGTTTGAGGTGGTGCTTTTAGTGCTTGCAGTGAAGAGATTGGGTTTGGTAGAGATGATGGACTTGGTAGAGGTGATAGACTTGATGGGGCCTTTACTAACTGCTCGTGGTGCTTGCTGTTTTATATCATGGGCGACCGCGGCTTCTAGTAGACTTTCCTTCTGAGCGTGCTTCTTGGTCCCCTTGCGTTGATCTTGACTAGACGTGAAGTGGTGGCCGTTGATCGTCACTTTCTTACTCGAGTCTATTGAAGTTGGGTTGTATGATCGTCGGTGTCATGGGCCGGCTCATCACTTTTCTTAATAAGGTATCATTCGGACATACTCGAAGCCAGCATGTAGCGCAGGAAAGTCCTGGAATGATATCTTGCATGCCTCTCGTATGTTTCGTTAGCAGGACGCCATTACACCGCGAGAACTCAGCCATCTCTGAATAGAATAACCCCATGCTCCTCGCAACATCTACAGCACCCCATCCCCGTTGAAGAACTCCAAGCCCCAAACTCCAAGCCCCAAACTCTATCTCCGCACAAATCAAAGAGTCAGAAGAACCCCCTCGAACCCGCAGATCGACCCTCGATCGCAACCATTCTCAGTCCCAGAGCCTCGGTGTGTTCCTGAAAGTCACTGATCGCAGGGACTGCAGACACCTCCACTTCTCCACTTCTCCGCATCGCACCGCTAAATAAGCTATAGAAGCACAGAAGCGTAAGGTAATGTCATGCTTGAATCTTGACGATCACCTACACAGCCGAGGTTCGAGCGACAACGCTTTCATGTGTACTCTACTCTACGCAGAATTTCTGATTCCACGCTCTTGACTCTTGTTGTGAACAGGAAGGTAAGGACTGGGCTTGCGCACGATTAGGTTCGCGTCAGGATCGAGGATGTGATGGGCTGAGTTGGACGTTCATTGCCCCTTGCACTCCCTCCCTCTTCCATGAAAGTGGCGATTAAGCTAGGACTACGACAGACATCGAAGCGCCTGATAGAGCAAATAGGTCAGTCTAGGTAATCAAAGCGTCTGTGGTGTCAATTATGCAGCTAGATGTCGTAGCAGGATTTGCAACTCATATGAAGGCTGGGTAGAGTATACTTTAGGCAATTGTTTTCGGATCTGTAAACTTGTTATACATACTCTATACTAATGCGAACTGCAAACATTACCAGTCTCGCGGGGAACTCTCACCTCTGTAACACCCAATCCAACCCATAATTAATCATACATCTTGATGTAGGATATCTGCAACAAAAGGATATAGAGGAGGGTTGATGAAATTGGGATAGTTCGAATTGCAAAGAGCATGACGGGTGGGAAAAAAGCTGGACTGATAACTATAATTACTTCCACATACCATTGACGTATATCACCATCTCACAAGAGCAAAGAACACATTCAAGCAAATAGAACATCCAACATTCGTTGTATTTTTTTTTTTAGCGCAGGGAATCTAAGCTCTAATACGAGTGATTGCTCCTCGACTGCCACTGGTCAAATAAATGGAAACTTCATAAACACATTGACCCATTTTGTCCCGACGCCTTGCCCAGAAGAAACAGGAGTGCCCAAACCACAGCACCCGAAACAACAACCCTTCTATCATCGCTTGTGCACGACTAATGCTCGGCTAAGAGGAAACCACAAAAGAAGCACTCAGTAGGGTATCGTTTGGGGGCGAGTGATCTAGTCATCCTCATCGGAGAAGACCTCCTCACCACGCTTGCGGCGGGCCATGCGGTCCTTCTTCTTCTTGCGGAGCTCGGCGGAGGTGAGCTTCTTCTGCTTCTTGGCACCCTCAATCTTGTTGCCCATGGCATCGAACTTCTCCTCCTCCTCACCCTTCTCGGTGAGACGGGGACCGGCACCCTGACCTTGCACCCAGTTGTGACCTGGAAATTTGTTAGCAGATGATCATAACTTGAAAAATGTGAATTTAGCTTACCGGATGGGGTCATGCGACCGTCTTGCACGGCCCAAACTTCCTCAGTAAGGTGCTTGGTGAACTCGGCGTTGTGAGTAATGATGATGACACCACCCTCGAAGGACTTGATGGCCTTGGAAAGAGCACCAAGGGAATCACGGTCGAGGTAGTTGGTGGGCTCGTCGAGGACGATCAAGTGAGGACGCTGCCACGAGCAAGCGGCAAGGACGACCTTGACACGCTGACCACCAGAGAGACCACGCATGCGGGAGTGGGAGACAAGCTCGGCGTCAAGACCGAACTGCTCGCAGTGCTGCTCAATCTCCTTACGGACAAGAGGACGGAACTGACCGGAGGCGAGGGCCTCCTTCTGGTCAACCTCAGCAACGAGCTTCTGGTGAGAGTTGATGATCTCGCTACGGGGAATCCATGCGTTGTCGGCAGTCATCATGGGAGTCCACCTCTCGTTCTTCATGCCAATGTTCTCACCGAGAGCGAAAGAGCACTCGTACTCGTAGGAGTTCTTGAACTTTCTACGGGAGTGAATGCCGATAACGCGACGCTCGGTACCTTCGATCTTGTAGATCTTGTCCATGGCCTTCTCGTCCTCCTCGGTGACGATCTTGTTGGCGCGGTCCATGGTCTCACGGTCCTCACCAGTCTGGAAACGCCATTGGATGTACTCAGAAGGAGTAGAGTCCAAGTGGTGGTCAATGTGTGCGAAGGCGTGTTGCTTGATGTAAGCAATACGGATGTTCTCGTGCTGGTACACATCACCGGCGGTGGGGATGAGTTCACCAGTAAGGACGTTGACGAGGGTGGACTTTCCGGCACCGTTGGGACCGATGACGGCAATACGGGAACCGAGAGAGCACTGGAAGGTGACGTCGGCGATCTGGGGCTTGGAGGTACCAGGGTACTGGAAGCTCATGTTGGAGACACGAACAATGGCCTTGGCCTTGGTCTTGACACCCTCAAGGAAACCAGGCTCGGGGAACCTGAACTCCATCTCGGAGGCACCGAGTTCGTAGTATGACTTGGCCGAAGGCACACGCTTGACGAACTCGGAAAGCTTACCGCGGTAACGTCTAAGCTTGAAGCGCTCGTAGTGGATAACGTGCTGGACGACGTTGTCCAAGAATTTGGAGTCGTGGGAGATTATGATGGATGTGCAAGGGGAGGTGACGAGGTAGTTCTCGAGCCATGCGACGTTCTTGACGTCCAAGTGGTTGGTGGGCTCGTCAAGAAGGAGAATATCGGGCTTCTCGAAGACGGCACGGGCAAGTGCGAGCTTCATCTTCCAACCACCGGAAAGGGAGGTGATGAGACCGTTGAGCTGCTCAGGAGCGAAACCGAACTCAACAAGCGTCTTCTCGACCTCGTCCTTGGGAGTCTCAATGTTGACCTGCTTGAGCTTCATCATGGTCCAGCCAATAACGGTGAGCTCAGTGTCAGCAGAGTCGAGATCGTGCTCGACGTACACAGTCTTGACCTCAGACTGCTTGGGGAAACCCTCGACCTGCTCGTTGTTGATGGCGCGCATAAGAGTGGTCTTTCCGGAACCGTTGGGTCCGAGGAGACCGTAACGCTGACCACGCTTAAGACGGAGGTGAGTCTGGTTGAGAAGAATCTTGGCACCGTAGGCCAAGTTGAAGGTGCAGTTGCAAAGGTCCTCACCCTCCTCCTCATCAGGCTCGGTCTCGACAGCGGCGGCAGCGCCAGGAGAGGCCTTCCAGCGGAGCTCCTCAGCGATCTTGTTGGCCTCGTCACCGGCGAAGACGGTAAGGAAGGGAATGGTGTTGAGTGCCCAGGAAGAGGCATC
Organism: Delphinella strobiligena; assembly: GCA_009982845.1. Taxonomy (NCBI): domain Eukaryota; kingdom Fungi; phylum Ascomycota; class Dothideomycetes; order Dothideales; family Dothioraceae; genus Delphinella; species Delphinella strobiligena. The sequence continues at coordinate 728,010 of JAADKB010000011.1, forward strand.
AGTGTCCTTCTCGTCAACGAGCTGACCACCAATGGCACCGATGTAGTTGACGATAACGTCGAAGTTGTCAGCCTTGGCGCCAGCAATAGACTTGAGAACAGCGGCAACGGTGGCAATGTCACCGTCCTTGGAGATCTCAGGGGCCTTGCCGTCAACGACGTGACCGACACGCTTGAGGGTGTCAAGAGCCTGCTGGGTCTTGCCACGGGCCTCAGGGTCAGCAAGGTTGTCGTAGTTGCGGTTAAGAGCGGGCATCAGCTTGGGCAAGAAAGCGGCGACAATCTGGGGGTCCTCGACAAGCTTGCACATGTTGTCGATAATGACAGCAGACTTTCTCTTGATGGCGGTCTCACGCTCAACGAGACCACGCTCGAGGAGAGGAACCATGATGGCGAGGGTTGGCTCGTGAACGTCAGTGACGAAAGTGGTGGCACCGAGCAAGTGAATCGTCTCGGGGACGTTCTCTGGCTTGGCGATACACTTGATGAGCTCGGGAATGAAACGCTCGATATCCTTGTTGACGATAAGACCGCAGATCTTCTCCATGGTCTGGTAGGCCTTCTTCTTGACTTCGGCCTTGGTGTCCCACATGGCCTCAGAGACGATAGGGATGAGCTCAGGAACGCGGAAAGCGGTCTGGGCAGGGGCGATCTCGGCGAGGAGCTCGATGCACTCAAGGTCGCACATCTTCTCGGGCCACTTCTGGGCGTTTCTGATCGACTCGATGAAGTGAGGGATGAGGGCCTTGACGGCGTTGGCATTGACACCGCGAACGATGGCGACGGCGGCGGCGTTGGCAGCGTTCTTCACTGGGACCATCTTGTCACCAACGGCGTTGAGCACCTTGGGGAGTAGAGCGACAAGGTAAGGCTCGACTGCGGGCGAGACGGAGCTGTGAGAGGCGATGGCCTTGATGGCATCGCAGGCACGCTCGCGAGCGACAGCATCCTTCTTGCTGGTGAGCTGCTTGGTCAGAGTCTCGACAGCCCTGAAAATTCATGTTAGTGGACTGCTGATGGTGCTGCGGAGCCCTCATCGCCTCATCGCCTCGAGACTCGACTCACTTGGTAGGGGCGTCCTTCTCCTCAATGTCTCCATTGATGAAGGTAGCGATCTCCTGAGAGAACTGGTTGATCTGATCTTGCTCCTTGGAGATAGTGAGCTTGGAGAGGAGCTCATCGAGCACCTTGATCGACTGCTTGTTCTCTGCCATGATGTCGATTGCTGAGCACAAGTGAAGAGAAGTCGGTGCAAGCAGGGTAATAAGTACTCTACAGCCTGGCTCGGTAAGATTTTTTCGGCGGGGACAACTGTGGCAACTTGAAGTGGTCCGAGCTTAATGGTCAGCCAAGGGATAATCTTTTAGTCTCAGACCGCGTCCCAAAACAAAAGACTCCAATAATGCTTGTGATGATTACAAGTGCTGAGGAGAATTAGCAGCCTTGTTGATCAAGTGAGCGAGGGATTAAGAAAAATCAAGTCTTGAAGGATCTGATGCGCTTTATTTCGCTTCTTGCCTGACCGAAGAAATATCGCACAGGTGCGCCAAGACTATTCGTAGCTTTCTCAACGGAAGACGGGCGCTTTCACTCGTCCTTCGGGCAACGGTTCTGAACAGCGCATGCAACTTTCGCAGTGAATTGATTCGCTTTCACGCTTACTCCAAAGTCCCGTGGAGTACAAGCAGGTTCAAAGCCTTGGAAGAGCATTCACATCCACGCTCGTTACGTCTCTATCTCTTCCTCACTGCCAACTCAACAAAGTCCATCGCTGCCGAGGGTCCCTCTTTGCTGCCTGAAGAAGGCTCATGTCGCACACGGCGTCTCTGGACCGCCGTACCATCCCACGCCCTATTTTGATAGGCTGATCAATCACGTCGTTCAACGCAGGGGTTCACTCAAATATTCTCTAGATTTGTTTCTGGAACAACTCCGTCTCCGGATGCTTTCGCGGCGAAATGGTCGATACCTGCCGGGCTACCTTACCACGTTGAACTCCAACCGCCTCTACGGTGTCCAGATCCTATTCCACCCTTGTTTCCGAATCGTTTCCGAGCTTACCTTATGGCGCGTAAGCGACTTCAGCTGACAGCCTGACGCTGCCGAATCTCGAAAGAGACATATGAGTACCTTACCATAGCCCGTGATCAGCCTGTGCCTCTGCATCTCACGCCTGTACCTGCATATTCTACTATCCCCAGTGACGATCGTCCTTTATAACGCAGCTGCACAAAGTCTCATACCAAGCCACTACATACACTTAAGAGTAAATATCAAATTTCACCATTCTGCCGCCTTGAAATTCTCCATCTATATCCCCGCATCCAGATATATATAATCGCTGCGATGAGGTGTAAATAGTAGCGTAATCGCGGAGCACCACAACCTCATGCACATGCCCGACCTACCTTAGACTTCTTCGCACGTTGCTGCGTGCGTCGTCACAAGGACGTTTTTGCCACGCAAAGCGAGCAAAGCGAGCTACCTTACTGTACACTGGAACATTCTTCTCCTTTGAATCGCCACCATTAATTTGACAAAGCAGCGTCCCCACGTTGATATTCTTGGCGTTGTGGAGATATCGTGCCAGTGTGGTGCTTCTTCGTCGACTTTTCTCCAGCTTCTAAGCATAAGCTAAACTGCGATGGCTCATGCACGATACTCTACAAGCCTACCATGTATGTGCCAGATCCTCTTGTCGGCTATGGAATGCGACACTCGTTACCTTGTTTCAGGAAAGACTGCGCAATCAGAAGACACAGATGAGTGAGTGGTAGAGGTGACCTTGTTCCAGGAAAGACTGCATGATCAGAGAACAAAGATGGTTGGGTATCAGAGGTGAGCTGTCTCATGCAGCGGTATGCCTCACTGACTCAAGAAATAGTCGCAGTCATTTGTGGCTGGCATGGAGCGGATTGATGCTCAGTAAAGGGGATGCTAGCTCATGCATCAGGGGCAGAGCCGCCGTCTTGGATATGATATTGTTGCTGGAAGAGACCAGGAATGAAGAGAGAGATGGAAAGATGCATGTGCAAAATGCTTGGACAGTTTCATTATGCCCAATAAGGCGTCATAGCAAGATCAAGATACAAGTTACCCACTTCGAGTTTTTGGAAACGCTTCGGATGTTTGGAGACACAGGCTTTACGCCTTCGATGGTTGGTACAGCACCATTTGTGCTGCACGAATGGCAAAGCAAATGTATAGATCCCCTATCTTGCCTTGTTCCGATCCCTAAAGGAGCGCCATGTGCAAGGAGATGTGGCGCAAACAACTGCTCAGATCTTGGTTGCGGTGTTGTAGTCGAAAAACTGTCCGCACTGAGTACCTAAAAGATGTTGGTAAGTCGCGCACCATCAAAATGCACGCAATGTACTCACAGAGAACGTTGTTGCATCCCGAGGTTCGCTCGACGGCGGTGCCGCAGTGAGGACATCTCTTGGTATTCTCCTTCCGCATAGCCTTGCGGACATCGTTGTCACCTCCGCGCTTGCCCCTATGCTTTCTAAGATCCGGATCCTGATACTCCTTGCACGTCAAACCCTCATGCCAGACGACGCGGCAGTTGAAGCAGTTCTGGCCTTCGCAGAGGTTACAGCAGACCTTTTCGCCTCCTGGTTTGTCGATCTCCTTGTCGTCGTAGAACTGGCCGCTCACACACTTGTCGGCGGCACACCATCGGAAGTTGGCGCTAGATTCAAGGAAACGGTGGGTCATGCGCTCGACATGACTCTCCATTCTGTCTTTGCCCAGAAAGTGCTCAAGGTTTGTCAGAGTCCAAATGCTTGTGCACAAGGGACACTCCATGACCGTGCTCGCGCCAAAGGCCCTGAAGAAGTAATGATCCAAGTAGATCTCCATACAGGGACGACATGTTCCTTGAAAGCACATGCGGCAGGAGGAGGGTAGCTCGTTGACATTGACCATTTCGTTGGCCTTTTTGCTCTGATAGCAGACCATGCAAGGGTGGACGGTTGTGGCCCTCCGAGCGGTTTCGAGCTGATCGACTTCTGCTGTGTCAGAATCTGACTCTCGCTCAGAGTCGCTGTCTTCATCCTCTTCTCCGGATTCCTCTTCGGCTTCTGGCTCGGACTCGTGTTCGTACTTGACGGCCTTTGACTTGGCCTTTCGGGCCAGCGATGGGCGAGTGCGGGCGCGCTTGGCGACTGCAGTCTTATTAGGCCTTGCTGCTCTCTTTTTGACGCCCATGACGCTTGTGGTGGAAGACTTGTTAAAGAGGAGTGAGAAGGGATGATTATGTGAAGGGAGACTTGTTAAGACAGAGTGAACCAAGATGATGCACAAGTATGGTGCTGAAGCGAAGGTGATGAATTGCGTCAGACAATGAAAGGACGATGTGTCGATGACTTTGACATGTGATGCGCCACAGCAAGAATTCCATTAGAGGTGAATGTCGGGCGAAATGTGAATACAGACCGCGTCACGGCTTGTGCTGGCGCTCATAGGGATTTGAAAGGGAAGTAGCAACCCACCAGCAGGCAGCGCAACAATTACCTACCTCAAGACTCCACGAAAGCGCAGAACGACACCAACCTTCCCGATAGATCGACTCAACGCACACCAAGTTCGGCTCTTGTTGTGACCATCACTTTAAACAGTAAAAAACATCTGTCTATATCTTACATGTTACAACATTCTCGATCTATCTCGAAAAATGCAAAGGCTCCACAAGATTTCCCCATTAATGCACACGTTCTCTAACCCGCATGCTCGACGATGTCGCTTACCAGTTGACCATCCCTGATATATGTCCTGAGCTGTTCGGGAAGCGGAACCTCCTTGTAGTCATCATCCTCTGACTTTGGCGGCAGGTTGATGTTAACACTCGTGCACTTGCTGGTGAAGATTTCAGTGTGCAAGCTGTCCTTGCTGAGGTATATCGCGGCGCCATCGACTTGGTCCAACAAGACAGTGGGAAGGCTTCCGATGACTTGAAGAGCAAAGTTGGGCGACTTGATGACATCGACAGATGAAACGAGAGAGTCAATAATGAGGTTAGTGCGAGAGCAGTTATCCAAGCTGACGGCGTTGGCCTTGCCAATGAAGCGAATGGTTGCATTCTTGCAGCCAGTGATGAGGATGGACTGAGAAAGGGCCACCTCAACCTCTATTGGTGCTGAAGGGTTATCGAAGTTTTCCTGTCAGAAGTCAGCGTCCTGTGACTTAAATACTCTGGCAAAGGACAACATACAATAATCCACTTGTTTCCATCCAGCACTTTCTTGCCCTCTTTCTTTGGCGCTGGGCCCGGAATACCCTTGCCACGAATACTCTCTGGCTTAGGCTTGGTCTGCGGGGCGGGACTTCTGCTCCTGTTGATGCTATCGTTGCTGCTTGGCCTTTCGGTCGCAGCAGAGCCCGCACGCAGAGATGGGTTCTTGTGCGTCATTTCGCTCTTGTCCACCTTTCTCAATCCAGCAGTGACAGCCTCGCCTCTGTTTAATTGATCAAACACAGCGCCCATATCACCTCCAGCAGCAGCAGCACCACCACCACTCTTGGCAGTTGGCGCAGGAGGTGGAGGAGGAGGGTTGTCAAAGGTTGGAAGTGGTGGTGGTGGGGGTGGAGGTGGACCTCCTGCTCCTCCTGATGGTGCAGATGGGCTTGAGGGTGTTGGTGCGCTTTTGACATCCTTCAAGGCCTGGCTTAGGTCGACGCCAGAGTTGTTCCATGTCACACCTAAGGGGAAGTGTTTCTTAATGTAGGCTTGGAGGTTTTTCCAGAGAGCGTAATACGATTGGACGTATGTAACTTGCTGTTGGTCCCTGCATAGAGTGTGAGTTGTGAGCTGTGAGTTGTATTGCGTTTTGTCCTGCATGATCTCAACTTACTTCTCCTTGAATTCCTTCAATACCTTGTTGCCAAAGAGCTGTACACCACCGATGATTTCGCCCACCCAGTCTGCAGGCTTGCTGTCGATGGCAACCCAGTTCAATGCACCCATACCTTCAGCAGTCATGGAAAGCTGGTCTCTGAAAGGCGAAGCACGGTTTGCCTCCTTGAATTCGGTGACATTGTTCATCTCTTGCTGGAGTTCCTGGACGAGTTCGGCAAAGGCCGGACCGGTCATATCAGGCTTCTTAGACTTTGAGGCGAGCAGAACATAGGTGCGCTGTGCGTTGAATGCACGAGCGACGGCAAGGGCCTGGTCTGCGATGTTCTTGTCCAAGTCTTGTGCTATGTCGACAAACTTCTTCAGATCGGTGTTTGCGAGCTCATCCAGGGCTTCAACAGTGGGAGGGAGCGATACTGCGGATGCAGCTGGAGTCGGGACAGCTCCTACACCAGGAGGAACAGGAGCTCCTTGAGCGAGACTCGGCAGCTCGGGTGCGCTTGCAGACCCTTGAGCATTGCGTGTGGATGCGAGTTCGGCATTTTCAAATGACTGGGAGCTGGACGCTATATCCTCCAATCTAGAAGTGGCAGCCTCGAGTCTGCGGAGAAGGTTACTTAGTGGATTGCACGGGATGGTAACAGCAGTTGGCGGTTGATCGTCCATTGTGGTTGTAGTAGGAAAGGTAGAAGACAAAAAGGAAGCTAATGAGAGATGGGGCGAACACACCGCTTGATGAGAGTCGTGAGGTTATGCATACCGCCGGTACTACTTGCTGCCATGTTGGGCTACTCCTGCCTAGTTAGACGGGCAAGCACGCGCAAGGGGAGGTCGTCTGCTGATCAATTCTGGAAGCCTCGGCAATTGGGTAACTATTAGATAAATCAATTGCTGACCGCTCTAGTGAGATAGACTGCTGAAACACGACGGCAATTGGACAGGAACGAACGAAGATGTTTACGAAGGTGGTACTGTAAGATGACGACTCGGCCCTGGCCAATGGCTCCTTGTCGGCCTAGACAGCCGAATCCAATAGATAGCCCTCACTTCCCGTTGCATGACTCGCCATAGACTTCCATTCATACCATACATTCAACCATTGTTCCTGCTGGAGTTCTAGCAATCGGCATCAAGTCTACAATGAATATGGAGGTCCATACCCAACAAGATGTTGATTTTTGTACACTTGGCATGTTCATCATAGGTAGGTGCAACCAATATAATTTCTGAATCGAGAAGTGAAAAGTAATATCACCTTTCAAACAAGAGACACCATTTCTGTTCTACATCGAATCTATTGCAAACGCCTCTGCACCTTCCCTGTCCACATCTGGGATCACCTTTCTCCACGATTCCATTCATATATCGGGGCCCATTTTTACAAAATCATTCCTCCCAAATAAGTCATGCCCAAGCACTCAGGACCTTTCAATCCCATTGTCTATGAGATGATATTTATCCAACCTCATCCTACTCAAAAATGTCAAGACCAATCCGCTCGACTAATCCATTCATCAGATGACATCTACCCAGCTCCTTCAGAAGCCAACCAAACACCACGTCTAAACGTCGTAGGTGGTGGTGGAACGTACAGCGCAGTCGGAGCCAGAGTTCTTTCGCCTCCACCCCTCTCAAAGAAAGTAGGATGGATCGTAGACGCTGGCACCGATTTTCCACCCGAAGTGGGAGACCTGATTGACGGCTGGCAAAGCGGGGTCGTGCTACGGCAACGAGATGGTCTCACAACCAAAGGTTGGAATGGGTACGGAGCCAATGAGCATAGAGGTGAGATATACTGCACTATAACTTGATACCCTGAGGATGGACAGTACAAGAGAGCTGAGCTGACAATGGAACAGCCTTCAAATACCTGACCCCAAAACTCCGCCTAACACACACCGACCTCTCAGGTCCACTTCTCAACTCCAAGTCTTATCATCTAATTTGCTCACCCCTTCGCTGTATAGATCTAGTCACGGGCATAAAAGCGCGGCGTGCAGCCCATTGCCCCTCATCACCTCCACCCCTTTTCATCTGGGAGCCGGTGCCCGATTTATGCGTTCCAGATGAGCTAGAAAACACACTTCAAGCACTGAAGCACGTCGACGTAATCAGCCCCAACCATGCCGAGTTGGCTGATTTCTTTTCAGTCAATGCTAACACGGCGTCCGGGGATGCGGACAAGGGTGTGGTCGAAGACTGCGCTTCGCGTTTACTCAAGCATACTCCATCTTCGGATGCGGGTAAGAAAGTGGCTGTAGTTGTTCGTTCGGGAAAGGATGGATGTTACATTGCCACCTCGCAGGGTCAGTCGGAATGGCTTCCTGCGTACCATAGCAGTGCTGAGAAAGTTGTTGATCCTACTGGTGGCGGTAATGGGTTCCTTGGAGGCTTTGCTGTAGGCCTTGTACGGACGGGCGATGTGGTTGAGGCTGCTATGTGGGGAAATGTCGGGGCTAGTTTTTGCATTGAGCAAGTCGGGGTGCCGGTGCTTGGAAAAGACGGGGATGGAAGGGAGACTTGGAACGGGGTTGTTGTCGAGGGGCGGTTGAAGGAGTTTATTGGAAGGAATGAGAGATTTAGATGAGACTTTACGTGAGAGGAGTTGCAATTGCAGGATAGAATAGGAGCGGACGATAAAGGCGGTACTGATCGGATGAGGTGTCCTCGTTACCTACTAGAATGGATTGGTTGGATTGAATGGTGTGGATAAGAAGTCATATCTTCTCGAATGCTCGATTGGGTAGGTAATTTGTGGTGGCATGAATTCTGTAGAATCGAAAAAGGGAAACCCATAACTCCATTAATGCCTCACTTCTCTTCTTCTAGGCTTGCCCGTCTCCTTCTCCTCTGGCCATGACTCTCTATGAGCTTCCCTCACTCTTCAATTGTGCGTCGTGTTGCCTGATTTCTTTGCTCCAGCTGTAGGGCATGATTAGCTAATTTCTCGCACTATCTCTCTCACTCTCTGCACGCCTTTATTTAGGCATATCTCGGCCGGGCTGTCGGGCAACGTACTATCTGGAGGGGAAGAATCGACCAGGCTCGGGCATCTTGTCTCTGTGCTCTCGATCGGCGGAGATGGAGAAAGCCATTGCAGCAATACCGAAGACAACGGTGCCCATGACGAAGGTGTTGTATTTCCAGTTGGCTGGTTGTGCGTACCAACCACCGGCCGGAGACCAGACGTGCTTGGGGAAACTGTAGGCTCGTGGTTAGTAGAGTTTTAGATGTTTTTCCCAGAGCGCTACATACTCAATCTTGCCACCGCCACCCATTTTGACTGGATTATATGTGAAGGAGTTCGGTAATTTGAAGGGCGATTGCAATTGAAGAGCGACCAAGGTAATCGATATGCGGGCGCTGTGAGAGGTTGCGTCGGTCGGGTCACGGAAGCTGCAGCGGCGGAAGTTGCCGAGATTGATGCAGCGAAGTTGCAAGTCGTGTGTCCAGCTTCTGAAAAGTTTAAGGCCATTGGAAAGTCGAGCATTCAAGCAGCAGCACCAGTGCCCCACAATCACCACGATCAGCCTTCGTTTCAGACAAAGCTTCGTAGCAGAGGAGGAGCCGAACAAAAGAGCTAGGAGCAGTCGTGAGACAATTGATAAAGGTACACATGAGGAGCGCAAGGCTATCGAGTCGATGGGGTGCCTCATTGCTGCCGCCACGAAATCCACGGTTATTATCTCGATCTCGCCAATCATGCCCCGTGCAATTGCAACATAGCCAGGCCATTCGTCCTCTTTCACACCAAGTCACCACTCAACGGAGGCAATTTTCTCTTTCAAGAGGCACACGACAGGAACGACAGGACATTTCTCAGCCCATCGTCCAAGCCGAGTCTGTAGCAGACGAGCTAAATGAACCTCAAACCGCACCTGCGATCAAACAAATCTCTCACTCTCCTTCTCCCGCCGCCGCAGCACGCTCTGCCAAACTCGCCGCCCTTCATGCCCGTCTCTCTCTTCCCGCCCGCCTTCCAGTGCAAACTCTAGCCCGCTGTTTAGTCGATGCATCGGCAGACCCGCGCTCTGAATGCAACAACTCTTCCCTCGCCCTTGTCGGTCAGGACCTGCTAGGCTATTACACTGCAGAATGGCTCATCTGCAACTACCCGCGCCTTCCCATGGACATCATTTTGGCCGGCCAGTACGGCTATGTCGGTCCCAAAACCCTCGATGCCATGCGCCGTGAGTGGGGTGTCGAAGCCGCCGCCGCCCCCGGTCCTGAAGTCGATGCCGGTCTCCTGCAATTCGCACGCATCAGCCCCGGCAACGCCATGGGTCCAGATGGCCTGACCAGAAACAAAGACAGTGCTTCACCAGCAGTCGACGGCTACGGCGTGAAATCAAAGGCCAGACAAGGTCCCGTGTACCGCCGTGGTATTCCTAGCCGTATTGTCAACGACGACATGTTTGGCGAACACATCGAGTTTGGACTCGTGCCAACCGAGGGCTCTCAAAACGACGCCAACGCCCCTGCTCCTCTGAACGCCCAGGGCGGCAGCACGCTTGAAGACGCTTCCGCCACCTTCATCCGAGCCCTGTTTGGAGCCCTATACCTCCACGCCGGCGCCTCTGCAGCAAAATCTTTCCACACTAGCCACGTGCTATCCCGCCACCTGCCCATACACACACTCTTCGCATTCAAGTATCCCACTCGCGATCTTAGCAGGTTGTGTGCAAGGGAAGGTTTCGAGTCGCCTGTCGCACGTCTGCTTTCAGAGACCGGTCGCCACTCACGCAGCCCCGTCTTCATTGTCGGTGTCTACTCTGGCGCCGAGAAGCTCGGTGAAGGCGAGGGAGCTAGTCTGGACGAAGCAAGAGTGAGGGCCGCAGCCAATGCGCTCAGGAGTTGGTATCTGTACAGCCCACCTGCTGAGGATGTCGTGCTGCCTTCTGAGGTCGAGGGTACACAAGGAACGAAGCAATGGAAGGCGCAGATGATTGATCCTGGCGAGATTGTTACTTGAGGGGAGCAGGTAAAGCATCAGCTTTGTCAACACAATTCAACATCGGCAGATGGGGATGTATAGGATTATATTGTACGATTAAGAGTCATGGTCAACTATGCCGGGAGCGTCAGGAGCAGATTCGAGACGGGAGAGGATTGGTCCATCGAGGGAACCTCTGCTCCCGTGTTTCAGGGATGAGTGCGAATAGACGTGTATAGCATGAGCATGTGCATGGGGGATGGCTGCGAAGCTGGCTTGAGCATATGGGATCGGCGTCATTTAAATCAGGCAACCAAGTCCTCTTCAAAACGGAGGATTTCTATAAATATAACCAAAATTTCTCCATTTCACTTTCTTTTCTCCTTGCCTGTTCATCTCATCTCTTTGTTCGCGTTTCCCACTCTTCGACGTCTGGCTGGGCAACCCTGGCCATGCTCGACTATAACGTTCGGTACGGACGTATCGCGATTCTCGCGCGTGGCCATTCAAAAAGTAGTACAAATGTCTCCATTGACCCTTACTTGCGCCACACAGTGTCCTGGCTGGATGGAGCACTCAATGTGTCCCCGAGATGGTGAGCTGGTTACCCGGTGGCTCTGGCTTGTCATCTCTCGCACATGATAGATAGCGTGGACCGAAGAACAACAAGCGTACTCTCGAAAGACACTATTTTTTCTTTTTTTAATGTCACAGACTTCATTGAACCACTAGACTCCAGAGCCAACTCAAGATACTGCTCTGTGAGAGCTCCCTCCTACTAATTAGTAACAATACTCGTCGATACTTACAAGCCAGATGCAACTCCGCCCGCTTCGGTATATGCTCTGCATGCTTATTTTCCAAGCTGATAATTTCTGCCTCCAGATACTCTGATACTCTGTGTTTCCATCATGTTCATTGGAGCCCGCGCCCGGAAATGGACGGAGAAACGGTATGCCCTTTAAATCAACCTTGTTCATCGTATGTATCGAAAGTCGAATTCAGCGGGAGACGATGTCACAGAGCGCCGTTCCCCGGCGTTGGTGGTATCTCCGCATTGGAGAAAGCGTACCTGACCACCTTACCTGTTCAGGACTGCTCACTTTTGCCGGGGACTCCACATCCACGACGTCACTCTACACTTTCCCAGACGCCGCTGAGCTTCTTCTGCTTCGTGGCAGAGGTTCTGGTGGTGCAAGACCTGCCCAACCAAACGTCCACGCCGTCACAAGCTGCGGGGTCGTTTTAAACCGTACCTTAGTTACAATCATGACGCAAGGAGGTTAAAGTAGTGTTATATAATTCAACGTGCGCTCAAAGGTAATGATGTCTCCTGTTTTGCTTCGTCTTCTGTACTTTTTCAAGATGAAGTCTTTCTTAGCAGCTGCCTCTGTACTGGCGGGCTCCGCCCTAGCCCAGAATGTGTCCGTCGTGAACTCGACCACTGCGCGCATCACATCCGAGAACATCACATATGCGGACTGGCAGAATACTACTGTTCGCATTGACAATGGAACCCGGGGTCCCGAACTCGAGGAATATCACTAGTAAGGAGACAAGCTATGTTGACGAACAACTTGTATTGAATGCTTTGGTAGCTATTTTGATCAATGGCCGATTGGACTAGCCGTCTCATCCACCGGTCGCTTCTTCGTTTCCTACACAAGAGGAAGCTACGAATACACTCTAGGAGAAGTGGTCAACAAGACGGCGGAAAAGGCGTACCAAGCGAATGTGCCACCAGACATGCTCAACACGACCTGGAACGGCATTGCGTTTGGCAGCGGCAACTCCTCCGCCTTCATCAACGTCCAAGCCCTCTACATCACTCCAGCCACGCACAGCGGAAACAGACCTGAAACCCTCTGGGTCCTCGACACGGGTCGCCCGACCGTCCACAACGCAGCCGGCGACCCAAGCATGCCCTACGCCCAACCCGGCGGCCCCAAACTCGTCGCCATCAACCTCTCCAACGACACAATCTACCGAACCTACACCTTCCCCCCAACAGTGCACTACCCCGACTCCTACCTCAACGACCTGCGCTTCGACCTGCGCACAAACGTAAGCGGGACCTCCGGCCAAGGAATCGCCTACCTAGTCGACAGCTCAAACGAAGGCCGCCCAGGCTTCATAATGGTGGACCTAGGCACAGGCGACTCCTGGCGGCGCCTAGACGAAGACGCCTCAGTCCTCCGCGTCCCCAACGACATCCCCTCCTACTTCGGCAGCCCCTTCTACTACCGCAGCTTGGGCACGCCAACGCAATGGCAACTCGAAGGCCTAGACGGCATCCAAATCACCCCCGACGGCTCCCGAATCTACTACTCCCCCCTGACAAGCAACTACCTCTACTCGATCCCGACTGCCAACCTGCGCGAACGCGACTCCAACCCCCTCGCCGACATCTACGCGCACGCAAACATAAGCAACCACGGCCAGCGCGGCGCAAACGCAAACGGTTTCGAGGGCGACTCCAACGGGCTCATATACCAACTCATGCCCACGCAGAACAGCGTTTACTATTTCGATCCCTCCGATGGGGAGACCCATGCTTTCATCACTGATCGCAGGATTCTTTGGCCTGATGGCGCGACGGTGGGGGAGGATGGGTATATTTACCTTAATATCAATCAGTTGCCTTTTCAGCCCGACTGGAATAATGGGGTTGATGGGAGGGAGTTTCCTGGTGTTGTTTTGAGGGGTAAACTGCCGAATGGGGGGGCTAAGTTTAATTTGTCTTAGATGGATACTGGAGACTGGAGACTTGGATGTTGGATGTTGGATGCACTGGTGGTTGCTTTGCCTTTGTGTTGAGATGATTGGGTTAAGGAATTTGGTCGGATAGCGGCAGCTGGCTGCCTGAACTTTCCACTCTGGGAACATGATCATGATGAGAATTACTCAAGGTCGACGAAGAAGACGGTTGTGATCTTGCGTACGCGGTATGTTGTGGTACCATGTTAGCACACATTTGCATATTAGCCATCACGTCCTAGCTTGGATTATATTTTACTATCCGGTTCAGCACACAGACGCTCTTTCTCTCTCTCTGATGATTGTGTTCCGCAGTTGCTAATGTACACACGTATCATGGAGGGATAATATATCATGTGTAGCAGGCATCCTTGTTACTCACGCACAACGATAAAGACACCAAAGAAACGCATCACATGTGAAAGACGACACTGTACCAGATGAATTACTGTAAACATGGATTCATTGATACTCATTAAAACCCATCTTCAGCAGAATTTATTGATCAACCGTTTTCTCATACCGTCCGTCGTCATTCCGACACCTGTCCATTTAATCCACATCTAGGCACCATTCTGGCTTGTCCCACCGCTCTTAAAGGTGAATGGAGGATCGACAGGCTCCGCATTCCAAATGGCTAAAAGGAGAAAGTCAGTTGCTTGCCAGAACAGGACTACAAATTCAGGGATAGACTTACACTCAGCGTACTCCTCGATGCAGCGATCACTGGAGAAGAAGCCCATACGAGAGACACTGACGATGGTCTTACGCAGCCAGTTCTCTTGATCCTTAAAGGCCACATCGATGGACTCTTGAGTCTTGACGTAAGACGCAAAGTCGGCCGAAGTCAACCAATGGTCATGGTTGATGACAGTATTAGTCAGAGCCTTGAACTCATCTGCATTGCCAAACATGTTGTTGTGGATCGCGTCAAAGACCTTAATCAGAGATTCGTCAAGGAGCACACCTTCGTAGGTGTGTTGATGACGGATGTCCTCCACGTCTTCCGACAGATTGCCAAACAGGAAAACGTTTTCCTCGCCGATCTGCAGTCATGTCAGTACCCTAAGTCAGGGCTGCACTCAAGATGGATTTACCTCGCGAGTGATCTCAATATTAGCACCGTCACAGGTACCAATGACCAGACCTCCGTTCAGCACAAACTTCATGTTGGAAGTTCCCGAAGCCTCAGTTCCTGCAGTAGAGATGTGCTCGCTGATATCAGATGCTGGCGCGATGATCTCACACTTGGATACATTGTAGTCCTCGATGAAAATAACCTTCAACGCATCGCCAATGTCAGGATCAGAGTTGACGACTCTACCGACCTCGTTAACCAGGTGGATAATCTTTATGATGTTAGCACATGCACATATCCAGAGGCGCAGACAGAACATACGCATTTCGCCATCCAATATCCAGGAGCTGCCTTGCCGCCGAAGATGGAAACCCTAGGTTGCACCTTCTTTCTGGCTTCCGGGGTCATTGCCTTCAGAGAAAGGTAGCGATGAATCACGCCAAAGATGTTGAGCTGCTGCCGCTTGTACTCATGGATACGCTTGACCTGAATATCGAACAACGAGGCAGGATTGACCGACACTCCAGTAGTTTCCTTGATGTATTTCGCCAGACGGAGTTTGTTGGCATACTTGATCTCCTGGAACTCCTTGCGGAAGTGCGCATCATCGGCGAACGCTTCAAGCTTGTGTAAGAGTGTCAAGTCTTTGAGCCACTCCTGACCGCCGAGCTTGGAGGTGATCAATTCAGAGAGACGAGGGTTCGCCTCGTGCAGCCAGCGCCGAGGAGTAATGCCGTTGGTGACATTGGTAAACTTGTCTTCACCATAGATCTTGACAAAATCTTTGAAGATTGTCGTCTTGATCAAATCGGAGTGCAGCTCAGCAACACCATTGACTTTGTGCGAGCCGATGATTGCCAGGTATGCCATGCGGACCATCTTGGTGCCGCCTTCTTCGATGATAGAGACGCGACTGAGCATGTCGCGGTCCTTGGGATAAGTTCGCTCTACGAATTGCAAGAAATGAAGGTTCACCTGACAGGAATGGTTAGTCATTTAGACACTCGTGTGGCAGTGTTGTGCAGCTACATACCTCATAGATAATCTGCAGGTGGCGAGGAAGCAGATGTCCTACCAATGACACTGACCATTTCTCCAAGGCTTCTGCCATGACGGTGTGGTTGGTGTAGCCAAAGGTGTTCACGACGATGCTCCACGCAGTGTCCCAGTCAAGGGACTCCTCATCGACGAGGATTCGCTGGAGCTCTGGAATGGCAAGTGTGGGATGGGTATCATTCAACTGAATAGCAACGTTGTGTGGAAACTCCTTCCAGGCCTTCTTTGACTTCTTGAAACGACGAACGATATCATGGAGGGAAGCTGCACACCAGAAGTACTGCTGCTTCAGTCGCAGCTCTTTGCCACTGTCCATGTTGTCGTTCGGGTACAATACAGCTGAAATGGTCTCGGCCCTTTGTTGATCGTGGACCGAAGCCTCGTACTCGCCATTATTGAACTTGGTGAAGTCGAACTCTCCTGAGCTAGACTTGCTGGACCAGAGTCGGAGATTGTTGGTGGTTGGGGTATTGTATCCGGGAATGGGAACGTCATATGCTGTAGCAGTCACGATCTCGCCGTTTTCCCATACAGATACTTGCCTGCCATTGTCGTCGGTGTACTTGCGGACATTGCCGTAGAACTGAATAGGTACGACGACATCGTGTCGAGGAAACTCCCAGGGGTTGAAGTCGAGCCAATAGTCCGGAACTTCAACTTGGTAGCCGTTGACGATTTCTTGCTTGAAGATTCCGTATCTGTAGCGAAGGCCGTAGCCCCAAGCAGGGTAGTCGAGAGATGCCAGACTGTCAAGGAAGCAGGCGGCAAGGCGACCAAGACCACCGTTACCAAGAGCTGCATCACGCTCTTGGTCAATGACGTCTTCCATGCGGAAACCAAGTTCTGAAAGGCCCTCTGTGGTTCGGTCAGCCTTTGAACACAGTAAGATTCTCGTCGTCTGTCAGCCGAACCTTTGGCAACATTCTTCAGTCCAACGTTCAGCATGGCATTGTCAAGAGCTCTTCCCATAAGAAACTCCAGTGACAGATCTACAAATATTAGCACCATCGTAAAATATAGAATGCACCATACGAACAATAGACACGCTTCTGGTCAGCGAATGTTTGATTCTGTTGGGTCTTGTTCCATTCAATGACCAAGCGATCACGGAAAGCAAGCGCGGTGCCACCGTAGACGGCTCTATGTGATTATCATTAGCAGAGAGCGGAAAGGACACAGGTATTCCAACAGTCTAAGTCTGAACAAATGATATTTGAGGAGCAGGGTCAGTGAAGAAGCTGAGCTCCCCAAGCTTGACTTCAAGCACTCCCATTGCAGCCAGCTACTGATTCAATTGTCCAAACCATCTGACATTAGGATACCTGTCCATCACTGTAGACGTACCCTTCATCAAGATTGAACAAGGAACGGGCCAGTGTTGTCTCAATATGGCGTACAGCTTCCGTCTGTTGTGGTCAGCTCAAAAGACCTTGTATAACCCTGAAGCAGGCAGCTATACCTCAAACTCTTCCTTTGTAGTGAATCCTTGGGCACTCTATTGCGGCATCAGTATTGGTGCATAAAACGTGACAGGCTGGTCGTACGAATTTCTTCCATCTACGTAGTGTTAGTACAAGGTAACAACACGTCAGGTCATGACACTCTTACGCTGCCCTCTGTGAGTCGGGGATCTCAGCTTCGGCAGTCTGGATGTCCTGAGGAGAGAGACCGGTGACAGTTCGCTTGTGCTTGGGTCTGCTCATGCCTGGAGGGCCAATGGGTCCTTGGAGCTCGGCGACGGGGGCGCTCGTCGACGGCCTACGTTCACGCTGGGGCATTGATGTCGCCATCTTGTGTAGGGATAGTAGCAACAAGGTAGCTCGTAGGTTTCAGAACAGCTACTGTGGCGAGTATGGTCCTGTCCTGTCTGGGTGGTTCGAAGAGAAGAAGAATCGACAGATGGTCGGGAAGTGAGACGGTTGGGAGGTTAGGCTCCGTCGTTAAGGTACTTTCGTACGTGGCTGCTCCTTCGAGCTTCCCACTGGCGTGCTTGCTGCACATGTTACTAGTACTGCCTGCAAGGCTGCATGTGTATCCGGCATCATTGATCTTGGTTTGCGGGGAAGTAGTGGGGTGACCCTGATATCACTAATCGCTCGGCTCCTTCGGATACTTCGAAGCTCAGCCCGACGTCTCATTATTGTTTTGCAAAATCCACTCGAGGCAAATCTCCCTTTTATTAACGGCAGATAATCTTTCACCATCCGGTCTGAAGATATTGGCCCAAGTTGCTGTACTCATGTATTAAAGCGAACCTGCGTGCACTGAATGATATCACGACGTGCATGGGAGAATATTGTGAATTTGCCTCCTCACAAGGCAATTACGAAATTATGAATTACGAATTAGATAGAAATACTCATATGGACTGCTTGTACCGGGTATCATTGTGCCCTCGCTCCACGAAATGGCTCATCATTTTGCTGACTCGAAACGCTCTTGGCCCTGCACGCACATGGTCCCGACGAAGCCAGCTTCATCACGCCATCACCAGGTTTCCGCTGGTGCCGTTGTTTCCGTCAGAATTCGTATCACACTGAGACTAGATATGGGTCCCACTCCTTATCTATAAGCGTGCAATGCGGGCTCGCTTCTGGAGTCATCAGGCCATACTGAACGGTAGTGCCAGAGCCAACCAGTAGTTTAAAACACTCGTCCTCGGAACATGAAGGCGAAGTGACAGAGGCATCCTGTGATACACTGGGCGCTCCCGAGATAGTGCTGATCGCGGAGTTGATGAGTTTTGGGAAAGCGAGAGGTTGCATTTGCCACTCTAGTTGAGCAAGAAGCAATCGCTGCATCGCACCTATCTGATCAATGCTGAATGCCAGTTCTGCGACTTGTCTGGACCAGTAAACCAAGCTTCGCGGTTGATCCTCAACAAGAGACACGGCCAGACTCAATGCAGCAAGGATGACTAAAGCACGCTGGCAGGATGGATGGGCTTCTGGCCCATGAATGTCGAGCATTTTTGCCCTCATATGCTCAGAATCGAACACGGAAGCATCACCATGCCAGCAATGCAGCCTGGCAATCCGCGGATCAGCCATGATGTTGTAAGCTATAGCCACAATTTCGCGAGGTGGTTGAAAATTATCCAGAAATTGTGTAATCATGACGGGTAGAGCCTTGACAGCTGAGCAATCACCACACGGGGTGATATCGCATAGAACGTTTGCGTTGATCATATCTGAAGTTGGACTTTTAGCAAGTGGTCATGGCAGCCGGACGAGGAGACTTACAAGGAGATTCGTGATCGATGATACAAGAGTCATGCCTGCCTTTCTGAACCATTTGATCGTCCTTCCACCAAGCTTCCTTGATATCGGGGCTCGCAAAGGCATCAAGAGGAGGCAGACTATCTAGATAGGCATCGAGATCGGGAGAGGAAAGAGTATCGCAGAAGCTAAGAGCTGGAGAAGACGAGATACTCATGTCTTCTGTCGGGAAATATTGAACAGGAGATAGTTGACAAGACTGCGAATACATGATTATTTTCTGCCGGCAGTGGGCGCTCCCAGCTTTGAATAATCTGCGAAAGAAGATTGGCAGTACGGAGGGTTACAGTCTGGTCCACTGAACTCTGAATCAAGTGAAAACGGCGAGATATCGACAAGAAGCGTCACTGATGCGTTTCCCCAGACGGCAGTGTAGGAAGGTTGACCAGAAGCCGGTAAGGGAGAGACAGTGAAGTTTTCTAGAAAGCATGTGGAGTCGCAATCGGGTAAGGTGGCATCACCTGAAGATCATGATCAGCAAGTTGTGAAGCGTTGATGAAGACGGGAAGGTTTCAGTAAGCCTGCAGACTCCAATACTTAAGACATTCTTGATTCACCGACTTTGGCAACCGCGAAAGCCCACTGTGATATGTTCGGGCCAGAGCGAGTCAGCTCGGATATAGATTCCTTTTTACACCTTCCCAGTCGAAAGGCATCGGCATGAACACGGCAACATTTTTTCGAGCTCAATGAAAGCAAGCAAGAAGAGGGAATGTTGGTTCAGGCATAAGTGGATGAACAGACATGCATGAACGAGTATAATTCAGCCACTTCGTCAAGTTCCAAGAGTCGTAAAGCATTATTTCACGCCATCACATATACAAGCTCCAAGCACTGCTCCAGATTGGGCTCCTACGAGTAAAACGGCTGCGCTATGGACGAACTCAATAGAACGTGCACCCTTTTGGACCCACCATTTCTTCCAGCAGGTGCGACCCTGGTGTCTGCGCTGGGGAAAGGCGTTCTTTCCTTGATACAAAAAAGGTCCAGAACTTGCCTGTATTATCCTCACACGATTATTATTTGAGAGGGTCTTGGCTTCTACGTTACCTAGATACCTTGTTAAGGTACCTTACCTTAAGGATTGGCAGAAGGATCGGCAATCGACAGGGGTAAATTTAAGGGTAAGGTAGTCATGCAAATGTGGGGAAGATGTGACCCCGCCATCTGTCCCTGGGGCAGGAGCAACCGACGACTGTGATGACTGTCGACAAGCAGCTTGCTTTGGTCCCTTACAAACATTACACTTCCACAACCTTCGTCTTACATTCAAGACCGTCATCCGTTGCATTGCCTTTCAGCCATTCTTAATTTCATATCACCATAGCGTTTCCAGAAGAGACATTTGCTTGGTTGTAACAATTCAAGGAGGTTTTGCTGCTTGTCATTCGAGTCCGCTCACCAAGATAGCTTGTATGCGTACCCCAATGCATTGAATCTGTACCGTACAGGCGGCTTACTAAATCAGCGTCAAGTGCAGCACCTGCTCAAACTTCACCAACAGTGCCAGCTCCTGCACCGGTTGTAGCTCCATCCGATACTGCTCCATCTCCCACAGCGGGGAAGGGTTTCTTCGAGCGCCTCTTTGAACATTTCCATCTTCTGATCTTGGGGATTCGGAAGAAGCACGAACACGGAAGTTTTATCAAGTCGCTGAAGGAAAAGAAGAAGATCGAAGCCAACGACCCTGCACCTGCACCTGCACCTGCACCTGCTCCTGCTCCTCTCCCAGTATCTGCACCGGTAGCAATTCCAGCAGATCCCCCAGTAGCACCACCACCAGATACTCCAGCACCTCCGCCAGTTGCACCTCCAGCTACTCCAGCAGTCCTTCTGGTAGAAACTCCCGCAGCACCACCCGCGGCGCCTCCAGCAGCTCCTCCAGCAGCACCTCCACCACCTCCACCAGTAGCATCTCCGTCAACACCTCCAGCAGCACCTCCAGCAACACCTCCAGCAACTCCAGCAGTCCTTCTGGTAGAAACTCCCGCAGCACCCCCAGAAGCACCCCCAGCAGCACCTCCAGCAGCACCTCCAGCGGACCCACCAGCAGCTCCACCACCCGCCCCAGCTCCTACCTCATAATCAGTCAATTTTCAAGATAAACAGGTAAGCACCATGGAAACCTTTCTTGTCTGCCTCTGACAAATATCAGTCACTTCACAATGGCTCCAAGCACCGCACCAGTCCATGAACCCTACGATTACCAGCGCCCATCTGCGACCTTGACTCGGGACATTGTCAGCGAACCCAGCAAGCCTTCCGACATTACACCTGAATATCACACTCCAGCTACACACCCTGCACATTCCCATCAACAACGCGATCGCGGACTTCATCGCACCAAGTCCAACAACTACCAACAAGCACTGGCCGATCGCGCCGTTGACACCACGTCCGATTCCTCGTCTGCCGAACCTAAAGTCGTTGGTGGACTCGCCTATCGTGGTGATAACGCCAATGCCTCGACCAGTAGACCTGGTGTAGTGGGCAGGCAGCAGAGCTGGAAGGCCAGTGATCAGAAGCGTGCACAGATGGAGAAAATGCTGAGCTCCGACACAGCCAAGCCAGGCATCGGTGGCTACACCAGTACCACTCCTGGAAAGCAGTAGATGCCTGCTGGCATTTTGTGAAGGACGAGAAATAGACCTATGATGAATGACGCATGATTCCCATCCATGTTCAGCCATAGCATGGCCTATGTAACCATACCTACAATCCTACGAGTATTGCAACGACTTCACCAATGCTCAATGAGACGATTACAGTGCAGAGTGACTGACAGGTTGATTTATGGATTTACCGCAATGTGACCAAGTTCCAATTCACCACCATCAGGTACTTGGATGCAGCCATTGACAGTAAACGTACTCGCTCACATGGCATCTCGACTATGGTACAACCGAAACCCTCCCCTCCTCTTGTTATGCAAATCGCCAATCGCAACCCCAGGCCTGCACTTACGTCAGGGCCCGATCCGTTAAAAAGCCGTTTTGTTTGAGAAGACGTTTTGAAAACTGCTCTCGTTTCCCCCACCTCCACGCGCACTCCCAATCGCTAAGCACAGCATAACCGAGACCGAGCAGAAAGTGAGACAGACCATTGTCTACTTCTCAACGCAACGTGGCTTGATACTGGTTTTCCTTTGATATCATGTCTCGCGTAACTTTGCCTTGGGGTTTGTCGTTTTTTTGTCGTTGTTTTTTGTCTTGTCTAGACGCCTGGGTCCGGGTCCGGGTCGAGATTGATGAACGGGTTTTGTCGGATTGCATGCGTGTGATGGCATATACGCGGTTTTGGGATCATGGTATTATTGTGGCGTGCTTGCTGGGGGCGAGGGGAATCCAAGACGTCGAAATCAGGTTCGTGATTAACGGAATCGCATGCGCGCATGTATAGCAGTCTCGGGTCGAGTCGCGACAAGGTGAGATGCTGCCAGTGTAGCTATGCTGAGCTGAAGCTGAATGCTGTGTTTGTCAATGTTATCTTGTCTTTTGTCGATGCAGCGATACGGTGGCCTTTGAGAACGTCAGAGGTCGAGACTATGGTGCCGATCTGTACTGCCCATGGACGGATGGTTAGGTCGATGAATGTTGTGCGGATGCTGAGGGGCGGATGTGTGCGTGTTCGCGACGACATTGTCGGGCCGGCGTATCAGGTCCTGGAAAGAAGGTGATCGAGTCAGTAATCCATCCTATGCAAAATTCTTATTTGCAGCTGGATTTTCCTTTCGCTCCATTGTACATACCAATCCACATCACTCAACTGCAGCTTCCTAGCTCTCTGCTGTCCACGTCCTTGACCAGACTTGTCAATTCTGGGTTGCGAGTACGGACTCTGCATTTCCAGTGTAGCTGTAGCAACGGGGTTCTCGTCAGCATGGGTAGTTTTCGTGGAAGTGTGACTCTGGCTTTGGCTATCGCCTTTGCCGCCAGTATTGGGTAAAATGTTTCTGCTGATGTTCTTCTCCGCAAAAGTGTTGCGCACACTGCTTTGGCCAGTAGTAGGCACCTTGTTGCGGGAATGTGCAACGAGAGAAGCGTAAGACAAAGGAGAAGGGTTGGCAGGAATGGCGGCTTTGTTCACCGATAGCGTGCTCTTTTCGTGATTATCTGGAACGCGATGAAGGGTGAGGGAATTGAGCTTCTGGCTCGAAGGGGCAAGTGGCATTTTCTTCGCCGGCAGATTGTTGAATTCGACCGACTGCTGTTGGGGTTTTGGGTTGCGCTGTACATGATTGCTCTCGCTGTTTTCGGCGATGCGACGTGCTTGGCGATTTGTGTTAGGTTGTAAAAGTTTGGACCCACCATCACTGGCATCGTCGTCACGGAGGTCGTAATTCAGGACGAGATTCTTGATACGTTGCTGTTCGGCGCGCTCAGCTTGCTGCTGGGTGCGCATCGCCACTGCGAATGTGGAGTCGGAAGGAAGATCAATGGCACGGGTCTGAGAAGCGTTAGTAGGTCTCTCCATCGGCGATACTGTTGGTCGTGCTCTTGCCTGCTGTCTGTTGCCTCTCTTGCTCAACAACGCAAACTTCATAGTCCCAGGACCGGATGGTGCTGGCGCGCTGTCTTGGCTGGGCAGCTCCTCTGTGGTGGAGGATGGCACTTCACGTCCACGGCGCATAGGCAATGGCACGTCGAAAATTGGCTTTCGATCAAATTTGCGAGACTCGACGCTGTCAGCCATCATCTTTGCAAGTTCTCGATCGAACTCAGCGTCAGCTTCCGGGTCTCGCTGGTCTTCAGGACGAGTGACGACGATTTGCTCCTCTTCGTCCGACAACATGCCAGATGGCTCATCTTCACCGGGCTCTCCTGCTTCGTCGCCAGAAGACTTTTCACCATCTTCATCGTCGTGATCCCGGTCGTGATCGACATCTCTATCGTCCCGACCGTCGTCAGAGCCCTCTCCGTCATCCTGTTCTTGCTCATCGAGTTCTGTAGCTCTGTTGACAGCCGTAGACTGGTAGTTGTTCTTGCAGGCTTCAGCAAAAGCATGGCTTGCTTCCTCAAAGGCTGTAGCGATCTTCCACTGAGGCCTGAGCAAGGCAAAAGTATCTTGGATGACAAAATCGATATCCATAGGAACAGGATCCTTGCATTGGATGTAGTATTGGAAGAAAATGAGGAAAAAGTCGAGCTTCTTCTTGACTGCACCCTTGTCAAAGTATACTCCAGAGGTTTCGAGCAGCGCACAGGCTAGGCGAATACGGAAGTAGTCATCGGGAAGGTCGAGAGCATTGAGTGTGTCTGGGCGAGCAAATCCGGCGGGGTGGCCGTAATTGGTAATCTTGTACAGAGTGTCGAAAATGAGGGCCGAGTCGACCATTCGGTAGACGTAAAGCTCGCTGAGATATTTGACTTCGGCGATACGCTTCTGATTGTACTTGAAATCGTTGATTTCTAGGCCAACGGTTATCTTCTCCAGAAGATCGTCAATCACAGAGACAGTAAAGTCTTGATGATAGCGATGAAGAGCTCCAAGAATGACAGCGAGCAGATGGACGTTGCCATACTTTATCTTTCCTGGCTTGGTGAAGATCTTACGCAGGAGCTCAGGCACCTCGGGCTCCTCCCAATGCAGCTTGCGAATCTGCTTAATCACCTTCTCAAGGGAGCGCTTGGAGAGATCCAGGTAGATCAGCTTCCTAACATAGAGGTCAAGCGGGGTGCGCTCCTTCTGCTGGATAGCTGCGCGCTCTGGAGGATTGACATAGTACATGGCGTTCTCGATAAGCATACGCTCCTGCTGACCAAGATGCTGAGCGGCCTTCTTGCGTTGCAGGGTCTCCAAGAAAGAGACCATGCGCGGAGAAGTGTCGGGGTTGCGCAGCAGATAACGACCACAGTTCTCCAACAAGCTGGATATTATCTCGATATTCATGCGAGAAAAGTCATCCAAGCTGACCTTCAAGCAATGGAAAATGACATGCTCGGGCACAACGCCAAACTTGGTAAGCTCGGCAATGTAACGGATGTTCACCATGCGGACCTGACCAAGGAAGTCCTTGGATTTGCGACGTTGAAGACTGCGAAATTCCTCATCAAGATATGAGACGATGCCCTGCGAAACATCTGGTAGGTGCTTTCCGAGTGTTGCGACAAGTCTTGAGTAGACGGGTAAGAGGTCAGTCCTGCCCTTCGGAATGTCTTGGATAGCCTTCACAAGACGGTTCCGCGAAGCCTTGGAGTTGAGGAAGCAGAAATCAATAGCGAACTGGTCGACTTGATCTCTGTTGCTGAGTTCAGTGAGCTGAGCAAGAAGAGCATCGACCTGGGCGCCAATGGTCTTGTTTGCAATAGCTGTAGACGCATCGTCATTCTCTGCAGCCTTGGCTTCGATGGCTTCGTTCTGTTCCTCGGCAGTCTTCTCTTCAATCCGCTTCCCGACTTGCTCGTCAGTGTCCGTTTTCTTCTTCTTTCCATCTTCGAGAAGGATGCCTGGCACTCTATCTTTGAGGTCGATCAGATTTTCGTAGAAGCGTCTCTCTTCGTCGTCTTCCCAGATACCTGCACCATCTCCCTGGCCGCGAAGGTAGTCCCCAGTCTTGACGAGACCGATGCTACCATCAGCATTGGCGTTGGATGATTCCTTTTCGGACAGATCGGGCATATCTGCATTGAGGGCAGCGGCGAGAATTTGGGCATTGGTGATGAGCTTTTCCTGGCTCTTCAACTGCTTCTCGTAGTTATTTGCACGGTCTTCAAACACCTCTCCAGACTTGACGTAGGCTTCGGCGTTGCGGCGTCCTTGAGCAGTCAAGTGCTTCTGGTCTCGCGAAAGGTGGGCCTTCACATCGTCGAAGTAGCGCAGCAGAATATTTCTGAAGCGTTGTTGTAGCTCAGGCGCAATGAGCGGTGGGTCCTGAGCAGCATCCTTTTCCTCATCTTCTGAAGTTGCCGACTCGGTCTTGCCATTGGTGGTAGTAGTGACACCATCTTCCAGAACCGTCTTGCGCTCGGCCTTTGTGGTCTGCGAACCGAGAATGTCCCATCCGAAGCTCTTGACAAAAAGACCGACGAGCGGCAAATAGGTTTGCTCGCGATCATGGCCGAGCATATCTTTAAGCACTTCGAGTGGGAAAGGCTCCGGGTCGGCTGTGTCGGACCTGATGCCATTGGTCTTGACCTTTGGCAGAACCTCTCCGGTCTTGGATGCAGTATCCTTGGTCTTGCTGGCGTCCTCGGGTCGTGCCACGTCTTCCAAGCTCTTGAGGACACCAACAAGCCAGAGTTCGGTGGCCACTCTCAGTAATATCCTCTGTCTGCTCACTCTGTCCTTTTCTTCACGCTCTCTCACATCCTGTGGCAAGTTCTTCAGTTGTGCGCGATCCGGAGTGCTGAGTCCTCGTCCCACAAGCCAGCCAATATATCTGGTGAATTCATCAGGTCCAAATCTCTGATGGAGCGCCGAAACAATCTCGACACCGGCGGCGATCTCACCCGGCGATTTGAGCTTGCAGAGGCCCTCGAAGCATGCCGAGATGATCTCGGAAAGGTATTTGTGAAGCGATAGTGAGCGAATCTCCTGGAGGAACAGGGATTGACCGGCGGGTGCAATGGCGGTTCGGAGGCGCTTGATGAAGGCCGTGTTCTTCTTCATGGACGAGTCAAGGGAGCCATTCACGGCCAGGACATCTGCGCGCCCTGTCAACATTCCTTACTTGGTATTGATCGGCCTCACGATAACGGCCACCAACCTTTCTCCCCGACCCATGCTTGCAGATTGAGGTCGCGCAATTCGCCTGTTTGCTTTTAGCCTTGGACGGCAGTGAGATGAGACTGAGTCATTGAATTCATACGCTTCCTCTGCCTTTCCATCGTTCTAGTGTGTCCAGTGCGTCAGTTGGAGGGTGGTGCGACGCTGTGGACGGTGGTCGAAAGTGCGGTAAGTTGCTATTTCAAGGATGATCAGGCATGTGGAAGTGTCGCGGCAAGCTTGCTGTCAGAGCCGCCTGCATTTGAGACTGCAGATGAATGATGACTGATTGGTCAAGAGTTGGCCGAACCTCTTCACTTTGACTACCTCTAGTGATTAATTGTGTTGCAATCATTAACAAAGACCGCGGGGTGCGTGTCCTTGGATGGCCGCTTCGGAGGTCTTGTTGCTCATCCCGCTCCTTGGCATGTCCTCACGAATCTAAGGTATATCACGTCACATGTTCCTGTCACAATCGCCATGAAGCAATAAAGTACTGTCCGTTGGCTATGAGGGCATCTTCTATTCACTGCCACGTCCAGTAATGGTACCACCGAAAAGTAAGCGCAACCGTCTTGCGCAACGCCCACGCCATGCTGAATTTCGCACCATGCGCCAATCCCATTGACCCTGTACTACCTATCAACCACGGAATCTCATCGTGCACCCTGACCACATGTCTAGTGATTTTGCCGGTAGCCTGTGATGACTCCAGAACGCCGAGCCACCCAACCCATATCGTGAACACGTCATCAAGCAAGGTAGCCCAATTCGTCAGCCTCGAGCCGCTCAAGATACTCCTTTTCCAGGAGAATGTCGATGCACTTCTTGATGTCTGGCACCTTTGGCACAAACCGGTTCTTGATCTGCGTGATGACTTCACCCACGAGCTGAGTGTGCTTCATCTTCTTGCGTGACTTCATCACACGGACAATTGCCGACTGAGAGGAATATTAGCAAAATACGCGACGACAACAAGAAATGAGGCCGACTTACCTGAATGAGCATCTTTCTGTCCTCCTCAATCGTCTTGTGCGTCTCCTCAATCTCTTGCTTGACCTCGGCCTTGATGCTGATGTTGAGATTGACCTTGAGCTTCTTGTTCTTGAAGCCGTAATTGAGCTTGTACGTCGTACCACTCTCCTGTCCAGCACCTTCTGGTGAAGCAGTGAGCACCTTGGCTTTGAGCATGATGGCAATCGATGGATCGAGTGTCTCCTTGCTCAACGTCGTGACCTCGGCGATCTCATCATAGGTGATGGTGTCACTTTCGTTGAAAAGCAAAAGAATTGCCATTTGATATGTCGAAACCTGAAAGGTGTACGGTACCTTGTTCATCTTGGCGTAGTTTGCTCGGATCTCACCCTTGCACAGATGCCACAGCCAAGTAAGCTTGCGACCAGAGTGCTTCGTGGAGTAGTAATTTGTGAAGCGCTCATAAGTTCTCACAATCTCTTGGGGAGGAGCGAAAGGTGTGTTAGATGGTTGCAGTGGCCAGAAGCCAGTACCGAGAATGCTGTATGAGGCGTCAATCGAATTCTTAAGGTCGGCCGGGTCGGTGTTGTCCCTGCGCCAATCCTCGTAGTTGGAATTGAGATCCTTGGAGGTCTGCATATCTTGGAACATGCGTTGTAGCTTGTTAGTGTACTCGAAACCACTCGCATCCTTGAGCTTGCTGATCATACTAGTCTCGGCATCGCCCGAAGCCGAAGTGCCAGTCACAAGTCGCTTGGCCAGAGTCTTGGAGTAGAACTTGTTGAAGACGTCCTTGTCCTCAATGTACTTGAAGACGGTCATGATCTGGTTGAGCTGCTTCTCCATGTCGTCTTCCTCGGTACTCTTGGTCGACTTCTTGAGAAGCGTGTCACAGTGCTTGGACAAGAGTTCGGGGGACTTTGTCGAACCGTTCTTGCAAATGGCATTGCGATTGACGTAATTGCGGCAAGCGTTGTCCAAGCTGCGGACAAATTCAGACTCGCCATTAAAGGCTTTCTGAACGAGACCAGAGTACTTGGTGTGCACCTCGAGCAAAGCATCGACATATGTCTTGGGGTCGATGCTGCCCTTCTCGGCAGAGGCTGCCACCTTGTCGACAGCAGTGTTACCAGCCCTGAGGACATGGCTCTCGAAGCGGTTCCTAAGCGGGTCCAAACCATCGGGAATACGGGCGAGCAGCTTGTACATGCGGGCCATGTCGTCATAACGGTCATTGTCAAGGAGGATCTGGAACTCGTCCCTGAGGATACCGCAATGTTCAGCGATAAGTGCTTCCTCACAGCACTTCATGAGTGGGGACATTATCTCGTTGAGGAGGTACATGGGCACTCGCTCCTTCTCTTCCTCGAGACGTTGCTCGGCCTTCTTCATGTATTCGACAACCGAGTTCTCGGCCAGGAACTGTCGCGACTCGTTGGCATAGTATTGCTTGGTGGACTCAAGGTAAGGTTTTTCGAAGAATTGTCGGTAGACGTCGAGGTTGGTCTTGGTGCTGTCCTGCTCATCAATTCCGAGCGAGACGAAGGAGTCGACGACGCTCTTGATCTGGGACTGCTCGATCGTTTCACCGTTTCTTTGCTTCTCCACCAGGCGCAGAACGGCATCCATGACAGCATTCTGGGTGCTGCCAAACATGTCTTCCTTCCATCGGACCAGATGCAGAGTGTAGATATCGTATACGTCTTTCTTGCCCTCGTCGACCTCGCGCTTGACCCAGTGTCTGTTAAGGTATTTGAAAAGATGGTTGTTGAAGGTGCCAGCGGTGGTATAACGGTTCCATTCTTTGATGTAGTAGGTGAGAAGAGCCTCGTCCGTGTGCTTGACCATCTCGGCATGAACGCCCTTCAGATGTGTCTTCAGGTAACCTTCGAGGCGTCTGTATAGGTCTTCTCCAAGGAGGTGAGCTTGACAATGTTAGCATCTCTGGTCACCAATCGGTACCTTGATGGCTTTACCGCCGCGGTGTGTTGAGTTGAGCGTGGTGTTTGCGCCAACAGCCTTTTGTGCAGTACAGAAGTTGTGAATGGCCGTGTAGAGACCCATGTACGTCTTGAGATCAACGCCATCGCGTAGGTGGTTCATGATCTTCTCCACGCCATTCTCCAGAAAGAGCCAACTGTGAAGCCGGATGATTAGTCACTGTGTACTTTCGCTCATCATATGTGCTGACACCCTATCTCCAAACCCATGATGAGAGCTGATGCTTGAAACAAGGACAAGTCGTGTATGCGCAAGGAGTACATTCGCAAACGTTGTAGATCCAGAACATCCATAGTCAAGAACACACAGCTCGAATGATGATGGGAAAGAATACTTACGTTCCCTGGATGTCGTCCTTGGCCGGCATGGCCGGTGCGGCTGCTACCATCTTGCTCATGGTACGCACTGTAAGAAATGGGGTAGAAGAGGTGGATTCGCTATTGATGTGTCGTGGGAGATGACCCTCTCTAAGATCTGAGACTGGGGATCAAAGCACGCGAGTGCGCGTGATGTGAAGTGAGGCGAACTCAGTAGGTAGAAGAAGCTGAGTTGTATGGGTCCGGGGACCAAGTACACCCAGGTTGATCGGGCGTGTTGGTTATTGCGAGTGAAAAGAGACCGAAGTCTTATAGACGGTCAGAACACTTCTAGAAAGAGAGAGCAGGCCGTGTGAATGGTAACTCCTCTTGGAGGATGACGGCAGGCAGACGCGACGCTTAGACCATAGAGCGGTTATATCCGGGGAACCCTAAAAGTTGCCCTTCGGTGTTAAAGCTGGTGATGGTGAAGGTGAAAACAGTTTACCATCAATGGTGATAAAGTGATTTGATTTATCAGGTGGTAATTAGATCATTATGGCCGAATGTTCGCATTAGACGCTACAAGCAGGTCCACCATTCCCATATATCGGATCCTTGTCAAACCATGCCAATCCCCCGATTTTCTTGATCTTTGTTTCTTCTTCCTGTTTGCCATAGCACATATCCCAATTCATGTCCTTTGGATAAGATCCCACCATTTCGAACGGCGATTCGATCTCCTCTAATAATCTGTGAGCCACTCCTGCTGGCACAACAATTGCATCTCCCTTGGTCAAGACCTCCTCCACTCGCTTGGGGTTGTCTTCATGACCGAAGCACAGTTTGGCTTTGCCTGAAGCTATGCAGAGAACCTCGTGTGAGGTCGAGTGGAAGTGGGATGTCGAATACATTGTGTATCGCCATTGGGGATCCACTACGCCAACCTCTGATAAATGCGACTCGATTCGTGAGGCGCTGGCATGCTTGAACGCAAATTTATAGAACAAAAGAGGTTTGTTCTGAATAGATGTATTCGGTATGAGATTGTGTGCTGATATCTGGTTTTTGATGACATGTAATTCTGTGACCGGGGTCAGGAGGTTGCTCGATACCATGATTCATTTCAGAAGTCTCGATAGTGTAGGCTTCATGAAGTGAGAACAGTTCTTGGGTGTGTTGTCGATTCACTGCTGTATGAGTTCAATAAATGGATAGGTACAGCTATATACATACATACAGCATACGTCATAGCTTGATCACTCTACCTTACTTTGCGGCAGAATATAAATGAATTTGTCTGGTCGTCACGAACTGCGGCCAGTAATGGGACCCACACACGACACAACAAAGCAGATCGTCTGAGCACAACGCAAGGATGATTTCCCCGCTGTAGGGCGTCTGTGCCTAGAAGGCACTATATAGGATATATCGTAACCTTCTCCTGTGAAAAGAATGAAAAACCAGTGCAGTGAGTGTAATCAATCCTCCCTTTCATACAATACACCCCCAACCCGCCACCAAAATCAATCCATAGGAGTCCTGCCTTTTCCTCCAATTTTCGAGCGCCGAGCGCCGATCGCCCGTGACTCCAAGAAACGCTCCAGACTTAAGAAAAAATTCACGATCCTCCTTCTTCTCTGTCGTGCCTCACTCCGGCAGCCTCGATATCGCCAACCGCTGCCTCATAAGACGGAATTGGCGGGTCATTGTCTAACAATGGCCTTAATTCCGAGTGCTCACTCGCACGAGGGGTTGTCGGTTCGTCATAGTCAGAAGGACTTGTGTACTCAGGAGGTGGGGCGTCTGAATGAGCTGCCGCCTCCGGAAGGGTGATACCAAGTTCTTGAGGTATCGTGTGAGTTGA
Organism: Delphinella strobiligena; assembly: GCA_009982845.1. Classification (NCBI taxonomy): domain Eukaryota; kingdom Fungi; phylum Ascomycota; class Dothideomycetes; order Dothideales; family Dothioraceae; genus Delphinella; species Delphinella strobiligena. The sequence goes on from JAADKB010000011.1 coordinate 759,808, forward strand.
AGCAGCCAAACTCGTACCTTCCCCGGCATCTTCTTGAGAGTCCATCAGATTGAGTTGTGCGAGCGAGATGTCGGTTGGTGATCTTTGTGGTCCAGGACTAGTTGGCGGCCGTGCAAGCCTGAATTGGTTACTCGGGTTTCTACCATGGCCAAAGTAACCTTGACCTTCTCGAATGCCGTCTCGGCCTGATTCGATGAGGATGCTACCCTGCTCGCTACCATAAGGTGGTGGTGGTGCAAGGCTACCCGTCATAGGCGCTAATCCCCATTTCTTGACGTTTGCTTCGATGAAGACAAATCCCATCTGGCCAAAGTTGACCTGTATATTGCAAGGGCCATTGGCTCCTACAGTTGGGAAGAAGTTTTGTGTTTTGAGACCATGCGCAACATCCTCGAGCTTCTTACCGTTGCGGGTGAAGAAGACAGTACCGGTACGAGGCCTGTAGCCTACTCCAACGACATCACCTTGCTCGTAATGGGGAGCATAGTTTGTGCCCGAGAAAGGCTGGTTGTATCTACGTTGACCGCTAGAAGTATATGCGATAGACCACTTATGCCAGCCTATACACGGATTAGTATCGTGACCCACAACGGGGACACGGCCTGCCACATACCAGGGAGCCGGAACAATGGATATGGCTTTGTCGTCATGCCAATGCTTATGAGAGTCGTGTCTGGCTTGTCGAAGATCTTGGCTTCCCAGTAGTAGACCTCGTTTTGCTTGGGTACAGGAAGATTGCTCTGAACGCTGCATGCGGAATCGAAGAACTCGATTTCGGTGCGACCTTCTACGAAGCAGTTGGCGATTTCAAGCTCGGGCTCGAACTCCCATGCGGACACACCCTTTTCTTGAATTGCTAGGAACTGCGATAAAGAGATGTCGGTTTGGACAGAGTCGGGTGGGTTTGCGAGAACAAAAGCTACGTCTTTGCATTAACAGAGCGTGTCCAAGATGTTGTATGAAAAACAATGCGAAAGTGTTTGACCCACCTTTTGCCCGTGAATACTCGGCTCGCTGAAAGTCATCCATATCCTCCAGAGCCTGCTCTTCTTCCCGCAGAAAGGCTTGCTCATCATCGTATTCTCCAGGTCTCCCTATCCGATCCAAAAAAATCTTGCCGCGAGTCGTGTATCGAAAAAAGTAGACAATCGCCAGGATGATAGCGACTAACGCGGCAGAGCCGAAGGCTGACAGCATACCAATGAGGATTCCCTTTCCTGTGGAGCCAAGCTCGTATGCGCGGATAGATGCATCTTGTGTTGACGATTGCGTTTCTTGCTGTGTCCTGGCAGAGCCTCCAGTACTGACTATCCATTCGATGAGGTCACCGGCAACGGGGTTTGACGTCTGCCTGGCATCGAGGTAGCTGGTAGACAGCGTCTGCGGATGACTCAAAAGAGGTTGCATTTTGATGAATAGCCAATGCCGCACTCGCGCTAGGGCGGCGGGCTTCAAAGGGTGAATGTTTGGCCAATCTGTGCCTCTTGCAAGGGATAGTCGAGATGCAGGAGACGTTGGCGCGGGACACGGCGGGGAAATGGCGAACTCTCTTTGGTGGCGATATGGGAAAGTGGAGGATCCGTGTCAATGCGCAGCACTGGAACTGAATTAAACACGTCCGGCGTGCATCTCTATGATCGTATGCGGCGTGAACCTCCTGAAGCGGAAGGTGAAATCGTGCTATGACAAGCGGGGAGAACAATGCTGGATCATGTACCAGTGGTAGGCCAGGATACACAAGTAGAGGGCGGTACTTGTTCCGAGCCGGCTTGGCAAGAACAGGACAAGAGGCGCAGTCAGTCAAAGCACGCGAGCAACTCGATAAACTGCATTGAAGAAGATGCGTACAATGTTTGCTTGCGAAGCAGAAACTTGTCCATCGTCATCGGGCAATGTCAACGTCTCATGATGCCGTATTGATCGGAATAGATAGCTAGCGATCTACCAAGAATGGCGAGCAGACTGTGATTGTTATTACAGTGTTATTATTCTCCACACTCGAAGCATTATAGCTTTGAACGTATAGCTATCATTCTAGCAAGACTTTGAACCATGTGCTCTCACGCAGCTGTAACACTTTTGGTACCCCGAAGAGATCCAGTCCGCGTGTATGCTAAACTGTGACTGTGGCTCGAGATGTTGCAGGTATTGGCAGCGTTTGTATCATTTCCCTATCTGCTTAAATTGTGTTCTGTACTTCCCGAAAGTACATATCGAGGCGAGAGCTATTCTCTCGCTTTCACTAATGCTAGAAACGTCGTGTCGTGATTGTAAACCATCACGAATTGCTGCCGGCTAGCCCGGTCAGATGCTACGCTAACTACGCTGGACGCTGGACGAACCCAAGCAAAGCACACTATATATGGCGCTGTGCGATATACTTCGTAATGCTGCATCCCTCTATATCATGCCACGATTAGACATCCCTTCCCCGTGAGTGGTATCGCCGAGTATAAAATAACGCTTTGAAACAAAAACAAAAGGTGGTCAAATGAAGATTTAACAGGTTTCATTACCTTATCTTCAGATTTGGTAGTTCGACTTGAGCGCTTGCGCCTGCTCAGAAGGGAGATGACCAATGAAAGCATCGAAATCTGGAATCATGCTCTTGTACTGAACCAACACCTGTCGGAAGCCCTCGAGGAGTTCGGTGTCGGTGAGGTCTTGAGTGACCATTATTTGGGGCACCATGGCGACCTCTGAAAGGAACGGCAAAAGACACTGTTCCAACCCTGCGGGATTTTGCTTAACGACCTGGACGAAGCCCTTGAAGGCATGGCACTTCTCATCCGTCCAGCTGACTTTCCGTATGACAGACAAGAATGGTGGTGCAAATTGTCCCAGATGGGGTGCAAGTTTCGACTCGTTGCCAAGACCAAGTCGTCCAAGTGCGATAGCTGCGTTCTCGTTCAGAGATTCAGGTATCGAGGTGTTGACAAGAATTGTGCCGAGGCTTTGCAAGAGACGGTCAACGTATGGAGCCATACCATCCTGCTGGCGCATGGAGATTTCACCTGCGGACCAGCATGAGTTGTTGATAACGCGGAAGGCAGTATCTGGATCCTCCTTGGCTTGTTCAAGGTCTAGTTGCTGGATCAAGATCTCCATGATGGATGACAGGTAAGGCTGCAGCTGGGCGAAGACGTAGATGGCGCAATCACCGAGAAGGGCATACGCTGACTGTCTCACATCGTTGTTCGAGTCGCGCATGCAGTATGCAAGCAATTCAAAGAAGTTGGGCTGTGAGGTGGCCACCAATTCGCTGCTTCTTGCTTCGTCCAATGCCTGTATGATCGAGCTGAGAAGGTCCAAGCTTGTAACCAGAAAGTCCTTGTCGGGCACTTCGTAGTAAGAATTGTTTGCAGCTTCGTTACCCGCCTCCAGATTGACTTGGATGATTTTGATACATCGCTCAAAGAAAGGCTGCGCAAAAGGAGCAAATGAATTGCCCAAGGCAGTCGCAACATATGCCAGGCACTCCAGCAGAGGAAACATTTCTCTGGACTGGTCAGCCACACGCTGCCAACGAGCGATGAGAGCTGGCATGAGAAGATCAATGAGCTCTGGCCGTGCCATTTCTGGGCCGACGTGCTCGGCAAGTGTCTGCACACAATCATACAGAATGAACATGTTCTTGTCCTTGTACTTTCCAAAGCACCTCACGAACTGTTGGGCAATTACGTGGCAGTAAGGTGTCAACTCGGTCGTAGCCTGCTCTTCCAAGTGAGCGAAGGCGGAGGCGGCGGCCTCTTGTACACGCTTGTTGTTGTCAAGCATGCGCTGTAGAATTCCGTCCATCATGGGTTCAAAGAACTGTTGCTTGCCGGACCCGTCAAGGTGTGAAGCCCATGCAGAGTAGCGACCCAAGCACCAGCAGGTGATTTGTCGAACAACAGCTTGCGGGTCGCTCAACAAAGTGATGAGGAATGGCACGAGATCGGGAAGGTTCGGCTGCACGACATCCATGCAACCCACGGATATGGCACCAAGAGCAAGAACCGCAGCCTCGCGATTTGGCCAATCTGAGTGGTTGAGATTCTCCTTCAAGTACGGCAGAGTGACCTCGAAGACGCGCTCATGGAAGCGAGTGGCGAAGGTGTCAAGCGAGGCAGCTGAGCATCTTCGCAAGTTCCACAGATCTTCTGGATCCTCTCCGTAGTCGTCATCGTCTTCGACCTCGCCTTCACTAAGATCGTCGTCGTCATAAGCATAGCCATTGGCAGATGCCTTGGTGGATCCATTGGACTCCTCGGTTGGGATGGCAGATGTGCCAGCTGCTCCTGCGACCTTAGCGGTCGCAAATTGAGGCTTGATGTCCTGTTCTCTGTCCTCTTTCTCGGCGTCGTCCTCGGCCTCAGATTCGAGCCTCGCCTGGTCGTCTTCGTTGTAGATCATGCTTTCAAGCAGTACGGGAACGATCTTGTCCAACAAATTACTGAAGCCATCCTGATACTCCTCGATTTCACAGTTCTCAAAGAAGAATTCGGCAGCGTCGAGAGCCAGCTCGGAATTGGGATCGCTCTTTTGCTGCACGAGGACGTAATCGACAATTGGGCCGAGATGTGGTGCAATCATGGAGGGGAGTATTGCGGCAAGCTTGGTGAAAGAACGACATACGAACCTCCGTACGTCCTCGTTCTGGTCATTGGCAAGCTGGAATAGCTGAAGCATCATCTTTTCTGCATTGTTCTCCATGGGCTGGGACAAGGGTTCCTCGATGAATGAACAGAGTGTTCCTAGGGCCTTTGCCCTGACTTTGGGGTTCTTGTTGAGGGCGAATTCTAAGAGTTTTGGAATCAGGAAATCCAGAGGCCTCTGTCCATCGTAGAGCTTGTTCAAAGCATTCTTGTTGTCTTCGCAGATCTTTAGCAAAGCTCCCATTGCACCGTCCTGTGCCTCAGGGGAGACGTTGCCGCTCGTGTTGTCGACCAGGGCGATCAGCTCGGAGAGGACCTGGGGCCACCCCAGGATGCCTCCCTGATGGACCATCTCGGTAATGACATTGCCAGCATAGCTTCTAATCTGTGCGTTTTGATCTTGCAAGCCTAACACGACGGTGGAACGGAGGTATGTCTTGTTCTGTTCGGACAGAGTCTTGTATGTCGCCTTCACATTGTTCTTCAGCATGACGGCTGCTGCGCTCCTAGCTTGATGGTAGCCGGTAGCATCAAGGTCGGATGGAGGCGTTGAGTTGGTGCATAAATAGGCAAGATAATTGTTGATGTCGGGGAAGGATTTTGCCTGTTTTAGCGCCTGTTTTTCGTTGGTCAGTAATGGTGACGAGAGTCGCATTGGTGGGTAAGGTATGCAGTACCAATTCCGCATTCTTTTGACGAGCCTGGTCATATCCATGCAGAGAGTCTCTCAGATAATGCGCCAATTGGCTGAGAGGCTCAGGTTCAGGGCTCCACTCCATGATGCGCGTGGTCGGTTCGTAAGGTACCTTACTGTAGATTTTTCTGAAAGACAAATTGCAGCGATACAATTAGACGGGGTGATTGTTAATTGTGTATATGGCCCAAAAAGCTAAGAGGGCTTCGTCCACACAGAACGAGTATTGAAGTTGAGGTCTCCTGTCTTCTAGCGAGAACGGACCGTAAACCTAGTATGACCGTCGACCGGTAACTGAGCACGTAACGGGGATCGAAACGTGTTTGTGACGAGTACGACCTGAATGTGTGGAAGTCAGGATCTCGCAAACTTCCAAGGTGATGTTGGCCAAGGCGGGCACTCTGCGTAGGAAAATCAGTCGCAAACCTAAACCCACGTACACAAAGCGGGAGAATGACGCCCCTGCCGAAGTCTTAGACTTCTGAGTGTCTTCTTTATGAGAGAGTAATATCCAGGGTCAAATAACCAGGCCTGCCAAAGGTAGACACTAGCAAAGTTTCCAACAGTAAGAAAATTGTTGTAGTAGTACAGCAAGAGTCGTGGGAAATGAATGGGTGAGCGGGCCTGCAAAAGTTCCAACCAAGGTTCGGAGAAAGCAGTGGCCCATGCTCTTGTCATGTTATGCGGGCCCCTATCGTCAGAACTTCACTTCAAGTTTGGTTGCTGTTTTTCCATTGCGCCTACAATAAAGATTGATTTCCTAGTAGAGCAAAGATCTGATTGGTATCTTTGCAACGACAGGTTTATATGTGTGGTGAACTATTTCGAATGCAGTCAGCGAGCCAGTGAGTGTAGGGGAAAACCGTACAAACCAGCCGGCAAATGTACTCTAAGTGGGTGACATCCGGTTAGTGCGAAGGCATCATGATCTGGGGGGAACACTGATTAATGTACAAGTATATATGATTTGCTTCTGGTAGGTGGTAGCGAGGCTGCGCTTCTAAAATTTTGACCCGCTTTAACGACACGATATGGCACAAAGCAACACCGCCACCGAGGTACTGTGAGTTCGGGCTGATCTGTGATACGGTGCATTTCCCTTCCCATGGGAAACGTCCATACCCTCATCTCTCGAACCATCTCTTTGACTGACGGGAGTCTTGTAGTAGCGCAAAGCATGGTAGGATACTCGCACATTCTTGGTACCCCTGTCTAACCAAACACTACTTACGACTCTTGTGTTCTTCCTTTTACCATTCCTGTCAACCCATACAATCTAATAGCATACTTCAATCGCGAGCTAGCGGTCTGAATGATGAACGTTGGCTGTCATGCCATATGCCATGTTGAATCTTCATTGGGCCGAATGCATCGTGACTGTGCATATTCGGTGCATCTTCGCACGAGGATATCGGGTCCGCACCTTTGGATGTGTGCTACACCATTTTTTTGCTTTTACCACAAGAATCAAGGACGTCGGGCAGCTGGATAGCAGTTAAAGCAAAGTGGGCAGAGAGAGGGACAGCCGCATGGCGGATGATTGTATGCACCGAAGAGGGAATAGAAATACGATCCCTTCCCCGTTCATGTGCAGCGGCTTTGATCATCCAGTGATCTTGTTATTGCGCTCCACCGTGAAGAGCACTTCAGTGTCAGTCTCGATGGCGATCTGATCTTTAACAATATGATTACTGGTGCTGACCTGCCCCCCGATATGTGTTGGCCAGTTCTCAACATCCCACTCGAGCCCGCTGGTAGTGATATGAGCTGGGCCATAAACTGGGAGGATGCCAATGTTCGGCGTGATGAGACCTTCACTAAGGGGAGTGTTGATGACTGTCGTCCCTTTGTCTAGAATAAATGAGATACTTGACTCGGAGAAAAGCCAAAACTTTATGCCTGGATGCTCTTTGGAACGTTGCTCGCGGTACAGCTCACCCAAGAGACCAATGCCTTGGTCGACACGGCCAGCAATGGTACCCAAGACCAAAAAGTGGTGCACAGATGCATGCTCCCTTAGAACCTGCCTGATGCCTTTTCCGAAGTCTGTACTATATTGGTCGGGATCCTTGGAGATTCTTACACCTTGACAACGGTAGTATTGCTGGACATCATCCCGTAGCGAATCAAGGTCACCATGGACCACATTGGGCAGCTGTGCATATCAACGTTGATGCACGTGAGCAGACGGCACTGGTTTCCTTACAAAATGTATGCGCAGTTCAGGTCTGTCTACAAACAAATCATACAGTTGATTGGCACCTCCATCGGCGCAGAGACGATAGCCGGTATGATTCCAGAGCCGGCTCAAGACCTCGATATCCGCTATCGGCTGGTTTAGAATGATGAGGCCGGGCTTGCAATCGTCGCCATTTTTATTTGGCAGGGTCCTTTTCTTAAGATAGTCGGTTGGCGAGATCTCGCATGACTCATTCTGTTGCAACATGGTGTAATATACTGTACATGCGACGTCGCACAGATGAGATCGCCAGATACAAGATGGTTCGTCCAACCAGTCATGAGCAAAGTATGAGTAAGGTACCTAGATGTGGCTTGGTCTTGTGGCTTGAGAGGTGCCTGATCGGCAAAAGCCGCATATCGGAGTGAAGCTTGGCATTCGAGACTCAAGGCCGGGCATGATGCAGTGCTCTAGGACTTTGATTGTGTATATCTTTTCCTGGCTCAACTCGTGGGTTTTTCTTTGTTCGGTGTTTCTGTATTAAGATGTTCCGCCATACAGCACGCCGTGTACTCACGCAAAACGCTCCGCGCAATGTCACCCGGACAGCACAGTCAAGCCGATTTCTAAGCACCGCGCCCCCTCATGAAAAGTCGCGGAGTTGGAAGAACAGCGCGGTGAGATGGACACTGGCCGGTGCTTTGGTGTACTATTACAATACGAGCAATGTGTTCGCTGAAGAGCCAACCAGTACGGCTGTCTTGAGAAAACCCCCACGGCGAGAATGTAACTGATTCAAGGCAGTCTCCGTCAAGGCGCTTCCAGAGACCCCGGTTGAGTCCGAGACTCCTGTTTCGCTGGATGCTTTGGTCGCACAAAGAGTAGCCAGGGCAGAAGCCGAAAGACAGGCACTCTCTTCCACTCCATCCGAGGCCACAATCGATGCGCAGGTACCGACAGCTGATGCGGCAGCGCCAGGATCTCCGGCTGAATTGGAAGAGGAGGCTAGCCAGCAGGGCGCATTCAACGAGGAGACTGGCGAGATCAACTGGGACTGCCCATGCCTCGGCGGAATGGCAGATGGTCCTTGTGGAGAGCAATTCAGGGAGGCATTCAGCTGCTTCGTCTACTCCAAGGAGGAACCCAAGGGTGTTGAGTGCATAGATAAATTCAAGTGCGTTACAGAAAAAGATATCGTTTTCGGGGCAGTTTGCTGATATTACATGAACAGGAACATGCAGACTTGTTTCCGCGCACACCCTGACATCTACGGCTCTGAACTTGACGAGGACGAATTGGCAGGCGAGATTGACAGTGCGCAGGCTGATGCTGGGGCTGAAGCAACTCCAGCCTCGCCTTCAACTACCAAGGGCGAAAAGGTTTCTGATGGACCCGACCATCCGGCTGCGGTGCAAGGCAAGAGGGAGCGCGCACAGGCAGCGACCCAGCAAGTCAAGGCTGACCACGGCGAGCACACATCGGAATCTGATGAGGTTGTACCAAAGGCATGGCACGATTCGAAATAAGCATGTGCAGTCAAAGCCATGTACAATAAAAACCTTGTAAAACATACGGCATGAGCATATGGGCCCTTGTATGGATTAGACAGCCCAAAAAAGCATCACCACTTTTACCTACACCTTGTCTGATGACTCCACTCATCCGAGTGGTAATTAGTGCTCCTTTGCCATTAAGCTACCTTGAGTGCTGGTGTTTGAACGGGTGAATATTCAAATTCGGGTCAAGGGAAGATCAAGAACCAATTGAAGAGTTCTCATGAACAGAACTGGGTTCCATACTTGAGGCTATGGAAGGATGTGATATTTATACAGTACATGCTGTATAATCGAGACTTGATAAGTTACCTTAATTATATCAATCGATAAACAGCTTCGCCCATGTGTTTGTCCCTCGTAAATTGGATATAGTAGCAATGACATACGCCAAGAGCTGCTCCAGCGCATTCCCTGCTTCTCAAGGTTCGCGGGCGCATTTGAAGGGCTATCGCTAATCAGAACATCACATCACACGACCCTTATTAAGTTAGCCGTTGTTCATCAGGAATCCGCAGCTTTGACGTTGTGGAAACTTGATACCAGACCTCATTCACCGTGGCAGACCCTTCATCTCTTCTATCGCGACCAAACAGCGACAGCGATAGTTTCACACCATCACAACCACCATCCACCATGTCTTCCTACGCCGATATAGCCGCCAGTGGGCCCAAGCAAACTGAAGAGGAGGCAAGTAGCTCGCAATTGTAAACACGTGCTTGTAAACACGATGCTAACAGTCAACGCAGAAGTATGCGAACTTCACCCAGTCTATTTACTGGCGCAAGAGCAATGACTGACCAACAACAAACAGGCGCGCCCCCGCACAGCCAGAGGTCGAGCACACCGACGATGAAGTCCACAACCTCGTCGATGTCGACACCCCACACATCGCCTCTGTCCCCACCGACTTCGAATCTCAGGAAATCAAGACCGAGACCCAACAAAGGGAACACGAGCTCGAGGCCGAGGCACATGAGAGAGCCGAGAAGCTAAAGCACGAGACCGAACACAAGAAGAAGCAAGCCAAGGCTGCCGCCGAAAAGGCAAAGGCCAACTCTGACAACCCCGTCGTGCTGAGCAATGCCGTTGGCATCACTCTCTTGACCGGTCTCCTTGGCTACGGCGCCTACAGGAAACACGCTGCTGGAGAGCTTACCTGGAAGCTTGCCGGTGCTTGGGCTGGTGTTGTTGGTCTCTTTGCTGTTGCCGACTACTACACGAGCCAGTAAGCTAAGCCGTGCTGCATGCTTGACATGTTATGAAGCTAATTCATTGTTTTCTAGATACTTCTTCAAGAAGTACCCCACAAAGAAATAGATGGACACAATGCTGATGCCCACGCATGGACATCTCTCTATACACTTTCGGACTCCTGTTTCCTTTCTTCTGGGCGGCATGATGCTATCTGCTTTTTCAGCTCTGGAGTGGTTTGGCGGGTTGATAGTCTAGGCACTGTATAATACAACATCATTCCTCTTCTTACTTCTATGCCTTTTCTAGCTGATTAAGTTAGCTTAGGAGTCATGACAGTGGTCGCAATCATTGTTAACAGAGTAGACTTCTCCTTCTTTTTCAATCCATGTACGTCGGCGTCCTGGACGAGAACTTATCCCACACGTCACTCAATAAATCGGCGCCGTAACCCAAAGTGTAAACACAGAGACCATAACTCGCCTGGCAAAGCACATTTTGTTATGTGGAAGGCATCACAGGAGTATTCAGACCCACACAAGTCACCACAACCAAAAAGCACAAGGCAGCAAGAAAATTTCAATAACAATACCCAAAGTCTACACCACACCTCTTGCAGCCCCAATCCCCCTTCAGCCCCTCCCTACTGCGTCTTCCCATCCCCCTCAACCCGCCCGTCAATCCCCTTCTCCTTCTTCCACTCATTAATAACCCTCTCCGCAACCTTAGTCCCCTCGATACCCGCAGGCATACCACAATAACAAGCAGCCTGCAAAATCGTCTCTCGGATCTCAACCTCAGACGCCCCGTTCGAGAGCGCCCCTCGCACATGCACGCCCAGTTCCGCAGACCGGTTCAAGGCGCAGAGCATAGAGAGGTTGAGGAGGGAGCGGGTTTTCAGCGGTAGACCCGGGCGCGTCCAGATGGAGCCCCAGCAGGCTTCTGTTACGTACTGTGGTTTTGTCAGTCAGAGTTGTGTTGACTGGGATAGGGGGTGGGGGCGTATGGATGAGGTGGAGGCGGTTCTGTTATACCCGAGGTCGAGCGGACAGGGGTGCATGTGCGCTTGTTGTATAGAACGAATAGTGAAGGAATGGGGACATACTTCTTGCATTGGTCTAGCGAATTCACTCGACCCATTGGCCAGAGAGCGGTCGACGTATTCTTTGCCTGCTACTTGGTAGCGCATTTTGATTCCATCTTCGAAGAGCTGGCTGTGTGCTTGTTTGCTTTGATCAGACATTGTGGCGGATGTTCTGGCTTGCTTTCTGGGATTGTCGTATAAGGATGTGAAGGCGAGAGTGTTTGGACTTTGTGATTGTGATGGTTTGGCAGGTGGAATCAGGTTGAGAAAATCAATGGTCTGCGAAATAAGGTACCTGGCTTCGATCTCGGAGTTCAAGGTTCACGGCGTGACGACCATGGGGGAGGCGTGGGGAGTGATGTGGGGTCCATGTGGGGAGAGAGTTGGAGAAAACCACTATATCCGAGCACATCAGCCAACGCGATCTCCATGATTTCGAGGCGTGAAAACCCCCAGGTGGGGTAATATGGGTAGGCTCGGAACTGGACGATAACTCGCGAGTAGCACAAGGAGAGAAGGCAGCGAAGATGGGAGTAGTTCTTGTTTTCTCTTCGTCTGCAATTGATACATTGCCATAACACAACAATGCCAGCTCAACTTCCTCCTCCAGCAAAAGACCAGAACTATGTCACCGTGTCGGCCCTCACAGGCGGTTTCATCACACTGAACGATCATCTTTTTGTGGCGCCTGCAGAACTCGGGGTGCAACGGACAGTGCCCTCTCTATCTTTCCTAATCACACATCCCAAACCACCTCGAAATGCCTTTGCAACTGCTAGCCAGGGACCGCTGAGAATGCTGTTCGACCTCGGACTGAGGTGCAAAAAGGAGCGGTATCCCGAAGAATTGCAGAAGCACCTAGAAGCGCGGAAGCCGTATTTACTTACGCCGAGCGTGGTCGGACAGCTTGAGAGTGGAGGGCTTAGGCCCGCAGATATTGATGTGGTCGTTTTAAGTCATGTTCGATTTCACCTTTTACGATCGATTTTTGCGTTCGAGACTGACGGAAGAACAGGTGCACTATGATCACCATGGTGATCCTGAAGACTTTCCCGATTCAACAATGGTGGTGGGACCCGGCGCACTCAACATCGTTGAACATGGCGTGGGAGCGAAAGGCTCCCATCAGCATTTCCAAGCGGATCTGTTTAGTAAAAACAAAGTGATCGAGCTTCCGCCAGCAGGACTGCGTGCTGAGATAGATGGCATTGATCTAGAATGGGAAGCCCTTGGGCCCTTCCCGGCAGGGCTTGACTTGTTTGGAGATGGCTCCATTTATGTGATTGACACGCCCGGGCACTTGCCTGGTCATATAAATCTTCTCTGTCGTGTCGGACCTACAAAATGGATATGTCTTTGTGGCGATGCTTTCCATGACTCGCGTTTACTCCGTGGGGAGAAAGAGATCGGGACTTGGAAAGATGCGCACGGAGCGACGTTATGCATCCACCTTGACAAGGAAGGGGCAAAGAGATCAATTGAAAGATTAAGAGAATTGAAGCAGGCTGAAGGGATGAATATTGAGTTGATAGCTGCGCATGATGATGGCTGGCTGGAGATGAACAAAGGATCCCTTTTCCCTGGAGGCATCGCATAGATGTCATGAAGTCATAAGAAAGCACACACTGCGCACTCACCACCCTCTCGTCCCAGGTGCCCCCTTAACGCTCTCCCTTTTGATATCCTTGGTCATCCAGCCGCCGTAAAAGTCGCCCGGTTGTGGCTCGACCAATTCTCCATCCACATAACATTCCCACTTGTTGTCGGCATAGAAGCTGACATGGTCCTTGATCTCCTTGAAGCGCGAATTGGGCTCCTCATATGACCATGCCCTGTTGTCGACCTTTTGGCCATCTGGAGTAGAAAAGGAGAAATAGGTGGCCACTCCTTTCCATTCGCAACAGCTGCGATGGCTAGTCTTGGACAGGGGAATCTCTACGGACGATGCTGGGAGATAATATGTTGGTGGGTGATATGTCTCAAGGACCCAGTACGCATTGTTTGTGGAGGCTATGGTGCGTCCACTAGCCCCGGGGAATTTGATGAGGATCGACTTTGCTATCTTTTGGAGTGCGGGTGGTCGCGGAAAGGTTCGGGGGTCAAGCGACATGTTGTTGTTGGCACTTGTGTGGTGCTGCAGAATGAAATGCGAAAGTGGATACAATGAAATGGAGATGCAGAGTGGTAGTCCTGTACTGTAGGAAGATAGCACATCTCTTGCGATTCCGACTGAGCATCCATGACGCCATGAATGAAGACTACCTTAAGGTAAGCTTCCGATATTGCTACGAGGACTTGCAACACGGCTTCGGACCTATTCTGCTTGCTATACACGCACGAGCTACTGGTACGCTTTTCGTCGGAGAGTAGTAAGGCCTCTCACTTATTATGATGGCCTCACGAGTATAGAGATTTTGATCAGCGAAGTTGTGTACTAGACGTTCACCTAACCAAGTATTCAGGAGAGGTGACACATTTCCAGACCTCGCAGATTGTCGCGCGAAGCTCAATCTCGGCCTTGGAGACATGGATACCAGAAAGGTCAATTCATGTACCCTAACGGAGATCTGTAAAGAGAGTGGGCCGAACATGTAGATTGTCTCTGATCTTGGCTGTCGGTGAAGCATTTCACATCTCTTGGCGTTCATGCCACGTTCCTGCCCGATGGGCCTATGACGCTGGTTGGGATTTGAGCGACACCGATGGCCCGTTTCTGGGGTCATGGCGGCTCTGGAATCCTACTTGTAGCATTATTATAATGGCATTTCGTGCGCTTTTTTCTATCCTCCATATCTTCCCCTGTTTACATCCTACCACACCTTCACCGCTCAATGGGAGAGTGTAATTGCACCTGAGCCAGGACCAACGACTAGAGAAGGTAGGTGCACCTTCAGCGATAGCTCTGGATCCTTAAAATCAAAGGCTTGCCCGCGGGGAAAAAGTATCCGCCCTATCAAACATTCATCCTAGGAACAAGAGAAGGATACAGGTCTTCCACCCTATGGACTTGGGTCAACAAGCGCAGTATGTCGCCCATATCAAAACCTGCATCTCCGTCGCGACATGCCCATGCGCCGATTTACCCTAGTGGACTGCGCGAGTCGCATACGCCAACCTCGCCCGAAATGGCCAGAAACTCAGCGTCAGGCCTGAGTGGGTCCTGGGAAGGCTTGCCTGCTGCTGCACAAGAAGATGATGCCCGGCCAACATCCAGCGCTTCATCCTCGACGCGTGAAGAAGGAGCATTTGGAGGCTTTTTACCAAAAATCCGCACAAGATTGTTTGGCCGCGCATCTAGTGGCCAGGATGGCAACGAGAACTCGTCGTTCTTCCGACCTGGGCTCCTCCGTAACTATGGCAGCATGGCTAGTATGGTCACAGAAGATTCAAGATACGGCTATGGCGGGACACGCCCAGAACACCAGAATGGCACCATGAGTCCTCATAGTATGCTTGGCGATGCTGTTACCGACGGTCTGCTGGGCGGTCCAGGTCCTCACAGGAGCACCACTCAGTGGCTTGCGGAGACGCATGGAGTACAAAACACCAGAACCATGTATGTAGAAACAAATCTTGCTCCTCTTGAAACTCCTGCAAAAGGAAACATGCCTGCGATCTTGTGCCTCAATGCTCACGCACTGCAGGTACCTCATGTATTATCTCCCTGTGACCAAGTGGATCCGACAGTATCGATGGAAGTATGTCCGCGGTGATCTAATAGCCGCTCTTACCATGGCCTCTTTCTATATTCCCATGTCCCTGTCCTATGCCTCCGACCTAGGTCACATTCCTCCAATCAACGGCCTCTATTCCTTCGTCTTCAACCCCTTTATCTACGCCATATTCGGTACATGTCCGCAAATGATCGTGGGTCCCGAAGCTGCAGGTTCCCTTCTCACCGGCCAGGTCGTCCGCGAGAATATCAATTCAGGCAAGCACAAAGACTGGGACAACGACATGAACACCAAAATCGCAGGTTTGGTTACCGGCCTATCAGGAGCAATCATCCTGGTGGCTGGCCTCTTCAGGCTTGGCTTTCTGGACAGCGTTTTGAGCCGCCCCTTCCTGCGAGGTTTTATCAGCGCCATCGGTATCGTCATTCTTGTCGATCAGCTCATTCCCGAAATGGGTCTTAGCCAGATCATCGAGCACGCTGGTGCCGCCCACGGCAGCTCCCTCGACAAGATCATCTTTCTCGTCGAGAACGGGAAACTCGCGGATAGCCTGACCTGTGCTGTCTCTTTCGGTGCCCTTGCTATCGTTATGGTCTTCCGCGAGCTCAAGCGCCGTCTGCAGCCGAGATACCCAGCCGTGGCCTACTTTCCCGACCGCTTCCTCGTCGTCGTCTTTTCTGCCGTCTTGGCTTGGAGATATGAATGGGATCAGCAAGGTCTCGAGATTCTGGGCGATATTCGTGCCAAGGGAAAGCCCTTCAAGGCGCATTTCCCTTTCCGCCCTTCCTTCTTCCAGCACGTCACAGACGCCTTTTCTACCTCGTTTTTAATCGCTCTGCTAGGCTTTTTCGAGAGCAGTGTTGCAGCCAAGAGTCTAGGCACCAGTACTGCAAAGGTTGAGAAGAAGATGAACAAGGACGGCGAGGAGGTTGAAGAGGCAGATGGTATTGTGAACATGAACGTCTCGGCCAACCGCGAACTTGTTGCTCTGGGTGTTGCCAATATCATTGGAGGCTTGTTCATGGCTCTGCCCGCATTTGGTGGATACGGCAGAAGTAAAGTGAACGCAAGCACCGGCGGCAAGACACCCATGAGCAGTGTCTTCCTATCCCTGATCACCGTCCTTTGCATCCTGTTCCTCCTTCCCTACTTCTATTACATCCCAGTAAGTCGATTCACCACCCTCACTACTTTCCGCATCGCTGACGGAACCACAGAAAGGAGTTCTCTCAGCCATGATCTCAGTGGTAGCCTACTCACTGATAGAAGAAGCCCCGCACGACCTGCACTACTTCTGGAAAATAAGCGGCTACTCAGAACTCGCCCTCATGCTCCTGATCTTCCTAACAACCTTCTTCTGGAACCTGCGTATAGGAATAGCCGTAGGCATCGGCCTCTCCCTCCTGCGCCTCCTCAAACACTCGACCCGACCTCGCATCCAGATCCTCGGCCGCGTCCCCGGCACCCGTGCCGAATTCGAAAACGCAGAGCTCGGCGGCCTGGAAGCAATCCCCCACTGCCTGATAGTCAAGATCCCGGAGCCCCTGACCTTCGCCAACACAGGCAGCCTGAAAGACCGACTTAGGCGGTTGGAAATCCACGGCACGGGGACCGCGCATCCCGCCCTGCCATCCGTGCGCAAGCAAGAGCACAACCGCAACGTCGTCTTCGATGTCCATGGCGTCACGGGTCTGGACCCCGCCGCCTCGCAGGTCTTGCTCGAAATCGTGGAGGGCTTCGTGCAGCGCGGCAGTCGCGTCTTCTTTTGTAGAGTGCCTGGTCGACGCACTGAGGTCTGGCGGCTCATGCAGGTTAGTGGTATCGTCGAGGTGTGCGGTGGCGAGACGCATTTCGTGGGGAGCGTGGCCGAGGCTCTGGAACTCACGGAGAGGGCGGAACGCACCATGTCTGGACTTGAGAGCGAGAATGGAGGGACCGGCAACGGTGTCATGGATGGCGAGAGCTTGGATGTCTCCGAGAGCCGTATGGGCACGGGATAGAGTTTCTGGCCCATTCTTTCATTCTTAGATGTTAGGAAACTTTGGACTATGTCTGAGGACGAGTCCGACGACGATGATGAATGAACTATGCTGTTTTAACAGGCCATCACGCGAATGACGGTCCAATGAGTGTTGGCCTTCTTTTCACAATGGAGCTCTAATTACAACCGATATGCAAGCGTCGTGTCTCAAATCCAAAGTGCTTCGACGGTTTAAGAAAATAAGAAGAAACAAAAGGGTGGTCATGGCCGTAATCTCAAAGTCAATCCATCATGCAGCATCGACTTATGCCACTTGATCAGGTGCTATGGTCCCTATGCCGGTATCTGGCTGAAGAGGTCTCGTCAGCTAAAGTGATCGCCATGCTCTCCGAAAGCCTTGCCCTTCAAAGGCTTGCCGACATTCCTCATCCTGGCGAGACGCCTCATCTCAGCAGCATCTCCTTCGCGCTGAAGTCGCTGACTTCGCTTGCGCTCCCATATAGCTCGAATGGTCCGTTTTGTCTGTTCCTTGCCCTCTTCGAAATTGGCTCGTGCGAGGTTCACCACCTTGTCAATCTCCTCAGGAGTATAGACAAAGTTCCAAGTACTCATGAAGTCGGATGTCATGGGGTCGACACCATCGACTTTCGGATTCGCGATGAAGGGGAAGTAAATGACTGCTATTCCGGCATCCGGGCGCGTGATCTCCCACTCTTCTTCCACGGCTTTTGGAATCGGCGGTTCGCTCTCGGCCTCTCTTTCCTCTATCGTGCCCACCCAGACGGTGCAGTATCCCAAGTCACTAGGCTTGGCAACCGTTTCGCGTTTGTCGATGGGCTGTCCATCACCTGAGAAGCCGCCTCCTTGCGCCTGGGCAATCTTGAGGTTCGCCTCTTCCTCAGTTGATACATGAGCTTGGCCAAGATCGCGCTGGATCTGTTTTTCGTCCTCGTCTCCGGTTGGCCAACCTGCACCGACTGGCCAACCTTTGATCCCGCGTTGCTTGACGTAACCGTCCGCAACTTTGATCCAGTTGTCTTTCCTAACATCGGCCGAAGCATCAAAGGCAATGATGACATCAATGTCTCTACCTGGCCGCAGTAAAGGGTAAATTGGCAGATTATTGCTCATGCCAGCGTCCATAAGTTGCAGATGTTTGACTTCATGAATGCTCTGTGGGCATGTCGCAGGCAGGAGATCCTTCAAATTGATAGCAAAGTTCGGTATACTCGCAGGGTCGATGGGATGCAACTTGGTCAGGTCTGCATCCTTCTCGGCAACCATCGAATCGATAGCCCCGAATCCTGTCAAGCCTCTTACAATCGGTCGAATTTCTTTATAGTAGTGGGACAATGTAGCACAGAACGCACTACCCCAAATGCCCATGAGAAGGGTGACGCGAATCTCGGGCAGAGCTAACCCATTGTCCCTCCACACACTGTGCCCTCGATCAAAATTACGTCCCATTGCCCATGATGGAATGCCTGCGCCAAATTCTTCGCAGAAGAACTCGTATGGTGTCCATTCGAACCATTGAAACCATGCTTCTGTTCTTTCGGCTTGTATCGGCTCATGAACTGCACCATCGACCTTGTTCTCCTGGGGTATCTCATGTCTGACGGCGGTATATATGGGCATTGGATACGCACCGTCATCGATATAGGTGCGCTGATTCGAGATTTTGAGATCGTGGTCATCAACGCCTAGCTCTCCTTTTGGTACGAGTAAGCGTCCTGCAAGCAAAAGCCCATATATGTCGACAAGGCCAAAATCCGCATCCGGTACGCCCTTCATCTTCTCTACTATGCCACAGAGGAGGAATTTATTAGTGGGAGCGCTGCTCAATAGTGTGAGGGCTGCTGGCGGATATGCAAGGTGAACATTCAAGCGATGCTTCAAATGATTCAACAAATAGCCGTGGTTTCGCTGGCCCATGGTCGAAAAAAAGAGTGTTTGCAACCAGCAGCTCCCACTGACGCCGGCAGTATAGGTCACACAGTCAAACAAACCTGCTTCTTTGGTGGAAAGGTAGGATGAGGTACCAGCAACCAGGGCACGTAGGCCACCGCCAGATCCGCACATGGAAATGACTGGCACATCGTCAGGATGGACTTCTTCTTCTGGAACTTCGAGATATTTTGCAAGAGCAGCAGTTGTGCGAACCCTCCTCTTTTGTAGAAACTCCTGTTCTTCGTCGCACAATTCATCAGATATCCTGACTCTGGCGTCCCATATAATCTCTGGATTGCATTCGGGATCGTTTGCTTCGCGCCAAATCTCCTCGGCAAGAGAACCGGGTGAGAAAGAAAGCTCGTCCTGCAATTTTGTGATAAAGCCAGGGAGGATCTTTATCCAGCGAGGGACTATCACGTCGGCAATCTTTTCACCAGCTTTGGAGAGGTCAAGACTAGTGACGGATACTTTGGCCGCGCTGATCGAGTCAATCAGAACCCGCCAGGATGAGATTTCTTGCTCGCTGAACTCTTGGTGGCCCTTGGTCTGGGGAGGTGGTGCTTGTTGGCCTGGACGTGAGTGATCGGCATCATGCTGAGTATAGCTATTCTCGGGAGAATTGGAGAAGCCCAACCGCTCTCGCAGGCTAGTGTTATGATCAAGAACGGTCGGCTTGGATGACCAGTCATCTGGGTTTCCATTGCCTTCAGTGCGAAGCGTAGGGCAAGGACAATTCACAAAGTACGCAGTCCCGTAGGTTGCAAGTCCGAGTGTAAGCGCAAGCAGCGTAGTCATCGTACTTGACTCGCGGCGAGCCCAAGGTCGATTCGGACGAAAGACATTGTCGTGGAGGCATCTACGGCCATTTCTCCTTGTGAGATGAGTAGAGATTATTGTGTGAAAGAAAGAAATCTTACCGTACTGCAATCATGCAACGAACCTTGCAAACGTTTTGAGAGGTGAGCAGCATGTGGATCTTTATTGTACATTACGAATTGAGAAGAGAGAAAGAGAGTTTGACACAAGTGGTCATAACCTGGCCTGTCGCAAGGTAGGCAGAGAGTCGATGGGCGCCCTATCCTTGCATTCACATGCAAAACTGGCAGCCCAGTTCTTGCCAACCACGAGAGCGTTACGTTCGTCATCGCTCGGTATGCGCAGCCACTTTCAGGAACAGGAAATAAGTGCCAAGGCTCGGAGTTCTTCGCCGAAACTCTACCTTAAGCATACCTTCCCTCAGGTACCTGTGTACCGAGGGTGTGCCCGATGTGATCCTGTTTCGAGGCATCCTGATCGATATTTTCAATATCCCCCGGTTTTGAAGATTCCAGCCCTACACCTCTCCGGAATGACAGAGAGTGGTTAGACCACTGCAGTGAAACAAGTCCCGACAACACTTGTCGCTCGAGAGCAAAGAAAAGTCACAATGAGTGGGAGCCTGACATCGTAGGTCCACAGTCAATTGATCCGCGTAGTGGGGCCCAAGCGCCGCCTTCATTGCTTAGGGCGTTGCCGTGTTTCGTAGCTTCAATGACATACGGGGTATCAACACGCGTTTAAGCGATAGTATCTCGACATCTCGGTATCTTTGTAATAAACCATCGCATCTCCATATCCGCATGTGAGGAGTGCGATTTTACACCATCCTCGATCGCACATCCGCCATAACCAAACATGACGGCCCCAAAGCGAGCTGTGTTCGCTGAGGAGAGCGCAGAAGTGGAGGTGCTGTACGCCAATCTGGACAAAATGAAGAGCTTGACGAAGAAGATCAAGTCTTCTATGGGCCGCCTGGAGACCAGTGGAAAGACAGTGGAAGACGCCATAGGACCCATATACGGCAACACTCAACGATTACAGACCATCACTACCAATATCGATCGAGTCATCATAGCCATTGATAGGGTGCGAGAGCCTCTAGATATGCGGAACAAAGAAGAGCGCATCTTGCGGTCAAGTCCGCAGCAAGTAGGCCTTGCAGAATACATGGCTTCCATTGACAGAACCAACCAAGCACTACGCGGTCTCAAACAATCCAACCTAAGGTCAAACCAGCAAGCCATAACTGAATTGACGAGTCTGCTGCAAGTAGGAAGCCAGCAACTGGAGAACGTATTTCGGGACGTGCTGCAAGATGGACTACAGCCTGTAGAACCGCTGCACTATATCACAAAGAGCTTGGAGTTTCCTCGCCTATCTGAGGAGAAGATATCGCAGCTGAGAACAATCAACTCTCACGTCTCAGCTTCCATAGCCGACACTCCTAGTGCAGATGCAAGAGGTACCCCAAGCGCCAGGATTTATGCTGAAGTCAGAGGCCAGTATCTAGCCACAAGCTTGCAGAACATGGCTGCCGCATGCATTGCGACTGCACGGAAACAGAACTCGGACGCCTTGTACAAACGGGGTGACAACGCTATCGGAACCTACGCAGCAGGCATTAAAGGAATGTACACGGCCGAGTATGACAGCATATGTCCAATCTTCTCACGAGACGAGTGGGGTCAGATCCTTTCGAATACCTGTCAGAGCTCACTGAACGCTTTCTCGACGACTTTGCGTGACCTCAACCGACACATCCAAGAGTACCTCACACAAGACTGCTTCCTGGCATACGAGATTATCGAAGTCGTTTCTAATATGTCGTTGGAGCTTGAGAACAGGACTGGGGAACTCAAGCTTGCCATGGGTGATGCGCTCAAGCCTGTGCGCGAGACTGCGAAATCTTCCTTATCATCCCTAATCACCGATGCCCGAAGCCGAGTGGAGAGAATGCCCCAAATGCCTGGGGATGGCGCAGCTCTGCCGCTAACTACAGAAATCATGTCCCGATTACAGACAATGACCATGTTCCTGGTCCCCGTGTCCTCAATCTTGACGTCTTTGGGTGACGGCGGCTGGTCTCCAGCCGGAGCTCCTGTTTCGAGCCAATCAGTGCCCACGCTTAAGTCTTTCGATGTCGGTGCAGATGGCACGTTGTTGTTCGAACATTATGCGATGGACATGATCGATACTTATCTCAACACTCTCGATCAGCGGTCAAAATTGCTTTTGAAGGACAAAGGTTCGCAGGGCGTCTTCATGGTCAACAACGTAGCTGTTGTCGAACGCATGATTCGCAGCTCAGACCTGCAACCGTTACTCATCAGCTCGCAGTCCAAGATCGACGCCCATCGGACCAAGGCGGTGAAGAGCTACACAGTCACCTGGAACGATGTCACTAGGTATTTGATGGATTCGCAGCATACCAGCCGCCACCGACCGACCAGCACGGGACAAGGCGTGGACTCTTCTGCGTTCGTCAAGTCGCTCCATAGCAAGGAGAAGGATTCCATAAAGGAGAATTTTAAGAGTTTCAATATGAAGTTTGATGAAATGGTGGCTAAGCACAAGTCTTTCCGGATGGAGAGAGAGGTCAAGGCTATGTTGGGAGTGGATGTGCAAAGACTGGTTGAACCAATGTGGGCACGATACTGGGACAGGTACCATGAGATCGACAAGGGAAAGGGCAAATACATCAAGTACGATAAGGCGCAACTGAGCGCTGTGTTGTCGGGTCTGACTTGAGGGGTGATTCGGGCTATTATTTTAGCTATTTTTCCAGCGAGCATGGTGTTTCAGGAAGGTCATTTCTTGGATTCATGGCGTTGGGTTCCCGTTCTGTAGTTCATTGGAGGTACATGCGCTGTGTGATACCCCTTGCTAGACCTGAGCCTAAGATAAGGATGGCGGCAGGCCATGGAGACTATTCACAGGTTCGGCTTATGCAGCCATATTACCGACATGGCACCTTGCCATTTCCAGCTCTGCACAGCTGCCGTGATACGTGGAGATAAATTTTGTATGCGTCAGCCACATATAACGGTCCTTGCTGCAGTGATCCTGCCTCACGAGATGTAAACCCCCATCTCCAAGGCCAGTGTCAAACTATATAGATATATGAACAAACTTGCAGCGGCTGTTTGATACCTCACGAAACATAAATCACCCGATTCATTAGCCCAAGGTAGATTGGGGGACGATCCGCCGCTTGCCCTGCGCCCTGGCTTCGAACTCCATCTCCATATTGACGCACAGACACCCAGACCCCTTTCGCGAGTGCAGTGGACGTTCCTTTCCTCTCACATCGAACCGCTCCTCCACATTTCAAAGGAACCATTGCGTGCTGCATTCAACTAGACATCTGGTACGTCCTGCAACGTTTCGGACAGGAATTTTCCCACAGTTTCGGAAGGACAGCCATCGAGGCGCAACTGTATTGTGTACGTATGGTACCTTGTTCCTGAAGCTGCATACATACATGTACTCATGCCACGAACCTGGGCAATAACGCCCCGAGTGGTCGGACATGTTGCACTCTTCGCAGTTGCCTCAACCATCTTGGCTGACACGTGTGTTCCAATTGCAGAAGGAACGTCTAAACCACTCGCTACTGAACAGTAATCCCACCATTCCTCGCAATGGGTAAGCAACCTCCTCATCGATTCTCCATCGCCCTCGCAGCCCAACCCTCATTTCCGTTCGCTCTTCCTTCAAAAGAAGCGCCTATCGTAGAATGAGCATACAAGTCGAGATGCCCCAACCTGTGCCTGAGATGGCGTTGCCGGTTGGCCGCGTCAGCAGCCCTGGAGACGCGACCACGATGCATAGGATCAAGAAGAGTACTGACACGAGCTCGCTGGACTTAGCTACCAACGGCGTTTCGCCTACTCCACCTGCCCGCGCTTCTCCTGTCCCTCAAGGTGTTTCGCCTGCTGCCCCCGTCATCCCTAATGGGAGGCCCTCATCTCCTCTCGTTGAGCGCAGCGGCAACATGTTATCAGGACCAAGCAGCCCCATCCCTCAGACAGTCTCCTCAAAAGACCCCAAGGCAGCAGCTGCCGCAGCCAGCGACATGAGGAACATCGTTCGCAGGAAGTTGACTGGATTCGTCGGTTTCGCCAATCTGCCAAATCAGTGGCATCGCAAGAGTGTCAGGAAGGGTTTCAACTTCAATGTCATGGTTGTCGGTATGTTCATCATCTTCCCATGACCGTCAGAGCCTTGCCTCGTCTAATTGGTGACTTAGGTGAATCGGGACTGGGAAAGTCGACCCTCGTCAACACTCTTTTCAATACTTCGCTTTATCCACCCAAGGAGGCCAAGCAACCAAGTCTCGAATTCGCACCGAGTACCGTTGCCATCCAGTCAATCAGCGCCGATATCGAAGAGAACGGGGTTCGTCTGCGACTCAATGTTGTCGATACCCCTGGCTTTGGAGACTTTGTCAACAACACCGAGTCCTGGCGCCCGATTGTGGAGAACATCGAGCAGCGCTTTGACGCATACCTCGATGCAGAGAACAAGGTCAACCGTATGAACATTGTCGACAACCGCATCCACGCCTGCGTCTACTTCATCCAGCCTACCGGTCACTCCTTGAAGCCCCTCGATGTAGAAGTTATGCGCAGACTGCACACGAAGGTCAACCTCATTCCGGTCATCGCCAAGTCAGACACTCTTACAGACGAGGAGATCATCGCATTCAAGCAGCGCGTCAGTCGAGTTCCCTGTACCTCTTTTTACACCAATTGCTAACTTCTTCGTCCAGATTCTCGCAGATATTGCTCACCACAGCATCCAGATCTTCGAGGGACCGCGCTATGAGAATGACGATGAGGAGACCATTGCGGAGAACAACGAGATCATGTCCAAGGTCCCATTCGCTGTTGTAGGCGCCAACTCCGAGGTGGAAACACCCGAGGGCCGCAAGGTTAGAGGCCGCAAATACCCTTGGGGCATTATTGAAGTCGACAACGAGGAGCACTGCGACTTTGTCAAGCTCCGCCAAATGCTCATCCGAACGCACATGGAAGAGCTCAAGGAGCACACCAACAACGCACTGTATGAGAACTACCGCTCCGACAAGCTCGAGTCGATGGGCATGCAGCAAGACCCGTCGGTCTTCAAGGAGGTCAACCCCGCCGTCAAGCAAGAGGAAGAGCGATCTCTGCACGAGCAGAAGCTCGAAAAGATGGAGCGCGAGATGAAGATGGTGTTCCAGCAGAAGGTGCAGGAGAAGGAGCAGAAGCTCAAGCAGAGCGAAGAGGAGCTCTACGCTCGTCACCGCGAGATGAAGGAGCAGCTCGACAAGCAGAGGGCAGAGCTCGAAGAAAAGAAGGCTCGCGTCGAGCAGGGCAGACCGATCGAGGAAAAGGGCAAGAGAAAGGGATTCTCTCTGCGTGCTTGAACCACCTGCCTACACGTAAGCATCCTGGGCAGCCAGAGTGCACACTCACGGGCAGGCAAAACCGACACTATGTCACTAATCTACATCATCATTGTCATTGTGCTGGTGCTGAGCAGCGGGCAAGGGTGGGCTGGTCTGCCTTTGCAAGACTTGGGTCGAAAGTTGTGATACCTCAGCGTCTCTTTGCGTTTCTTTCCATGTCATTTAGTCGCTTATTCTGTATTAATCACCAAAGACAGGAAGCCTCAAATCTCATATGTTACAAGCACGTGCTCGCTTTGCAGGGCTACCTCGATGGCATGTGATGGGTCAAATTGGGACATCAACAGACACGCGTTTACATCCCACACGTTTACACTCGCGAGAACTTTCACATGCGCGGTAGCACGGGGCATTCGTGTTATTATGCCATCATGGCTGTCCGTGTGCGGAATCGAAAGCCCAGCCCACTGCCCAGAGGCACGCTTGCGTCATTTCGTCGCTCTTCCTTGGACAGCTTGAGCTCGCACTTTCCCTCAAATACCCTAATCTCTCCACGCTACATCACACTCTCAATACATATCATTCCGCCTTGATCGCCTGGAGCTTCCTTTAGCACTCTACTTCAACAGAACCTTTTCAGATCTACTCGGTAAGTGATTGCTTCACCGCCTGCGCACGGCACTTCATGATCCAGTCACCAAACAGCGGACCCCACGCGATCGCACCACGACAAGTGTCATTCTGCACCACCACCAGCTTATCTTCAACACTTCCCTACTCGCTACATCGACCTGTTGCAACCTTCACTTCGATCTTACTGACACGTCAATACAGAAGGGACCGTACGACTTGTTAGCCATGGCACCACCACCCCCAGCAACACTGCCGCTTCAGGAGCGCGTGCTGCAGCTCGCACAAACACTGCAATTTGCGTGGTTCGTCGGCCATGTCACACTACTCATCACTGCCGTTAGATACGCACTGTCGTACATCACCTTCCACTCATACACCAAGTGGGCCCGCTTCTCTTACCGCACTGCCTTTGTGGCCGCTGCTGCTACTTACGGTATTGTCGTTTTCAAGAGCTTCCGTGCACGCGCTCGCTCTGGCAAGCCTCAAGGCGGTGCTCTTACCATTGTTGGAGATGAAAATGTCCAGTACTTGGGTAAGTCTTACTACCGTTCAGCGCAAAGGTGCCCTTAAGGCAGTTTAATTGACCCGATTTCAGCTATGGCTCTTGTCTGGCTCTTCTCCCGCCAGATCCCCCTTGCCATTCTGCCTTTCGCTGTCTACTCGATCTTCCACGTAGCAACCTATACCCGCTCCAACATTCTGCCAACCATCCAGCCACAGCCGGCAGCCGCTTCCGGCCAGAAGCAGACTTCCGCCTTGGCCGACACTATCGGCAACTTTGTAAAGAACTACTATGACAGCTCCATGACCCTGGTTGCCATTCTTGAGATTGCTCTTTGGTTCCGTCTGCTCGGCTCTGCCATTCTGTTCCAGAAGGGCTCATGGATCCTCATTGTCATCTACACTGTCTTCTTGAGAGCTCGTTTCCACCAGAGCACCTTTGTCCAGCAGGCCGTAAACCACTTGACTGCTCGCGGTGATGCCATTGCCAATCGTCAAGACCTGCCCCCAGCTGTCCGCCAGGGATGGGCTACTGTCAAGGGCGCTATCAAGCAAGCCGCTGACGTGACCGACATCAGCCGCTACGCTGGTCAGACCGGTACACCAAAGAAGACTCAGTAAATGCCGAGCTCCTGAAATCCGCTTCATGACAAGCTATCAATCTGAATCCGAATGAGCGATGAAGGTAACGAAACCGCAACACCAAGAAACCGGTGCCGTTGCAAGACCACGCGCAATACGTGCGCAGTCCACGACCAAAAGTTGGAGATGACAGGGACGGAGAGACCGATGATGACCACGAACTGTGGAACGGAGAGGGTGTTTGAACGGGCATGCAGTATTATAGACCTATTACGTTACGGTATGCGCTGATGGCTTCTTCATGGTTCCAGCAAATGGCGATACCTGAGCATTCTTGATGAATTATTTTCCTTACTACTCCTGATCCATTGGCCTGTATTCGTCACACACGTGTCATATGTGAACTTATGTTTATCCTTGGGCTCTCAGGCTCTCAGCCTCCCAGCCTCCCAGTGAATATGCCTGGCCCGGCTGCGTAACACATCGTGCCTCTGATATTTTTCAATACATTCAAGACAACACTACTACTACATCCGACTGCAAGTGTCGCACAAGCGCAAGCCCTGCCGGACTGTTCCTGCAGTAGTCTGGCCAAGGCGTTCACGGATTGATGATGGAGCGATTGACATGCGCCGTCCTGTGTAGCCACAGTGAAATCCACTATTTGCAAATCACTCAGAGTCAGCCTCTATTGCAGCAGTCAGAGTCATATAGGCTCCGCCACGACCGATGTCGCCCGACCCCGCATGCTTACTGACTTGATGTGCCTAGTGTCGTTGTTGTATGCCGGTGCATGCGGGGCTAAGGGGGTGAGATGTCAATCGCAAGATTGCTGATTGACCGTAGCAGGATCTTGCAGCGGCAATAGTGCATCTACATATGGCATTGAGAAATTCTGGGCCGAGGTTTTCCACACCAAGCTCACCAGTGCAAACACCGTGTACGACCTGCCATGTGAGGTAGGATTTATCTAACAATGATCTGCCAGAGAGAAAATCCACCTGGAACAGGCCAAGCTCATAGGAGACCTCACATGCATTTCACTTTTCAAGACGATCACGCATGCAAACTGATGACTCCAATAGATGCCCAATTGTCGAAGCTGTGCGACCATGGCGAGGAGCAGCTGGCAAGGACGGTATAAGGTGTGGCTGCCTGCACCTGCATGACAGTTCCTCGCAAACCAGGTCAGTGGGAAGATGAGCCGATCTGGGGTGCACTATTTCCACTCTTGTCCATTTCATCATGCTCTTTCCGATCATAGAGAATTGATCATGGTTGCACTTGGAATCTGGAACAATGTTGACTAATCTGGTACCTGTGAGATTTGGCGATCCAGTGGCC
Source organism: Delphinella strobiligena (assembly GCA_009982845.1). Lineage (NCBI taxonomy): Eukaryota > Fungi > Ascomycota > Dothideomycetes > Dothideales > Dothioraceae > Delphinella > Delphinella strobiligena. The sequence continues at coordinate 788,028 of JAADKB010000011.1, forward strand.
TTTGAGGAATGCCAGTTGCCATCACAATCCATTGAGCCCGACGTCGAACCATTCTTCACTAGACATCGCCCGCGCACCTGGAATCTAGGTTCTCAAATTGACATGTCAAAATCGTATGTTGACCAGTCAAACCGTAGACATAGACTGTGATGGTGCATGTGCGGATAGGTCTCTATAATCATAGGTGGGGCGCTCACTGGCTTTATGCATCAAGCTTGTATCGGACTATGTATATGCACGCCAGCCGTTTCTGGACGGCCGTCAGTGGTAACTTTGCCTTGGATGAATACTCTTGCAGACTAATCATCGCTGACAGCCGACCCTTGTCTCTCATCAGCATCAAAGTAGCATTTCTACCTCGTCGAAAACGATGTTTGCATTCTCTGCGCCTAGGGCTGAAGCACAAGTCTCAGATCTCGCCAGGAGATCTGATTTCCAGAGGTGCACATTTCTGCTGTGCAACGAGCCGCCCTAGACAGATGCCGGCGTGCAAGCCATTCGCATCCCTGCTGGTCCGATGCAGGTTCGGGTCATCAGTTCCGGCCACGCCATGGGTACGCCAGCCAGAGAAAGATGATCGCTCCGCCAGATTGACATGGCGTCCTTGCTGCAAACAGCACGGTCTCTCGTTCCGTGCGACTTGCACTTTACCTGGTCGACTCGCCCGCACCCGCGGCTGTGGGATGACTCGTCCTCGATTCAGCCCTCGTCTTGACAAGCCCTCGGCCACTATCCGCATCGGGCAAAGACGCGACATGCCACCATCTATTAGTGACATAAGAAGCGATCAGAGTCGCAGGATGCGGCGTCTGCACGCTGCTGCACTGTAATACCAGAACTGCCCTCGTTCCTTCTTTTGCGTACGCTGGCTCTCCTTTTGGGCCCGGCCATGTACCTTTCGAGCAAGTGTGCTCGCAGATATTCCATTTCTCTGCAGCGTGGAGGGGTACTCTCAGTGACAATTAAATGACTCGCGCCAAAGCTCGCCTTGGACTGGACTGCATTGACATCTCGTCTTCCATTTGCACATATAAGTTAGCCACCCCCCGTCTTCCGGTGATATATTCACATCGTTCATCGGGATCCTTCTTTACAGCTCTGTGTCTTCATCACCCCTCATAACCAATTCACCGTACCTCGCCCAACTCACATACTCCCTGTCCTCTGGAAACGGGGTCCGACTGTTCATCAACCTCTCATCAACTATCCGCTATCATCCGTGCTCAGCCCCCCTCGCCCGAGGTAGAGGTTTCGCTGCAACATTGCTATTGCCGGAGCTGACAACAAGAAAGGTCAACCTTCAAAACCACAATGGCCCACCCTGGCAATTGTGAACATCGCTTCAAGTCCATTAAATCGGATACAACAATCATCATGTGGAACTGCAGTCTCTGTCACTCGGGCCCCCATTGGGTCATCTTCGAATGCACAAAGTGCAAGGTCAAAAGGTGCCAGAGATGCACTACAAAGGCCTAGAAGCCCAGCTGGAGATTAATGTTATTGGGCTTTCATATTAGACAGGTTTGTCGATCTGGTTGCGAATCATTCTCAGTAGGCTGACCCAGAATGTAGACGCTTGCATACAACCCTAGCGGTCGATCATCCGAAAACCCAATCAAATTCGCACAAGCGAGACCTGTCGTTCGATCGACACCACTCTGCGCCTCGTTTTACGAGCTTTCGGTCCTTTCCGCACACTCGATACCGCATTACGCGTAAACCAGTCATTATTATCACGGAAGAACTTATGCTGAGGAAGGCTGCGTTAATCTTCTTTTCACTTCCTCTCGTTATTATCGTTGAAAGATTGTTTGAGCGAGGAGTTTGCAAGGAACCACAAGTGGCAGGTTGGAACATCGAACTCCAGCGGCTTTTTTTTTTGGCAAAGATTCTTTACATTCGAGGGGGCTTTCTACTCCTTACTATAGATGGGTATCAGGGAAAAGCGCCCGCAAGGGTCTGGTCCGCGAGGACAACAGGGAATGGTTGGGAGGTCTGTTTGTTAAAAGGGTCTCTCACGAGGAACGATGGTCTTGATGTTTGCTAAAAGAAGTCTGCTTATCGCAAGATCTAATTCGAGTACACTGCACGTTCAGCGAGTCAATCCTTCCGGGACCATTTGAAATGCCGTGTTTCGAGTGCGTGGCGATTCATGGCTCGAGTTTATTCTCAGGCCCGGCTCCTAATCGAAGTACTTCAGCTTTTTGACCAATGATGACTTAGGCCAGCTGACTGTGGAGAGGAAGCAGTTTGATACCATACTCGGTTTCGAACGCCGAACTTTGGCCCGAGAACGTGGCCATTGCAGACAATTAGCATCAAACAGCCAAGCCAATACTGCTCGGTTCTACTTCTTTTGCATATTCGTAAATGGACAGCTCCGAGCGGCCTTACTGCCCCGTCTTCGGTCATCTCAAAGGTGCATGGATTTGGCACCTCCCTGGGCGCCAACTTCAAAATCTGATCGTTCCAATAACGGTCGTGCCTGCATAGGGAAGTACGTTACACGATTGAACCCGTCAACTGGACAAATGCCTCTCGCTGCATGCAACCAAGTCTCGGGCGTAGTGATCTGCCAATGCGGACCGCGAAACCTGGTTGTCGGGCTCTCGAGGCGCCTGGCGCGCTCTGCCTAAGACATGTCCACCCAGGATAGAAGTGCCGAGAGCAATCAAGGGTCGGGGTGCTTCGGAATAGGATCCGCAAAGTCCACCACGAGATGATGCGTTTCGAGAAGGGCAAGCCGGTTCCAAATTCTCCGATGCTTGTTTATGTTGTGTTGTGTGTTTGTCTCTCCCGGAATAAATTATGAAGCATGAGGCACGAGACATGTGCATTCCACAGTTATACGTGAGGTCATAGCTCCACAGCTTAGCGTCGGGAGCATCCGAGCTGCCGAGCAACTTTATCCGATCGTACCTGGAGCAATTGAATCGCGACAGTCGCATGCATGTCTTACTGGCCTATCATTTTCGAGTCACACCAACCCGTTCGCCCAAGGTCAACCCACCATCACAAGCCTAAGCAGTCCACACAATGCCACCCAAGAAAAAGTCCAGCATCTCAAACGCGACCTCACCGCCTCCTCCCACATCAACGACCAAAAGCCAAAGCATTGCAGAAGAAACGCCAGGCGACACGGAAGCAGATGAAGAAGCAACGCAAGCAGCTTTTGATGCACAAATACTATCCGATCCATGGACTGACGAGGAAGAGATTGGGCTTTTCAAAGGTCTCATAAAATGGAAGCCTACCGGCATTCACAAGCACTTTCACCTCTTGTCGCTGCAACAATATCTGCTCACAAATGGCTATATACATCCTGGAGCTCCGCACACGCGACTACCACACATATGGGCAAAATTGAGGTCACTCTATGATCTAGATGCTTTGGATGAGCGGGAAATGGCGCACGCGGTGCCATGGAGTCCCAGTCAAGACGATGATGCCGATGAGCTTGGAGGGGAGGGTGGGGATGAGGGCGATGATGAGCAGGTGCCCGAATTCGAGCTGCCCCAGGAAGAGTTTGGGGAGTTGATGTGGAGACAGCGTTTCCCGACTGCTGAGGATGAGGCTGAACGAGAAGAGTCACCGGCGGATGACGATGAGCTTGTCGCGAGAGCTGATAGCCCGCCGGTGAGATTTACGCCCAGTTTTGAGATTGCGGCTAGTGAGGGCAAACCTACGCCGTCCAGGAAGGGAAAGGGTGGTGCCGCTGCCTCTGCGAAGGCTAAAGTCAAGGGCAGAGTGAGCGCCATGGCTGCGAACGCGACTGCGAGAAGGTCTAGTAGGGTTGCTGACAGTGTGGACCCTGAGGAGGAAGAGGAGGATGACGAGGAAGGTGAAGAGAGTGGTGAGGAGAGTGGAGCAGCCAGCACTGCTAGCGGGACCCCAGCACCGCGGGCGAGAGCCAGGCCTACAGCCAGGAATAAGCCTACCAAGGCAAGAGCAAAGAGAAGGCGGTGAGGCCTGGGCCGAAATTATCCTCACTGGACAACGACCCGATCGACTTCACGATATGTTGCAGAGACATAAGTTTGGTCACTACCTGTCCCTCGGCTCTTGTTCCTTTGCTGTACAAACATCGACAGCATTGCACCTACGTTGCTGCTGTAACATATTATGATGCTTCAACGGGACACCTGAGGGGTAGAGCAGACATAAGCAGAATGATGATGACTTTGAATTTAGAGATACCCATGTATTCATTACATTAACTGCTATCCAGACACCATACTGCAAATGTCACGTCGCAATGATGAGAAATTTAGCATGGTGGCAATCCCTCCAGTCTCGAAGAGCCGTTTGACATGAAATCGTCATCGAATGGGTTGAGATGGTATGCACTGTGTACGTCCGCCAAATCACAAGACGAAGTCCGAGGCGTTCTGCCTCGGCATCTTCCCCAGATTGTTCCACTTACGGTATGCCTCGGCGGTGCCTCAACTTTATACGTACCTTGACTCTCCAGTGCGTTCTCCTCCACGTCTCCACATTATCCATCTCATCTCAATCTCTCTGTCCACTAGTACTACCTTACAAAATGGCTGCCGAAAGACTCAGCTCCGTCCTCCGTCACATCACTCCCGGCAAGAGCCCTCTTGACCAAATGTAGGTCGTGTCTTCCACAGCTTCCCCGCGTCTTGGCCCAGGACAGGTCTGACGTTTCAAACAGTACTCAGAAGAACCCAGATGATATTGTGATTACCCTTGCCACCCGTACGCCTCTTACCAAGGCCAAGAAGGGTGGATTCAAGGACACTCATCTCGATGGCATTGTCTTCAAACTTCTCGAGCAGGTTGTGCGGGTAAGCTTATTTATCAGTCACATCACAGTCGGTCGAGTATTCAGCTCTAACTGAAGCTAGAAATCAAGACTCGATCCCCAATTGGTTGAGGATATTTGCTTGGGCAATGTGTCTGACGCCAAAGCCGCCTACTATGTCCGCGCAGCATGCCTCGCTGCTGGTTTCCCAAACACTACCGCCGCCTACTCTACCAACCGTTTCTGCAGTTCCGGACTGAAGGCAACACAAGACATTGCCGCTCAGATTCAGACTGGTGCCATTGACATCGGTATCGCCATCGGTGCTGAGTCCATGTCTGATGGCGGTGACAGACTTACCCGTCCTTTCGTCGGCGAGATTGTCAACGCAAACCAGGATGCTGCCGACTGCCTGCAGCCTATGGGTCAAACATCCGAGAACGTTGGCAAAGACTTCAACATTGAGCGAGCGGCTCAAGACACATACGCCGCCGAGTCATACCGCAGAGCAGAACACGCACAAAAGGCAGGCTGGTTTGATGATGAAATCACCCCCATCACCGTCAAAGTCAAGGACCCCAAGACTGGCGAAGAAAAGTCGGTGACTCTGACTAAAGATGAGGGCCCAAGATACGGTACCACTTTCGAGTCATTGTCCAAAATCCGCCCAGCTTTCCCCGACTATGGCGACAAGAGCACAGGCGGCAACTCCAGCCAAGTCGCCGACGGCGCCGCCGCCGTCCTGCTAATGAAGCGTTCCAAGGCTCTCGAACTAGGCCAACCAATCCTAGCTAAATACGTCGGCGCGACTGTCGCAGGTCTCGCGCCCCGAATCATGGGCATCGGCCCCAGCATCGCCATCCCCAAGCTCCTGAGTAAATATCAACTCACCCTTGACGACATTGACATTATCGAGTTGAACGAGGCATTCGCCAGCATGGCCGTCTATTGCCGGGACACGCTCAAACTCGATTGGGAAAAGATGAACCCGAGAGGTGGAGCCATTGCTCTGGGCCACCCGCTGGGCTGTACCGGTGCCAGACAGATCGTCACAGGTCTGAGCGAATGCAGAAGGCAGAAGAAGAAGATCCTTCTCACCAGCATGTGTATCGGTACCGGCATGGGTATGGCTGGACTCTTTGTCAACGAGCAAGTGTAAAATTTGATATCTTGTCTATGTATATTTGAAACGAACAAAATGCGAATCCATACCTTACTTCATCAAGACTTCTTTTTGTTTTCTTCTTCCTCTCCCCGATTGCATTTGTGTCTTACGAATGGAAGCAGACCATTGCATCAAACGAATGTTCCGTACTCGAGCGTAGCAAAATACACCATAGCTATATAATCTATACCGACATTACATGTCTACTCCCCTCCCCGTCCTCTATCCCTCGAACCTCCTTGCCAATACAGACTTTCTCCATGGTTGATGACTAGTTTCTACATTACTTGATGAACCCAGTAGAGGATACTCCGGTTGACCGACCCTGGCCGAGTCCGTCTGACTGTGACCGACTGACCAACTCTGACCTCCTCTGACTGGCCCTGACCGATCCTGACTGACCGACTGACCGACTGATCGATTCTGACCGATTGACCGATCCTGACTGATTCTACCTGACTATATCTTTATCAGGCTATGGTTGTTGTATCAGGCCATTGTTCATCGTATCAAGCCATTGTTTATTATGTCGAGCCATTCTTGATTGTATCAAATCAGATTAGTCGCTTGCTTTGGTATTGAATCCATATCGAATCAATAGAGTAGGAAATAGCAAGCAGGAAATAGCAAGCAGGAAACGAGAATGCAAGCAGAAACCACAAGAACCGATTATAGAGTGTCGAGAACCGAGTATCAATTATCAAGTATCAATTATCGAATCCGAACGTTCATCTATAAAATACAGAACAGCGAGAATAGCCGATTTGGCCAGCCGGCCCATTGCAAATCAACTCTGAGTGAGTGAGTGAAAGTGTCTCAATTAAGACATCTTTGGCCCGTCTAAAAATCTTGCCTTGCCGTCCATTTCTGCCTACTCGTCTACCTTTCTGCCCTGAAAACACCGAAGCATAGAACAACAAACGCCGGGACCGAGCGAGAAGGAAGAATGAAGATGATACGTCTAATTCAAATGTCTTCCTAAAAAGCAATACACTTCATGAAACCCCACCCCTGCAATCAACGACTCAAATCTCATGGCCCTTGACGTCGACAGCGGTGGCGGAGGGGGGTTGCACGGCATCGCCCTCGAGCGGCGCGGCGGCGTCTTGGTTGACAATCTGCAATCTCTCGCCCGAGGCGGATTCGCTATCGTCATCACTCTTTTCCGGCAACGAGACTGCTAGACTCTTGAATTTGTCCTCTGTCTCTCTCACGCGCTTCTTGAAGGCCAGTCGGTCGAGGAACAGTCTTTGCCTTTGGCGTTCGAGTTCGCGTCGCTCGGCTTGGAGGAGGGTTTCCATTTCCGAGAATTGCTGGAGTTTCATTTCGAGTTTTTGCATTTGTAGGTTTGCTGAGGCTGAGATGAGGGAGGTGATGTGTCGTTCTGTGTGAGAGGCCAGGGCGGCGGAACGGGCGGCTGTGAGGGACAGGGCGACGTTTGCTGGAGAGTTGGCCGTCGTGTCTTCTGGTTTGCTTGTCGTGAGGGCTGTCGAAGAAGCAGATGGCTTGTCGAGGTCCATTTCGTCCTTGACGGCGTCGGAAGCCTGCTCTGTGGATTGCTCACCCTCCTTCTCTCGCTCGCCATCCCTGTCCTTTTCTGAAGAGACCGAGACCTTTTCCAGACGTTCTCTCAGGTGCCTCTTCATTTGGTCCACCGTCTTTCCCGCTGCGGTTGCTGCTACGGAGGGGTCGGCAAGATTGGCAAGGAAGGCCATGACACTCAAGACAGGATTGTCGGCCTGAGAGAAGGGAACGCGGCCATTGCTGAGGTATGCCAGGTTGTCCTTGACACCGTCGACCTCCTCACCTTCGAGATACTTGTCTTCGATTTCGAGTTGGAGGAATCTCAAAACACACTCTTCGCGAGAGCGGGTGCCGACGTGGTTGGCGACAGAGTCCCAGTTCTCGTCGTACAGTTCCAGAGCCTCGAGCAGAAGAAGGGTCTCGCCGTCGGACCATGGAGATTCCCGGTCGGCGATGCTCGTGTACTTTTCGTTCTCGATCTTGGTGTAGTCTGCAGGACCACTCGAAGAAGGGTAGCGGCCCTCCATGTAACACGAGGGACAAAGGTCGTACTTGACCATGGCACCAGTCTTACCTGTGGCTGAAGCGGGGGCGGCCTTGGAGTTGTGGTAGCGTACACGGGTGCAGTCTTTTCCACAAGAGTGGCAGAAGTATTGCTTGCCATCCTGCTTCAAAGAGTGCTCGAGGTTGTCCTCCGCAGCACTGTTGGCGTCGCCATTTTCTTCTTGTTTGGCAGGAGTGACGTCCTTGGCATTTGAGTCGTAGATGTTTCGTCGGATCTTGAGGTTCAAGTCAGTATGAGAGGGTGGGCCTTGGGCGGCTAAGCGGTCGGTAGGGGGGTATGCTCGACCAGGAGCAATGATGTGGTTGGGGGCAGGCTGGTGAGGTTGAAGGCCACGAGGGGTGTCTGCAGTAATTTTGAAATGGCCGGTGAATGGAGGGGCGATATTTGAAGGTCGAGTGTCGGGGTCAATCTGGGTAATAATTGTTAGTACAAAGTTGAGGTCGCTTGGTCGCAAGCACATGCCTGGTAGTTGATCAAACCCCATTGCTCGAGGAAAGCATGGACACGCATGATGGCGCACACATCACCAGCAAGATTTCTCCTGCATGCAGTGACGGTGAGATACTCGGCAGGATTCAGTCTGTAAGTGTTGATCATGAAGTCGCGGTAGTCCTTGTAGACGGCGGGAGTCTTGCTGCGATTGCGGCTGTTGAAGAACTCGGGCAAGGCCTTTTGCTCGAGGTTGTGTATTTGATGCATGTCGAACCATGCGCTGTAACTGGGGAGAATGATGGCATGTGCTTGTTCGATGAGGTGACTGCGGGCAGTGGCTTCGACTGTTGGCTTTGTCTGAGCGGGTTGCGCCTCGAGCGTATCTTCTACAGCTTCGGGAGCATCATTGTCTGCGGTGGCGTCTTCCTTTTTGCTGTCGTCGGCGGCCTCGGCCATGTCCTCATCCTCTGCTTCGAGCTGGTCGTTGTCCGGTTGTGGTGCATCCGGGGCATCGAGAGGGTTATCTGATGGAGCGCCAGGAGCAGTGGATGACGTGTCTTCGGCCGACTCCTTAGGCTCAGCAGAAGCATTGTCCTCGTTCATTGTGGTGTCCTGATCTATGTTTATTTGGATTAGAAGAGAGGGTGACCAAGTACGAAGTCAAGAACGATGGTTACCATTGGCCTCTTCTTGTCTATTCTCGATCGCCTCATTCTCGGCGTGAATGAGATCATCCGAGACTGCGCCAGGTGCATTGTTGCTATCTTCGCTGGCCATGGGGTCCATGACGGCTACTCGTATGCGCGGTGGATTCAAAGGAATGGCTGGTTCGATTTGCGCACAACGCGGTCGTGACAAGGAGGAAGGCAGACGATTTTGGTACGGTTCGAATGGCTGTGAATATTCTCTGCAGTTTTATGGGGCGATTCGCGTGATGGGATTGAGTAGGGGCAGATATCACGCCCGGCGCAAAAGTTGTATAGTGGATGGAACAGCTTCACTTCAACTTCACGCGTGTCGGCCTGGCCTGCTCATCGCTCTCTGTCGGGTGCTCTGACCCTCCGCCTTCTGCCCAGACAAGGCTTGGCGCTATTTCACCGTAGTTTTACCGTGCAACCTCGGCGACATCGGTAGCCGCTCCATCACAAGATTCACACTTTCAAGCGGGGAGAGCTCGGTCGAGTCTACTCATACGCCTTCGCCTTCTCTGTTTCCTCGTCCTCTCCCACGCATACACACTCCAACCATGTTTTCAATAGCAAAACAGACCGCTCTGCGGCAAGCAAGAACCTCCCTACGCACCTCTGGCCCAATTCCCGTCTTCCGCAATGCATCTCTGGCACGCCTACTCTCCACTCTCGCCGTGTTGGAGCAAAGAGAGGGAAAGTTGAACATGTCTTCGCTCGCCGCCGTCTCGGCAGCACAGAAACTTGGCGGCGAAGTCACCGGCTTCCTTGCAGGCAGCAACACCAAGTCCGTCGCTGAGGAAGCCGCCAAAGTCGAAGGTCTCGACAAGGTCATCTACGTCGACAATGCCGCATATGACAAGGGTCTGCCCGAGAACTACGCTCCTCTGCTGATCGAGAATGTCAAGAAGGGCGGTTTTACCCACGTCCTGGCCGGCCACTCTGCCTTTGGAAAGAACTTGATGCCCCGTGTCGCCGCTCTCATGGATGTCCAGCAGATCTCAGATATCACTGCCATTGAGAGTGAAGACAGTACGTTTGATCCAGCTCAGTCTGCGCAATACACGTGAGCCAGTACGACTAACGCCCCATCGAACAGCCTTCGTCCGCCCAATCTACGCTGGCAACGCAATCCTCACTGTGCAATCCTCAGACTCTCCCAAAATCATAACCGTCCGCGGCACCGCCTTCCCCTCCGGCGCAGCAGAAGGTGGCAAGGCCTCCATCGAGGAAGGTGCCGACCCCAAGGCCCCCACCCCCACCGAATGGGTCTCCGAAGACCTCGCCACCTCGGACCGTCCAGACCTAGCAACCGCCTCCCGCGTGGTCTCCGGTGGTCGTGGCCTGAAGAGCAAGGAAGAATTCGATCGTATCATGCCTCCATTGGCCGATGCTCTGGGCGCCGCAATCGGTGCCTCGCGCGCAGCAGTCGACTCCGGATTCGCCGACAACTCGCTGCAGGTCGGTCAGACGGGAAAGAACGTCGCTCCGCAGCTCTATCTCTGCGCCGGTATCTCGGGCGCCATCCAGCATCTCGCTGGCATGAAGGATTCCAAGGTCATCGCTGCCATCAACAAGGATGCCGACGCGCCGATCTTCCAGGTCGCTGATGTGGGCCTCGTGGGCGATCTTTTCGACAAGGTGCCCGAGTTGACTGAGAAGCTCAAGGCCCAGTCGTAGTCTCACTCGCAAGGAATCAGATGGACATCTCGGTACCTCGTCTCGACTAGATGGGCAGCCATCAATAGGCCGATGCCTCAGGTCATGGGATAGATGGCCGTCGAGATTGTATAATATGGTACATCAGGCGCAACACGGCGTTCCGAGCATGGCATAGCTTTGAACTTGGCATAGCTATTTTTTTGATTGAATGAATGAATATGGGTAGACTTTGCATATCTGCCTTTTTAGAATGAAATCTGGGTAGAGTCCGCCTGTCTAAGGTACCCTTCTTGAATGATATGAAAAAAAGGATCTAGGAAATGCATCGCGTAACCACTTGCCCAGCCAGCCAGCCACTGAAGATCCATCTATCGTTTCTGTGACTGGTCATGTCACCGCCTTGGGCATGATCATCATAAGAAGCGTGCCAGTCTTTGCCATTCGTTGCACCAAAATGTGCTCCACTCCAGAAGTAAGCCAGCCGACGCCCATCTGGGTATATCGCTTCCTCAAAACCAACGCCCGTCCCAGCCCCATGTGCTCATGAAACTCCGTCCGCCATCTCTCGATGCCCTCGTGAAAGAGTCGTTGTCGCTTTCAATTCAGCAGCCAGCTTCACCAAGCCACCGTGCCACCTATTACTTGAAAAGACTCCTGAGGTACTCCATCCTCTCCTTGATGCTCTCGCCACTACCCCTATTCTTACCACTTCCCTGGTGAGCCAACTGCGCGAGCTGGATCTTCTTCTTCTGGATCTCGACGATCTTCTCTTCGAAAGAGTCCTTCATGATGAACTTCTTGATCTCCACCGCCCTCTTTTGGCCCAAGCGATGCACGCGATCGACCGCCTGCATTTCGACGCCGGGGTTGAATTGCGGCTCCATCATGAAGACCTTGTTGGCCGCTGTGAAGTTCAGCCCTTGGCCGCCGGCCTTGATTGAGACGAGGATGACGGCGAAGTTGGAATCTTCCTTGAACTTGGAGAGGACGGCCGAGCGCGCCGACACGGACATTTTGCCGTCCAGTCGGAGGAAGGGGATTTCGTTGTCATTGAGTGCGATTTCGATCAGGTCGAGGTAAGTGGTCCACCCGCTGAACACGACGCTGCGAATCGGCGCCTCACCCAGCTCCTGTAGCTCCTTGCTCTCCTCTTGGAAGCGAAGGAGATCGCTCACCAAAGCCTTTACTTTAGTGTGTGGGCCCGTGTAATGACCGCCCTTCTTGGTAGGCTGTAACTTCTTGATCTGCCGGCGTTCAAGATCGGCCTGGACACCAGATTGTCGAATCTCGGGCGTCACGGCCTTGTTGTACTGCTCGCATGTGGGGCACGTGGCGTAGTTGTCTTTGGTGATGGTTCGTGTAAGCAATCTCCTGTACTCATCAATGCAGCGTGGGCAGAGAGCGTGCAGGCAGGGAGTCATGTAGCCGATAATATCGCTATCGAGTGCCTCATCATCATAGTCGTCGACTTCACCTTCCGTGACCTTGCCGATTGTGTCATTGCAAAACGCACACATGTCCATGTTGGACTCGCGGAGCAGGTAGAACGTGTCGTAAATCTGTGCCTCTGTCATTGCTGGCTTCTGGTCCTCGTCTGCATCCCCGAGATCGATGGCTGTGTCCCAGCTCGATCCCTGAAGCAGCTTCAGGTCATCCTCGCTGAGTAGTTCTCTTCCATGAGCACAAATCAACCTGAGACGGCTCATGCTGACCAAAATGTGCGCCATACTCTTGCCTCTGACCTGGCCATTGCCAACCATCATCATCAACTTCTTAGTAGAGTCTCTGCTGAATGCCTCGTACAAAGCACGTTCGTTATCGCTGAAGTCAAGCTGCACCCATGACTCCTTTCGTTCTGGCAGATCGATCTTTTCCTTTCCGCGGCGAAGTGTCATACTGCCGACAAGCAGGTGAAGATTTGGGACGACTTGGGGATTGCCAGACTTGAATGGTGCAAGGAAGTTTGTTTCGAATGCTCCCTTCTCATGGAATGGGTAGATTCTCAAGAACTTGATCAATGCGCCAAGATCGTCCAGACGGTTTTGAATGGGTGTGCCAGTGACTGCCCAGCGGCGCTTCGAGTGGATGGTACAAGCTGCCTTGGAAACATTTGTACCCTGATTGCGAATCATGTGCGCCTCGTCTAGTACGACACGATACCAGTTCAGCTTCTTGATCGCCGAAAAGTTGCCCGTGTTAGATGTGGACTCGCTGCCTACCGTGGTGTAAGAGGTGATGACGATGTCATACTTTGCAAGCTCGTCCAGGTCTTGCTCCCTCTTTGGGCCATGGTAGACATAGAAGCTTATCCTCTTCAAGTCGAGATGGGCCTTGATCTGCTCATCCCAGTTGCTGAGGACGCTCTTTGGGCAAACAAGGAGGGTTCCCTTGGTGTTGCGGACCACATAAGGATCCCCCTCGAGCTCAGTAGGCAATGCGGATTTGCCAAATCCTCTAGCCTCCTTGAGTGTTGCGCAAATGCGCGACAGCATGCTGAGCGTCTTGCCAAGACCCATCATATCGGCAAAGATGCCACCAAGTGATAAGTCTAGGCGCTTCAACTCATTACTGGTAACAACGTTGCTAGTAATAACGTTGTACCATGTCTTCGTGCCGTCCTTGCTGATGCTCGACTTCCAGAGATTGCTTGGTGGCTCATCAGTAGCAGCAGGCGTCTCTTGTTTGGTCAAGAAGTAGAGTGCTTGCTTCTGGTGAGACATGAGTTCGGTCTTGACGACCGATACGTCAGCTTCGAGGGTAGGAAGTTCCTCGGGTGTGATGAGACGATCGAACATGCCGAGAACATCTTGCTTGATCTCTTCTGTAGTACGTTCCTTATAGCCAGGCTGAACTGGAGCACGGTATGCGGCACCGGTCCTGGGAAGCACCTTAATGTTCGGTACGTGAGGGTTGACGACCTCCTTGCCGACTTCCACCATTGGTGGCCGAGATAGGAAGATTTGCTTCTGACTTAGTAACTTGCCAAGACCTGTGACTCGATCGGCCTGAGCGTAGAGGGTAATGCGACAGTCCATTGGCTTCGAAATCGGACTACCCGGTTGTTCTCCATCTTCACGTCGGCGCTCGTTCAGAAAGGCAACTGCTCGCAGCGGACTGAAGCTTAACAAGGGTGAAAGAGCGCTTGCTGTAAGAAAATCGAGCTTTCCAAAAATGTTGCCTCTTCCATCGATGGCATTGATGGTAAAGCCTGCTGTTTGCTGGAGCTGTAGCGTTATCTTACAAGCGGGCCAGTTGGGTGTGAGCTTTGCAAGAGTCTTGTTCGGTGCAGCTGGAACGGTATCTGCCATAATCTTGGCGGAGATCATTCCCATGCAGACCTCGCGCTTCAGATCCTCTTGCACTGCTCCTGGAAGACGAACAGTCTTGGTAATCTGAATGTCATCATCATCGCCCGCAGTCAGATCTACAACTGGACCAGGGCGAGGACCGGCTTCGACAGCGCCCTCGTCTTGCATCCGCTTGATCTCCTTACCTAGATCACCGCCACTACCGCTACCACTAAACGTGGCTTTTGGCTTAGGCCCCAGCTGATCATCTGGTGCGCTGGGCTTCTGTCTCTTGTTAGGAATAAATTCGCGTTCCCCAACACCAAACTGCTTCATCAGGAGACCGCTCTGACCAAATCCTGGGCCGTCTTCATTCTCGGAATCATTGTCCACTGGGTCATCTTTCAGTGCATCACGAGCGCGTTTTGACCTAGGAGTGAGGAGCTTTGGATCCCAGGTCGGTGTGTTTGGCTTACTGCCACTGTCTGACTTGGTGGAACGTGCCTTGTCCTCTAAAATCAAAGTGGCGTTAGAATCCATGTCGACATTAGGTGAAGGGATGTTCTGGTAGTGGTTTGGGAATGGGATATTGGAAGTGAAGCCATGTGTTGAAATGTCTTCATTGGGCAGAGGTATAGATGATGCCATTGCGCCTGGTGAAAATTCCATGTAGGAATTGTTGAAGACTTGTGAATTTTCACCAAAGGGGAGAACTTGGACGGACATGTCATGCGTAATGACATCCCCGTGTCGTGCAGATGCTGGAGGAGACTTTGAGCAAGACATACTCTTGGCCTGTTTTGGATTGAGTAAAGCAGCGCGCTGTGCAGCGTTCATGTTGTTGAGTGGTGGATGCTACGCAATTTCACATGCGTCCACCAATGACACTGATTATGCCTATTATCAGCGAGTCGAAGTGTTAGTTGACTTGCAGATGTTGTTCGTGCTCTCGGCAATCTCAAGAATTCGGTGTGGCGTTCGAGGCTTTGGTCAAGAATGACTTGAAGGATGGATATATAAAGAGCAAAGTGAGCGGTGCGCAACTCCCCATGAAAGAGCGCAACTGCTTCCTGAGAAGCAAATGAACAATAAACTTATCAAGTGAACGGAGAGTGAGGTAGAACAATCAAGTTGTGTACGAGATCGCCACGGTCGGTTATGATGCTTTTAGTTCAGAAGCGCCCGTGTCCTCGAGGTCGCATTTCTTGGCACTGAATGGCAACGCCTTGCAGATAGAGATAAGGTACCTTAGCTAGCTGCCACGCTGCCCAAGTCGCCTATGGTTGTAGAGGACGTAATTAGCATCACAAAGACTCAAGGTGAAAGTAAATGGAAGGCTGGCGTCATGTCTGTCATAAAGCTTAACGTGTTACAATAGTCTTCAAGCGCCGTATGATGCATCCAATTGTTGGTTCCCGGCAACATCCATGCTGTATACAAGATCCTTGGCCGGCCATATGCTCCACCTTATGCTTTCCCTCAACACCATGTGAAAACAGGGTTCCTGCCCTTGACCATTTCCAGCCTTTCAACAATGACCTTACGACGATTACCTTCCTGGTCTTCCGCTGCAGCAAAGCCGAGGTCACCGTCTTCATCCTCATTCACCCCGCTAAATCCGCCTCTGTCTCCTGCTACGTTCAATGAGAAGCGCCTCTTCCGTTCTCCCAAGTTGTCGAGCAAACGTCTTGGTTCATCGTAGCTCAGTCTACTCTTGTTTGATGGACGTCTCGGCAGCTTCGATTCCTTTGCGGCATCAAGTGTGAAGCCCTGCACACTGGCGGGCGACAAAGGTCGGCCATCATCCTCGCTTGCGGGGACCTCGTTGACGCTGTTCTGACGCGAACTGTTGAAGCGATTCGGCTGGCCTACATCCAGATGAAGACCAAGCAGATCGTGATTTTGTTGAGGTGCCGAGGCATAAGCAGTGCTGATGTCCATCTCCTCTTCCTCGGCGATACCATGTGTCCTGATTCTTGGCTCTGTCGCTTTGGGAACCATGGTCTTCCGACGTGTTTCATCCGACGGAGCACGCATAGGTACAGCAACAGGAATGTCGACGAGATCGTCCCAGACGCAGACACGAGCTCGTCGGGTCAATTCTAACGGGCCGTGGTCGGGCGTTTTGAGCGTTTCTACCACGTTCCAAGCCTGTCCTTTCATGACAGCCATTTGCCGTGCAAACATCTTCTCTTGAAAGTCGGAGTCCTGCTCGAAGCAGCGACGTAACGCTACTTGAGTTTCGCTCCACCACTGCTTGGAAGTCAAAAGAGGTAAAAAGTGCTGTTTGGTCTTGTCAGAGAATGGACGGCCAATCAATGACACAGGAAGGAAGAGCCAGCCGAATGGGAAACTGCGCCAGGCATCGGGATGTTTCCACGGCCACGACAGACTGTTATCAATAGCGCCCAGAGCAATCTTCGCGTTGTCATTTTTGTGTGATATGCCGGATGAAGTCATGTTCTCCTGTCGGCTGTATGGGTCGGATTGTCCATTCGTCATGCTATCGCTTTTCGGTGGCTTGAAGACAATGCTGGCCTCTTGAGTCTTCTGGTCTACTCGGACCATCCAGTTGTCGAGGCCTCTGTCTGTATTGCGCATTATGTAGTCTAGGATGACAAGCCTCTCCAATTGTTCACGGAAAGATTGTTGTAAGGAACTGCTCCAGAAAACGTTGCGTTGGCGTTGTCGTTCGCCTTGAGATGCCTGTCCCTCGAGATCCTCTTCTTCGTCGTCCGAAGGCGCTCCTCTCGGTCGACAGTCCTCACCCCAATTCGCGAAGCCCCTGCCCTTGGGCTTCTTCGGGGCGCTGTCGGTCTTGAAGCCCGAATTTTGTTGATCTGGCCATGGATGTTCCTTGAGAAAGATATTGGCATCTTTGAACCCTTTAAGGAAGACCTGGAAGCTGCCGGCCTTCTCCGGGAAAGCCTTTCCTTTTTTATAATGCGCCCGTCTATCCCAGAAATCATAGAAAAAGGCGTTCGAGGAAAGAGACACAACATCGGTATAAGGTACAAGATTCGTGCGTAATCGGCTGTCAAGCACATATGCTGCTGCTTCTGATACATAACTCAGGTTTGGAATAAGGCATGCCCTGCCAAAAGCAAAAGGAAACAGATTCCGGTGTAGCCATTTGGTCCACTTTGGATTCTTGGATGCGTATGGTTCTTCGTCCTTGGGCTTGAAGACCCCTACAACCTTGCCGCTTGGGTTCCTGGCAAAGTAACTACCAGAGCTGCCTTGTGAGATCAGCTTGGGCTGTACGCCCATCTCGATGGCGACTCTGACGCTCTCAACTATTTCCTCAAACTCGAATTTGGATATCCTGTCCTCTGAGTGTTCCTCGGGCTCGGCGAGCATTGCAGCACTAGCCGGCCGTATCCAGTCTGGAGCTTGAAAAACTGAGTGATGTATCTCCAAGTGCTCATCCTCTGACGTCTTCCCCTTGACCTTTCGTATCTTGAATTTCTGTGCTATCTCATCCGCCCATCTTTCTAATCGTGCATTGATGGCCTTGATATCAACACCCGAGTTTGTTCGTCTTCGTCTGCCCTGCGGAGGTCGCTGTGATCCTGGAGAAGTGGTGCCAGGTACGTGCATGCGATCTCGCCGCTTGGGTTGTATAGGAGCATAACGAGTATCGCCGGAGATGGTGTTTTGGAAAGTGTTGCGGTCATCATCCTCCGAGAAGTATTGCTCCTCCTCCTCTTCCTCTTCCGCCTGCGCTATCCTCGCATATCCTGATGTTGCAGGTCGTCCCGGCATGTTTCACAATGTATCATAGTATCATGGTCAAAAAACTGCCAACTTTGTAAGAGCTCCTTAAGCTGCACGACACGTTGTGACGCGGGTCACTCGGCCTCAATAATACCGCCCGGGGAAATCTTGCCAAGATATTATGGGCCCCCCCTCGAACTACAGAATTAGGGCAAGATACCTTAATTCGCCCACAGAAGGTAAGGTAACATTTGGATAGCCATGGTGTCAAAGCCTGATCTTGTAGCAATGTTGTTCTCGTAAAAGTCTGGATACAAGACGGTTATCGGTTTGCATACCACTGTGACAGGTGAATATCTCAACACGGAAAGTCTATCGGATCGTGCCACCAAAACCTTCTCCTTCCGTCCTGCCGCTCCTGCTTGAAGCATACCTTGCTTGTGATATCTCCTATATAATCACCGTTGAATCCTGCAGATAACATATCACATCGGAGAGGTTCAACCACCAATCAAACGACAGCTTGATAGCTAAGAACATTTCTCACCGGTCCCCAGAAAATGACGTTCTTGGCAGCGGGTAGGGGGGCTCAGTAATGAGCTTGAAGCTTGCATAACGCAATAATGCTCAGGGTACTCTCGAGGGTGGTAAGCCATCGGTAATTCAAGTGGATGATAGCATGGCATGGGCCATGCTCAAGGCCCGAGAGTGCTCGATGCTTTTCTCTACAGGCACCTTACGTGGCATCAGTCTCCGGAAAATTGGTCAAGGTCTCGCCCATGGAGCTGCTTTGATGCGACCACCCAGGATGGGCCTCATAACACCTAATAAGAGATGCATTCCCACTGGCTATGACGAGCTGCGATCGACGATCCATGTTATCAAGTTATCATGCAATTTAGATCAGAGCGTTGTGCTGGATGATTACCATAGAAGCTTGACAAGATATCGCAGTCCGCTAAGACGCTAAGGCCCCGCAAGTACGATCAACAGCGCCGGGTACCTGAAATTACAGCGTCGATCCTCAGGGAAGCCGGGGAGCTCTGTCTACATTGTGGTAGTACCTTCTGGCTTACTTTCGTGCATGACATGTGGCATACTCTGGTAGAGAGCCTGGTAGAGCAAATACCAGCTGGATGAATGCACGGCACTGAATACACAGAAGTGCCAATCTGTTGCAAGTTTGTAGAATGAACGTTTGTTTTGATGCTCCAATGCTTGTTTACGAACTGGAGTTTGGCATGCTGAATGAACGGGTAACGTGAAAGCGACAGTCAATGTCCAATAAAACCGGTCTAAGCTCGCTGTTGTTGTGCCTGTCGTGCGCCCTCATTTTACTATCAACTAATCGAATATCGATAGAGGCTAGTGTCCCTTTCGCTCATATGTATACGATCCATGCGTCCCTCACATCGTGATGCTTGTACTTACTCCAGCCAGCTTCTCGACACTCTTTTTGCATATCGTTTACCTAACTTATACGTTCTTTAATACTAATCGCTCGCTTGATTCCTCTTGCAAGCCTTACACTCCTTTGCAGTCCACAGTCTGTCAACCCTTCACCACCAGTCATTACCGGAAAGCCTTGCATTTTCTTGAGACGTATTCTTCGTGACCCACGTCGGAACCTGAAACTATTCGTTTTTATTCATACATCTAAAGCCACGAGCAATCGAATATCATAATGCTTCACCGACCAGCACCCCTTGAGCCTTTCAGACACCACTCGGCTACGACATATCACTATCCCGCGACTCTGACGCCACCTATATACGCTGAAGACCGACCGTTCTTCCACCCTGGACATGAGATCACTCGCCCACTGTCTGCTGCCCCGTTTTCACACACGCCTCATTACCAAGTCCCCCAAAGATCGTTCAGTGGACCTCATACACTGCAGCTTCCAGGGCTTGCCACATTGGCCTCCCTGGCAGCCGCATCTGTGCCGGCATACGAAAGGTCAGTCGACATGCATGAAAGCCTTGTAAGAGGCTTGCTTCCTTCCTGTTCTTGACGGTGTTCTGTGGAATTGTTCAAAATTCAAGGGTCCAAGATTGTGCTTGGCTTTCGAGGCCCGAGCGTCGTGTACCTCGATGACTAGCTCGCCGACTCGCCGACACCTGATAAGCCCATGCGATTTCGTCTTGTCCATTATCTCCCATATATTGACCTGAATCTTTCTCTACAGGTCACATATGCACAACATGAACTACGCGACTTCAGCCCCTGCTGCCACTGCAGGAGGTCAACAGAATGGACCTGTAAGTAATTGCTGGCTTTTTGCACCCATTTTTGCGTCCATGTTCCAAGCTTTACGTGGTCGACGGAGCCGAGAAATGATAAGAATCCGACACCTCGATAACAAAGCATCCGGGCCGTCGACGACGCTGACCATCGTTGATAATCACATTCGATGCCGTTACGACAAACACTGACTTTACCTGTACACAGCCTGTATGCCAGAACTGTGGTACCAGCACTACACCGTTATGGCGACGCGACGAGATGGGGTCAGTCCTTTGCAATGCATGCGGCTTGTTCCTCAAGCTTCACGGTCGCCCGCGTCCCATCAGTCTCAAAACCGACGTGATCAAGAGCCGCAACCGCGTCAAGACTGCCGGTGGTCCTAAGAAGAAGGTACATCTCCGCCGCCCAATGGACTATCGATGACCAGAGAGTACTGACATTCGCCTAGCCATTCATTGAAGCAGGTTACCCTGCGTCGCATCCTGAATCCACTACCACCCCAATTGGCAATGGATTCCCCCACCGTCGTCAATCCGATCGCCTGCCTTCTGGCGAATCGCACCGTTCGGTTTCACCACTTTCTCGCAACGGCACACCTGGCATGCCCAACTCCAACATCGCACCACAGCACATTTTTGACAATGTATCGTTGACTGAGCCTAATTTCCACTCGCCCTCCATTCCATCCTTCGCCCTCAGACAACCATCCCCATCAGCAGCCTCTCTTAATGGTTCGCATCTGGAAAACAGTCACACTTATGCCGATTCTGCGGCGAACAGTAGTCATCTCAAGACCCGTGTCAGCGAATTAGAGGTCATCAACGACCTCTTCCGGGGCAGAGTTGCTGAATTGGAACAGAGCGAGCAGGCTGCTCGTCGCAACGCAGACCTCGCCCGCGACGCCGCCGAAAGATACAGGCTTGACCTCGAGGCCTCAATGGCTCGTGAAACGGATTTGAAGAGGAGAGTGGACTTGCTTGAGGACGAGCTCAACACCTACAAGAACCAGCCAGCGCACCCAGGCAAGCGCGCCCGCCTGAGTGACATCGTGCGCGATGAGCCCGAGCCCAGACTGAGTGCATCGCCGCCTCTATCCGCTTCGGCCAGTGCTGATCCCACCCCTGCAGTCGCTGCATAGAGTGCAGAATGACGCGTTAATGATGGAACATCGTTGGTCGTTTCAAAAGCTATGCCCCCTTTGCTGTTACTTTTCCTTCTTCATACCCACCTGTTTCTTCGTACCCGGGGAGGGATAGACGCTGATCGCATGATCCTGATGCATGAGTGATACCAGAGCCTCCGTTTTTCCAGGAGTCTCACGAAACCAAACAAATATAGCTAATTAAACCAATCCTTGAATCTCAATCTCAATCTCAATCTCAATCCCAATCTCGTGGTTCTGGACTGCTGATGCCGCTGATTTCGCGCCTAATATGTAGCACGAATGGAGGTGTCACCTTATGCCATGAACCTGCTGCACTCCTACTCTCCTGCACTCCTACTCTCGCTAGGCTGTTTAGTTCTTCCGATAACGAACTGAAAAGTCACCTTTAAGCGTTCTGCTTCATGTGAACGATGTCGAGATAAGGCGAGCGCTATGAGCTCTCACTGCGACAGTCACTACCGTGTCGCCTCCTTCTCCTGAAGCGGAACAGTACCTTTGCCTATATGATTTACGACATATTCTCGGTATCTAATCGGGTAGGAGAGAGAAGTTGATCGCCACATATGCGTGGAGTCTGTAAATGTGAGCATAATTCCAAGCATGTGCATGTTTTCGTGTGGCTCTGAGCGTAAGCAAGCCAGCGCGGCACGTCGTTCAGCCTATCTTCCTATTATGTCTGACAAACAACAACCGTATCAAAGAGATCGCACTAGCAGCGACATATCACGAACAGGACACATTGAAACACCCTAGCAATCATGCAATATATAAGCTCCCTGAGCACTAGGCGATGTTCATATACTCCAAAAACTCAACGTGGCCGAGGACAAATCCGAACAGGGTCGCCCTCCCAAGCACAATCCAACCTCACATATCGCCCTTCTCCTCTCCTCTCCTTTCTCTCCCTCTCTCTGCCTACCTTATCTTCACCACAAACCTCAGCCATGACGTTCAATACATCTCGTCATCTCTACAACACATCACAAATACCGTCGCTACGACCATGCACGAGATACGTTCGGAGATGAAATGGGCCAGGGCCGTTGCAACTCAACGACGCTGCAGCAAATGGCTTGGAGTCTGGCCCGCTCATTCGGTGCGTCAGGAGGACGTAGGATAAGTACCTTAGGTGGAACGTCGGTGTGAAACGTATGTGGGTAAACGGCTTGGTGCATTTTATTTTTTGGTTAATCTCCGTGTGATGGGTAGCTGTGATGGGAGGGAGTGGTTGGTATGAGTTGATCGGCTTGATGCTTGGATGGATGGTCATGGTTATTGTTGCGTGTGGGATGGAGATGTTTATGGAATGTGTTTGTACGATTTGCATGGACTGGTGTTGCTGTACTGGCTCGTATTCGTCACGCTGATCAGAGGGCAAGTGGTGCGAGATATAGCATATCGACGAGGTGGGCCAGCAATGTCGAGGGCTGATATATAGCTTTGGAAGGCATATTAGGATAAAGTGAATAGTGACGAGATCGAGACAATGAATCACTAGACAGAGCAGAGTAATCTACCACCATCGATCAAGCACCATCTTGGCCTCCTCGGCCAGAGTCTCGGCCATGGCAAGCTGATCATCATAGTTTTCACGAACCCAATCCGCAAGTCTGTCCTTCCTTCCTAACTCGGCCTCTAACAGCTGTATTAGGCAGGCTGCTCCGCCTCTGTCCATCAGTCTCTGCAGAATATCGCCGTTGATGTGCATGTCTGCCGGGTCGATCATCATATGTCCTACCGCTTCCGCATTAGCTTCGAAACCTGGAGGCGGTAGCACGAGATTTCTGTCGTCTTCCATGTCCAGTACGTCTTCACGTCGCTTCATGGTGTTGTTGGGCGCCATGGGACAGATCACATTGCTTCTCTCACAAAGCCGCTGCACCCATCGCAAACGGTAGGTTAATCCAGGATCCAGGATGGCGAGTCCCATCAATGCTCCGTCAACAGAAAGACCCACAATTCTGTCCTCGAGAATGCCTGGAACGGTTGTTTCCTTCCAGGGCGGGCGAATGTTTGCTTGTCTGAGTCGTATCAGGGAGCGTGGAAGCCTAGCTTTGAAGAGAGTTGGCACCGTATTCGTGAAGGTTCGAATGGTGTGGGAAGGAGCCAACTGTCCTACTAGACATTTATCGCGAGTGGATACGAGGTTCATGGCCACCGACTTCGACGAATGTCCGTTTGCCACTGAATGGGGCGATATGGTCGGATTTGCTGGACCCGGGAACACGAGAGGGAGGTGGAATACACTCGCCCTGTGTCCAGAGTCCAGGCCAATAGGCTTCAGAATGTTCTCCTCAGGTAGATACTGGAGAGTCATCAATGAGTCGGCATTGGTGGTGATAGTAATGAGTGGCGGAGCAGTCGTGACATATGTTCCGAATGAGGCGGTCCTGAACTTGCATACTTCTGCAAACCTAGCTTCAGTTGTCTGATATCTGAACATGTAGGTCCAGGGATCAGTGCACGCAATGAGACCACGATCCCCATACGGCGCAAGTGCATAGACCGCAGTATCAAGAGTCTTCACTGTTTTCGCCTGTACAGCCTCGATGATTCCATCTGAGCGTGACAGGTAGAGCAGGACGATTTCACCCTTAGGCGACACTGTCTTGTCTATTGGCCCGCATCCCAGCAGGATCAGTGCATGTGGCTTGCTACCCGATTCCCTGTAGTTCCATTCTACTATAGAATTCACCTGCCTCCCTGGCTCCAGGTGGTGGATATATTCCCATGTCTTGGGACCATCGGCTTTGAAATGGACTACCGGGCGAAGAGATCGACTTTGCGAGCTGCGCGATGAAACGGAAGGGTGCACGCTCGTTTCGATTCCAGTAGTGATGAAACAACCGTAATTGTGAGAATATATTGCTCGCTTAGGCGAGCCTGAGACTGGCATTGAACGAGGAACAACCACGGGTTGGTTTTCAGCCCTGGTGATGTGCCCTTCCCTACCCGATATGAGGATGAGAGATGGAGCCAAGGTGGGATCTAGATAGTCGCAAGGTGGAACCACTGCGAAAGCTGTGACTGCAGCTTGCTGGAAAGAAGGCTCCTTGGCGTCAGCGACCCACACATCTGATATAGAGAACTCCCTCGATCCTGCGCCATGCCATTTTATTCTATAGAAACTATTACCGCATGACGCATATGCTGCAACACTGAGAGGTATATGACTGCGATTCGAGAGAGTGGCCCCATCGGGTCTGAGCTTGACTGTAGTGTAGCCAAGGGAGAATTGGCGGTTGGGTTCCACTGAAAGTCCTTCTAGTAGATGAGGTCAGCCGTCAGACACTTTAGTCTGGCATGAGACAGACTTACCTTCCTGCTGAACCCGCAACCGGAGAGTCTCCAAGGTTCCATCACGAAGCCCACACAATAGCATGAACATCCAGGACGATTCAGTACGAGATTGTCTCGCGTCCGACAAGACAACAACGTCCTCGCAGGCATTGGACACGTCACTTTGTCCTGTGAGTTTGTACTCAAGCTGCATCACAAGGCCGTTGGTTGGGCTAAGCTGGTAAAATGATAGTGATGAATCTGATGTTCCGAGGGCCGCAAACAACCCAGCTGGACAACTGAAGATCGCTGCAGAGACAAAGTGCTTGTCTGATGCGACTGGATCGCCTACGACGTGGAGGCTTGCCTCATGATCTCCCACTTGGACCTGCAACAGACGTATGAGTGACTGCCCGTTCCTTCGGACCACTGTCAAAGCCACATCATGCTCTTCGCCTATGGCTGCAGCTGTGATCTTCCAGTCTGAGGAACAGCTTTCACGGAGCAAACAATGCTGGCCATCTCGAGAGATGGAGATGTCATCTTCGGTTATCTGCAATATGCAGTCATCTGCAATTGCAAGCTTCGCGGCGTTTATGGTACGGCACTTGAAATTGAGTCCAACGTCACTTGCAACCTCCACAATCTCTCCGCCCTGAGAATCGTCGAATGCATCTGGTGGTATGAGCAAGGCCTTGCTATCGGACGGGCCACTCAACAGCACGATCAACTTTCCAGACTCATTGATTGGCAGAGTCCAGAGCTGCACAATACCAGGGTATGTAGGAAATCTCCCTACTGACCCGACTTTGATGCCCACCCGCAACTCGGAGATCTTGCCATAAGGTTGTCTGCCTCCAGGCGAAAAGAGCGCGTCTCGTGAGCGAGCAGTGCCATCCAAATTACGAGGCAGCTTGGAGGCTATTAGGTCAAAATTCGGCATCCAATTTGACATGTTCGAGATTAGGTCTGACCCTGGCGCTGGGTCGTCCGCGCTATAAGCGCTGATACGATGTATCCCGCCATCGCTCGAATCACCCCATATGATGGAAAAGTCGCTTTGGCGCGGATTGCCGAAAATGGCAAAGGCCGATTCAATATGACAGCGAGCGTCGTTAACGTGGTGTGCGTTCGCTTCTTCTCCTGGTTTCTGCTTACTCAGACTAACAGAAAACACGTTACCATCCTCTCGAGCGAGGTAGATACAGTCTTTGTCAGCCCCCGCGTTCCTTTCTGGTCGAGCCCAAGCGACCCAGCGAGGTAGAAGTGGCGAAATACCTGGTCGTTCTGACTCTGGGTCCGGAGGTTCAGGCAATACAACCCTGTGTGGACCTTGAGGAGAGCCCGTTAGAATATCAGTGTATACCAAGACAAATGGTCCTCGTGTCATTATGAAGGCGCCGCCCTTGGAGTTTTGAACAGGTATCAGGAGATTCGGGAGAGGAGCCGCTACAGGTTGTTAATGAGCAGAACTACCGAGATCGTGATACGACAAAGCTTACCTTGTCCTATACTGTACGGATTGTGATATTGTGCTCGCGATATACCCTCCGAGTGTTGCCATTCTATCCGTACGAATGACACTTTGCTGTGTTTCACTACAACGAGCAATAGGATGACATGGTCTGGGTCATCATCAGGCGGATGTAGGAAGTCCATCTGCTGTATAACTCCCTTTTTAACCTTAGCGAAAGGCCGCTCGCGAGATATGGGAAGAACTGGTTCCCAAGGCTTGTTCGTATCCCATTTCTCTACTGTGAAAAGATAGAGATCTTCTTGCGCTGCTCCCACGGCTATTGCACGAGCCTTGGGGTCAACTGCGAGGTGCCTACCAAGTTGCAGTAGCGGGTTGTTGGTAACTACCAAGGGAATGTAAGTCATCTTGAACTCAATGGTACCATCAATGCTGTCGCATGCAGAGACGAAGACAAGTTGTCCTGTCATCAAAGTCAAAACCAGGAACTGGGGCGGAACCTTAGGGGTATCGGCGAGGTCGTTCATCTCCTGGTCTTCCAATTTGATATCGTCGTTGAAGTCATCATCGACGCTCACAGGATCGCCGAGAACCTTAGCAGACATGATACGGCAGTCAAAATCCGCTTTCGTGGCAATGAGAGCAGGGTAAGGATCATTTCCCGAGATCTCTCTAAGCTGTATGAAATCTTCTCCAACGAAAATTAGGTCGTCCTTGTACTTGCTTCGTATTCTTGCTCGCAATATGAATCTGCATCCTGGGCTGCGCGCGATAGTTTTTGTGAGTAGACCAAGAGAAGGAGAAGCATCCCGGCTGAAGTCTTTGTGTTGAGGATGCGGCCTACTCTGATGCCCATTGAGAAGTTGATCGATCTGCATGGTCGAGATATCTTATCAATGACAACTTCGGCTTTGAAGATGCGGAGTTCAAAAGCTGTTGAAATCAGCTGAGCTCGAGTGAATCGGGTATGTTATGAGATTCTTTTTTGGGCAGCAAATTTCAGTTGGCCAGGGCAAGAAAGTGCCATGAAAAGTTCGTACGACGAAACAGCCTGTAGCCGAACCCAAGGGACTGTCTGATGGGTGTACAGAACACTGGGACAACAGGGTTTTATTTTATGTAGATGCAAGGGCCGTTGGCTGCATTGCCTGACTGAATACTGCAATATCAAAGATGGTTGTGGCACGTAATGCCCCAAGCAACCAGTTCCCAGCAATGGGTGATCAGCGACGCGCTTAATGTGAGAATGCGTGTGCATGAAATAAAGTCTCGGGCGCACCTACACAGTATATAGTCGTGAGCGGGATGATATGTCTTCAACGAACTCGACCACTGTCCAGCTGTAAAAAGTCACGAAGACCAAGAAAACAGGGCGACACGGAAAGCACCAAGCGGAAGACCTGTCATTTACTCACCAAAATCTGACCAATTTTAGTGCCGACAGCACCAAGCCCACACTTTCACCTGCTACAAATCGAACAAACAACCTTGAATGCGTCCCGAGGCAAAGGATCAACCCTGTGTCATGCGATCCCCATACCACGGGTGGACGAATCGAACGGGTAGATTACTGGATATGATCTGTTCCAGACGCACTGCGTTGTAACACCACCAGTGATCTCCGGTGGATACTGAACAATTGGCACCAATTGATTTTTTTTGTGATCTTGTCGATCCCTTGAATTGCCTTCTTCTGTAAGTTTGGCGTTGTTTGTGCAGTGGATGCACGGTATTATTGACAGAACTTGGAACACGCAACCAGCCGGCAGCGTGGGTTTGGAGCACTGACGACACGCGACTCGAAACGCGTTGCTCCGACCATCCTTTCTTTATGGACCACTACTCAGCGGTAAACCCGCCTAAAGCCTCACAGGAGGGCAAGCATGCCAGTAACAAGCACGACGAAGAGAAAATTGAAAGTGACAGCAATGTGACAGCTGCTCATATGGAAAACAGCATTCTTGGCGAGCCACTTTCAGCCTCATGGCGCAAGGAGCCTTTGAACACTGATGAAGCAGCCAAGGTATTGCAAATACTGCAAGCTTGCAGAGATAAAGACATACAGCGACTCATTACCCTTGCTGCGACGGAGGGCGGATTCGTTGAGGATGAGGTCCGGCGCCTAGCTTGCATGTAACATCTTCTCTTCTGACAATATGCTCTTGCCTCTGACCTTACATATAGGGCCGATATTACTAGGCGGAGACGAACGAACTTCACAGCTAGAGGATTCGCAGACTCTTCCGATCCACAGCGATGAAGGCCAAGTCAAGCTCGACGTCCACCGAGCCTTCGTCTACTATCCTACAGGTTTGATCAGCTTACGTGGTCTACATACAAAGTGTCATACTGAAACAGATTGTAGGCGAATCAGAGAAGCAGATTGAGGGACGAAAACAAGAGCTTTCCGATCTCATTACAGAAGTGTTGCGGCGGCATCCAGACCTGTGCTACTTTCAGGGCTATCACGATATAGCTCAGGTACTGCTACTTGTGCTAGGCGCTCGGAATGCCACCCCACTTCTAGCCAGGTTGTCCTTGCTGCGGATTCGAGATTTCATGTTACCCTCTATCTCAGCCACCAGTTCGCACCTGCAGCTACTCCCAGCTATACTCTATGCCGCAGATCCTGCGCTGTGTAAACACCTCTCTGGGCTGCAGCCTTTCTTCGCATTGGCTGCCACATTAACGCTGTACGCCCATGATATCGAGGAGTACGGCGGTATCGCACGACTATTTGATTTTCTGTTGGCCAGAGAAGCGCTCATGTCGGTTTATCTATATGCGACCGTGAGTACAAACCGTATTCGTATGTTGTGTTTTCGCGCAAGACTCTAATGTTTCAGATCATCATGACACGAACAGATGAATTATTCGAAATCGAATCGGAGGAACCAGAAATGCTCTATGCCATTCTTTGCAAGCTTCCAAAGCCCCTCGACATTGAGGCTCTCATCTCCAGGACAATAACCCTGTTTCTGGAGCATCCGCCAGAAGCTCTTCCATTCCGTGCATGGCGAAATGTCTCGTCATACAGTGTTCTGAAAACGACGCGTGACCCGACGACACTCTCAGTGCAAACACTGCAGGATGGAGAGATGTACCTCAAGAAACACTCCACGGAGATTGAGCGCTACGAGGCAAGGAAGAGGATGCTCGCCCAAATCAGGCTATTGGCTCACCGGTATCGAAAACCGGCCGGTGCCGTCACTCTCGCTATATGCGTGGGAGTTCTGTCTCTTTGGCTTGGGAGAAACGGGCAAGCTGCAGGATTCGCAGGCATTCTGACCGGCGCAAGACAGAGAGTGTTGGAATTATTTGGCTACAATCTTACTATAGTAAGAAGGTAGATTCGTAGTAAGAAGGTAGATTCGATATGACTAACGAGAGCATGAATCAAGCGGGTGCTCCACCATCCTGCCGAGGTTTACCGATCGGTATGCATAAGCATGTCATAAATATCGGGTATTCCGCGCTGAATCCATCAACGAAAAATCCGATTGAGACGAATCGTGCAATCATGGTCGTACGTCAGAGAGTCAAACCAGATGGCACCTTGATGACCCTGCTGCACTGTCTACAGATTGACAGCAAATGGAAGTCCATGTTATGATTTCAGTCCAGAGCGATTCATCGCTTTTCTCTACTAGTCTTTGGAAGATGCTTAATTATAGTAGGATGGCGTGCTCTAATACATATTCCTTGCAGCTCAAAGTGGACAAAGTGACCTTGATCGCAGTCTGTACAGGTGACAACTTACTGCTTTGCTCACTTTAAGGCCTCGCCCTTACGCACTCTCTCACAGACTTCCTTCAACGTTTTCCCGGCCCAGCTCCAGTCTTCCATGATCAAGTAGACCTGCGCGCTCAGTCTCACCCACCAGGCGTCTGCGTAGAAGATGATGGCAATGAAGGTATCATACTCCTCCACCAATGTACTTGCAATCCACTGCGCAACCTTGACTGCTTTGGCTCTATCGCCGCCAGCAATAGCATGGAAGTCCAGAGGGAGTTTCACGTTGCTGAAGTTACAGTTACCGAGCGTTCCCTCTTCATTTTCCAATATCTCCGTTTCCAGAATCGCGGCCACGAGCTTTCCGGCTTTCCTCGCTTGGTCAAGCGTGAATGCCATGATGGCCTGCTCGCCGCTTTTACCTTGCCATGTACATGCCTTTCTGAACTCAATAGCGGCAGGCACACTAACGTAAGGCGAATTATCAATCGTACCCACAAACTTGAAGCCGGCGACAAATGCGCCTTTCGCGCTTGGAGGAAGCGGGCTGATGATCTGTGGGCCCTCAGTGGGAAGTGGGACGAACCCATGGCTTGTCGGAAGCGTAGTCCGCATCAAATGCTGGTTTCGGACAGGGACGTAGAACAACGCACAGCCACGAGGGACAAAGAGCCATTTGTGGCAATTGCTCACGAAAAAGTCCGGGTCCAGCGTTGCAAGGTCGAGCGGGATATGGCCGATACCATGAGCGCCATCAATCAGAGACAAAACGTTGTGCTTTTTGCAGATAGAGGTCAGCTCTTCGAATGGCCCACGTACTCCTGGTAGAGAGACAATAACGTCGTAGATGGCGATCTTAGGATTCTTGCCGGCGGCTTTGATAACGTCAATAGCCTTCTCAAAAGCCTCGCCCAGCGCAGCATTCGAAAGTGGATAGGTGTACTGAATCTTGTGTGACTCGGCCGGTGTGGTCTCCGTAATGTACGTGACGGTTTTCTCGCAAGCACCGTAGATGGTCGCAAAGTAGATGATAACATCGCCGGGTGAATATGTTATATTGCGAAGAACAGTGTTCACGCCAGTTGTGGCATTCGGAACAAAAACACAGATATCCGTAGGGGCATTCACTACGCGAGCGACAGCCTCCCGGGAGACATCCAGAGCCCTGGGATACTGGTATCGAATGAACGTGTCCGGACGGGCCTCGCATTCGTCCTGACTCTGGCGGAGTGCACTGCGGACATGTTTGGGAAATGTGCCAAATGACCCTATAATTTCCAATTGGTCAGATCAACAGTATTCCCATGGCATAGCCGATCCGAGTGAGCAGGTCGAGGGTTCGACGATCGGGTAGCACCATCCATATGCACCTCGCCAGCTCTATATTGCAGCTTTGACAGCTGAAAGCAGTTCGCGGTGAAAGAGGAAACGCGAAGCGTTCGCAACCTCGCTTCTTTGAGCGTCTCGCATATTGCTTTATCGATGGTTGTACTCACCATGATTGAGATTCTTGTACTTCGGGTCAAAACAAAATGACTGCTTCATCAGTTCAGAGCCGCATTCAATTTCCGGACATTTTCCATCTTGTGACGACATATTATGCCTGTAAACGCACTCGTCTTCCGATTGAGACGTTCTTTGTACGAAACGAGTCTTGTTCTACGTGTATACAGTAGTCAGATGTTCTTGCAATTTATACGTTAAGCTGATCAATAAGTTGAGTAAAAACGCTGAGTCATAACGTTCTTCCGCCCTATAGTTGACTATAGGGCGCAAGAACAGTCATCGATGCTGACTCAAACGGTATTTCCTAGCTCTACAACCATATATGTGTAATTAATGAAGAATTATGGGTCATACTATATATGCCGGTTATATTTGTGCGAACAGCAAGAGCCATCGCACTTTCATCCATGTACTGTCATGCACAATTCACCCCGACAGCTGGATTAAATCAACGAGACCATGCATCTCTCTCCTTGGCAACGACCTCATCCTCCTCCCCTCGGATCTCCTGTGCCTCCGAGTTATCGTTGGTTGGTATTCTTACAGTCTCCGTACTCTCTCTGCCAAGTTCTGACACTTTCGTGACAACAGGTCTCGAGTCTTCTGCACCCGGTGGTGCATTTTCATCCTTTCGCCAACCCTTACGCTTCTCTGCTGCCCAAGAGCCCCATGATGACAAATACGCGCTTGCGCGTGACGAAGCTGAGTGTACAGTTGCCTGTGCCTGGGTTTGGTCCGCTCTGGAAACTGCAGCAAGTCAGCGGACGATTACATGTACTAGAAGATAGTTCAACTCACGATGGGATCCGGCACTGTCGATGCTTGTCTTAGGCGATGACTCCGCTACTACCGCAGCAGCTGCTGTAGCCTTCTGCTCAGCAGCTCGTTTTCTCTGAGCCTCTCTCATGGCCTCTATATCCGCCCAAAGCGTATTGATAGCACCTGAGACTCGCTGTTGCCCGGCTGCTAGGTTCCGTCCCATTGCTTCCTTGCTTCTCCTGTACCGGTCGTCTAAGCCCAACTCAACAATTTGCTGAGCAAGTCTCCTCTGCACATCCTCCATGGTCAGCCCTCCTGAACAAGGATGGCGGGGCTCGATAATATCAAAGAGATGAGAATCTGTGTATCTATTCATAAGAGCATAATTCTCTGTCTCCGTCCATGCCAAGACAAACTCGCTGCCGAACTCAGCTGAAGGATCGCCATCCACCTCGGCAAGCAAAGCTTTAGTATCATCTTTGTGCTTCTCCACGTATTGGCGATATTTCACGGACGAGATCATGGCCAGCAGATATTCTTCAAACTGTAAGCGAATGAACTCTTCGCTCCCAGCGTAGCCCATATCCTTGGGTCTGCTAGGGTTGCTTTCGTCCCAGGTATCCTGAACGGCTTGAGCAAGGAAATCAATCCAGCGTCTATCGGCGGTTGAAAGCACCAACGCACTTCGTAAAGATGGCGAGAAAGTGTTTATTGTGTTGTCATCTAGGTTGACCAAGACATCAGCATAGCGATCCCTTTGCTGCAGCAAAAGTTGATTTGTAGACCCCACGACGTAAGATTTTGTGTGGAGATCCGCCAGGGTGTCTAGTTGTTGCAGAGGTGTGTAGGGGCCGAATAAGCTGCCTTTGCCGAAGATTTGTAGAGGGAGACCCATGTAAGCAAGCAGAGATGCTCGTTCACTTGTCTTCAGCGATGTCGGCCGCACAAGATTTTGAGCATACTGGTTCATGTGTGGGTCAGCACAATCCCCCAGATGTTTGATCAGTCCCGGGATGAGAGATATCAAAGAGAATTGTATGAGGCATAATCGCTCGCATTGTGAGCCAAAGAACAGCATCTGAGCAAATTAGAATAGCCGATTCGAACATGTAACAAGCATTGATTTACCTTTGGCTGTAACAGTAGACATTTGAAGAGTACCAATGTCTGCCATTTGAAATGGTGTATCAGCTCTCGAAGAGAAAGACCTGGAAAGAAGATGTCAGAAGAGCGCACAATGGAGCGCCTGAGACGAATAACCCACCATAGTATTGGTCACCTTCGTGCTCATGCAGCGCGAAGCCTTTCACTAAGCTCTCCTGAAACCCCTGCAGAATATCCAAGTCCGTAAAGTCCCTGTTCTCTTATCAGCCCAACGGCCTCCCAGTCTAAAGCCAGACAGCCAGTCTTTGGAAGAAGCACACATACTTCTGCGCGAACCATGCTCTTGTAACCACGCTCAACTTCTCCCTGACGGCACTGAATGTCTGCGGACTTTCCGTAATTACTACGATTGCTTTTTGGACAGTACTTCTCGTCACGTCGGCCGGTCGATTTCTTAATGCATCGCTGGCCAGTTGCCTGGTACAGGATATGCCGAACAGGGAGCGGGTAGGCGTTGATTTGAGGACGAGGGTAAAGTAGGAAAAGTCTTCGGTGGACCTGTGGGTTGATCAATACATGCCTTGTATGTGACATAGGTATGCATTACTGACGCATGTGCACCGTCGGAGAGGGCAAGGAACGGGAGTAGTTGCCAGTCGTTGTCGACTACCGGATCAGTGCCTTCTTCCAACCCTATCCAAGTCTCAACCTCCGGGCCTCTACAAAGAGGTTATTATCTACCTCCAGCATTGGTGGGGGGAACTACCCTACCGAGCATGGTGGAAGTCTACCACGCACACGACAGGCTTGAAGACACCCTCGGAGGTCATGGTCTTCACTGAAAAGGCTTCGACGTTTGTCGTCACCAGATAATGTATGGCATATTGCTAAGAAGACATGCAAGCATTGCTACTCGCAAAAGCATAAAGTAGCGTGGAGTAATAGTGCGCTGTACAAGACTAAGGTACTTAGATGGAGGCTTGATTTCCTTGGCGCATGATGCTGGCCAGACCTGAACGAAGCTCCAAGTACGAGTTATATACGAGTACTCGTACGAGTAGTGGAAAAGCACCATGTTCTATTATTTCGAATGGCCAAGAAAGCTTCAAATGCTGCTTTGCTGTGCTGTGATTTATCTTATTCCGGACATTCCCAGCTATGCTGCTTTCATTCAAAGCTTGCCCTCATGCACCATCCATGATCCTTCCTCGTACCGGAACGTCAATAGAACCAGTCTGCGCCAATGTGAAAAATAACAAAACACTCCATCGTCATCACCCGAGAAGACAAAGGTCGCCTGTGTTCAAGGCTGAAGACATTGTAGTAGCCCTTGTCGTAAAGACTTTCCTCTTGCAACTACGCCATGTGTTCCCTGCAACTCGCTACGCCCTACGAGATGAACGTGATAAGAGATGAGAAAGCTTTCAAAACACTTCGTCCTATGCACCGTTACCGGCGTTCTCCTCGGCCGGGGCATCCACGTTGTGGTAGTCGAGGATCTCAGAGTACCTGAAATTGGGGTCAGCAAGCAAGTTCGTCGCAGTTTACAAGCTCATTTCAACGTACATCATGATCTTCCATGTGTCCACAGGCAGATCGGCGTCGTTGAATGACCAATCGAACTTCTCCTCTGCCACTGGTTCGTCGGTAGGATCATGGTATGGTGCGAGATAAGGATCGGCAAGAGCATCACCAGCCTTGACACGCTTTCGTGGGTCAAAGACGAGCATGCGCTCGAGCAACTCAATGGCTATGGTCGGCGTTAGTATTGCCATGTGTCGATCGAAAATTAGTACCCACCTTGAGGATCCGCGTTCTTGAACTTGTTCTTGAGCGGCTGCCGTTCACGCTTGGGCAGCGATTGCACGAATCGGAGCGTGTTCTCGCTGCAGATAGTTTGAATGACCTCGTCTGGAGGTGTGCCGAGCAACTCTGTAATAATGGAGAATTGGTTTACGTGATCCTTTCCAGGGAACAGAGGCTTGCCCTCAAGCATTTCTGCGAAAATGCATCCGGCACTCCAGATATCAACCTCCACATCGTACTTTTGCCAGGTGAGCATGATTTCAGGGGCTCTGTAATATCTGGTTGAGACGTAACCGGTCATTTGAGGATCCTGAATACGGGCTAGGCCGAAATCGCAAATCTTAAGATCACAGTTCTCATTGACAAGAATGTTGCTGGGCTTCAAGTCACGGTGGACGACTCCTGCGGAGTGCACATATTTCAGGCCTCGCTATAGCGAAAAGTCAGCACCGTCCACTGCAAAGAAATGGAGTGCCGCTCCTGCTCTGATACTAACCAGAATCTGGTAAAGGAAGTATTGAATGAACTGTTTCTCGAGCGGCCTTGAGGTAAGCAGGCGGTGGAGATCAGTTCCAAGAAGCTCGGTCACGAAGTAGCTGTTTGCTACGTAAGTCGCAATCTGATTGCCATACGACTAGGGAAATGCACTTACATGTCCTCAAGAGGGGAAATGAAGATGTCGCTGAGGCTGATGACCTGTTTGATTTGTCAGAGTGTGCTTCCATACCATCTGCCGAAGAGTTGACGTACGTTCTCGTGTCGAAGGTGCTTCAGAAGTTTGAGTTCTCTGTAGGTTCGCTTGGACAGAACAGGTGTGCTGAACGGCTTCATAATCTTCTTGACAGCCACGGCTTGAGCTGTAAGTTGATCTTTGGCAGAGCTAGATGAGACAAAATGTTAAACGGAAGTATGGTCCAAGAGGTTTGGTTGTACGAACCATACGAGACCGAAAGCTCCCATGCCCACGGGTTGCAAGTCGGTGTATCTGCAGGTGGTCAACCTCCGCCGTGCCAAATCATCCCAGCGACCATGTCTTTTTTACCTGCTCGTGATCTCAAAGGTCGTGCCAAAGATTTGTGCGCGCACGAACTCGGCCATGGTTGTGGTTGTGGGGGGTGGTGTCCTTGGGTAGCAAGTTCGAGAGGTTGGGTCGGGTTGAAGGCGGGTCCGGGTTTGGTGGGGTTCCAAGCTAAACAAACAGAGGGAGCTGGACTCTTTGCAACTTTGACTTGTCGCTACGGATGCTCTGCGCTCGAAAAATCGAGATAGTCGCTCTGTCACAATGCCCTAGGCTCTCGTGCAATGTTGCTTGGTGGGAAATGGAGTGTTGCGGAAAACGATGGTGCCAGGGCTGGACAAGCGTCTGCGCTACAGAGTTAAATCTAGGTGGCGAACTAGAACCTGTTCCTGTCAGGGGCGGGCTTGATGCGAGCACTGAAAATACTAACGAAGGGATGATCTCTGCCCTCAGCTTTCAGGTATGAGGTACGTGAAAAGGGAAAATATTGCCAACAGGAAACCAGCTCCCTCCTTCCAAGACTCCCATCCGCGCCCGCTTCCTCGGCGGGATCGAGATCTAACCAACTTCATGGATCGGAGTCGGGCTATACGTCACTGCCCAACAAGAAAGATCTGTGCGCAGTATTTCAACACCTTATTTGCACTAAAACGCGTCCTCGGTTGCGTTTTTCACTCGTGTAAATCGTTATTAATTATCCATGTTCACAAGACTTCACGGAGCGCGGCTCCGTTTCCGAAGCGCTATACCAAAATCTTGTGATCTTACCTTATACAGGTAAATTGGTCTATATGTACGAGTATGCACCAGAACAAAGCCAATACTGGACACACCCAACACATGACAGTCTAGCACTGGGTCCTACTCGATCCACGTTGGCAAAATCCAGCACATTCAGATGGCGTTTGCTGTGCGTCGCTACGACTCTTATGCTTGTTGGAGATTATTTGCAAGCACATGGATCTACATGTCACTCGAATGAACAAAGCTTAGTCGTAAATAGCATCTACTCATCATTGCTGTACTGTAATAATGGGACAGGCCCACAAGGACCTCAAACGCGATACAAGGAGTATACGATACCTCCTTTGGTACAGTCAAACACAATGGTACGAGCTTGCAGAGCCGCCTTTCATTGTTTGTCTTGTACGGACTTTACTCCGATTGGGCTGTGGCTCTCGTTTTATACGGACTATCTTTCTGTCGCCATCATGATGAATGATCTGCCGACTTATTTGGAACATGCATTGTCCGAATAGGTATACGATGCCCCGCCTAACGTCTTTGGCCGCAATCGAGGACAGCGACAGGCAACAATTAGCGAATTTTGGTTGTAACCTTCGTATGATACTGCCGCAACGTCTAGCTCCGGTTCGATATTGGTTTTCAGACCTTCAGCTATAAGCTATCAAAGATTATTTGTTGATACTGAGGTACCCTGTCACTCCTGGCTTCCTAGAACAATCGCCGACTCATATCAATACCTTGCACGCCTGACCATATACTATCATTGCAGAAGGTATTGACCTAGCCACAATGCACGTTGCAGTCAGACTTAAGCTAGAAGACAACTCAGAAATTGGCAACTCATTACACTTGAAGTAGACAAGCAAAGCAAGCAGTTGAAGCAATGGCGAATGCAGTGTCTGTTTCCGGTCACATCCGTGCGGCACCTCTAGCTCAAAAGTTCGCCCCAACCAATTTTAGAACCAAGTCTTGATTGATTGATTGATATTTTCATACGCTATACGCTTACCACAGGAAGCATAAGCAACTACTATTTACTTGTTTGTTAATTACATAAATATTTGTAGAGTCTGCGTCTCATTCTACAGCTCAACCTGTTAGAATGCCTGTGCATCTACTCTGTTTAGATATTTTACAGCAAGTGCCGTAGTTAGTATATATATTTTTAAATTTCAGCTTCACTTTCTAACTTGCCTTTGCTATCTCTAGTCTCTCCCTTTTAGTTGTTTTGTTCAGTATTCTCTTTTAGTCTCTTATATTTCTCTGTAAAATTCAGTTTTCTAATATCTATTACGTATTTAATAGTTATATAGACTATATTTATATTTGCTTTTTATTAATCTATAAGTCTATCTTTATAAAGTTACTTTATTATTATATAGGGGTTTTATTCCCTAATTATTTGAGATATATTACTAAAGTTAGGGTTTAGTATTTCTATAAATCTCTGTTTTTAAATTATATATTTAAAGCAAAACAATATAAAGTGCTAAACTATTTTCTTTTTCTAACTGTATTTATATTAACTTAAGTCTATAACTTTAATAACTGCTAGAAATTAATTTAAGTAAGCGTATTCTATATAGAGCTGTAATAAAATAGAAGCCTCCTTTCTATTTAGCTTATTATAAAATAGCGTAATATATTTATTTAAAATAGCACTATTTACTATATAGAGACTTTTATTAGTGTTTTATAGTCTCTAATATTCCTTAATTAAGATCTTATTCTAGAAAATATTCTATATTTACTTTACGCTATTTAGAACTACTTACCTACAATTTACTTTATAATAAAGAAGCTTATAGCCTATTTAGCTAGTTAGTCCAATTTAACGTATTTTATAATTATAAATTTCTTTAAGATTTATTAAATAGCTAGCTATTCTTTAAAAATTATATAATAGTTAACTATATATAGAATATTCTATACTATAGCTGCTCTATTCTAGCTTATTTAATAGTTTATTATATTAAATAGCTATTTAGAAAATTAGCTTTCTATAACTATAAAGTATTTTTAATAAAATACTAGCTAAAATTATAGTCTCTTTGATTATAAATAGCTCTATTATTATACTATTAATACTACCTCTTAACTTAATTAATTGTAAAAAAGTGGACAGTAATATAAGCTTTTTAAAGTATACTACTACTTTAACTCCTATTTATCTATTAATAATAAAGCTATTATTAAAGATATTCAAGCGTTATTTCTTTATTTTAAAGTAGTTTTTGTATACTTTATTAAAATTATATTAATTAGACTTATAATTAATTATTGTTATATTTTATAATAGAGCTACTTATATAAAAATAGTTTTAATACTAGTTTTTATTCTGCTTAACTGTATTTCTATATTATAAAGAAGAGAAGTAAACAATTTTACTTTAAGTTTCTTAATTAACCTATTAAGCTGTATTTTTAATAAATTAGTTTTTAATAATATATGGAGTCCTATTTAGAATTTACCGATTTTTAATTAAAGTTAAATATATGAAAGAGAAAGCGTTGCTTTAGCACTAAACGTTTTAATTAAAATTATATAAAAGTATTTAATTACAGCTTAAGCTTATATTTTTATATAGAATTAAGAATCTTAATAATGTAGTTATTAATTCTTTTATTGAAAAATCGAGAATACTATATTATAATTATATAATCAGTTTTAAATGCTATTATAGCTTAATAAAGTTAATGTACGAATCATAGTTTAATATAAATAAAGTATTTAAATGAATTAGCATTTCTTTATTTTTTAATTTTAATTTTAGTAAAGTAATTTTTAAACTATAGCTTAGAATTAAAAATAACTTCTAAAATTCTCTTTTTATTAAAAGCATAATAATATAACTATTTACTTTTAATAATAAATCAGTTTTATTAATCTTTTTTTAATTTTATATAAAATATATAAGAATTGTCTTATCGCTTTTAAATATAGCGCTATTGTCTTTTACTTATTAGAGAGCTTTTAAAATTACTTTATTATTTAATATTAATATATTTCTCTTAATTGATTTTAAAATTGCTAATTAAATATAATTATTTATAAAGCCTATATTGCTTTATCTTTTATTAATCTTCTTTTTTGTTAAAAAAGCGTCAAAAAAGATATATAGAACTAGAATAAGTATAAAACTCTATAAGAGACTAGATTTAATAAAAGTAATTTAGTTTAATTCTATTTTATTTATTAATATTATAGTAAGTTAATTAATATAAAAGAAGTTAATTTATATAATTATTTAAGCTGGAATTCTCTCTATATATAGCTAACTAGTAAGCACTTATTAAGAAACGCTATTATATGCTTTTTTTTATATTAAAGCTAATATAAAGCTAATAAAGAAAAGGACTTTCTTTTATTGCTATATTTTAAAGATTTTCTTAATAAAGAGAAGTAACACTTAATTATATAATTATTATAACTTAATACTAAATTGTGTTTTCAAAAGAAGATTAAAAATCTCTGCTTAATATAATATTCTCTTTACTAAAATTAGTCTTATTAACTTACTTAGCGTAATTAAAAAAAAGATAAGATAATATACTTTTATTATATAATAATTAGATTTCTCTAGCTTTCGAAATAGTAAAATACGCGTTGTTTCTATATAGCTAGTATATATTTTAGTTAATATAACGTATTAAAGATATTAATAATTTAGTCGCTTAAAATTAATTAAAAGCGTTTTTATATAATATTTAAAATGCTATTTATTTCTAAAGCTTTATATAAGCTGATTTTAACTATAGCTCTAGACACCTTTTTAATTAAAATATCCGGATTGTCTATATATTTTATTATTAAGTTCGAATCGTCTTCTTTTTAGCTCTTTAAAACTAGTAGGAAAAGGCACTAAAGTAGCTTAATTACTTTAGCGTTATTGCTTTTAAGCTTTATTTTTTAGCTATTATTATTAATAATTATAATAAAAATATTACTAAACGCTAATAACTATAAATTAAGGTATTTTACGGCTTTTTAAATGTTGTTTATTTATATTAAAAAGTTATTTTAATAGAATCGCTTTTTATTTTAAATGCCTTTATAAAATTAATATTTTGCTTATTTAGCTTTATGTTAGCTTTTCTCTTTATTTAATTCTATTACTTTTAATACGTTGTTCTAGTTTTAATATTAAATATATTTATTATATAAGTTAATAAATTTGTTATTCTATTATAACTTTATATATAGGGATTCTTTAATTATTAAGCTGTAATTGCGAATATATTAGCTTATTATATTTTAGATTTCTATAACTACTTAATTAAATTTAGTACTATTATTTAATAACTAACGGTTTTTATAACTTAAGTATTTTAATAGCTTTTTTTAAGTCCGTTTTTTAAAAGTTATATTTAGCTTTTAAAGAGGTAATAGCTCTAGCTTTTTTTTAAATTAAAGCGTTATAGCTTTATAATCTAATTTGTTAAGATAAT
This sequence comes from Delphinella strobiligena, assembly GCA_009982845.1. Classification (NCBI taxonomy): domain Eukaryota; kingdom Fungi; phylum Ascomycota; class Dothideomycetes; order Dothideales; family Dothioraceae; genus Delphinella; species Delphinella strobiligena. The sequence continues at coordinate 829,117 of JAADKB010000011.1, forward strand.
GTCAGCCGTTGCAGCTGAATCGAGTTGCAACTCGAGGCCACGACTCGGACACAAGTCATGTCACGAGTTGGATACGAGTCATAAGGTTAAGACCTGAAAGGAAACTGGATTCGTGTCTGTAACTGATCACCTTCAATACTACTGCAATTATCGTTATATTCTTTCAATACATATACGTACCCTTCGGGACACCTAGTTCTTGTACACTTAAAGTGATAATACTATTTAAAAAAGCTAAGAAAGTATTATATTAATATATTTATTAGAGTATTAGTTTACCTTCTTCTATATAATAAAATTATAATCTTAATTCTGCTTTATATAGAATTATAGTAGTTAAAGTTACCATCTACTATAATAGAGAGGTTTTCTCTATATTTTATTTTAACTTTATAAAAAATGTCGCTTAAAATAATTAGTTTAATAATAGCAGTCTTTTCTAAGTTCTATTTAGAAAAAGCGTGCTAACTATAATTTAAAATATAAATTAACGTAATAAAAATGTGTTTTATTAAAGTGATAATAACTCTTATAATTATATTTAATAATAATATAGGAAATTAGACAAATAAAACGTCTTTATAAATATAAAGTAATAATTTAAACGCGTAATGCGCTAGACCTTCTTATTAAATAGATAGAGTTATAATAGTCTAGCACTAATATTAAGAAATATAGAGTTTACTGTCAATATTAGCTATATTTAGTTTCATAATTATAATAGCTGTAAACTGACTAATAAAGTAATTATTAAAAAGACTAAATTAGATAGAGAATTGCCAGTTAATATTTGCTAATAGAAAGCTATTACCTCCTATTAAGCATTGCTTATAGTAACCTTCTTTTTAATATACTAGTTAGTAACAACTTGCTATTCTTTATTTTTATTTTAAATAAATTAATTAGTAAATTAGTTTCTATTTTAGATTCTATTAATCTTATTATAATACGCTAGATATTTAGCGTTTATAATAGTATATAACTCTTTATACGCTATATACTTTAGTATAATAGCTTTATATATATTAGTCTTATAATTCTCAGCGTATTTACTATATTTAAAAAAAAACAATATTATTTAAATTAAGTAAATAAATAGGTTTGATTAACCTGTTACTCTATTTAGTAGTTCTAGTTTTTTTTAGACAGTTATTGCAGCTTTTACTCTTTATAAAAATAGAGTAAAAGCGACTATAGTAATAACATTACTAGAAATAGCTAAAGAGAACTCTTTTCTTTAATTAAAATCAATAGAAGTTAAATAGACTGACTTATTAAGTCAATATATAGATAATAGTGTCAGTTAATTAATGAATATTAATAAAAAAAATATCAATATCATTTTTTTCTATTGAATCAAGTCTTACTTAATTAATTAATTGATTGATTTTTTTTATACGCTATACGCTTACTATAGAAAGTATAAGCAGCTACTATCTATTTATTTATTATTTATATAAATATTTATAGAGTCTGCGTCTCATTCTGTAATATTTATATTAGAATAATTTTAATATTAGCTTCTATTTTATCTAACTATATTTTTATATTATAAAGAGAAAAGGTAAACAACTTTACTCTAGGTTTTTCAATTATCTTTCTAAACTGTGTCTTTAATAAATTAGTCTTTAATAACGCGTAAAGTCCTATCTAGAATTTACTAATCTTTAATTTAAGCTAAATATATAGGAAAAGAAATAACGCTTTAGCGTTAAACGCTTTAATTAAAGTCGTATAAAAGTATTTAACTACTATTTAAGCTTTTATTTACTATATAAAATTAAGAATCTTAGTAGTGTAGTTGTCGATTTTTCTATTAAGAAACTGAGAATACTATATTACTACTATATAATCTGTTTATATAGCTATAGTAGCTTAATAGAGTTGATATATAGCTTATAAATTAATATAAGCAAACCGTTTTAATCAGCTAGCGCTTTTTTACTTTCTAGCTTTTACTTTAATTAAATAGTTTTTAAAGTGTAGCTCTAAATCGAAAATAACTTCTAGAATTTTTTTTTTTAATAAAAGGCTTAACAACGTAATTACCTATTTATAATAAAAAGTCCGTTTTACTAGTCTTTTATTAATTATATATAAAGTGCATAAGGATTATCTTATTACTTTCGAATATAGCGCTACTATTTTTTACTTATTAAAGAGCTTTTAAACAACTTTATTATTTAATACTAATATATTCCTATTTACTAACTTTAAGATTACCTATTAAGTATAGTTATTTACGAATTCTATATTGCTTTTTTTTACTATTAATCTTATTTTTTATTAAAAAAGCGTTAAAAAAATATATAGAATTAAAGCCAGTATAGATCTCTATAAGAAGCTGGACTTAATAAGTATAATCTGTTTAGATTCTGTTTTATTAACTAGTATTATAATAAGCTAGTTATTAAGACCTGAAGAATCAGGACCCTGAATTACTAGCTTAGCAAGTGATTACAGAAGCAAACTACTAAGTGTTTGCTTCTATGCTAGAATAACCTATAAATATAAATATAGATATATTTGCATTATTACGCTTATTTGCTTATAAATAATCTGAATAATTAATTATTTATTTACTAATAATTCTAATAATTATTTACGAATTTTATAAGTATATAGTTTCCTATATCTCCTAGTAGTTAGTCATTTTATAGTTAACTTATGTTAGCAATCTCATACCTGCCTGATCTGCTCCTTTTGTAATAAGCCTCTGCTTTGCTAACTAACTCTACAACTCCTGTTCCTATTTTGAGACATAACACTTTAACTACTTATAAGAAGTACTGACTTGTATATGAGCAGTAACAATTCCGACATTCTGGAATTACTAGTCTCTAGTCCAACCCTGTCAACTATTAGACTATCCGACTAATTTGATTATTTTAAACTATTCTTAAAGCCTACTATGTTCCAAATAGGAAGAAACAACAACTAGGCCCTAGCAGCTACAGCTCCAGCTTAGTTAGCTCCTACCCTAGCACTATTCCAGCTTAAGGTTAGCCTTTCCAATACCTTTAATAGTAATTGAAGAAAACTATAATCATTCTTAGTTTAACTTGAATTTAACATTTTGTTTAACTTAATAAAACTTAATAAAGAAGGAAAGAAAGTCCTTTACACTGCTATATACTTATATAATGCAGCTTTTAATTAGTTTGAACTATATATAACGGACTTTATAAAAAACGCTTTAAAAGATTATAAATAGGAAACAAATAATATCTTTAATAATTATATTAAATTGAAAAAAAAGGATTAGAGCTATATATAGTTTTATTAATAAAGAACATATAGCTAAAAAAGACATTTAAAAACTCTAATAAATGTCCTTAGTGACTAAGTACTTATTCAAGTTTTAGCAACTCTCTTTATAATTAGAATAGGACAACTCTACATTAGCTACGAAATTCTATTATAGTTTTAAAGAGTTAGTTAAAAATAAGCTTGCTTATATTAAGCAACTAACTGACTTTAAACTATTAATAGATTTAGCAACTAAAATCAATAATTAAGCTTATAAATAATAAATAGAACGCAAATAGTAATATAAGCCTATCTTTTATGCTAATATAGCGCAACATTGAATTTAAAAACCTATATCTAAAAGGGCGTATCCTATTAAAATGGAGCTTAATGCAACCTGTAAATAGAAAGGTTTAACCCCTACTTAGAGAAAGGAGCGCATAGAGAAGAACCTCTACCTTTATTATAGCAAACCTAGACATTAAATAAAGAAATGTAAAGCTAAGCAATAATAGCTCAACGCTTTATAAGGATAAGGAGCCTATAATACAATAGGACTTCTAAAAGCATGCTTCTATTATAGAAATATAAATTACTATAATGCTGATTGCCTGTACTTAGTTTCCCTAAGATAGGAAGAGGCACAGCTGTACTGTCCCTTCTATAATTAAGACAGACATATAGATAACTAATGCCTAAGGAACCAACCCTAGCAACTAGCTATAACTAGCTAGTCAGAGGACTAGAAAGAAGTCCTAGTTACTAAAACAAAACACCTAGATCACCTAACCACCTATTTCAGTACTTATAACCACTAAGGGTGTGCTCTATACTAGAAACAGGTAAAAAAGGCCTATAAGTTTATATAATATAGTGCCTTATTTTAGATAGCTTACTTTAATAATAAATATGCTATTTATATAAGCAATAAGCTAGGATCTGGATAGTTCCTTAAAAAGAAACGTAAAATAAAAGGATAAGTAATACTAATGCTACATTATTTTAACGCTAGTCTTGCTAATAATAAGACTAAGCAGCTAAAAAATGGTAATAGCTTTTATTTAAAGATTAAAATAAAGAGCTCTAAATGCAAGTAAGCGTTAATTAAGCCTATTAAGCGCTATATACTGTTTAAAAAGCAATATATAGATAATATCTCTGCTTTAAAGCGACCCTAGAAGGGAAGCCTGCTAGAGTCATAATTGACTCTAGGGCTACTAGGAACTACATATCCTAACAATACATAGAGAAACAGCATTTCACTCTAGAACAGAAACAGTACCTATACCTCCTAACCTTAGCAGATAGGACACCTATAACACAGGATAACAAATAGATCCAAAATAAAGTTTGCTTAGATCGATTATATATTAATTAACATTAAGAATATATTACGCTAAATGCAGTAAATATTGATTATAATCTAATTTTAGGTATACTATAGCTAGTAAAGCATAACCTAAACATTAATTAGACTTAACGTATCTTAATATTTCTATACTGTGAATATATAAAGGTACCCTCCTAGGTACAACTAGTTAAAGAAACACTAGCAGTTGTAACTACTAGCAACTATCCTTTAGAATATAAACAATTTAGTAAACTCTTTAAAAAAGGAGAACCTAAGTAAGCGTTACCTTTATATAAACTATAGGACTATAAGATACTATTAGAATAAGGTAAGAAGCCTACCTACAGACCAATCTATTCTCTATTTAAGAAAGAATTGAAATCACTCTAAGAATACCTTATAGATAATCTAAAGAAAGGGTTTATTTAACCCTTTACTTCTCTTATAGGCTATTTAATCTTATTTGTTCTAAAGAAAGATAGAAGCCTCCGCTTTTGCATTAATTATTAGTAGTTAAATAATATTACTGTTAAAAATCAGTATACCTTAGTCTTAATTTCAGAGCTATATAACTATATTTGTAAAGCAAAATGGTTCACTATGCTTAACTTATAGGGAGCGTATAATCTTATTAGAATAAAAGCTAGCGAAAAATGGAAAACTGCGTTTTATATATAATATAGACATTTTAAATATTTAATTATGCTTTTTAGCTTTATTAATGCTTTTATTACCTTTTAAGTATTAATAAACAATATATTTAGAAAATATCTTAATTAGTTTATAATTACATATTTAAACGACATTCTAATTTACTTTAATATTTTAAAAGAATATATTAAGTATATTTGAAAGATACTTAGAAAGCTTAAAGAAGCTCAACTCTTAATAAAAATTAAAAAATGCGAATTTTATAAATACTATATTAAGTTTTTAGGATTCATTATCTTAAATAAGGAAATCTAAATAGATAAGTTAAAAATAAAAATAGTACTTAAATAGCTGCAGCCTGCCTTAGTTAAAGAGCTATAATCCTTTTTAGGCTTTGCTAACTTCTATTAACAATTTATAAAAGGCTACTTACAAATTACAGCATCCTTAATAGCTATAACGTAAAAAGAAGAAACCTTTATATAGGGATAAACAGCTAAAAAGGCTTTTTAAAAATTTAAAATAAGATTTACTACTACTCTAATTCTAGTAACTTTCGACTTTAAGAAGCAGATTGTATTAGAAACTGACGCTTCAGACTATGCTATTAGTATATATATAAGTCAATTTAATAAAAATAGTAAATTAAGATTTATAGCATTCTATTTTTAAAAAATGATACTTACTAAGCTTAATTATAAAATCCACAATAAAGAACTATTAGCTATAGTTTCTATATTTTAAAAATGGCAAGTATACTTAGAAGAATCTAAGTACTTTATTAAAGTATATATAGATTATAAGAATCTACTATACTTTACTATTATAAAGCAACTAAATAAGCAATAAGTTCAGTAGTTTAAACTCCTTTTAGCATATAACTTCAAAATCCTATATAGAAAAGGTAATAATAATGCTAAAGCTAATACGCTTAGCTAAAGACCTAATTATATAAAAGACGTAAAACTATAAGTAAACATTATTTTATAAATAGAAAGTGATTCACTAGTCTATAATCATTTAGCAACTTTAGCAGTAACTCTAATTATTTAAAACAACACTTAAGAAAACTAAATACTATTAGTCTATAAAGGCAACAATATAATCTAGATATAGAAATAACATTCTAAGCAGTATCCATAACTTAGCAAATAAGCTTAAGAATTGGTTTTATATTAAGGGTTAGTCTATATACCTAACCTATTCTAAAAGTCAATTTTCTAAAAACACTATAATAATCTAACCTAAGGACATTAAGGGATTAATAAAACACTAAAGCGTATATTAAGAACCTATTACTTCTTAGAAATAAGGAAATCAGTAAAGCGCTAAATAAATAACTACAATATATATTAATAAACTAAAGCTGCACAATATGCATTTTATAGCTTATTATAATTATTAAAATTACTAAATGGAGCTTAGCAATCTATTATACTAGACTTTATTATAAAACTACCTGCTTTAAATAACCCTTTAATTAAAACAACCTTTAATAGTATCCTAGTTATTACTAATAGACTTACAAAGTATGCTTACTTTATTCCGTACTTAGAAGCCTTAATAGCTGAACAGTTAGCCTATACCTTTATCTAAGTAATTCTAGCGAATTATAGTATGCTTAAAGAAATAATCTCTAATAGAGATAAGCTCTTTATTTCGCATTTCTAAAGATCCTTAATGGACTAGCTTAGTATTAAACATAAGCTATCTACTTCCTATTACTTATAAATAGACAGCTAAACTAAGAGAATTAATTAAACCCTAGAGCAATATTTACATTGTTATATTAACTATTATTAAGACAACTAGATAGAGCTTTTACTGCTAGCGTAGTTTACCTATAATAGTAGCAAATCAATAACTAGTTATTCACTCTTCTTTACTAACTTCAGTAAAGAACCTATAGCTACTAAAGCACTTTTAAACATTGTTGCTATTGCCTAAAAAGCGGAAGTAAATATAGAAAATTTGAAAACATTTTATTATAATTTAGCACGTAATTTTAAGTTTATTAATACCTATTTAGCAATATATTATAATTGTAAAAGGTCTAAGGGACTAGCTTTTTAAAAAGGGAATCCTATCTACTTATTATAACAAAACTTAAAAACAAAACGCTTAAATACAAAATTGGATTACATTAAATTTAGCCTATTTAAGATCTTGAAAGTTATAAGTAAAATAATATATAAACTAAAGCTCTTAGCTTTTATGTAAATCCACTTAGTATTCTATATATCCTTATTAGAATAGGTACTAGATAACGCTATTCTAATAACCTCTGAACTGGAACTAGAAAGCTAATTACCTAAATATAATGTTAAAAAAATAATTAATAAAGAACTAATTAATAGTTAGCTTTATTACTTAATTAAATAGAAAGGCTATCTGGAATTAGAAAATACTTAGGAACTAGAAAATAAACTTAGCCTAAAAACGTTAGTATAGTACTAATGCTAATATTAGAGGAAAAGGAAGCAACCTTAATAAAATAAAGACTAATAGAGTTATTAACAAAATCAAAAATGCTCTATATAATAGGAGAAAGGCTTATAGTAGTATTAGCAATAGGACAGTCTTTGTTTAGCTTTAACTTGTTAGAAGCCTCTATTTTATTTGCTAGATAAACTGCCTTCTTTTTTACGCAAGCCTTTGCCTAATATAAGATTTTCTTATTACGTATTAAACAAGCAAGCAACTGATACAGCTTATTTTTATTATTATTCATTTTCTTTTAGTACTCTTTATAAATACAATCTAATAAATCCTAAATAAGATTTATATATATCTAACCTAAGCAGACACATTCGGAATAACAAAGTCAAGAAGCTCCTTCTATTATAATATAGACGTAGCTAGCAAAGAAATAACAATTATAAGGAATTTCAGAAGAGCAACTAGAACATTGAATTTCAGTAGTAAGTCTAAAACAATTCTTAGAAATAGAAAAAGTCATTTTTAATAAAGTGCTTATAAGGAATTACTTATTTTATAATAGCCACTAGCGTAACGCTAATAAAGCTTAATGCGGACGTTAATTAATAAAAAAGAGATAATGTTAAGACTTAAAGAATTAGGACTTTAAATTATTAGCTTAATAAGTAATTATAAAAATAAATTACTAAATGTTTGCTTCTATGCTAGAATAACCTATAAATATAAATATAGATATGTTTACACTATTACGCTTACTTGCTTATAAGTGATCCAAATAATTAATTACTTATTTATTAGTAATTTTAGTAATTATTTACGAATTTTATAAGTATATAGTTTCCTATATCTCCTAGTAATTAGTTAGTTTGTAATTAACTTATATTAGCAATCTTATACCTACCTGATCTGCTCCTCTTGTGATAAGCTCCTGCTTTGCTAACCAACCCTATAACTCCCATTCCTACCTTGAGACGTAACACTAGTCAGTGTAAAATAAATTAATTTATATAATTACTCAGGTTAAGATTCCTTCTATACGTAACTGACTAGTAAAGACTTAATAAGAAACGCTATTATATGCTCCTTTTATATTAAAACTAATAAAGGAGAGCACTTTCTTTTATTACTATGCTTTAAAAATCTTTTGAATAAGAAGAAAGAGTATTTAATCGCATAATTATCTTAGCTTAACTCTAAATTAAATCTTTAAAAGAAGATTGAAAGTTTTCGCTTAATATAACATTTTTCGTACTAGTGTTAGTTTTGTAATAGTAAAATATGCGCTGTTTTCTATATAGTAAGTGTATATTCTAATTAACATAATATATTAAAGATTTTAATAACTTAGTCGCTTAAAGTCAATTAAAAGCGTTTTTATACAATATTTAGAATACTAAGAGCTTTATATAGACTAATTTTAGTAACAGCTTTAGTTACTTCTTTTATAGAGATATTTAGATTGTTAATATATCTTATAGTTAAATTTAGAGTATTTTCTTTCCATTTTTTTTAGAATTAATAAGAAAAAGCACTAAAATAGTTTAGCTATTTTAGCTTTATTATTCTTGAGTTTTACTATTTAACTTTTGTTAATAGTAATTAAAATAGGAATATTATTAAATACTAATAGCTAGAAGTTAAAGTATTTTACAGCTTTCTAAATGTTATCTATTTATATTAGAAAGTTGTTTTGATAGAATTGCTTCTTATTGTAAATACTTTTATAAAATTAATATTTAGCTTATTTAGCTATATATTAGCTTTTTTCTTTATTGCTTCTTTTAGATTTTCAAGCGTTATTTCAGTTTTAGTGCTAGATATATTTATTATAGAAATTAGTAAGCTTATTATTCTATTATACTTTTATATATAGAGACTCTTTAACTACTAAGCTGTAATTACAAATATATTAACTTACTACGTTCTAAATTTCAGTAATTGCTTAATTAAGCTATATATAGTTATTAATAATAGTAACTAATAGTTTCTATAATTTGAGAGCTTTAACTACTCTTTTTCAGTTTGTCTTTTAGAAATTATGTTTAACTTTTAATAGAATAATAGTTTTAGCTTATTTAAGCCGTAGTAATATAGCCTTATAATTAAAGCTATATTACTTTTAATAAATATTGTATTTTATAATTTAATTTTTAAGTGTATTAGAAATTAATATAAAGTTAATAGTAGTTTTAACTAATTTTAAAGAAAAGTAATTATACTATTTAAAAATATAGAGAAAGTGTTATATTAATATATTTATTAGAGTACTGGCTTACGTTCTTTTATACATTAAGATTATAATATATTGATTTCGCTCTATATAAAGTTATAGCAATTAAAAAAAAAAAATTTTATACTTTGTTTTAGCTTTGTAAAGAGTATTGCTTAATATAACTAGCTTAATAGTAGCAGTCTCCTTTAAATTCTATTTAAAAGAGGCATATTAACTACAGTTTAGAATATAAATTAACATAATGAAAATATATTCTGTTAAAGTAGTAATAACTTATATCTAATAACAGTATAGAAAACTGGACAAATAAAACGTCTTTATAAATATATAATAATAATTAAAATATATAGTGCGCTAGTTCTTTTTATTAAACAAATAGAGTTATAGTAGTCTAATACTAATATTAAGAAATATAAGGTTTACTATTAATATTAGCTATACTTAATTCTATAATTATAATTGCTATAAATTAGCTAATAGAGTAATTATTAAAAAGGCTGAGCTAAATTAGAAATTGTCAATTTACGTTCGTTAATAGAAAATAAATGTCTTTTATTAAACGTTATTTATAATAACCTCTCTTTTAATACGCTAGTTAATAACAACCTACTATTTTTTATTTCTATTTTAAGTAAATCGATTAGTAAGTTAACTTCCGCTTCGAATTCTATTAATTTTATTATAATACGCTAAGCATTTAGCGTTTATAATAGTATATAGCTCGCTATATACTGTATATTTTAATATAATAGCTTTATATTTATTAATTTTATAATTCTCTATATATTTACTATACTTAAGTAATTAGCTATATTAAGCTTAATAATAACTATATTTATTACAGTTATAATATTTTTTAAAAGCGTTAGAGTTTATAGTATTTGCTAGTAAGAGCTATATTGCTTTTAACTTTAATTATTTTTTCTTTAAGAGTTTTTTAAGCGTTTTTTATTATAGTTAAATATATAACTATAAATCCTATATACTTTTCCCTTTTAGATATTTAAAAAGCTTTAATAGCTTTAGTAAATTTATTATTAGCACTAAATGTAGCTATAAACTCTAGTTTAATTCAGTAAGTACTAAATATAAAGACTGCTTTATAGTGTATATTGTCGGCTTTAATTAGAAAGAAGTCTTTATTTCTAATTCGAGCTTTTTTAAAGATTTAAGAGACTTATTTATTATTAAATTACAATTAAGCTGCGTCTTTATCATTTTATATAATAACTCTTATTACTCTAAGTTTAATCTAGATACTTTTAACTACTATTAAATATATTAATAGTTAAGCTGTAATAGCGTTCTAGATTTATTTTTCAGTAGCTTTGCTATTTTTAAGCAGCTTAAGTTATTTAGCTAATAAGCAGCTAAAATTAATTATAATGCTTAGAAACTAGCATAATTTTTCTAAAGAAGTAAATAGAGTTAATAATATTCTATTGCGTAAATAAAGCTATATAGCTAATAATAATAAGTTACTAAATTCTAATACTACTAAAGCGTAAAAAGTTAGTAATAAAGCTGCTATATTAAAATTAATAAGAGTCGACAAATTCAACTACTTAAAAGTAGAGAGAACTATTCTCTTATTATTAATATCAATGCTAATAGTCTTAATTTTTATATTAAGAATTTTAATATCGGCTTTTATAATTTTTATTTTGATATTAAAAACCCTAAAATTATTTTTAACTGCTTTAGGCTCTTTTTTAAGCTTTTTATACTTAGTATATAAAAAGTTAAGCTTTATAAGCAATATAATATTCTCTTAATAAAGTATCTTATTCTAATTACAAAGTAGCTTAACCTGTTCCTTTACTGCTTTTTTAAAGAATTATTTAATATTTTAATAAAGGAAATACTATCATTTAAATTAGGTAAATAAATAGGTTTAATTAACCTGCTACTCTGTTTAATAGTTCTAGTTCTTTTCTAAACAGCTATTGCAGCTCTTACTCTTTATAGAGATAGGGTAGGAGCAATTATAGCAACAATGTTGCTAGGAATGGCTGGGCAGAACTCTTTCCCTCAATTAAAATTGACAGGAGTTGGATAGACTGACTGGTCAAGTTGGCGTGTAGATGATAGTGTCAGTTAATTAATGAATATCGATAAAAAATTATCAATGTGCGTTTGCTGCTTCCAAGTCTTGCTTACTTTTAACACCTAAGGTTTGATTAATTGATTGATTATTTTATACGCTATACGCTTGCTACTGGAAGCATAAGCAACTACTATCTACTGCTAGCTAATTATAAATCTATATATAGGGCCTATATCTTATTTTACAGCTTAAGCTATTAGGATGCCTATGCACCTATTTTATCTAAGTATTTTGCAGTAAGTGCTGTAATTAGTATATATGTATATATATTTTCTATTTTTTTTTTTATTCTTAACCTTACTTTCCAACTCCCTATTACTGTCCTCTGCCTCACTCCCCTAGTTGTCCTGCTTAGCTTCATCTTCCAATTTCTTACGCTCCTTTATAAAGTCCAGTTTTCTAGTATCTATTGCATACTTAATAGTTACTTAGACTATATCTATGTCTGCTCTTTATTAATCTGCTAGTCCGTCCCTATAGGGTTGCCCTATTGCTATATAGGGGTTACGCTCCTTTATTATTTAAGAAATATTACTAAACTTAGGGCTTAGCGCCTTTACCAGTTTTTGTCTTTAGGTCTTATATCTAGGGCATAGTAATACAAAGTGTTAGACTGTCTCCTCTCTCTGTCTATATTTATATTAATTTAAATCTGTAATATTGATAGCTGCTAGGAACTTATTTAGACATATATATCCTATATAAAGCTGTATTAGGATAAATGCCTCTTTCTTATTTAACTTATTATAGAATAATGTAGTGTGTTTACTAAGGATATGTTACAACTGTGCTCTGCATGTGACTAACCATAATTACAGCTTGGCGCCCAGATCAGTGATTATTTGTTCTAAATAATTAGGCTAAGCATATTATAATTATTTGTTCACTGTGATTATAGTAATCCAGTGATTAAGGTAATTAACCCAGTCTCTATAACACTCTTTAAGTATATAGCCACCTAGTTCTTACTAGTCTTTTAAATAGTTTGTAGTCAATTTATGTTAATAATCTTATACTTACCTAAATAACACCTCCTGCTCTTATAAATAAGCCCCTGCTTTGCTAATAAATTGCGTATCAACCTACCTGCTCTATTAAAATGTAACATTTTGACTATTTATAAAAAGTACTAACTTATTTATAAGCAGTAGCAAATCTAATAGTGATTCCTTTATTGCTAGCCTTATACTCTTTATTACTAGACTATTAGACTAACTTAACAATATCTCCTTTAGCTTTAGAATTATGAGTTCTAGTAAAAGAGGAAGATCTGTTACCCTAGCTGTAACTACGTTTAGTAGAGCCAATGGCCTTAAGGTATTAGCCTCTAAGCTATTTAATAATAATTAAAAGAAAGTATAATTGTTTATTATTTAAGTGTTATTAAATATTAAGTTTTATTTAACTAATTTCACAACTGAAGATAAAGTAGTATTATATATAATAACTTTTTTAAGAGATAAAGCCTTTAATTAGTTTAAACTATATTTTACTGATTATATAGAAAACCCAGATCCTATAAATAAAAAGGCTAAAACTAGATAACTATTTAATAACTTTTAAGCTTTTACTATAAAGCTTAAGTCAGTTTATAATATCTAAAATAGAAAGTAAGCTATTAAACGCAATATATAATACCTTTATTAAACCATTTCTGTTACAAAGTATGCTTCTAAGTTCTAGTAACTTGCATTTAGAATAGAATAGAATAACTCTGCCTTAGCTGCTAAGTTCTATTATAACTTAAAGAAAAGCGTTAAAAACGAAATTTATAGGATTAATAGACTTATAACCCTTATAGTACTTACGGAATTAGCTATAAGAATTAATATTAGAATGTATAAGCATTAATTAAAGAAGGGTTAATAAAAGAAAACCTTCTATCTAAACACTTTAAAAAGGTGTAACCCTTTATTAAAAAGAGCTATATACCCTATTAAAATAGAACTAGACGCTACTTAAGGAAGGAAGCAACTAGGACTCACTAAGGCCTAATAAGAGAAAAGGATGAAAAAGAACCTTTACCTTTACTATAGTAAACCTGGACACTAAGCTAAAGAATATAAAGCAAAATAATAGCAATTTAGCTTAATATAAAGCTTATATGAAATAGCTATAATAGAACTATCTGTCATTTTAGAACTAAAGGGTTCAAAAAAGATTAAGAAACTTAACTACCTAGATTATAATATGCTATATTACTATAATTATATAGACCCTATATGTAAATATTATTAGATAATGTATTATAAAGCTAAGCAAAATTAGTAAAATTATATAAAGAAACACGCTGCTATATCCTAAATAGCTTATTACAACAACCCCTGCCAAATCCACCTTAATAGTAAGCAAAATGTAAACTGGTTTTAAAAAAACCCTATAATAAAACAGAGCTATTAAAAAATAGCAATAGCTCTTATTTATAAACTATAATAAAAAGCTTTAAGCGTAAGTAAGCGCTAAATAGATTTAACACTTATTATATGCTAATTAGGCTTTAATATATGCAATATATCTATTTCTTAATATAAATATAGAGGAACAATAAGCTTAAGTTATAATTAACTCTAGAGTTACTAGGAACTATATTTCTAGAAGATTTATAGTAAAATAGTATTTTATTATAAAATTGAAAACTAAGCTATATTATCTAACTTTAATAAACGGATCTCCTATATAATAAGACAATAGCTGGATTTAATACGAAGTTTATATAAAACAACTGAAAATTAGGAAACACATTAAAAAACTTACTTTAGATATTATTAATATTAACTATAACCTAATTCTAGGTATATTATAGCTTATTAAGCATAACCTAGACGTTAATTAGATATAATATACCCTGATATTCCTATAATATAAATATATAAAAAGAGCACAAGCTTTAAAAATGCTTTTTAAAAAACAAGTATAAATATAATTAGAAGGTAGAGCTATAGTTACAATTATAAGCAACTATCTACTAGAATATAAACAATTTAGAAGAATCTTCTAGAAAGAAGAACCTAAATAGGCTTTACTAAAGCATAAAGCCTAAAATTATAAAATACCTTTAGAAGTAGGAAAGAAACTAACTTATAGGCTAATTTATTCTCTATTAGAAAAAAAGCTTAAAGTATTATAAAAGTACTTTACTAAAAATTAGAAAAAAGGATTTATTAAGCTTTTAATATTGCTTACTAGATATTCTATTCTATTTGTTCTAAAAAGGATAGAAGTCTTTACCTTTATATAGATTATCAATAATTGAATTCAATTATTGTTAAGAATTGCTACGCCCTATTACTAATCTTAGAGCTATATAATAGAATCTAAGGAGCTAAATAGTTCACTATGCTTAACCTTTAGAGAGCGTATAACCTAATATAAATAAAGAAAGGCAAAGAATAGAAAACTACGTTTTATATATAGTATAAATATTTTAAATATATAGTTATGCCTTTTAGCTTAATTAATACTCTTACTACCTTTTAGTTACTAGTAAATAATATACTCTAAGAGTATCTGAACCAATTCATTATAATATATTTAAATAATATCCTAATTTATTTTAAAACTTATAAAAAAATATATATAATATATATAGAAAGTTCTAATAAAGCTATAAGAAGCTTCCTTATTAATTAAAATTAAGAAATGTAAGTTTTATAAGTATTTTATTAAGTTTTTAAAATATATTATTTTAAATAAGGGAATCTAAATAAATAAGTTAAAAGTGAAAGCAGTTTTTAAATAGCTGTAGCCTATTTTAGTTAAAGAGATATAGTCTTTCTTTAGCTTTGCTAACTTCTATTAACAATTTATAAAAAGCTATTTCAAAATTATAGCATTCTTAATAGCTATAATATAGAAAAAGAAACCTTTGTATAAAGCCTAATAGCTAAATCTGCTTTTTAGAAACTTAAAAAAAAGTTTATTATAGCTCTAATTTTAGTAATTTTTAATTTTAAAAAGTAGATTATATTAGAAACTAATGCTTCTAATTATGCTATTAATATATATATAAGTCAATTTAACAAAAACAGTAAATTAAGACTAATTGCGTTTTATTTTTAAAAGATAATACTTATTAAATTAAATTATGAAATTTATAATAAGGAACTACTAGCTATAATTACTATATTTTATTATTATAAAGCAATCAAATAGATAATAAGTATACTAATTAAAACTATTATTTGCTTATAACTTCAAGATTTTGTATTAGAAAGGCAATAATAATACTAAAGCAGACGCGCTTAGCTAGAGATCTGACTATGCAAAAAACGTAAAACTATATATAAATACTATTTTATAATTAGAAAGTGATTTCTTGGTTTATAATTATTTAATAACTTTAATAGCAACTCTAATTATTTAAAATAACATTTAAGAAACCTAGATATTATTAGCCTATAATAGCAACAATATAATCTAAATATAAAAAGAACATTTTGAAAGGTATTCATAATTTAGTAAATAAGAATCAGGTTTAATCTTATATTAAGAATTAATATATATACTAAATCCATTTTAAGAATTGATCTTTTAAGAATACTATAATAAACTAACCTAAGGATATTAAGGGATTAATAAAACGCTTAAACGTATATTATAAACTTATTACTTTCTTAAAATAAGGAAATCAGTAAAGCGCTAAATAAACAATTATAATATATACTAATAAATAAAAGCTATGCAATATATACTTTATAAATTGTTATAATTACTAAAACTACTAAATAGAGCTTAGCAATTTATTATTTTAGACTTTATTATAAAACTACTAATTTTAAAAGACTCTTTAACTAGCAATTCTTTTAATAATATATTAATTATTACTAACAGACTTACAAAGTACGTTTATTTTACTCTATATTAAGAAGCCTTAATAGCTAAATAATTAGCTTATATCTTTCTATACGTAATACTATTTAACTATAATATACTTAAAGAAATCATATTTAATAGGGACAAGCTGTTTAAATCTCATTTTTAGAAATCACTTATAAACTAACTTAGCACAAAGTATAAGATATTAATAGCTTACTATCCTTAAATAAATAGCTAAATTAAGAGAATTAACTAGACTCTTAAATAATACCTACGTTATTATATTGATTATTATTAAGATAACTAGGGAAAGCTATTACTGCTAGCGCAGTTCACTTATAATAGCAGTAAATCAGCTACTAGTTATTCACTTTTCTTTATTAACTTTAGCAAGAACCTAATAGCTACTTAAGAACTAAGAAACATTGTGAGAATATTCTAGAAATTAATAATAGATGTTAAATAATTAATTAAATTATATTACGAATTAATATTTAATTTATAGTTTATTAATACCCGCTTAGCAATATATCATAATAGGAAAAGGTCTAAGGGACCAGCCCTTTAGGAGGGGGACTTAGTCTACTTATTATAAAGAAATCTTAAAATAAAGAGACCTAATATAAAATTGGATTATATAAAACTTAGCCTATTCAAAATTTTAAAAGTTATAAGCAAGACTATATATAAACTGAAACTCCTAGCTTTAATGTAAATCCATTTTGTATTTCATATTTTGTTATTAGAACTAGTATTTGAAAACGCTACACTAGTTGTTCTAAAATTGGACTCTAAAAGCTAGGATAATAAATATAAAATGGACAATATTTTAAATGTTAAACTAGTTAATAGTCAGCTATACTATCTTATTAGATAAACAGAATACAAAGAATCAGAAAATACCTAGGAACTAGAAAATAACCTTAATTTAATATTATTAGCACGCTACTAGGTAAAGGAAAATCCTAAAAGGACTTAGATACTCTATTAATAAGACTCCAAATCTCTAAAAGTAATTGTAAGACATTAGGACTAAAGCTTACTAATAGCAGATCTAACTTTAAAGAAACAATAACGTTATTCTCTTATAAGGCCTTAATGGCTTTAACTTCCTTAATAGAAGCTAACTCCTTAGAAATTGCCTTAGAGGTATAATTCTCTAAAAAGTCAAATTGTTTCTTTAAGCGTAAATGCTTTATTATTACATTTATTAAAATATCTTCTATTTTATTTAGCTTTTAGAAAAAGCGCGCCCTTTGTTTCTTTAAGGATTCCTATTTAAAGTAAGCAACAACTAAATTGTATTTATAACCCTAATAAATATATTCTCTATAGCAATCTAAGTATATATTGACTTTATAGCAAAGCTATTTTAATTAATAATAACTATAAGGAGTTAGCATTTCTTTATTAAAAGCGTTAATGGAATCAGCAAGTATATAACAACAAATAGTACTATTAGATAAAATCACCTTTAATATAATAGAAGCTAAATAAAGAAGATTTACATTAAATAAACTTAATTATAAAGTGCGCAGACGCACTTAGCTAAAAAGGGGATAGTATTATAATTATGCTTTGCATATAACTAATTATAATTATAGCTTAGCGCCTAGATTAGTAATTATTTGTTCTAAGTGATTAGGCTAAGCATACTATAATTATTTGTTCATTATAATTATAGTAATCCAGTAATTAAAGTGATTAATCTAGTCTTTATAACACTTTTTAAGTATATAGCTACCTAGTCCTTATTAATCTCTTAGATAGTTTGTAGTCAACTTATGTTAATAATCTCATACCTATTTGAATAACACCTCCTGCTCTTGTGAACAAGCCCCTGCTTTGCTAACAAACTGCGTATCAACCTGCCTGCCCTGTTAAGACGTAACAGGATAGCGCTATCTATTATATAAAGGCTTTTGCTAGTATTTCACAGTCTCTGCTGTTCCTTAGCTAGGATCTTGTCCCTAAGGGTGTTCTAAACTTATTTTATACTGTCTAGAATTATTTCACTTACAATTAGTTCTATAGTGTGAAGACTTATAGCCTATTTAGCTAGTCAGTCTAATTTGACGTATCCTATAACTGTAACCTTCTTTAGAATCTATTAAATAGCTATTTGTCCTTTAAGGATTGTATAGTAATTGATTGTATATAGGATGCTTTGTATTATAGCTGCTCTATTTTAACACATTTAGTAATTGACTTTGTAAATAGCTGTTTAGCTATTAGATTATACTGATACTTAGGGGATTAGCCTTCTATAGCTATGCAGTGTTTCTAATAGGATTCTAGTTAGGGTTATTGCTTCTTTAATTGCAATTAGTTCCATTATTGTGCTATTAATACTGCCTTTCAATTTAACTCTTTGAAAGAGGATAGACAGTAATATAAGCTTTTTAAAGTATACTGCTATTCCAACTCCTGCTTAGCTGTTAGCTACTAAGCCATTAGTAAAAATGTTTAGATGCTGATTCTTTATTTTAAAGTAGTTTTCATATGCCTTATTAAAGCTATACTAGTTAAATTTGCAATTAACTGTTATTATACCCTATAGTAGGGCAACCTATATTAGAATAGTTTCTATATTTGTTTCTATCTTTCCTAGCTATGTTTCTATATTGTGAAAGAGAAAAGTAAACAATTTTGCTTTAAACTTCTTAATCAGTTTTCTAAACTATACCTTTAATAAGTTCATTTCTAGCAGCGTATAGAGTCCTACTTAGAATTTGCTAATCTTTAATTATAAACAGATATGTAAAAGAGGAAGTAACGCTTTAGCACTAGACGCTTTAATTAAGGTTATATAGAAACATTTAATAATTGCTTAGGCTCCTATTCTCTATATAGGATTAAGAATTTTAGTAATGCTATTATCAATCTTTTCTTTAAAGGATTAAGAATATTATATTATAGCTATATAGTCTGTTTTTAAAGCTATTATAGCTTAATATAGTTATTACACTAATTGCAATCTAATATAGAAAAGGCGTTTAAGTTAGCTAGCGCTTCTCTATCCTCTTATTTTAACTTTAGCTAGATAGTTTTTAAACTTTGGCTTAGCGTTAAAGATAACTTCTAGGATTCTCTCTTTTATAGAAGGTTTAACAATATAGTTGCCTATCCTTAATAGGGGGTTAGTATTACTAATCTTTTTATAATTTTATATAAAATATATAAGGATTGTTTTATTGCTTTTAAACGTAGCGCTATTATCTTTTGCCTATTAGAGGGCCCTTAGGACAACTTTGTTATTAAATACTGATATATTCTGTTTTATTAATTCTAAGATAGCCTATTAAGTATAGTCATTTATAAACCCTATATTACCTTATTTCTTATTAATCTTCTCCTTTATTAGGAAAGCGTTAAAGAAGATATATAAGATTAGAGCAAGTGTTAATCCTTATAAGAGACTTAATTCTGTAAGAGTGACTTAACTTAATTCTATATTGTTAACTAGTATTATAGCTAATTGATCTATATAGAAGGAGATATCCTATATAACTATATAGGTTAGGATTCCTTCTATATATAGCTAATTAATAAGCATTTATTAAAAGATATTATTATATGCTCCCTTTATATTAAAGCTAATAAAGGAAAGAACTTTCTTTTATTACTATGCTTTAAAGATTTTCTTAATTAAGAAAAGCAATGCTTAATTATATAATTATCTTAGCCTAATGCTAAATTGTGTCTTTAAAAGGAGGTTAAAAGTCTCTACTTAGTACAATATTCTTCTTGCTAGTATTAGTTCTATTAGCTTGCTTAAAATAGCTAGGAAGGAGATAGGGTAATATGCTTTTACTATATAGTAATTAGGTTTCCCTAGCTTTTATAATAATAAGATTTGCGCTATTTTTTATATAAATAGCACGTATCCTAATTAATATAATGTATTAAAGATGTTAGTGACTTAGTTATTTAAAATGGATTATAAGCGTTTTTATATAATGTTTAGAATACTATTTATAATTAGCGCTTTATATAGACTAATCTTAGCTAATGCCCTAGTTATCTCTTTAACAGAGATATCCAAATTGTTTATATGCCTTATATTAGGATTCAGCGCATCCTCTTTCTAGCTTTTTAGAACTAGTAGAAAAAAATATTAGAATAGCTCAGTTGCCTTAGCCTTATTATCTTTAAGCTTTACTTTTTAGCCTTTGCTATTAGTAATTATAGTAGATATGTTACTAAACGCTAATAGTTATAGATTAAGGTATCTAGCTGCTTTCTAGATATTATTTATCTATACTAGGAAATTGTTTTAGTATAGTCGCTTTTTGTTACAGATGCCTTTATAAAACTGGTGCTTAGCTTACTTAGCTTTGTAATGACTTTCTTCCCTATTTAGCTCTATAGTTTGTAATACATTACTCTAGTTTAATTATTAAGTGTATTTATTATATAGCTCTGTAAGTTTGTTATCCTATTATAATTTCATATATAGGGATTTCTTAACTATTAGGCTATAATTGCAAATGCATTAATTTATTATATTCTGGATTTCTGTAACTGCTTAATTAAGCTTAGTAGTATTATTAATATTAACAACTAACAGTCTCTATTCTTTAAATGCTTTAATAGCTTTATTTTAGTTTGTCTTTCTAAAGTTATATTTAGCTTCTAGTAAAGCAACTGTTTTAACCTTTTTAATTCGAAGTATTATAACTTTATAGTCTAATTTGTGTTAGGTTAGGTAGATATTACATTCTGTAACCTAGTCTTCTATTAAGTTAGATATTAGTATAAAGTTAATAGTAGTTTTAAATTATCTTTATAGAAATGTGATTATGCTACTTAGTAGCGCTAAGAATGTGTTATATTACTGTATCTATTAGAGCACTAGTTTACCTGCTTTTATATATTATAATTATAGTATGTTAATTCCTTTTTATATTAGATTATAGCAATTGAAGTTGCTTCTTATTATAATAGGGAGGTTTTCTCTATATTTTGCTTTCGCTTCTCAAATAGCGCTGCTTAACGCCTTAAGCCTAGTAGTGGCTGCCTCTTCTAGGTCCTGCTTATAAGAGGCATATTAGCTACAGCTTAGAATATAGATTGATGCAATAAAAATATATCTTATTAAAATAGTAATACCCCTACAGTTATATTTAATAACTATATAAGGAATTAAATAAATAGAATATCTTTATAGATATATAGTGTTAACTAGAACGCATAATGCGTTAATCCTTTTTAATAAATAAATAGAGTTACAGTAATTTAGCACTAATATTAGGAAATATATAATTTGCTATTAATATTAGCAATATTTAGTTTTATAACTATAATTGCTATAAACTAGCTAATAGATAGATTGTTAATAAGGCTAAATTGAACTAGGGATTGTCTATTCACATTTGCTAAAAGGAAGCAAGTGTCTCTTATTAAATATTGCTTATAGTAGCGTTCTATTTAGTTTATTAGCTAATAATAGTCTATTATTCTTTATCTCTGCTATAAATGGACTAATTAGTATATTATTTTTCTCTTTAAATTCTGCTAACTTTATTGCAGTATATTAAACACTCTTTATCTATAGCAGTATATAGTCTGCTACATACTGCATATTTATAGTTCTATAATTTTCTATGTATTTGCTACACTTTAATAGCTAGCTATATCTAGCCTAGTAGTAACTGTATTTATTACAGTTATAATATCTCTAAAAGCGTTAGATTTTCTAGTATTTGCTAACTATAGCTACAATACTGTTAACTATAATTCTATATTTATTAAAGGCTCTCTAGGCATCCTCTGCTATAGTAAGATAGACTATTATTAACCCTCTAGGTTTCTCTCTTTTAGAGAGCCAGGCTGCTTTTGTAACATTTCTAAACTTATTTTTCTTATTAAACTTATTTATAATGTTTAGTTAGATCTTATAAGTACTAAGTATTAGAACTAATATTTTATATATATTATTAACCTTAATTAGAAAGAGTTCCTCTTCATAAGTATAAGCTATTTTGAAAACTTAATAAACCCATTTATTGTTTAATTACAGTTATGTTACGTCTTTTTTATTTTAAGTAATAACCTTTATAGCATTTAACTTTATTTAGATCTTTATAATATTGATATTACATATTGATATTACATATTGATAATTAGACTGTAATAGCTTTCTAAATCTTCTTACCTATAGCTCATAGTCCTTTATTAGCTTGCGTTGCTTAGCTGTTATTTAACTAAGATCAATTATAATACCTAGGAGTTGTTGTAGCTTCTCTAAGGAAGTCAGTAGGGTTAACAGCATTCTATTGCTTATATAAAGTTAGGTAGCTAACAATAATAGTATTAAGACCCAAAGGATCAGGACCCTGAATCACTGGCTTAGCAAGTGATTACAAAAGCAAACTACCAAGTGTTTGCTTCCATGCTAGAATAACCTACAGATGCAAATATAGATATGTTTGCATTACTATACTCACTTGCTCACAAGTGATCTAAGTGATTAATCACTTACTCACTAGTGATCCTAGTAATCACTTACAAACTCCATAAGTATATAGTTTCCTATATCTCCTAGTAGTTAGTCAGTTTGTAGTTAACTTATGTTAGCAATCTCATACCTGCCTGACCTGCTCCTCTTGTAATAAGCCCCTGCTTTGCTAACCAACCCTACGACTCCCGTTCCTACCTTGAGACGTAATAAATAGGTTGACTAATCTTAACACTATAGAGGCGTATAAAGTTAGTAGTAATGCTGCTGTGTTAGGGTTAGCTAGGGACAATAGGCCTAACTGTTTAAAGGTTAAGAGGACTGTCCTTCCTTTATTAGCTAATAGTCCTAACCTCTATATTAAGGACTTTAATATTAGCTTTCAGTTTAGCACTTATTGCTTTTAATTCGGCATTTATTGTTTTAAACTCTTTTTTAAGCTCCTTAATCCCTTTAAGCAAATATTTAAGTTTCATTTTAGTAATATTAAGCTTTATTTTAGCAATGTCAAGTTTTTTTTATAACAACGTTAAGTGTTGCTAGCAGTGCGACGTTCTCTTAGTAGAGGGCCTCAGTCTGAATCTGGAGTTGCTTGTTCTAGTGTTGGAGTTGCTTATTCTGTGTTGGAATTGCTTATTCTAGTGTTAGAGTTATCCAAGCACTTTGTTAAGTTTGCTGTTCTAAGCGTTCACTGCTCCTTTAATAAGGCTTTTTATTATGTCTTTAGCGAAGACAGCGTTATCACTTGGACTGAGAGAGCGGATAGGTTGAATCAACCCTCCGCTGCTCTGCTTAGTGGCTCTGGTCCTTCGTTGGACGGCTATAGCAGCCCTTACTCTCTGTAGGGACGCTGGTATGACTATAGCGACGGCGTCACTGAAATGGTCGGGCGGCACCCTTTCCCTCGATTAAAATCGACGGGAGTTGGATAGTCCGACTCGTCGAGTCGACTTGTAGATGAAACTGTCAATAAACTGATGAATATCGATAAAAAATATCGATGTCGTTTCTCTCTTAACGCCCATGGAGCTGTCGAGCTCAAGGACCCGCTTTATGTGGCACCTTTATATTTCATAAAATTATGAGTATCTGCCAGGTCAGGACCCTTGGCGCAGCGGTAGCGCGTGAGATTCCAGACCTCAAGGTCATCCGTTCAAATCGGGTAGGGTTCAATTCCTAAGCTCTGGGTTAGATTCCCAGGCTGTCTTTTTGCTGTCTTATTTATCGTTTGCTGTCTTATCGACGTCCTTTGTCATTACAAGGCTTGAACCCCTGGCTCAGGTTCATGAGAAGCTAAGGTAGCTCTAAGGTACTGCATGCACTCTTGAACTTGGATAATAATGGGGTCCCAAGACTCTGGACATGTGTCGTACGATTCTGCTCCGTATTGTTTCTGCCTACACTAATGACAGTGGGAGTGCGACTTCGAGGAATAGGATTTTGAATTTTTATTGGCAATTCCATGTTTGACTCGTACTGCCACTGCTGAAACGACTAGATGGACGGCTCCCTGAAGCGGTGTGGTCCGCCGTCATGCCCCGATAGATCTGTACCTTTAATATTCACCCTTCTCTCACGCAGATTAATTCTTATCTTTTACGACTGGTATGAGCTTGAAACCACTCAATCCCACGTCCCGGGCCCGCGCTGTGTCGACTTCTCTGACTCAGAATGGATTATCTTTTCAGTTACAACAAGACAGGCGTCGTAATTGTCAATGTATAATAACAAACGCAAAAACAGACTCCGATCGCCGACCCTGTTTGTTTTTTCGTTCATCAGCACAGGTGCTAGTTTGAGTGGAGTAATTTCGCCAGGAAAAAGGTAAGCGGTAGAATGAAGATCCCATAACGGAACAGGGAAGATCATTACTTTACAGAAAGCCCGACACAGCCGAGAAGCTCTGCAAAGATTCTACGTGCGAACCAAGACTACCCACGCATTTGGCAGGGGCATCATCTTCATATCGAGTGAAACCTGAATGCTCTGTCAAAGTGTCAATGCTTACTACGTACTCGCACTGACCCAGCTAGATCCTAAGAAACGGGTCGCCCTGTTAATCACGTGGCCCAAGGATCTAAGGACTTCTCATGATATCCCAGCACTCGATCAAGGTACTGCAGCGCATACGTAGCATACCGTATCGAGTGTCGAAATTATTGAAGGCCGAGATGAAGACGTTTTGAATAGCCAGAGCGGCCAGCGTCTGGCCGAATGATGTGAGTGAACGGTTGCGACATGACGAGTCATGGTTTAGAGACATCAATTTGGCAACGGTAAGGAACTACACAGGTAAACAGGCATGATTTGTGGTTTGATAAAGGCGGCAAACTCAAGATGCACACCGTCTCTCGACCCTCCGAACAATACGGGCGGCAACCCTTGGGACCTGAATCACTTAGACAGAGGACCGTGGTATTTCCTTAGTAAGTTGATAGGCGAAGATCTCGGCTACCAACCGTCGTCTAACGGTTATATTCATGAGGACCAAGGCGGAAAGTAACTTTTCGAAACGAGACTATTTGGCATGCAATATGGCCGCAGGAATATAACGTTCGTTCTTGACAGCAATCGCTTTCGGGAGGTGGCTAAGTTTTGTTCAGTCCAATACATGACCATGGCGACGATCAGGAACTTATCCGCTAAGCTGAAGATCAAATGCTTATCAAACGTGGAGTGCAGAAACCAGTCGTCATTGTTGTTATTGAGATGTATGAATTTAATCACAACCTTGTGCTTCTGTTTCATATGTGAATGGTCGAACGAAGCAAATGTCTCGCACTACGAGGATTACTGAGGGCCGGATCTGGAATTGCATATCGTAGAAAGCCCGATTTGGACAGACAGGAGCACGAATCGCTCCACGTGGCCGTCACCGTTTATACTGGGGGCCCAAGGGTGCTAAATCATGTGGCGGCGCTGTCTCTCAGAGGATAGTGCGGAGAACAAAGGTTGGTGGGTGATAATTTGTGGGATGTTGGCAAAGCAATTGGACAGCTACGGCTTTTAGCTAGTCACGAGCAAATGCCTCAAAGCCGTTTGTGGCTTGTAGTCTCGACCCTTTCGTATGAGGTAGTATGAGCAGCGTGCTGTGGCCGACAACCGAACACACAGTATGCTCTTCAAGAGAGCATGCCCTCTCGCACCCTCCACTTGCTCAAGGCTCTCATTCTGGTTCGACGCAGCAAAGAATAGAAACGCTACCAAGGCGGATTGACGAAATAAAGAGAAGGCTGAACAAAGGAGCACTTGCGGGGCAACGGCGTATTACATCAAGCTCGGACCTGCCTATTCAATCAAATACTACTGGAACCTACCCGTCTCCGTCTTGGTTCCAGTTCTCTGGGGGCGGGAAGCTTGCTTGTCTTCTCTCATCATTACCAACTACCACTACCATTACCACTTTATACTACTGCCAGACCTTCAGGACTCGACATCTTTTCGAAGGATCATCGTCGCCATCATCATCATCATCATTATCCGCATCACCCTTCGCTTCTGGGTGACGGCACGGAGACAATCTTGCACCGGCGACTGTCGCAGATCTGCATTCCAGAAGCCGCATTGAACGCAGCCTCCTTCGCGCACTATCCGATCACCCGTTCCTCACCTCAAAGACATTGCTATCCGCCACGCATCTCATTCGTTGCTATACTCATTCGACTCCGG
Organism: Delphinella strobiligena; assembly: GCA_009982845.1. Classification (NCBI taxonomy): domain Eukaryota; kingdom Fungi; phylum Ascomycota; class Dothideomycetes; order Dothideales; family Dothioraceae; genus Delphinella; species Delphinella strobiligena. The sequence continues at coordinate 856,091 of JAADKB010000011.1, forward strand.
CATAGCCGCCGCGTTCAAGGAGCAATTGACAGAGAGACCGACTGCATTCCGGCCGGGGCCGGGGAGAAGACTCGTGGCTGCTCATGAAGATGGGTAACTGCATGAGCTCAAATGGCGCTGGCGAGGATGCGGAGCAGAAGAAGAAGAGTCAAATGATTGATCGCACATTGGAAGAAGACTCGAAAAAGTTACGGCGAGAATGCAAGATCCTATTACTGGGTAAGCACATCGAACACACCGGACATGGCATTGTTGCGTATGCACATGTTGATGGAACCTTGCTAACATTGTCGCAGGTTCCGGCGAGAGTGGAAAGTCTACCATTGTCAAGCAAATGAAAATCATACATCAGAACGGCTATAGCGAAGACGAACTCACCCTATACAAACACACCGTCTATAAGAATGTCATCGACTGCGCCAAGTCTTTAATAGCCGCGATGCGACAGTTCGAGGTCGCTCCCGAGTCTCCGGGCAATGTCGAAAACTGCGATCTCGTCATCGACTATACCATGGATCCCGACCCCAACGCCCCTTTACCGCTCAAGATTGCCAACGCAATCACTGCCATATGGAAAGACCCCTGCATGCCGAAAGTCTTCGAGCACTCGAGCGAGTTTTACCTGATGGACTCGGCATCATAGTAAGTCCACCACTCAGCTGCATACGCCCCTTTTCATCGCTAACACGCTCCAGCTTCTTCGAGGAAGTCGAGAGGATAGCAGCACCAGACTACTGCCCTACCGAAGCCGATGTGTTAAGAGCAAGAACAAAGACAACGGGTATCTATGAAACACGCTTTCAAATGGGCCAACTCAGCATACAGTTGCACTCCCCGGACCCCCTGCTTCCCGTCCTACCTTTTCTGACTGTTTCTTCACAGTATGTTTGACGTCGGCGGCCAAAGAAGTGAGCGCAAAAAGTGGATTCACTGCTTCGAGAATGTCACGTCCATTATCTTTTGTGTCGCTCTCAGTGAGTACGACCAAGTTCTACTGGAGGCCAGTGATCAGGTATGTCGTAACCAACAGAGGCTGAAACTCTGCCCGTGCTGATTCGCTTAGAACCGTATGATGGAGAGTCTGGTCCTGTTCGATTCCGTTGTCAACTCACGATGGTTCATGAGAACCAGTATTATTCTCTTCCTCAATAAGGTCGATTTGTTCCGGCAAAAGCTGGGTCGCTCGCCGTTAGTCAACTACTTCCCCGATTATTCTGGCGGCAACGACGTGAATCGGGCAGCGAAATACCTATTGTGGCGCTTCAACCAAGTCAACCGTGCCCATCTGAACCTTTACCCTCAGTAAGTCGGCACGCGCCCGAGTCAACAACACTTGCTAATCCAAATAGTCTCACACAAGCCACCGATACTTCTAACATCCGACTCGTCTTTGCCGCCGTCAAGGAGACCATCCTGCAAAATGCGCTTAAAGACTCGGGCATCCTCTGAGAGTGTGCCATTCGCCTGTGCGGACTGTTTGTCGCGACAAGACAAATATACCATTTATCAATATTCCTAATGACCTTCACGCCTCTGAAGGCGGACACACATCTTGATACCATCTCACTTTACTGGCATATATGCCATCTCTAATACTCGCACCGCCAATTTCTCACAGCTGGCGGATTACGAACTGCATTTTCCAGCATCGGCGTTCATGGCGTAGGCAGTCTTGGCTATTCTGGGATTGCTTCTGTGGGGGGTGCCTAAGAGTATTGGCCAAGAGCCTCACTCGCGCCAGGTTGTCCGTAATCAGGAGTCCGGCCATTTCTTTTGTTTCAATCGTCTACTCTATCATAGTAGCAGAATTGCCGATCAGATCACGCTCTTCCCAAGAGCTGAAGCGGGTCCTGGCGTGGTACAAAAGTGTGTTGATCAGGAATTCTGAATCAGAGGAGCAATCCTCTGCTGGCTGCTTTGGGTAAGCCAGGAGCGCGTGGAAATAGCGATGTATTTTTGCTACTAATACCAACATTCGCTTATCATCCCTTTACAAACATCCATACACGAGGCAGTTTTCAAACCACGCTGTCGCGCCACAGTATCTCAACTCTGTTCTGTGACAGGCGAAGCGATAGTGAAGTTTCAGTGTACAAATATAGCCGCTGATGATCAAAGAACACCCCCAGATCTGCGTTCGGTTTTTGGAGACCGAATATCGATCTGGCGAATGACAGTGACAGAACTATGTTAGCGCTCGATCAGGACTATGCACGGCTCCATTTGTGAAACGTCCTTCGTCAAATGGTCATGCTCAGCTTGGCATCACACCTTTTACCTTTCCATGTCTATTGATATATGTTTGATTGTCATTCTCTTCCTCCTTCTTTTCTATTGTAATGCTCTTCTATTTCGTTTGACGCTCCTGCCCTTCTTTTCTTCTATATTCCTCTCGCACGTGGCCTTCTTTCCAGGCTTTCGAGTTGCGCACTCGCTTGTTTACAGTCATTCACTCTTCCACTCTGCCTGGCGCATGGTGTCCACAACGTCAGTATTCGACTTCCCACCGTACATGAATGAACTCTTCGCCTTATATCTCAGAGGCATATCTTTGCCCTTTCCAGACGTGTCGACGTTTTCACACGCCTTGTACACCTTCACGCCGTCCCGCGGTTGCACCAAATCAGCGCTGTCGGATCCTTGCATCTGCGTAGACGCCCGAGCCTCTCTGTTGCACTGAAAAGTTACTTCTGGGAAAAACCCGGTTTTATTTTCACTCGAGATAAATCAAGTCCACGACTGCATGAGTCAGCACGCTTTCGTCACAGGATAAAGATATCAATAAATTGGCGTGCTTTCAAGCCTGAGACAGGTCCACCCGCTACAGCTCTCACCTTGACCGCATCCTTGAGACACACCTTCCATTGCACGTCATCCTTGCACCACGAGGAGCACGGCGAACGTGGCTACCACTTCTTTCTCTTCGATACTGGCGTTCGAGCCGTCCATTCCTGTTTCCAAACTAATCAATTCACAAGATGTGGTCCGAAATTCTTTCCAGGTCGTCGGCCGCCGAGTCCTGGCCTGCAAAAGACGTAGGCTAAGTCTGTAGAGGAAGGACTTAAAGACATGTGAAGCTAATGAGGGAGGCAGATCGCATATGTGGCAATCGTTGGAGGTGTCATGCTCGCGGCGTTACTCGAATGGTTCCTATGGGTCGCTGCGTTCCTTTACTGTCTAGTCAAAGTATACCAAAAGGCAGAAAATTGGAGCATCAAGATACTGGCCGTCGTCGTGTCGATCTTGTTCACAACGCTCCGGTAAGTGAAACATATTTGGAAGACTTACTGTTCGATTAATTGACAAATGCAGCTCCATTTTCCTGCCCATCATGATTGTCACACTTCCTCTTCCGTCAGAGGTCACCAAGTACTTTCCCACCAAGATGGTTCAATTCCTGCAATGGTTCGCCTTTTGGTCTTTTGCTGGGCTTTTGATCATCCCATGGCTGATGTGAGTCCCAAAGTCTTGCTTCTGGGACACTGCCTGACAGTTATTAGGTGCGTTTATCAGCTCACTGTCCATTCTATCGGCCGGACAAAGCGCATCAAGCATGTGCTTGATGAAGACTCAGCGCCAAAGGTCGTGATAATCATGCCATGTTACAAAGAAGTGCCAGAGATTCTCTTGAGAACAGTGGATTCGCTGGCCGACTGTGAATACCCTCCTTCATGTCTCCACATCTTTCTATCATTTGATGGAGATCAAGAAGATGAGCTCTACCTCAATACCCTTGAGAAGCTCGGCGTTCCCCTAACACTGGACTCGTACCCCAAGAGTATCGATGTGACTTACAGGAGCACTCGTATAACCGTCTCTCGATTCCCTCATGGAGGTAAACGGCACTGCCAGAAGAGGACGTTCAGGCTGATAGACAAAGTCTATGCCGAATACCTCAAACGGAATGACAACCTGTTCGTCTTGTTTATCGACTCTGACTGTATCCTGGACAAAGCCTGCATTCAAAACTTCATGTTTGAGATGGAGTTGAAACCTGGAAGCAAGAGAAACATGCTTGCAATGACCGGAGTCATTACATCGACGACTGAGAAGCACAGCTTAATCACTGTTCTGCAGGACATGGAGTACATCCATGGTCAGCTATTCGAGCGGTCTGTAGAGTCAGGCTGTGGAGCGGTGACTTGCCTGCCCGGAGCTCTCACCATGTTGCGGTTCTCAGCTTTCCGGAAGATGGCTAAATACTACTTTGCCGACAAGGCGGAGCAATGCGATGATCTCTTCGACTATGGTAAATGCCATCTTGGCGAGGACCGCTGGCTCACACACCTTTTCATGATCGGCGCAAAAGAGAGATACCAGATCCAGATGAACACTGGAGCGTTCTGCAAGACCGAAGCTGTCCAGACGTATCAGTCGTTGCTGAAACAGCGCAGAAGATGGTTCTTAGGATTCATTACCAACGAGGTTTGCATGCTCACAGACATTCGTCTCTGGCGACGCTATCCCGTTCTCTGCCTCGTCCGCTTCTGCCAAAACACGATTCGTACGACAGCATTGCTATTCTTTATCATGGTCATATCCCTCATCACGACATCGCAGAAGATACAGAACCTACCTGTCGGATTCATTGCAGTATCTCTTGGCTTGAACTGGGTACTCATGATGTACTTTGGCGCCAAACTTGGGCGATACAAGATCATGATGTACCCACTAATGTTCGTGGTCAACCCTTTCTTCAACTGGCTGTATATGGTCTATGGCATTTTTACAGCAGGACAACGCACATGGGGTGGTCCACGCGCAGATGCTGGTGCAGCAGACGCAAACACTAGCCCACAGGCTGCAATTGAACATGCTGAAGCAACAGGCGATGACCTCAACGTGGTCCCGGAGACGTTCAAGCCAGCTGTCGAGGCAATCACGCGCAAGAAGTCTATCAAGAACAAGACGGTACTGCCTTCGGACGAACTTGACGGCCGGTTCGCAGCAGCCGAGCTCATGCCCGGTGGCTGGTATAGACAAAACAATGACTCACAGCAAACAATGCCGGACATGCAGCATGGAACGCATCCAGCTTTCCGCCGTGAAAGCGTGGATTCGGTCTTTACAGCAACGTCGGCTGGCAATTCAGTGTACATGCCGCGCAGGGTTGAGAGCATTGTAGCGCCGGACGATGCCAGCGTATATCACCATACGCAGGCCATGCAGAGGCCAGCAGGCGGAGCAATGTACCAGGTTGATGGCCGTTTGTCAAAGGGCGGCTATGCGGTGTCGGTGGCATCGGACGACGACGAGTCTCTGTATGGCTCTCGACCCCTCCACAAAAGAATGAAATCGGACAACAGCGAAAAACACGGCGTGCCAATGGTGAGACAGTCGACGTATCCCACGGACACGCAGACCGAAAACCAGCTGGCTGTCCCAGTACGTGCCCAACGCGGCCACGAGCGGACGACGAGTCAGATGCGTACCGAGCGAAGCCCACTCGCTAGAAGAAGCTTCGTTACTTCCGCCGAAGATGTAGAGGTACACATACCATCATCAGGCAGCAACAACAACATTGAGATGGTGGACCGGGGTGATGAGCAGAGAGTACGTCTCATGGATTCGCGAGCACAAAGTCCGGCGGCCAGGGCTGCTCTTTCCGAGGTGGAGGCTTCTCCTGAGCAGAGGCCCGAGAGAAGACAGCGGAGAAGGCTCAGCAAAGCAAGAGCAGAGAGCAAGGGCCGATACTCTTCTGGAAGTAATTAGACTGGCGGACCAACATTTTAGGGGAAAGGGGTTCCCGATTGGTAGCTGTGATGTGATATGGGGCTTGGTATGGAGGGTTTCTGCCTTGATAGATGATGGCTCCTGATGCCCATGTTCGATACGTCTCCTTTGTTTTCTAATCGAATGACATGATTTCCGATGACTGTTCGGCCTATGCTTAGTCGATGGACAATAGCGTCAAAGCAAAAAGTAATGTTGTATCACTTGTGCTCCCTTTACCCGCTCTTCTTCTTCTTCAAATTGGCCTTGGGATGCCATGGTTCTCCCTGCCATGTAAGCACAACATGCTCCTCTGGATAGCTCAATGCAACGCCCACACCCTCAATGCCACACCTGACGACAGCAGCCTGATTCCAAACAAACTGCCTCACGACCCCCTCCTTCGCATCGACACACAAAAACCCCACGGGCACCGCACTCCTGGCAATAGCGTCTCTAATCCCTTTAGTCGCCACCTTGGTAGCAGCAAGCAAACCAATAACATTATCCCCCCTCCAGCACGGCGGCGCACTCGCCATGGACCCCTCCAATTCCCGCATCATGACGGCCAGAGGAGCAGTGGCTTTGCATTGGATTATCGCGGGCATCGGGTGCGGGCCGCTGGGAAGTGTCCAGTGGCCCAGGAGATCGATCCCCTGGTCGTTTGCGCCGCCGGTGCGGGTGGTGCTGAAGCCGAGACGGGCGAGCGAGGCAGAGACCGTGTATTCGTAGTGGGTGCCCAGGTAGACGTTTGTGGTGCGGGAGAGGGAGGTCTGGGCTGCGTGGGCGAGGAACGTGTCGAGGTCATGGTGGGACTGGGTTTTGGGAATTGGTGGGGCGGGGGTGGCTTTGGGAGCTCGTGGTTTGCGGGCGCTTTTGGGCTTTGGTTCGGAAGTTGACTCCGTAGCAGATGGTACTGCTTCACTTGCTGTCTCTTCGTTGGTCGAGGCTGGTACATGGGTGCCTGGTCGAGGTTTGCGGGCTCGTCTGGCCTTTTGTATGGATCCATCGGTGAGAACTGGCTCAGAAGCTGGTTCCGTGGGTGTTACACATTCATCCACAGAGACGGCTACATCCTCGAGCTCCGGGCTTTTTTTCCTTCTATAACATCTTATGTGGTCGATTTGGGTGGTGGGTCTGGCGGGTGATATGAGCGCTGCCCTCAGGGAGACTGCATGCTTGAGAAGATATGATCCATGAGCCAGGCGCATGGACTGCTCAATTTATATGAACTCGGGTGGTTACCTCGAATTCGCATGCAATTCACAAAAGAGAGGAGCTCGAAATGCTGCATGCACTGTTTGTTCTACTCGTATAAAACACGGCAGCTGGAGACAATTCCCGACCGACACGAAGCTTTGATGGTCCAGAATCGGCCCGACACATATTCCATTAGGGTCATCTGGAGGTCGTCTGGGCTGTTATCCGACTTGTCAATAATCAACTCCATCGACCTGCTACCACTTTTCAACCGTTGTGCTTATCCGAGGTCGTGCATCTGGTCAGCTTGTAGCACGAAGAATTGCATTTACTCTTTTTTTCCCGATTGGTGCCTACTTGAATCACACTCAAGTCTCGTCGCAAATATGGCCGACGTACTTACCCAATTGCAAGACTGCATTGATGATGTATGTATATTTGTACCGAAACAAGACGAGCTGAACCAACACATCATATAGTTCATCAATCAATTCTTCGGTGCCCAATACTATCTCAACACTCGACATCCATTCGGCCAAATTGAAGGACAGCCAGATATGAATCCCCACTCTGCCAATTCTGTCAATCCAGCTGCTAATGGCACCACCAATGGAGATGCTCAAAATGGGAACAACGGAGATGCTGCAGCCTCCAATGCCGACGAACACGTACCGGATTCTCCTGACGCTTTTAAACAGGCCTTGCATGAACTCGCCCGAGACTTTATCATAAAAGAACATCAGATTGAGTACCTCATCAGTAGACTGCCTGGTCTGGGAAATAGCGAAGCAGATCAAGACGCTAGGATCAAAGCCCTTACAGAAGAACTGAGACAGGCCGAAAAAGAACGCACCGAGGCCATGCAGGACCGCGAACAGATGCTGCATCTGCTCGGTGACCTCGCCGGAAAGTGCAAGAGAGTCTACTGATCTTCCTGATTCAGCCATTTCCCCTGACGCCATATGGGAGAAAGTAAAATGTATCCGAGCTGCCTCATCGAATTGCTTTCCGGCATGCGCTTGGTCTAAGTTGACTGGCTTGACCGCCGCTCACTTGGCATGAATGTCAGCATACCATCATCTTCGTCTCCGCCACACGTTGCTCACACTCTTTGGTCATCTCGGTCAAGAACGTCCTTGAGAAGTTGATCTGCTGGCCTTGTATACTGCGAAGAGTAGGACATTAGAGTGATGGCCATCACAAGAGGTGCTGCAGGTTTCGTCGGCGAGGGTTGGTATAATGGAGACATGACTGTCGTCTTTCTGATGTCGACCAGACTGACTTGACCTCGCCCAGAGGAATGGCTTCCATCACTACCTGTACCCCAGCTACGCAAGCCTCGTCAACACCATTATAATGGCGTTCCTGCTGATGCAGCTTGGCTTGATGCCTCGATCCGGATGAACACGACGTCGAGTAGAGACCCGGATCTGCTCAGTACCTGCAACTTCGCCACCCAAACCTCGTCAACACCATCACAATTGCATGGCTGCTACCCTCTACATCACCAGTCGCGGACATGTCTCATCATGCATACTCAATCTCGGGATCATCCTGCCGCAACGGGTTCCATTCCCCACTTACCGAGAGCGTGCCACAGCGTCGGCCTCTGTCGCACCCGAGCTAGAACGTGACCTCCGCCCTGTACAACCACGCCTCTGCCTGACACACCACACATGCGGCCTACCGACTAGGCGGTATTCCAAATTGGATGATCCGATGAACATGCTTCGGCTCATGCTCCGGTCGGACCAGGCGGAAGAGTGCGTGTTACCATGGTACTGTATATTGGATGTGGCTTCCACTTGCGCTATGTACTCATAGCCCATGGATCGTTCCACACTCTTTCTTCGTCTCACCGACTGTGATGTCCCCTTTTCTTCTGCTCATCCGCTGCAATGACGTTGCTGGAAGGATTTGTCACTGTTGTGCTAGAAGGCCAGGCCACGGGAGCATCCTTGTTGAGAAATTCGAAACATTTCACCCTTGAGATGTGGTTAGTACAGCCGTGCGGCCCGCGCGGGTTTACCATCTGTCACTCGTCTGACCATGGAAGTAGAGGTCATGAATATGAACCAAGTAGACATTTGGAACAGTAGAGAGACAAGATTGCTAAGCCATGCTATGCTATGCTATGCTATACATTACATACACCCATCACCCATCACCACCATCTAACTCTTGGCCTCCTTGATGGCAACCAGCAGCGCCTTGAGCTCCTCGACCTCCCTCCTCAACTCCCTGATCTCCACAACCGCACCCTCAGTCTCAACATTGGGTTTGGTCTCCTCACACTTCTTCGCCCAGCCATCGCGTTCAAAGTCAAACTCTCCCTCGAGCTGCTCCCACTCCTCGACCGTATCCTCGTCCTGCTCGCCTCTCTTACGATTCCACTGCACCCGCAGCGCGACACGCACTTCTAGCGCCGCCGTGATGCAGAGCAGAGGCGAGTAGACCAGCCCCATGACGTAGTCGTTCAGCTTCTCGTAAGAGGATTTGGACATCCACCATTCGAAGGGGATGATGAGGCAGAATATCTCTATGAGGTTGAAGGGGGCGATGTAGACGTTTTCGTCGGGGGCGCGGACGAAGCGGATGGTTTTCTGCGCGAAGAGAGCCATGTATTCGTCGATTGCGTCGTCGGTGATGTCTTCGTAGGCGCTGTTGTAGAGGGCGATCAGGACGTTCAGAAGGATGATGACGATGATGAAGTTGAACAGGTAGTAGAGGATCAGACCGAAGGGAGGGGCGAAGTTGTCGAAGCCATCGAATTCGGGCGAGCCCATCATTGCGTTCAGCATGGACAGGCAGATGAAGCGTGCAGAGTCGATGCTCTCATCCACTTGGTCGAGGCCGATAAAGGCTTGCAGGAAGCCGATACAGACGACAAACAGCAAGGCGAAGAAGATGAGTGACTCCTTCATCATGACCTTGAGAACGACCAGCATGGCTCCGAAGAAGCGGAAGCTGTCGAGATACAACAAGAGTCGACACCAGAACATCGGCGCCGAGAAGGCCAAGAAATTGTAGCTCAGCGTGTTGAATTTGATACGATTCTCATCGTGGAGCGGATGGGCTAGAGCGATGATTCTCGTGATGAAGGATACAGCCAGGAGCGCATAAAGCGTGTTGTTGAAAGTATTCCAGAAACCGAGATAGGCCTTGCCGACCTTCCAGAACTTTGCAATCTCATCGCAGGCGAAGCCGAGAGTGAAGAGGTAGAGAAGACCTTCAATCACGTCGAGATCACCGGTCGGGTTGATGGTGTTGATGGCACCAGTGTACAGAGCAAGGAAGATGAGACTAAAAGCGACCTGCACGGCATTCTGGTACATGGGGACTCGCATGCGGTCTGGATCAAGGTGGACCCAGTAGCTCGCCGAAGTCTTGTTCTTGTAGTCGATGAAGCGATTCGGATTGTTGTCATCCTGAACAAGCCATCCACGCCACAGATACGAGATGCACTTCTGGTATCCTATTTCAAAAGTCAGCCCTGTCAACGAAACAAAAATGGCAGAAATCAATACCAGAACTGCCAATGACTCTCAAAGCATGTAGATCCGCCGCCCTCTCAATCGCATTCGCCGGCGCCGTCTCCTCGCCATCCACAATAATGCTATATCTCTTCAACAACACATCACCAAGCAAATACGCGACATCCTCCTCATCCTCAATAATATGCTTAGCCAAAACCTCACAAGCAACCGCCCTAACATCATGCAAATCCGCATCCCAAAGCTCAAGCAGCGCCTGCTTCTTAAACCACTTCTTACAAACCAACAAGCAATAAACAACACAAGCACTGTAATCCTGACCCCCAGCACCCTCACTCCCCGACCTCTCGAGCTTGCCAGCCGATTTCGCGGTCGCAATGACAGCAGGCGTGATGATATTCGAGTGTGCGGCCGTGATGCGCTCTTCTTCCAGCTCGCAGGGCACCACGACTTCGATCTGGTGTTTAAGCCGCAGCGCTATGCGCGTTACTTCTTTAGCGGGGATGGCGCTTTCTGCTCGGTCCTCGTGCGAGGGTAGGAGGGAGGTGTGTTCGTCGTTGCGGCCATCGCGGCTGCTGAGGAGGTTTGACCAGCTCGGCATGCTGATGGTCGAAGTTATGGTCTGCGTCGCCGTGGTGTGCGGAGACACACGGTTAGTCGACTCTCTCGCGATCTGGAAAAATAGGACGGATAAGGCATACAGGTGTGTGGGCTGGAAACCTGGAACCTTGGAAATAATGTGCTTGGCAGGCACGGCTGGCGTCATACTGCGCAAACTCCGCTATGTCCGAAGTTTAAATCGTGTACTTGTAACGAGGAATTGACACTAAGGTATCTCAAGACACTGGCGTGTTACAATCACAGACTCATTTATGATATCCCCACTCTCCAAGCTGCTAATGATATTCTGGATCAGTGCGCCTATTGCTCATGTTATCACCGCTAAGATTTGTTGCGACCGAGGCGCATTCACTAAAGGGTATATACAAATTAAGACCGATTATGAGGAGAACTTCCATCTCTCCTTCTAAAGACCCCTTTTCTTTTTTCGAAGGCCATGATGTTGCAGACATCTGAGAAGCCCAGCATGCTGCTCGCACCAGGAGCTCCATGCCGCCCACACTAGCCATGTTCATGCCAATATCCAGCGACACAGCTGCCAGTCATATTGAAACACCCCACCCATTCTCTCACCGGCGTCTGAACTGCTCGCCTAGGTATTCCAACACCTTGGCGTTGATGACACCTTGGTTGACGAGATGTTTGCTCAATCCTCTTACCACTTCCATCTGCTGTTCGGGCGTGAGGCCTGTGATGGCAGTCTCAATAACACTGCCCACGGAGGACTTGTAGACGGCGATGAAGCTGATTCGTGTTAGCTTTGTTTCGTCTGGATCGCCAGTTTTGCTTACCTCTGATAGTAGACAAAGGTGAAGAAGCCCATTATGAATTGGCAGTCCATGCGGTCAGTCATGCCACCGTGACCAGGAATGGAATCACCAAAGTCCTTGATGTTGAATGTTCTCTTAAGACCGGAAGCGAAGAACCCACCAAACGGCGCGATGAGCGATGCGAAGGTCGCAAGGACCAGGATGTGGAACTGGATAGGGCTGGACAGAATGGATTTAGCATCAATCAAACATAGCGCTGGAAGGGGAAGAAGGCTTACGTTATGCTCATGTGGGTTGGTAGGTGGGACCAGTTGGGAGGAATAAAAGGCAATTGGTAAGTCTGAGGTATGAAAACAGGGTTCACGTCACACTCAAGGCCGGTGAAAGCGTTTGCACCAAGGTCCTGTAATGGTCAATGGAAATTCGGCTTGCGTGTGGCTCAATACGTACATTGACAGGGCAGATGAAGTACTTGTAACGAGCAAGGAGATTGGTCAAGGCGAAACCAAAGATGATGGTGAAAACCCAGGCTCCAAGGAAGCCTTCGACTGTCTTTTTGGGGCTGATTTTGATGAGCTGAGTACGGCCAAAGGTGATGCCGCAGACGTAGGCGAAAATATCATTCGTGATGACCAAGGAAGCTGGCAAGAAGAACCAAACCATGCCCTCGAAGATGTTGTTCATGACAAAGTGGGCCTGCACAACAATCAAGTAGAGGGCCATGTGAGTCCAGGCGAATTGGGTGAACTGGAACTTGTAATGACCTTTCTCGAGCGAGGTGACGAAGAAAACGAAGCCTAGATGGGTGTTAGTAAGCAGATAGATGGAGCAGCTTCAACGGACTCACCCATGACATAAAGCATGAAGCTAATGAAGCGATGGTGGGTGGATAAAGGCAAGAGGACCTTGTCGACGAGGATGATGTGCTTGAAGTAGTAGATAACACTCTCTCCATAGAGAAAGTACATTGTAGTGCCCAGGAAGTACCAATTGAGAGTTTTTGTGAAGCGTAGTTTCCGGGCTCTGCTAGGGACATTTGAGATTGCAATAACTTCCTTGAAGGAAATGATCTGGATTGCCGTCACAATGAAGATGATGTAGATGTGGCCAGCGAACATGGCGCCAAAGAAAAGGGCAATCATGACAATACTCCATATTGCGCGTGTGATGAAGGTCTGCTTCTTCTTCTCATACTCGCTTTGAGGGGGAGGTTGTTGCGGCTTTTCGTCGTCTGTCCAGTTTCCATCAACCTCCGGTTTTCTTCTTGGGCTGAGAGCAGGTTCGCTGTGGCCATCTTGGTTGTCGGAATTCCTCCTCCTGGCGTCCTTATGTTGGAACTTGACCTCCTTTTTATTCGACTTGGCCATGATGCCCGAAATGCGCGTTGGCAGGCAGAAAGTGTGTCAGTGCTTCGTAAGACGTTTGTGGGTCGTGGATGAAGTCACGGAATCAAGGATTATACTAAAGTTCCTGTCTGTTTGTTCGACCGAGAAGTGAATGCGGGAAGGCTCCTGCTTGGACACATGGACTAATGGCAAATCGTGGCAGGCAGAACAAGGCTCGTCCAGCATGCAGTGCCTGCTTTCTCCTCCGTGCTCCAAGACCAAGACCCTGGAGGTCGACGTCAACGGCACCCACTTCGTTCTGTTTCACCTTGGCATCTGCATGTGATCGCATCGGATACGATCAATCTCTTGGCATCGTCGGCCTCATAAACAGATCCGTTTCGAACATGTCATCAAGGTTGTCAATTTATCATTGCGATTTGGATAATTGCAGAGGAGAAGTCACCTAAATTACAATATCCGCTCGGAACCCGCAGACAAATGGCGCCGACGAGTACTTGTAGTCCTGTAGTTCCCTAGATTGCATGCCGTGGTAATCTTTCAAGCCTCATGGCGGACCAGGATGAAGAGGATTACTTCTCACATGACGGCTTAGAAGATTTACCACAGTCCACACTCCAGGACTTGGAACTCAGAGCCTTGTCATCTACTCAGCACCACGTAGCTGCCCCCCACTATAAGCAATACAAACAAGGCACGAGACCCTTCAAGCTCTCGGTTCCAAGCAATGGCTGGCAAAGGTCAGCGCCTCCAAGCCAAAGTGCATTACCTCCGCATCCTCCATCATCCGACTATGGCCTTGATGATGAGGATGTCATTGATCTGGATGAGCCATCCTTTCTAATTCAGCCTGCTTCTGGTCCTCCACAAATTAAGATAGCTGGGCAGAGCAATGGTCGCGCCCAGCAAACGCATTCAGACCTCAGCCAAGTAGAGAGAGCGTACAATGCCCATAGTAATGCCATGGTCTATGAGGATGGTGCACAATTCTATGAGCATCAAGATGCCCTTCAACCAGCACAGCCACAGCATGACATGAGCGCCTTGGAATTGCGCATAGCAGAGGTAGGCATTTCAGACATTGCGCATTCAATGCTCGAAGAGACTCACCTAACGACAAACGATAGCTTGAGAGAGAGCGTAATGCTCTTCACCAACTGGTTCAGGATGCTGAGACTGCCGCTACCAAAAGGGCGGGCGAAATAGCAATCATACGAGCCAAGTCTGAGAAAGACACCAAGGAATACGAACGGAGGATCGCCGTCATACAAAGCCTGCACGCAGAAGATTCTGCTAAACACAGAGCCGAGGTCGAAGCTGCGCGAAAGGATCGCGAGACGATTGTAACGAACAATCGCTTCTTAGAGCATGATCTGGCCGAGGAAGTCGAACGCGCTAAGCGATTCAAACCCACAGCTAAAGAGCTTGCTGGCAAGGACAAGGAGGAAGGGCTGACTCACCGTTTCAAGGCCACGGCCAAAGAGCATGCAGGCGTAGAACCTCACAAGGGGCCAAGGAAGCAGCAGAATGGAATGCATCCATTCCCTGATCATCTACCTTACCGGGACGGATTCGATGACCACGAGATAGTGCTGGTGTCCCCATCCAAGCCGAAAGAGAAGGCAAAAGCAGATACCCCCAAGGCAGGAGATAAGAGAAAACGCAATGTCAATCCAAGCCCCATTCGTCCACTGCTTCTCAACACCCTTGTCTCCACGACTCCTCCGCCTATTGTCGAAGTAGATGGGCAGCATCTCGCCGATAGTGGATCTGTTCGAGAACCCCACTTTCAGGTATGCATTCCGCACTAGAATTCGTCTTCCATATACGTCTAACTTCTGTAGACCATTCAACAGATTATCAATCACCGTCCATCCACTGGCTGTCATCGTACCCTGGAGCTCCTCACAAAGCACGCTTTTCCTTCCTCCCCGGAGAAGTCGGTAGCAGGGCTGTTCATTGACATACTCACACTCTATGTTCCCATGACTGAGAACACAGACCTCACTCTGTATGTATGTAACCTCTTACTTGACCTCTGGTCACGATGCTTGGAAGAGAAATATGTGAGTAAGCAACCAATGTCAAGCTTTGCTTTGAATCTTCTAACCCTTTGCAGTACGCTCCAATGAACGCGCTCGCAGACTTGCTCGAGTTCGTGTTAGCCTTGGGGTCAATGTCTACCTCGAACGCACTCATCCAACGATTCGTTCCTTTGGCCGCAAAGTCTGTAGACCTTATCGCCGTACCTCTGGCACGTCCTCCAGCTGTACCGCCCGCTTATGGCGAATCCGACACGAAGACCAAGCCGCTACCAGATCTACATGAGGACATCAACGTCGATCATATTCTCAGCATAATGCATAACATGGCCATGACGGCCAGCTTCTCAGCCGAAACAGCTCGCGAATTCTGGCAGGAGATGGAGTTCGATTTCATGTTGATGATGCTTAATGTCCCCCAACAGCTTCCACATATCGAGCTCTTCCTTCAAATGGTCGCCAGTTCAGTACTGCCCGAGTCCTTTGGCGTTATAGGAAATCAAACGGAGAAGCAGGGTAGCTTGGAAACACACACGATCCACCGCCTGACCAATTTACTATTCGAGCAACCGAAAGCGCCGTCGAACGAGCCTCCATACACCGACGCAGAACTAGCCTCTCTGCGTATCGAGACTGTCCATACCTTAAGCGCAATCGCCATCACCAAGCATGGTAGCACCGCTCTTGTTTTTCACCATACAGCAATCGGCCGCTTAGTACGCTTCCTGCACATACAAGTAACCAGCCTCCACGACCTCCCACCAAGCACAATCCCATCCTCCTCCGACCACGGACTCCCCCTCAAACCAAGCACAATCTACAACCTCACAACCACAGTCATAAACCACACCATCCGTCTCCTATACCACCTCCTGCACCACCACGCAGACTCAATCAACATCAACGAAAAACTCAACGTCATTCCGGGGGGCTGGCACAAATTTCTGGTCTGCCTTAGCAGAATCGCTTTTTCCGAAGACCTCGTCCGTGATGACGAAGGCGTCGAGGAGGAGGCTGTTGATGCTGCTCATGAGATTTTGGATCAGTTTCTTACGCCTGAAGCTGGCGATGCTGTTTTTGAGGCTATTGAGACGCCGAGAGCTTCGGGCGCTATGAGGGTTTCGACTGCTCATGCTTGTTGAGTAGGACTGGAAAGAAAGGAAAAGGAGAAGAAAAAGGGAAACGTTTGGACATGGGATTTTAGGGTAGACAACCTGTAAGGTAGACGATTTTGATAGAATGTGATGTATTGTACGACGAAGCATTTCCCACACCATGTCCAGGTCCACGTCTACGCTTTGCTGTTTGTGGATGCATATGATATGGCTAGAGCATGCTTGACAATTGTAAGGTAGTGTGGTAGGTAGGGAGTGTACGTCGTTTGCTCCGCCAAGACAAGCTCTTATTGACTTGCAGAGGTGAGGACATGTATATATGTATATCAATATTGCGTAAGGGCGGACAGGACAATACCATCATTGCTTGGCTAGGAGGATATAGGAACAGGACAGGCGAGGAGAATAAAGTGACATCTGGAACCTTTGTCGTTACTAAGGAGCACGGTCGAATACCTGATGCAATAACGTCAAAGGACAAAAACCAAAATCATACCTCTCTTGCTATGTAGAGTACAAATCGTTCTAGCGTACATTTCCATGCTTTTCCCCTTGCTCGTATTGAATATGTACATGTACCTTACAGTGTCCACCCCACCTTCTTTCGTTGATTTACAATGCCTTCTTCTGAATGCATTATCGCCTGACTAGCTTCGTCTGCAGGCGGTCGTTTACCTTCGGCATCAATTGCACTGCATTCAACGTCTCGGGCGCCTTTTCTTTGATTTCCCTCAGGCTGCCCACCTGCTGCTGGACAGCTGAGGCGGCGCCCTGCCCACTTATCGTGTTTGCACCGGCGGCTTCACGGGTTCGCAGATCCAATAGTGCACTGGCCAGGTATACCATTGTCTTGTATTGAGGGACCAAATCGCCATGAGCTCGGTAACGTGTTCCCGGTCCATTGCGCATGTACTCCACGTCCTCGGCACGCTGACTCTTTTTCGGGCCAAAGTATCTGTTCGACACCATGCCCGACTTCGCCTTCACCCAGCCGGGCCAATTGGGGATGAGGAATTTCTCGGCCAAACTGAAAGCCAGCAATGCGCGAGGAGGACTGCATCTGCAGAGGTGCACAATGTAGGCATTCCACGTCCTGTTGTCGAACTGGAAACCGGATGATAGGAGAGAAGAGATCAGATCCGTCATTGTGATCGATGCGGTCAGTGTCTTTTGAGAGAACTGGGAGGCTAGGTAGAATCGGAGCGGTCTACTGAGCATGAAACGATGGGCCGGTGGAATCTTTCTATCCGCCGGCTCTATGCCTTTGACTATCATACCGGCGTCGATTCCGTGTGAAAAGGAAACGACGTCCGGGAGTTCGGCTACCCGCTCTGCGTGTGAAGCTCGAAGGTAGTCGGCATGTGACAGGATAAGCTTCCAATACTTCTCAACCTCCGCATAATCCCGAGCACGAAAATGGACCGACATGACAGCGCTGAGAAGCTCAAGTGAAGGTGCATCCTTGGAGATATCTCCAGAGTCCGACAGGTCAGGCATGGATGTTGCAAGAATCTGCTCCACTGCTTCGAATGCACGTCTTTTACCGTGAATGAAAACCAGAAACGCAGGATCCAATGAAGTTACAGGGGATCTCCCACGGAGACCAGGTTCGGGCTGGTTTCCTGGTGGGGGCATGATGTGAATGCCGGCCAGTCGCTTGAAGTCTTCGATAGCGTCTGCGAGAGGGGCTGATGTGGTCATGTTGTCATACTTCAGATCTCCGCCCCTGGCGTCGCCGTGATGTTCGCGCAGTGTTTTGGCTTTCAAGTAAACAGATCGCGTGCTTTTAGAGGGTCTCACTTTCGCTCGAGACATTTCGTCGAAAACGTCCAGGGCAGCTTGGTACATATGCTGATTGACATAGCCAGCCATGACGATGGTGTAATGAAAAGCAAGCGGTCGGGTTTTGTTCTTTCGCATGACAGATCTGACAATCTGGTGGGCCGCATTTGTCTGTCTAAACATGCACAAGGCCTGTGCCAGAGCTCCATAAGTATTCGCATCTAGTGGAATTTTCTCGTCTTTCATGCGCTGATAGGTCTTCATGGCTGATTCTATGTCGCGGCCAAGAGCATGGGCTGTGAGAATGGTATTAAAACACATGGTGAGAGGGCCGGCTGCTTTACCCTCTCTCACGGCTTCGATGGTCGACTCGAGACACTGCTGAGCGTTCTCAAGATCGTCGTTGTTGACATGTGCAACTATAAGGCTGTTGAGCATGTGAGTGTTTGACCGAATATCCCGAGCCTCGGCGACTTGGAGGAGATGGCTGGTGCCATCAACATCGCCTTTCTTGGCATACAAGTTCATGACAGGGGTGAAAGTGAAGGCATCTGGTTTGAGATTGGTCTCAAGCAGTGCATTCAGCGTGTCAACGGCTCCCTCCAGGTCATTTGCCTCTTCGTAGGCATGAATGACAATATTCCAGCATCGAAGATCGGGATCGACGCCAAAGTCGGGCTTAATGCGATGCAATTGGTTCGTGGCATCAACCGGATTAGCTCTCTTCGCGTGGACATAGACAAGTGGCCAAAGCTTAGCGGAATTCTCTAAACGCTCATCGTACAAAGACGAATATCGTCGAGCGTAGTCCTCGACATCCTTGACATCACCTAGGCGCGCGTAGCAGTCCATGATGGTAACAAAGTTGGAGTCGGCCAGTCTTCCGTGATGTTCCTCGATATCGTGGATATAAGTTGTCAAGGTCTTGTGACTCCTACGGCGATCTTTGCCAGTGATGTAAAAGGCAAGCCTCTCATCCCTCCATACATCTAACAAGTGAGAAAGTAGGCCCTGGGTTGGATGAAAAGCGGGCGAAAGGCGATAATGGGTGTAGACGAAGCTGATGATGGAGGAAAGGTCGTTCACGGATGCATTCCCGGACAGACGGGCCAATTGCAACAGGCAGTCTTCGTAGATCAGTGAGGATGGCAATGCCAACTTGTGCACATCGTAAAAGATCCTCCTCAAGAAAGCTCTAGGAGAAGGTGCACGGGCTGCAGGGGTGAAGAGTTTTGGCGAGTGGAGAGTGAAACGGACCAGGATGTGCCATATGGACTCGAATAGTTCTAACAGCTCGGCTCGAGCACTTCCATCTTGAGTGGATTTATAGCGTTCGGCAAGGGACAGCAGATTGGAATCAAGCTTTGCAGCATTGACAAGCTTCGTCCATAGACCTATAGGCGACTTCGCGCTTGGCGTCGAGAGGTCGGCCGGAGACTGCAGCATATGCTTGACACTAATGCGGCGGCATACGTCCAGAGCCATGTCCCAATCTTGGTGCCTGACAGCATAAAGCATGAGAGAATCAGCACCGAGGAGATGGCCAGAGCCAGACAGGGAATTTGAAGCGTCAATGTGTAAAGCCATGGCATCTTGGACTCGACCGGTAGCCAGATAAGCAGCCACGGCAACTGCATAGGTAGGTGCAGATCTATCTTGGGAGTGCAAGCGCGCGAAGAGATCGAGTATGCGTCGATTTGAAGCATAATTGGGCCACTTGTGCAGCCAGATAAGGAGAGTAGTGACTAGGTCAGGATTGTGCTGGTCCTCGTGGGTTGAAATGGCATAGAGACCCCAAGCTCTTTGAACGACGACGTTGGAACCAGGAGGACGCGAGAGTAGATCAGATAGCTGGTCATGGGGAGTTTGAAAGGATGGAGCAGAGGGCTGAAGATCAGAGCGTGTTCGACGAGGCTCAGAGGTGTGTTCATCATCGACGAGAGATTGCTCGTCCGGCTGTGCTCTTGGACTTGGAATGGCGGTTGAAGTTGGGGTGGCGGTTGAATAGCCACGTAAACCATGAGCAGATGCGCGATGGGCAGCTCTTATATCCCATATGCCATCCAAGTGTGTGGTAGAAGCGCGACTCATGAAGGCGAGTGCGTGAGGCGGGTACAAGAAATCTAGAAACGGGCCATCGGAAGGAGTGGTGGGTTGTTGAAGTGAAGTGATTTCTTGCGGCGGCGGGCGAGGGGGACAAGTGGACGAGGTCAGACAGGTTGGCAAGTCGATGTCACCGGCAGCATGATGCCAGAAATTTGAATGTAGCAATCTCCGACTCTTGGGGGCACGTCTCTGAGCGCGCAGTGAGAGGCGTACTCCACTGTCGAGACATGCTGACGCCCGCTCTAGCATGCCACGATGACTTGTAAGCTATGAGCTATACACTCCTCCTCAGTACGTCGTGAGACACTCGTTTGTCTTTGTCCTTGTTTCCAATGTCAAAGTGGCAATGTGGTCATGCGAATGGTATACGAGTATTGAAACGGCCAAGAGGTGTTTATGGCCGCTCTCATCCCCTTGGCCCTTCCAAAAGCGGACGGGCGGGAATATGCAATATGCAAATCGGGCGAATCCGGACTCTAGATGGTGGAGACAAACTGTCAACAAGACATTCCAAACCAGGGCGGGCGATATGTGGGCGAATAATTGGAAGGAGGCGGAAACAGTACTCACAGCCGACAACTTTTCTTTGACGACATCAGTATCGGCTACTGTTGGAAGCTTCACCTCCGCGACCGAGCCCTTCCCCGAGCTCACCTCACGCCTCATATTTTTTTTACACCCAAAACGAAAGGTTTGGCGGGCGTCAATCACCTTACGCCAGCGGGACCGAGGGGACCAGCTCAGGCCACCGTACGTTATTATAGCATTCGTACAGCGGTACCGCTATACCCCCACCAAAAGACTCCAGGTTTGCATCGAGATAAATATTCCGACAGAGGGCCTGGGTGAAAGATGGATCTCACAGCCTTTACAATCGGCAACAGGGATGCCGCCCTCCTCATTGGAGACTATCACGCATACCGCAAGCAATTATCTCGTCAATTGCTCGCTGTCAGAAAGCGTCTGGGTCGCTCTACCGCCAAAGGCGCAAAATACGCCAACAAGGACACCGTCGCTGCTGAGCAAATTGGAAAAAATGTTGAAAATGCCCATCTACTTTTGCTCACTACTGAGCGCGCCTGGGCGCATGCCATGCAAATAAAGTCGTCGCACTCTGAGGACAATGCTGGAAAGGGAATCACTGGCCAGACACGTGCTCACATCATATCGCGATTGAACAAGGCCGCCAAGCTCGCTGCCTCTCTGACCAACCTGCTCAAAGACCGCTTTTCTTCCAAGGCCACTGATCTCGACTGGCTCGAGGCCGAGGCCTACCGCGCACATCTTGCAGGAGCTGAGCAATTCGAGAAGCAAGCTGAGGGCCAGAGGTCCAAGGAGGAACAAGCGAAAGAGGGAAGGTGGAACTCGTGTCTGCGAGAGCTTGCTATTGCGAGAGTCATATATGCCACCCTCTTCACCATCAACAATAAGGATATTTTCCGTGACATTCTGGCCAACTCGATTGATCCCACCATCCGCTACGCCGCTTACCAAGCTCGCCTTCCCCGATCTGTTGCTGTCTCCTCGGTAGCCCTACGTTACTTTCCCAAGGACGAGTCTGAGCTTGTGCACTTGTTGCAATCCGTCGACTCTAATGCTCTGAGCGAGCAGACTTCGGCTGCTGGTGAGCACATGTCGTAAAATATGGGCATTCGTACCTTTGACTGACACTGACACTCTACAGCTCCCCAGAACCTCGGTACTGGCGATATCCCAAACACAATTCAGTGGCGGGGCAGGACTGCAAACATCGTAGATGCTTCCATCGGCCAAGCCCTTGCCACAGTAGCTGCAGCAGAGCCGAAACTCAACGCCTTTCTTTCCGAATCGCCGAATGCGTCGACACGAGACAAGGCTGCTGCTTATGATGATGTGCTGATTGCCAGCCAAGACGCTGCCGACGCCACTCGACGAGCCATCGAAGAGCTAGAAAAGGAGCGTGTCGACGAGGGCGATGCCAGGATGCAAGATCTTCGTGTCACCAGTCTTGCCGTTCAATATGCCTCGGTCTCATGGCGGGTGGGAAGAAACCGCGTTCTCATCGGCAGCGACGATGGAAGGTCTTTTGAAGACAAGAAGGCCAAGCGCTCTAAGCGTCAAAGAGAGGATGGAAAAGAGACGATACTGAAGGAGGAAGCCAGGAGCAACAAGCTTGCCCGTCTCAGAGAGCGAGTCGTTCTCTATGACGCCACAATCCAGAGTATAGAGTCTATCAAAGATCTACGCGGCGCCATGAGAGACGAGCTTTTTGTGCAAGAAATTGACGGGAAGCGTGCTTATTTCCAGGCTTTGAGGTTGCTCGGCTTATTCCTATTGCTACAACTCATCCACTGACCATCTCGCAGGTGTTACAATATTGCCATCTCCCATACTCTCATGTCCAACAATGTCAACGCGCTTGCTCTCCTCTCTCGAGCTTCCGAATACGCAACACAATGCCTGAAGTCGGTTCCTGCCGAATCAGCAGAGTCAAGAATCGCCCCCACTCTTGACATCACCAAGTCTCAGGCTGAAGCTTTCCAGACCGATCTCAAGCATCTCGTATACCGCACACAAGCTCTGGTTGATGTCGACAAGTTCCATGACAATGCTGCCATTGCCGCATCCAAGAACATGTCATCAGCGGCGCCACTTGTGCAGCGCCTGACTGATTACCCAACGCGCGGTGTCAGTGTTGACTTGAAGAACCTCGTGGCATATCCACCAAAGGTCGAGCCGATTCCTGTCAAGCCATTGTTCTTTGACGTGGCCTGGAACTACATCGATTATCCAGGAAGGAGTAAGGAGGCGGTGGAGCAAAGGGCTCAGACGAATGGCGCAGTGGAGGAACAGCCATCAGAGGAGCCGGCGAAGAAGAAGGGTTGGTTTGGCTTCGGTCGTTCATAGGTAGAGATGTTCTCTCAGCCAGATACTTAGAATACACAGTCATCAAGACGACCCTCCTTTTGAACAGTGGGGTGTGATGTTTGAGAATATATGCTACATCCAAGAGAGCATGCCCGTGGTTACCACGTCTGCACGATTTGATGTTCATATGCTTGACGTTGGTTAATGGTAGATCTACTACTCGTACCTTACCTTAGGTACCACTCGTAGTACCTAGTTGTTGGACTTCGAAAGCACAGTAACGGTACAAGGTGAGGCGGAGATACGTCAGCGTTAACCAAAGCACCCGCACCAAAAGACTAAAAGACCCCGCCTCACGCGCTTGCACCTGCACAAAGTGCATTTCTGACATCTTGCGCCGCCGCCACCTTATTTCTATTTGATAGCAATCAAGAATCACGCGCTCTGCATAGATTCGGCCATTCACTTTGTCGATATCCTAGCATGCTGCCTTGTTCTTTCACTCAAGCTCTTTAGAAAGGATATAAGTCAAGCGAAAAGTTTGAGCGGGAACCAAGTCATCCACCGAAGTCGACCCCAGCTTTCGACGGCATACTTGTAGCACCGAATTTCTTGTCAACCACACGACAAAAATGGCTCCAAAGAAAAAGGGAAACAAGAAGCAGCAGGATGACTGGGAAGCCGAGCTCGGCGAGACGGTCGATCCTATTGCTCAAGCAGAGCAGGAAGCAAAGGCTGCCGAAGCTGCCAAGGATGCTGAAGATGGAAATGAGCAGGCCTCT
Organism: Delphinella strobiligena; assembly: GCA_009982845.1. Lineage (NCBI taxonomy): Eukaryota > Fungi > Ascomycota > Dothideomycetes > Dothideales > Dothioraceae > Delphinella > Delphinella strobiligena. The sequence continues at coordinate 879,908 of JAADKB010000011.1, forward strand.
GGTGGCGCTGGCGGTCTGATGGCCGCTCTGCGCAAGAACAAGGCCAAGAAGGGAAAGAAGGGCAAGCCCGTCGAGGATTTCGTCGAGGGCGAAGACCCACCAGCCGCCGATGGTGAGGACGGTGCCAATGGTACTGCCACTCCACCCGTCGACCTGGCTGCCAAGGCTCCTGAAGAGGCCAACATGGAAGACGAGGACGTCTTTGGCCAGCCTATCAAGAAGGGCAAGGGTGGCAAACAGCAGGCCAAGCAAGAAGAGGACGGTGATGAGGAAGAGGAGACCGGTGGCAGAATCAAGACCAGGAAGGAGAAGGAGAAGGAGAAGAAGGAACGTGAGAAGCAGAGAAAGAAGGAACAGGTACCTTTCACCCTGCAACAACGACTTTTACGGTCCAAGCTAACAGCTCGTGTCACAATAGGCTGCCGCAAAGAAAAAGACCGCCCCTGCCCAGACACCCGCAAAGGAAGCTGAAAAGCCAGCTGCACCCTCACCGGCCGAGACTGTCAGCACCCTCGAACCACCAGCTGCCGGTGGAAAGAAGAAGAAGCTCAGCCCCGCCCTCCTCGCTCTGCAAAAGCAGCAGGAAGAGCGCCGTAAACGCGAGGAAGAGGAAGCTCGTCTGGCCGCTGAAGAGCAGGCTCGCATCGAGGCCGAAGAGCGCGAGGCCGAGGAGGAGGAGAAGCGCAAGGAAGAAGCCCGAGCTGCCAAGAAGGCTAGAGAGAAGGAGAAGATCGAGGCTCTGAAGAAGTCGGGTCAGTACAAGACCAAGGCCCAGAAGGAGGCAGACGCCAGGGCCAAGGCACGTCTCCAGCAGATGCTTGACAGCGGTATGGTGGTATCCGGTATCTCTGGCGAGGCTGATGAGCAGGAGAAGAAGGCCAAGAAGGATGACCGGCGGAAAAAGAACCCCAAGAAGATTGCTGAGGAAAAGGCTGCCGCCGAGGCCAAGGCCAAGGAAGAGGAAGAGGCCAGGCAGAAGCTTGAGGCTTTGCGTATTGCTGACGAGCAGGAGAAGGCTGCAGCTGCAGCCGCCGAGTCCGCGAAGAAGAATGCCGAGTCCAAGAAGGCCGAAGAGGAAGACGAACTCGAGGACTGGGAAGCCGAGGCCGAGAAGCTCGAAACCGGTGCCGATGATGATGATGTCAAAGACAGCTGGGATGCTGAGAGTGGCGACGAGAAGCAGCTCGTCAAGTCCGCTGTCAATGGCAAGCCTGTTCAAGCCGGTGCCAAGGGCGCAAAGGCAGACATTGAGGATTCCGAGAGCGAATCTGACTCCGACTCCGACTCTGAAGACGACGACTCATCTGACGAGGAAGAGACTCAGACACAGCGCGACGCTTCCCGCAGGAAGCATGATGCTGCCTTGCAGCGAAAGCAGAGGGAAGCAGATGCACGAGCCAAGGGTTCCAGGGATAACTTGCGCTCGCCCATTTGCTGTATTCTTGGCCATGTCGATACTGGTAAGACGAAGCTGCTCGACAAAATTCGTCAAACAAATGTCCAGGAGGGTGAAGCTGGTGGTATCACTCAGCAAATCGGTGCCACTTACTTCCCAGTCGACGCTCTGCAGAAGAAGACCGCCGTCGTTAACGCCGATGGCTCTTTCGAGTTTAAAATCCCCGGTCTCTTGATCATCGATACCCCTGGTCACGAGTCTTTCACTAACCTCCGCTCCCGTGGTTCGTCACTGTGTAACATTGCTATCCTGGTTGTCGATATCATGCACGGTCTTGAACCTCAAACTCTCGAGTCTATGAGACTGCTCAGAGACAAGAAGACACCATTCATTGTTGCTCTGAACAAGATCGATCGTCTCTACGGCTGGAAGAAGATTGATAACAACGGTTTCCGTGAGTCTTTGGCCATGCAGAACAAGGGTGTCCAGAACGAGTTCAAAGACAGACTCGAGAAGACCAAGATCGCCTTTGCCGAGCAAGGTTTCAACTCCGAGCTCTTCTACGATAACAAGTCCATGGCTCGCAATGTATCGCTCGTCCCAACCTCGGCCCATACCGGTGAAGGTATCCCAGACATGATCAAGCTCATCACCACCCTTACCCAAGAGAGGATGGCAGGCCAGCTTATGTATCTCTCTGACGTTGTTGAGTGTACCGTCCTCGAAGTCAAGCAAATCGAAGGTCTTGGTACGACCATCGATGTCGTCCTGTCTAACGGTATCTTGCGAGAGGGTGACCGTATAGTGTTGTGCGGAACCGACGGTGCTATCACAACAGATATCCGTGCCCTGCTGACACCAGCTGAGATGAAGGAACTCCGCATCAAGTCACAATACGTGCACAACAAGGAGGTCAAGGCTGCCTTGGGTGTCAAGATCGCTGCCAACGGTCTCGACAACGCCATCGCTGGATCCCGCTTGCTCGTTGTCGGTCCCGATGATGACGAGGAAGACCTTGAGGACGAAGTCATGGCCGATCTTGAGACCCTGCTGTCCAGAATCTCGACGACAGGCCGCGGTGTTACCGTTCAAGCATCCACTCTGGGTTCTCTCGAGGCCCTCTTGGAATTCCTCAAGCAAATGAAGATCCCCGTGGCCAACATCTCTATCGGTCCCGTACACAAGCGCGATGTCATCACGGCATCGACAATGCTTGAAAAGGCCAAGGAGTATGCCATCATGCTGTGTTTCGACGTCAAGGTGGACAAGGAAGCGCAACAACATGCCAACGATGTTGGTGTCAAGATTTTCACAGCCGAGATTATCTACCACTTGTTCGACGACTTCAAGAAGCACATGGATCTGCTCAAGGAGCAAAGGAAGGAGGAGAGCAAGATGCTTGCCGTCTTCCCTTGCGTTCTCAGGCCCATCTCCGTATTCAACAAGACCGAACCCATCGTCATCGGTGTCGACGTCATCGAAGGCAACCTGCGTGTCAACACACCTTTGGCAGTGGTGCGACAAAACGCAGTCACCGGCGCCAAAGAAATCATCAATCTGGGAAGAGTGTAAGCTCATCCCCCCTCCAAACGTCCCCGAAATGTGCGAATGAAAATGCTGACAAGAACGGCAGCGTCTCGATCGAGCGTGAACACAAACAGATACCTATCTGCAAAAAGGGACAACCCTCTGTGGCCGTCAAGATCGAAGGTCCCAACCAGCCCATGTACGGTCGCCAGCTCGACGACAAGAACCTCGACACCATCTACTCGCTCATTTCGCGCAAGAGTATCGACTGCCTAAAGGAGTTTTTCAGAGACGAAGTCAGCAAGGAGGAGTGGAATCTCATCGCCAAGCATCTCAAGGGACTGTTTGATGTTGTGTAGAGTACTTGATGGTCTGGCTTGATGATCTGATCGAGAACGTGATATTCATGCACAGGATTGCACGGAACAAAAACCGGAGATGTACGTACGTGGTAGGCCTACATGAAGAATGAAGAGAAGGGAAAAAAGCAGTGCAAAATGTTGAGTCCAGAGGCATGAGTGTGACGTTTTTCTTGTCGTTTTTGTTTCTCTTTTAATCTTAACATGTCGAGAAAGAGGGTCATCTGTCGAACACGACACGACACTTTATAGCTCGCAAGTCTCTGAATGTGAAAAAGTACAATACAAAATGATATGAAATGTATATTCGATATATCCTTCCTCACTATTTGGCATTTCGGTTCCGGTTTCCTGTCCTGGTAGTGTAGGTACAAGAAGGTCGGGAAGGGGGAATAATAATCATCAGAAGAAAAAGAAGAAAAAGAAGAGGAGGAAGAAGAAGAGGGGAAAGGTGAATGACTTTTATCTACTCAAACTTCAAGCGCCTCAGCGAGTCCGTTCCCTAGTAAACCGTCGCCGCCTAATCCAGGCACACCGTAAACGCGCAGAGGCACAGCGACCTCGAACGTCTCGGCCACGAGTCTCTCCTTGGCGACCAAGACGACGCCCCTCTCGTCCCTGCTCACTTCCTCCAACAAGTCATTGTCATTGCCCGCATCGGATGCTGTGGCGATGCCCTCGTCTCGCATGTTCCTGTTCTTCTCCTCGTCACTGACAGTGTCGTTGTCGCCCTCGGCACTGATGCCTAGACCCCTGGCCGCCGGCTGTGGTCTGGCTGGCTTGGTCACGAATTCGACTCTCAGTCTCCATGATAGGCCTACACCCGTCGTTTCGAAAGTCGGAGTGGCGGACGTGGGGATCTCGAGTCTGAAACTGGTTTGGTGGGCGAAGAGGACGGTTTCGGAAGTGTGAGCGTAGATTTTGCGGGTTGCGCGTTGGACCGAAGATGAAGAGCGCAGGGCCAGAGACGGGTCGATGCGCTCGATGGTTTCGAGAGTTAGGTTTATGGTGTAGGTGGATATGAGTGGCGAGGATTGTGGTGGGACAGAAGAAGGGGGGAGGAAATTGATCACGCCGGTTACGGTTTCGCCCAGGCGGTAGGCGGGGCGGAGGATGCTTAGGACGGCTACGTGCTGACCGGCTCGGGCGATGGTGAAGCGGTTGGTTGACTGTGATGGTTGGTCTGGGGTGCTGGATGAGAGATTCGAGCGGAGAATGGCGAGGTCAATGGCTTCCTTTACGGTGGCAGGTCGGGGGTCTTCATTTGAATTTGGGGGGCGTCGTTGCGGAAGTTCTGTGCTTGGTGAGAGAAGAGCCTCGCCTTTGGAAGGTGTTTGGGCGACTAGCTGGTTGGCGTAATCCAGGAAATCTTGGAGGGGGCCGGAAGAGGGTCTTAAAGGCGTTGATGCGGCAGATGTGGTAGGAAAGTTGGTTATCGTTAGTGACAAATCATCAGGCGTTGGGACGTTGGCCGTGCGAGCTTGATCGTGAAGAATGATATATGGAGACATTAAGTCATGGCCTAGGCTCCCCCCTTGACCTATACTCGATTAGTTTGTAGTAGTGTGACGGTTGAGGGATATATCTTACTGTTAACACTCCCTAGTACACGAAACGGCACTTCGATGTGCTTGACCTTTTGATGACCGGCCAGACTGCCAGAGCGCTGCACGCCGATCTTGATGTGATATTGCACCTTGATCGCTCTTCCCTTGTGGGTTGGCGGCAAACCTCTCGGTAGCTGGAAACGGTAGGTATAGCTTCTACTCTGACCAGGAGCCAGACGAAGATCGACGAAAAGAATGGACTGAGGAGTGCTTAGCAGAGGGATAGTCTTTGTGCTGGCAACACCTCGCATCTCCTTGATACTGCTCATCTCGGCACCACCAAGGAGACCACCCAGGCTCTCGCCAATACTACCCCAGCCGAAGGCGCCAAACATACCGCTTTCTCGCTTGGACCGCTCGACACCAACAACGCCTCCACCTCCCTGTCCGCCAAGCACGCCTTTGCGCTTGACTTCCTCGAAAGGAGCGTGGTTGATGAGCGATGCGTCCAAGGTGAAAGAGCCTATGGTCTGAGCATAGCCCATCATGAGGACTTCGGGAGTGGATTCTTGGCTGAGCTGTCTGTTGCGCGATGTTTGACGAGAGTGGGCAGGTTTCGGCAATAAGCGGCCATTCGCAAGGGCAGGGATCTCCGAGGCGACGGTGTCATCGGAAGAGTGGTTACTGAAAGAATAAAAGTCGCTACTGCTACTGCGAGGTGTTCCACTGGCGCTCTCGTCGGAAAGTACTCGCGAGATGGGATTCGGATTTCCTGAAGACGAAAGTTTCTCGTGAGACCTCTGGCGACCCGGCTTAGGCAGGGGTATAGGGTTTCTGGGAGGGAATTCAAAGTCTGGAGTTGTTACATGACTCCCGGCAGAGGGAGAATGGGCGGGGAAGGCGAAGTCGGTAGCCAATGTGTTGGAGGTTGTTTTGGGGCGTGGCAAGAGAATGGCAGGGGTATTCGGGGCAGTGCTGATACCAGATCGCCGACGGTTAGGACGAATAGCCAGGTAGTCATTCTCCTGAGCGAAAGAAGGGAGTGGAGGAGTGAAGTCATGTGAGAGCGAGGGCTGCCTGGGCGATGGGAAACCTGAAAAGGGCGCTAAATGATAGTCAGAGGTGTGCAGTCATGATATGGGACAGGAGCGCCTCACAGACCTATGGCCTGGCTGGGCACTGAAGGGGAGGATCTAGAAATCACCAAGGCACTAGCTGAGCGACCGTGTCCTCGGGCTGGTATTCGCGACGCCGACATGGATGGTGTTTTCTGGGGTTGCGCAGCCGAAGATACGTCGCTCCCCATGGACATGATGGAGAGCGATCTGCTGTGTTTCGGCGCCGGTCTGCGTGACGTTTGTATCTGCGGCGTGGCCGAGGCCGAGGGACTGCGCGCATGAGGAAGCACGGGACTTGGGACGACATTGAGTGACAGGGCGGGTCGATGTCCTTTTGCGTGAGATGATGGTACACGAGAGCTCGATCCGGTGATGGACGGAGCTGGTGAGTATTGGCCTCTACTCACGCCAGTGGATTGAGTCACGGTCCGCTGGCGCTCGATGCGAGGCCTCAGGCCAGCATTGGATCGGTTGTTATCTGCCCTCGCCAATTCCGTCTCTTCCTCATTCGCATTAGGTACTTTGGCCGTGTTCCTGAAGGTGATGACGCATTCTATGTCTTCGCCAGAGAAAATGGTCGGCTCCTTCCATTGCACGAATGCGCGTATGTTGGACGTCGAGGTCATGGCTCGAGGCGAAGCAGGCGAAGCAAGGAGACGACGGGCTCATTGATCGTCCTTCTTTGAAGTATTCGATCGTCGCATTCTATTCATTATTGACCACACTCTGTATTTCCATGCTCTTTCATCATATCCAATTGCATCTTTCGTGAAGAGGGCGCGATGCAACACTAGAGGTCATGTACACATAGCTCGGGAGTGTCTGGGCTTCTCCGCTCCACATTTCGATCAATAGCAGATCGATAATCTCGATAAATCCGATAACCTCGATTGACCCTGAACTTACAACACCAACAAGACAGACACAAACATCATTATGATGGTACATAAAAATTACACCTGGCATATGCCTCAGACAATTCTGTCGCCAATGCTCGGTCCGTCACTGTCTCTCTCTGCAGCCATATCGCCAGCCATGACGAAAGAGTCCGTCTCTGCATGTTCAATCCATCTCTCCCCACCCCCCTTTCCACCACTTTTCTTCCATGCCGGTGTCTCCCCATTGCCTACACTACCGACTCCCATCTCTCTCCACTTCTTTGGCGGTCTGATTCCCAGCTCCACCATCTCCTTCCACTTCTTCTCTCCTCGTTTCTCCCACCTCTTTCGTCGATCTTCGGCTGCTTCCTCATCTGGCTGCCACTTGCTCTTGAGGATTCGCCTGATTGCTTCTGGTGAAACCTTGAAGTGATGTGCCAGCACTTCGGTCGAGTACAGGTCAGGCTGTGCTGCATGCATTGCTCGAATGCCGGCAAGCGCATCGGGAGAAATACGCTTTCTAGGATTCCACTTCTGCTCTCCGAACTTCTCCTGTAATGCTGCTTTTTGTATCATCCATGCTTCTCTTTCCGTCTTCGTCATCTCCTTTCCGCCTGCCTCATCAGCTTCCTGACTTGGCCCCGGCTTTACTGACTCCACTCTTGCCGTTGTTCTCTTCGATTTCTTTTCAGAACGACGAGTTTGTTTTTCTTGCGTCTCACTCGGCCTTCGTGTTGAAGGTACGGCTGAAGGTGATCGTGTCCGGACGGTTTGTCCGGTGGATGTCTGGGCTGCTTCGCTTGGAGGTGCAGCGGCAGCCCGTTTTGCCTTTTTCTTAGCATTCTTGCCCATTTCCTGTATCACACTCGGTGCGCTTGATGGCGCAGACGCCGAATCAGCCCCGGGGTTTGCGGCGGCCCACCGTGCTGCAGCCCTTCTTGCCAATCTAGCCCTTTGCTTATATACCGGCGCCTTGGCTGTTGGTTCCTCTGTAGCCTCTGTCGATGGCGATGGCGATGGCGATGGGGATGGGGATGGGGACGGGGACGATGGTGGTGATATTGCTTTTATCTTCCTGGCCTCTCTTCTCCTCTCTTGCTTCGCTTTCGCCGCAGCCAGCCTCCGAGCTTCTTTCTCTTGACGTTTGACCTCTTCGAACTGCGCTTTTCTGGCTTTGTCTCGTCTAGCTCTACGCTCCTGCCTGTTCTCCGCTCTGCTCTTTGCTGGCTCTAAGATATCCACTTTCTGGTCTTCCGACGCATTGTGAGACGAGATTTCGGGAGCTTTGCTGTTTTGCTCAAGCGGCGTAGAGACTGCATCGAGAACGTCGTTGACTTTCTGGGCTGTGGGTGTTGCGTTTGTGTGCAACGATGAGCGTTGGATGCCAAAAGCCGATGTCGTGCCAAATAATCTGACATTGCTGCTGGGCTTCCTTAATTGCCTGAACAGTTGCGGTCTAATGAGGCGGCTCTGTATTTCCAATCCAGCGAACTCTCGCACAAACACCTCGAGCGTTTTCACTGCGCATCTGCATCGCCGTGCTCGCTGCATTTCGTCGTTGATGATATTGGAACCGATTGTGGTGGTCTGAAAGTTATTAGGAAATATTTCAGGGTCCTTATCCAGATGTCGCCTTCTTCGGCTGAATCTTTCGCCGAAGCCGAGCCGAGTGTCACTGAGCTGTGATTCACTTCATCTATCTGCGCGTCTCCTTGGTCTATATGCAACATGAGTATAAAAATGATGATGCTCGCCAGCTCAATCGTGCGATACCGAGCCCAGCCTTGAATGTGAACCACATGCTCACACCAAATACGCCTGTCGCTATTATCAAAGTCTTCAGATTCCTCCCTTCAACACCATTGTATTTCAGCTGCGCTCCCTGGCTCTCTCCCATTTCCGTAATTGTGCTATACTCGGGCACATATTTGAAGTCGAAATTGGTCATCTCGCCCTTGAGTCCATATTTGCTCTCCACAGTGATGGACCAGAATATCTTTCGGAGCATTGCGATCTTCTTGCGGTCCCAAGATGGTATTGCTCGATAGATGTAACACCAGAAACAGAAAAATATACATTGCCCTGCCATCAGGAACCAGTAGTATAAGCTGGGTCGAGGGAGTCCCAGTGCGTCTCCCAGCTTGTTGCCGTTCAGCCAGCGTGCACCTGCGATCAAGAGATCTGCCGATGCATAACCCGGTGGCTGGTCCTGCAAGCATTTGATTATGTTGTTCGCCAGTACTTGCGAAGTCGCTGAAGGTTCAATCTCGAAGTATAGCAGGCTCTCAAAGATCCTCTTGGCTTGAGTCGGGTTTTCAAAGAAGCCCTCGGTAGGTGCACCTATGACATAGGCTATGTATCGCCACAGCGCGATGTAATCCACAATCTCCTGTTCTCGAAGCAAGAGTCCTTGGCGAGGCAGAGAAAGCCAAACCAGGGATGCAGAGAATGTATCGATGGTCGCAATCGAGTCGAGATCATTGATAGGTACTCCCCATTCCTTCAAGTTGTAGTAGTCCGGTCTGCTCTCGGCCAATTTTAGGATGCGATTTCGTACTGCTGCGTGTAAGAGGCGGACGCGGATCGTAGACGCGAAGCCTTCGCCTCCGGGCTGGATAGATTCGAGACTCTTGGTGCATTGTAGAATGTGCTGCGTGGTTTCAAACAGCCGTCCCCGTGCAACCTTGGTAGAGAAGCCTCCTGTTCGTGCCAGTGTCTCCACTACCCGCGCTGCGCCCATACCTCCAAGGAGAGATTGATAAGCAAGACCAGTCAGATTCGCACCACCATATCGGTAGAAAACATCTTGGCCTCGGGCTACTTGATTCCAGTCGACCTAAGATGGAGTCAGAGAAAGCATGTGTGGTTTATAGTGAAGCAAAAGACGAACCCAATCAGGGACGGTTGTGACATCTCGCCAGAAGCTACCCAGCAACTCGTCCGTTTCTGCATGATCCCGCAGAATAGCATATAAATCTCGTGGGGCGACCTTGGGATCAGCCTCCCTATCACCAGGCTTCTGTGATCGTCTGGTATTATTGCGGGGCAGTTCGGCCGAAGGTGGCGAGATCTCATTCAGTCGATTGAGGACTTCCTCGCCTCTGGTATCATACGAATATTTGAGCGGCTCATATTGTTCCGGAGTAAGATGGTCTTCAGTGAATTCGAACCGATAGCCCCAGGCATCTATAAGTACATGTCAGTTTGACAATTGAACAAATACCTTATGCATGATATGCAGGATGAAACATGGCCAGCTGCAGCTTACCCCTCTCATTCGATCTAGTGGCGCGAAACGGATTTGGCCACGCCATGGCGTTTTTTGCTTCTGTTTCTATGCGAAAATTTGTGACTTTGAATATATATAAATTTTTGATGGAAGAGTAAATTTTGGGATGACTTGCATGCTCATGGAGGCAATAGCCTAGTCATGGGTTTACAACTTTAAATCAATGAATGAGGTCATGAGAACACGCTGATAAAACACCTTGCACAGCTGCACGCGACTTGCACATGCGAACATGGTTCGCCCGAGGTCCAAGCCACTGGGTCACGCTGCATGGAAGTCAAGAAAACCTTATTATTCTCGAGCATGCTGTGAATATTCAGCTTAGCACTTTCTTTTGTTGATGTCGATGAAGGTTATGGTGTGTTCCAACGCTTCTATACTATATACTTGCTTGCCTACTAATTGCGCATAATGAATCGTACTGCTGTTATAATTCATTATTGCTGTCGGTTCCTTCAAGCAGATGCTGTATTTTCGGAGAAACAAAAAAAGACAAGTGCAGCAGCAGCACCGGCAGCCACCAAGTAACTGATCATGGCATGCACGCCAGACTTTCTACCCATCCTGTACGCCACGAACGCCATGTATGCTCGAGAACGCATTGTCTGAATCATTCAATCATATCAACACCAGTCCAATGCCATCGTGTCATCCCATAATAGACGGTCTCTTGAAAAGCTCTCGGAGGCCGCGTCGATCACCGGTATTCGAAGGTTCAAGCTGTATGCTCCGCTCCCATAATGCCTAAGACAGAGTCAGCAAAATGGACAGAAGTACAGCCAGAATGTACAAAGTTTCGCTTACCTCATCGTCCTTGATCAGCGAAGTATGCAAAAAGAGCGCTCTGAGTTCTTCTTGCCTTGGGGTTTGCAAAAGGTTGCGATACGGTTGACCTTGAGCTTTCTGTATTCCCACAATAACCTCGCCCATGACCTCAAACATTGACCAATTAATTCTCGCGTCTGGTTCGTGTCCGACGTAGGTCTTGTTTCCCTCCTGGGAACCGACCAAATCTCGGAGAGGCAATGGTAGAAATGGAATTCGTTCACCACTGGAGTTCTCCCAGGCTAAGCGGTAAGCCGAGTACGACTTCGTGGGAGACATCAAGATTTCCAGCTTCATCCAGTCTTTTTGGAGTTGTGGTGTCAAGAGCTCCCGAGTTGCGTTTAGTCGATGAACAGCCGCGCTATTGATGCCCGCTAAGAAGGCTCCAAGGGAGTTGTAGTTGTTAAGATCACGCAGACTGCGAGCAACTTGCATTAGCTTCTCGAGCATCAGAACTCGATGCTTTGCTTTGTCTCTGAGCAGTATGAAATTGGCCACCCAGTCGCGCAGATGATTAAAGTGATCGATCATGCGATTCACATGGACCAGTGATTTGCAGGCCGCTTTCTGCGCGGCTGGTAAAGACACGTGACGTATAAGATCGCGAGGCCGGATAGAACTAAACATGATCCAGTCGATTCGTGTCAGTTCGCGAGCAATGGCATCGGTAGACATGTCAAGCAACGTGCGCCAATGAGCCTTGTTAATCGCCATCTTCGGTGCAGGCGTCAAAGTTTGTGCCTGTCTCCGTGCCAAATCAACGCTGTGGAGCAGCCCATAGCTCGACGGGAGGGCGGATGTTTCGCTGAGTGAACGATCACTGTCGAGTGTAAGGTTACCCAAGTTGTCGCTAAACTCCAAGCTCGGATCGTCCAGTAATGTGCTGGACCTCGAAGGCCAGCTGATGCTGGAGGTTGGGGTTTCTCTAAGCTCTCGGGCCTTGTCGCTACATGCCCAATCGGTATCATCATCGTCAACGACAACATCAAGATCAGCTCCCATCTCCCTGGCTGCTGCAGTAAAAATGCGAGTGCTTGAAAGCTTACAAACGAATGTACGCATTCTGCGACGCGTCCTGGGGTGGGCAAAGTCTCCTGGATATGTTCCTATCCATTGTTCAATGACAGACAGATAACGAAGCTGTGAAACTGTACGGGACATGAAGGCAACTTCATCGCCCTCAAGCGCTTCGAATCGCTGTACAATGGCCTCCAGAAGCCGGCCAGGAGCTGCGAACTTTCTGTAGAGTGCGAGGAAGATGGCTCTAAATCTGCTATCAGCTTTGCATCTCGGCAGCAGAAGCAAGCGGTCAACGAGGGCGTCAAAGGAGTATCCCTTCTCATCACAGCCCGGCTCGGATCTATCGTCAGGCGCTAAACCGTCATCAGAAGACAGTGATGTGCGGCCAGATCCCGAAAGGCTACTCTCGCCCAGCGATCCGTCAATGAGAAAAGAGCGTTGCATCTCCTCTTCATTGCCGGATGGGAATTTGTTTTCTGACTCTGCTCCTATGCTGAAGTCATGACGATCCTGGGGCAGAAGACTGGCCGAATACTCCGATCCTGCTCTTGCGTGTGCTGATGGTGCGTCTACACAATTCATATTGAATTGACTAGCAGATGATAATGTCCTCCGACGGATGGCACTTGGATCTCTTGAAGCTGGGCAAAGCAATTGTTAGTGCAAAGGTTCGACTGCGCGAAACAGAGCAATCAGCAAACCTACCAGTATTGGTGCCGCTGACAACTTTCAGCAGAAGCAGAATGCTTTGCTTCTGGAGACCGGTATTGCTAGAGGAAACTTGTAGAGTATTGATCTTCTTGAGGACAGCCTTGACTCTTTTCTCTATATCATGGGGGTCAAGTTGGCGGTAGGGTGGAGTGACGTCGCCCTTGCACGACACTAAGATTGAAGGTAGAGATGAAGCGTCTAGGGCATCTGTGAATTGGGTTGGTATGTGACAAAGCTCAGGGTGTAGCGTTCATGCAAGGGAAACTCACTCAGTATCTCGGGCACATCGCGGAAGCTCGCTTTATCGCTAACGTCGTAGAGGGTCAGGACACCATCTATCCTGGGCATATGACCATTCCTGAGGGTAATGGGCCACCGGATTTCGTTGGTGTCGGCTATCTCCACGTCGTCAATCGACAATTCCACGAGGCGCACCAGATGTGGGACGCCGTCAATGTTTATCTTTCTGGCGACGATCGCAGGAGTCGACAGGGTGGGAAGCTCGAATGCGTATCGGATGAAGGTCGACTTTCCGCAGCCAGGAGAGCCTACAACGGCCAGGTTGATATCGGGGGGTGTTCCGATGGCGATAGTCTGATGATAGTGTCAGTATCTGTTTGTCCAGCAAGGTTCATGGTAGAAAGGTACGTACGTCTCTTTGTGAAGTGATACGGCCAGGAGAGTGGGTGAGGTTTCGGGACAAGACTCGTGCGCGTGGGGTAGTGGGTGATGTTGGCGAATTTGGGGTACGGGTACGAGTACGAGGGCTGCATGCTGAGGAATCGTTGTTCAAACCGTCATGCCCAGCGCTGTTGCTGTTACGAAGCTCGCCTGCGCCCACGCCTAAGCTTCCCGATTGTGTGTCCCTTGGTGATGCAAGTAGTGTAGGGATCAAAGGCGCAGATTTTGTTTGCTTCAAAACGGGTCTCCGGGGGAGAATATGTTGCGGAGCGCGACCTCCCTCCTGACTTTCAAGGATGGCGCTTCGGGGAGCCTGTCGCTCAGTCATAGCGTGATCCGTACAGCAACCCTGTCAGGTTGTCGGAGAATCGATCTTCGCTGACGGCCGAATCACGTCGTTGCCGGGTTGAAGGCAGCAATGAGCACCAGTGAATCGAAAGACGCCTCGATGCTGTATGGCCATGGCAAGAGAAAGTACGCAATAGGGGGAGAGGCACAGCTCTACCGACAAGCGCAGCGAGCAGACATTCAATTTGACCCACGACCAGGATACTTGGCCATTGCGCCTCGCGTCTCAGTCACAGGAAGATTGATGCAGCACAACTTGTGATGCGAAAGTAAAAGAATGTGAACGATCGAATCTTCGTTTCTGGGGGGAAGAGAAACAATCGCTGATGGTCCACATCCCGGATCGGTGGTTCAGACTGGACCAACCGTTCTCAACCTGACATAACTGTAACATCGCACAGATCGACATCCAGCCTTTTGGTCGATCTCCATCTTCGCTATTCCTGCATACCTCGTGACCTATATATTCTACCGCCCACTGATAAGTGACCACCAGAGTATACTTGTACGACACAATGCACATCCACATACTGAACTGGGCCCGTGCAATGTCGGACCATGCGGTCCGACATCAAAGCTCCCATATACCATTCCGAATCTGGGTAAGCGCCGGGGTGGCGCCCACGTGAATGCCCTACAGTACTGTATGTTCCTCAGCAAGCGCGTCGAATCAAGTCGAAGAAATAAAAACTTAAAGCTGCTGCGCTGTCCTGCACTACGTACAGCCTCCACAGCTCCTTGGATCGTCTTGTCATCACAAACAAAAGTGTCTGAGCATAGGGCGGAAGAGCATGAAAACTTCCAGCATCCTCTATGTGACCAATCGTGCATTGGTACAAGATATCCTTGGTCAGTCTACATAATAGTGATCGGATGAAGCTCATTTAGGGGAAAGTAGCTTGAAATGTGGACCTGAAATCCAGGCACAATTCGTATAGGCCTGACAGGTACAATGTCAACATTACCTTAATAATATACTCGCCTTCTGGATCACTGTACGTTCGTCAATAGCCTCAGGAAGGTTCCGAACCACAACCTCTATTCTTTTAGCTCCAGTATGACGTCAAAATGCAGAAAGTCAGATCATTCATAGTGTACATATCGACACCTCATTTAATGCTCTGGGAAAACATTTCAGTCCGCATCTTCCTCAATTATCAGTATCCCAGCGGGACGAAACACTTTTCAGAGCCATCCTAATCCCACAACGTGCTACAAGTAACGAAAATGCCACCATCAGGTCTTGCTATTCTACTTGGGGCTGGCCCGAACACCGTAGGTTTACGCATCACTGGCAAACAGTAACAAGCTAACGATAAGGGGTGCAGGGTGCAGGAATCGCAAGAGTTCTGGCACATCCGGCTCAAGGTAACATGGCTGTTGCTCTCCTAGCAAGACGCCCCGAAGCCCTCAATGAAGTTGCCCAGTCTCTGCGCTCCTCAGCACCAAGTGCAGTCATTGAGACTTTTCTAATGGACACGTCTCCGAACTCATTGAAGAAAGCATTCGCAGATATTAAGCAGCACAAGTCTTTTGAGAATCTGAAGTTGAAGGTGGCAATCTACAGCATCAAGCATTCTTCGAAGAAGCCATTCCTTGAGGAGACCTATGACGAGTTTACCGACTCCCTTGATTCATACGTTGGGGGAGCGTTCACCTTCTCGCAAGAGTCTATCAAGCGTTTCTTCGTCGATCACGGTGAAGCTGCATTAGACACTGGAGCGCCTAAAAAAGGAACGCTCATCTTTACTGGCACCCTAGGTAGGTTAAGAGCCTCTTCATATCAATATCGAATGTCGGGGCTACTGCTCACTGCTATTTAGGCGCGCTTCGTTGCAGTGCTGAGTATGCAGCATATGGTGCAGGAAGGTCATCGGTCCGACAATTGGCACAGAGTCTAGCAAGGGAAATGTCCGCCAAAGGTATTCACGTCGTACACACCATCGCCAATGGTTCAATTCGTGATGAGCATGGTGAAGAGCAAAAGACAGGCAAGAAGATGTCCGCTGAAGCGGTTGGTAAAACCTATCTATTCCTGGCCGGGCAAGAGCCTGAGCTATGGACACACGAGCTCGACATGAGACCAGCTCAGGAAAAGTTTTGATGCAGCAATGCGTTCGAAATACCAAATATCTCCATACCAAGCTTCCTGGAGGTCAAGATCCTTACTTTTAATTTTGCGGGGTGGACTCCGGACTGAAGCCCCGCGAGATAGTACCAGCTTCCATTGTGGAGTGTGTGTAGATCTTGCAGCAAGTTTCATTGTAAATACAATATATGTCTTGAGCTTAACAGACTCAATTGTCGTATTTACCTTATTGAAGCAGGTACATTGATGTCTATAGTATGCTCCTGAATCAGTACTTATAATGGAAAGTAATTGAAAGATGTGGGATGGAAGCGATGTTGAAAAGATGTTTGGATAAGCGAACGGTCAAAACTTATTCGACGAAGACACACAAGCTCCTATATACCTCTAGGACGTTGAGCTACAACAACACCTTTCTAGCAAACATCGCTTCGTTTCTTCCTGATCGTTTTATGGCGCGTCGGAAGGATACCGCCGTTAACATCCGTCAAGAGCATGCAGAATGCTAACTGTACCGTATGAACAATCAATCAGATTCAAGCCAGACGTCTCTGGACAGACCTGGTACCTTGGGTCCTAGCAACATCGAGCGGATACATTTTCTTAGCACTAGCTCCAATGCGAACAATCCAAGCTCATGTTTCTCGTTCCATACGGTATTCCATGAGTCGTGGGTTTTTGAGACGCAGCCGTACGATACCAGTGGTGTCGTAGCATACGGGTTATGATGACCTAGTTTACGGAGTCACAGTTCATGAAATGCTATCTCCGACACAGAACCACGGTCGATTAATAAGCGTGACTAGAATGGCGGCGCTGTTCTAGTCAGAGATTCCGCATGGGTGGATCACTGATCGCTGCCATATTCATCTGGAATAAGGCCGCCATAGTAAAGCCGCCATGGCTGGACCACCTATACGAATCAACCAGGAGTTATACGAGCTGCAAGTTGACTTACTTGACGACGGTCCCACATATGGTCACGTGTGATTGCTTGACAGTTGCAAAGAGATGAGGTTAGTCACATGTGGTTGCTTGACAGTTGCAAAGAGATGGGAGTAGTCACATGTGGTTGCTTGACAGTTTCGAAGAGATGAGAAGAGATAGTCCACATCAAAATACTCCAACATCAACATTACGATTCTGCGGTACATTAAAGCGAGTCAGTATGCCCGAGTCATGTTTTATCTTGTCCCACATTGTCTCCCACCTCCCGATTATTACCTAACGGCTTTGGAGTTTATCTCGTACACACGCTTCTAGACAGGCTTGTTAATAAACGCCCACCATGTCACTATGCGTCTGGAGGAACCGAAATAGCGGTCGTAGTAGTACTGCAATCACGGGTGTTACATTGCGATATTTACAGTCTTGATTTCACAATTTAGGATCCATATTCGTTATCAAGACGGAGTAACTGCTTCATCTCGCCAAAGTGTGAGGACTGGTGTGCTCTAACAAGCGAGAAGCGGTGATCGACATGATTGGTCGGAGCGCTGGCTTATCACCGAACAGATTCACCTCGGCATAAACCCCACGCTGAATGTCTCCACTTTTCAATGGTTCGCTAGACGCTATCGCTACGAATGTTTACCAAGTCGGCGTTTGGCGCTATGCGTGCTATCGAAGGATGAAAGCAATATGTCCAATCTACTCGTACAACCTGATCTCTATCGTGTTCGAAGGTCATGAAACGAAATAAAGCGACATGGTGCATGGTCCACATGTCTAAATGCACATTGTGTGCTCATTGGCTCAGGGACTAAGAAGATGGCGCCGGCGGCCCTCAACATCTCCGCATCGTTAGCACTACCACCCTGGCACTTGATGTCCCGCAACTTTATTATCCATCCATCTGCTGCTCATTCGAAACACTCACATGCTCCCCTCTACTCATAGTGGCCTCGTGTTGTCTCGCCTGCCCTTCCCTACCTCTTCCTTTCTTGCAACCCACATTGCTCAGCTTAGACCATCCAAATAATGGCTACCGAAGACGTCACGAATAATGGTATGGAGACAACGTCATCTACCGCTCCAAAGAAAAGAAGACGGAGAGCCGCAGCCACAGGTGCCTCGGAAGACTGCTTCACTTGCCGGAAACGACACACGAGATGTGACCGAAAGAGACCCTACTGCAGCCAATGTTTAGAATTCGGAAAAGATTGTTCAGGGTACAAAACAACCTTGACCTGGGGAGTAGGTGTCGCCAGTCGCGGCAAACTTCGAGGTCTTTCATGCCCTGTAGCCAAAGAGACGGAAGATGGCGCGACTGAGCCCAAAAAGACTGCACCAGCACAGAGAAGAAAATCCTCGACATCCAAAGTGTCCAAGACGTCCAAGACAGGCAAAGAGGCCTTGTTTAAGTCGACCTACGAAACCGAGTTCCCTGCAACCTCTTCCTACGCGACATCTCCCAATGCGACAAATGCAACCTCCCCCACTACCAGGGAAGCCAGCAACATCAAGACAGAGGTCGACTCTGACCTTTGTCAGGCATATTCTCTACCACTTCCAATTCAACACTCACACTGGGACTATGCAGCCTCCTTGCCAAGCTCTTCATCTCATCCCAGCATTCATGGCTCCATTTCATCTACTTCAGTAGCATCAGAGAATCAGCCTCTCGACCCCGTTCTCTTTCCGCTTCATGCAGGTCCTATGAGTACCTTCGACGATGTCGAGTACCCAATGCCTTCGCCTACGAACTTGACTTATGGCGACGGCTTTCCTCAAATCTTGAACAATTCATATGATGAAGCGCAAGGGCTAGAATCAGAACAGCAACCTGCAGCATCCTTCTTTGAAGAATCGGATCACACTCGTGGTATCGTCTTTGCTCACCCGCAATACCTCCAACAGGATGCGGACAAGATGTCTCAATATTCCACTGAATTCCAAACCATGAACGAGCTGGAAGCATCTGTTGACGATATGCAAGCGCGGCAAGTATTCGATCGATCGAGCACTTTTGACTGGTCAATTCCTCGAGCGCTCTTTTACTCGCAATTCTTTCACCTTCCAAGTAGGATGCAATATCTTCTGGACTACTATAACAAGTTCGTATGCTCAGTCCTCGTTGCATTCGATTCTTCGATCAATCCATATCGACAGCATATCCTTGAGCTCGCCACGCACAACGAAGGGTTACAGAACGCCATTGCAGCGCTTGCAATCAACAACATGCGGATGAGAAGTCAAGACCAAGCAGGCTCCATTGGCTTCATTGAGGAGGTTTCGGATCAAAACGCGCACATCACCAGCGTCAAGGCTCTGAAACATTCCAAGCCAAGCGCAGAAGAAGCTTGGTACAAAACAGTATCCATCAATCAACTACAGATGCAGTTGGCAAACCCCCATCTTGCTCACGATGACTCTGTCCTCGCAACCTTGCTAATCCTCTGTCTGTTCCACACATGCGACTCGGGCTTTTCCAAGTTCAAGACGCAACTCGAGGGCGTCCAGAAACTGCTCTCGATGCGAGATTTCGGCGTAAGGACGGGCTTCATAGGCTGGATCGAGATGTTCTTTACGTGGTTCGATGTAATGACTTCGACAGTCAACGACCGTGAGACTGAGATAAGGGGTGACCGCCTGGACATGATGCAGTATTCGTCAAACCTTGGTGCCTTGGAGCAATTCTCTGGCTGTGACGGTAGGCTTTTCAAGCTTATTGCCAGACTGGGGCGTCTGAACCTTCTCTCGCAAAACCGACCAGTAAGGGCGGAAGGGGGTAGTGAACAAAGACCTCGTCCGTCGCAGACTTTCCGCCAAAGCAGAGCCTTTGGGGTTCCTAGCGGTCCAGGCAGATGGCAAAAGCGCAGGGTTGTTGATCCAAGGGACTATACAAAGCTTGACGGGAATGGCTGGGGTATGCCCATAGTCAGCACCTCGGATGATCTGGACAACATGGCTACAGATGATCGAACTCAGCCTACGGATGCTCGTCACGAATTTTGGTCAGAGTGGACCGACATCCGTGCTCACCTGCAGTCTTGGACCATGAACGACTCCGTCAGCGAGGAGGATATGGCGACCATGCCGATGGGACCAGAACAATGGGACATGATTCACATAAATGAATCTTTCCGATCTTCGGCATTGCTCTACACTGAGCGGCTGGCATATCCGCATCTGCCTTCTTCAGCTGAGAACTTCCAGGTCTTCGTCCGCAACGCTCTATCACATATAATGGCACTTCCTGTCACGTCATGTGTAAACAAATTTCTGTTGTGGCCGCTTTTCATCGCTGGCACTGAGTGTGTCGATATGATCGATCGTGCCAACGTCCGTGAGCGCTGCCTGGAGGTGCAGCGGGAGAGTGGGTTTTATAACAATATCTCTGTCTTGGAAGTTCTCGAACGGGTATGGGCCGAGCAGGGAGAAGATGAGGAAGGTGGTGAGGTGGAGGAAGTCAGACGACGGGAAAGAGATTGCATGAGAAGTCAAGGCGGTTTCGGGCAAGCCTTCAGGTGGAGGAAGGCAATGAATCGGGTAGACGGAGAGTATATCGTTGTCTAATGTAAGATCAGGAGAGCTGACAGCCATGAAAGTTATGATGATACGCGTTTTGGGATCGAGAAAAGTATCGCTCATTTGTATGTACCAAGTACACTTATACAATTGTTTCGCTGCGCGAAGTCTCAAGTACCTTGTTCAACCAAGATGGCACATCCAAAAATCATTCTTGACCTCTACCAACCGGTTCTTATTTCCCGTTTAGTCACTTTTTTTTTCATCACGGTCTAATTGCCCACAACAGGATAATCAAGGGGACATTACTGAATGACCTTATCGGATAAAGAAGTGTCACCTCGTCGCGTAGTCCCAACCTTAATGCTTATCTCTCACCTCCCTCGCCCCAATCATGGCCCAGACCACCGCTCCACAAGCGTCGCGTGGCTGTCGACTAGCCCTTCTTATCTCGTTTTCTAGAAACATTGGCGACGACGTGAACATGCATAATGATAAAGCCATGAGTGCCGTGGTCACATCTTCGTGCAGCGGCTCGAAAGCTCTCGTGACCCCTTATTGCTAAATTGTGGTTAATTTTTTTTGTTAACCTTGTATACAGCCGCAATCATGAGGATCAAGATGCCGCACTTTTTGACTGAGCCCGAGGATGAGCAGGATGATAGCGCTCTGGCTCAGCAGGGCTACGATCAGAGTTTGAAGCGAGAATGGGTGAGTGGCTTTTGAGTGCTTCATGCAGTATCATGCTGACCATTCGATAGGGCTTGATTCATAACTTTGGTGTATCCTTCTCGATTATTGTACGTGACTTATTGAATCTGGGCCGGGCAACCCAAGTAGATCCTAAAAGCTAATGCGTGACCTCCGCGCAGAGCGTGATTACTGGCATCACAACTCTGTTCGAATATGGCTTGACGACAGGTAATCACTTTCGCGCAGCCTACCCTTATCAATGCTGACATGTGTTTCCCAGGCGGTCCGGGAGTCATGACTGTTGGCTGGATCGTAACTTCATTCATGACCATGTTCGTCGCCTTTGGTATGGCGGAAGTGGTGAGCAAACTCAGATCATAAAATTGGAACTCCGGCGACTGATGGTGATAGGTTTCTGCACACCCTACCAGTGGCGGACCGTACTTCTGGGCAGCTATGCTCGCACCTACTGATCGATCTGCTGCGTTCTTCTCCTGGATCACTGGCTGGTTCAACTTCCTTGGACAAGGTATGTTTTCCAGTAAAGAGCATCTCACGTGCCAGAACTGACCATATTGCAAGTCGCGGTTACTACGGGTATTACATTCGGATGCGCTGGGCTGATATCAACGCTGGCAATCGTCAAAAGCGCTTACGAGCCGACTGCAGCGAAGACTGTTGGTATCTATGCTGGTAAGACTTCTACAATACGTTTCAGCACGATATGCTAACGATGTAGCGCTTCTTGTATCCCATGGGCTCGTCAATACTTTCGGCGTGCATATATTGAAGTACCTGAACAACTCATCAATCGTATTTCATAGTTTAGGAGTCGCTTCTTTGGCCATCGCCGTAGTAGCCAAGGCACCTACCCACCAGTCTGCTAAGTTCGTCTGTGAGTACTCCCCACCTTTCGAAACCAAGGCGCCTGAAACTCGAATACTGATTTGCCCACAGTCGCAACCTTTTACGACGGTACTGGAGATCCGGGTTGGGCGACCAGGGCATCTCCTGCATATGTCGCCTGCATTGGTATCCTCATGGCACAGTACACCATCACCGGCTTTGATGCATCGGCACATCTTAGTGAGGAAACTCGCAAGGCTTCGTGGAGCGCACCCCTCGGTATAATTACGTCCGTCGGCTGTTCTGCAGGTTTCGGCTTCTTCCTCCTTCTCTGTCTTCTGTTCTCGATCCAGGATTTTGACACCACCGTTTCGAGCACAGTTGGACAGCCGGTGTTGCAAATAATGTTAGACATTTTTGGTGAGGATGGCGCCATCGTTCTTTTCACGCTCGTCATCATCTGCGTCTGGCACTGTGGTCTGTTCAGTTTGACCAGTAACTCCCGTATGATGTACGCGTTTGCTCGCGATCGTGGCATCCCCCACTTTTTCGCCCATCTCGATGAAAGATTCTTGAGCCCTGTTCGAACAATCTGGCTTGCCGCATTCCTGGCATTCTGTCTTGCGCTACCGTCGATTGGATCGTCTGTGGCTTTCTCCGCTGCCACTTCCATCGCCACTATTGGACTCTACATCTCCTACGGCATTCCCATCCTGGAAGGGTTGATCTGGCCCAAGCACTTCAAGAAGGGACCATTTAACCTGGGAGTATTCTCGCGTCCGGTAGCTCTGATTGCAGTCGGGTGGATCTGCTTCATTACGATTATTTTCTGCTTGCCCGAGCTGAATCCAGTAAACTCTCAAAGTAAGCTTCGCCCGTCCTAAATGATTGCTGAGTTTCGGCTAATCAAATGTAGCGCTCAACTACACTCCTGTAGCAGTCGGCATCGTCGCAACCTTCGCTTTTGGTAGTTGGTTGTGGGCAAAGAACTGGTTCGTGGGACCTATCAGAGAAATCATGGCTGAGGAAGCCGGGATTGCAGTCGGTACTCCAGGAGCACTGGAGAGGGCCGAAGCCGAAGGCAAGATCCCACCTGTATTAGTCTCTTAGTCTGAGGTTCTTGTCTTGAATGTGACATCGGCGTCTTGTGCGATGTCCTAAATGGTAGATGGGGGGTTGTGCTGCTTTTGAGTCAAGGGCTTGGCTGGCTTGGCAAATATATCATCTGGATGTAAATAGGTAGGTACCTAGGTATATGACACAAAGTCACTCGCATGGAATTTTAGAAGATTCTATCACATTCTGTTCATATCAAAAGCAATGACTGAGCAAGGTTTGACGACAGAGTCAGGGGTCCTGGCGTATTTTCAACAAGGCCCTTTCCCGACCAGCATCAAGGCGAGTCGGCCAGCTGGACTCGTGTTTGGGAGTTGCTCCACCCCCATCAGATAGTTCGAGAGGAACGTAGTCGGTGAGCTGGAAATGAAGAAGTCATCATTGCGCTCTTGTAGCACATGCCCGTCACAATGAGTATATGGCAAGCGTATGCGATTGAACAAGAACAAGCTTCAGGTATGGAAGGATCCACATTCAGACAGGAAGATCTTGATTCATCAGGTGGGTATAAAACGGCCGTGGCGAGCGCACGTATCTGCCACGTTCGAGTTCTAAGGCTCTGCAATAACGGCGAACGACGGCACTCACGACTCGACAGCACGGGCTTTCACGCCAACAATGACACCTTGGTCGTTGAGAGTGACGATGTAGTACTCGCAGCGTGTCTCACCGTGAGCGACTCGGAACACCTTGACATCTCCCTTGCCCTCCTTCTTGACTGCGTCGACTACCGAGTCGTATTGACCTTTGACGTTCCAGGACTTCAAGGACTCCTCTTCAACATGGCCAGAATGGTTGATGAGCTTGGCAAATTCTTCTGTAAGAGTCAAATTGTCAGATCATGCTCAGATCATGTAGTACATGTGTGGTGGAAGCTTCTACATACCTTCACTGAGTGAGCCATCTTTCTTGTGCTTGATGGCTACTGGCTCAAATGGCTCATCCGACTCGGAAATGTAGAAAGCGTCCAGATTCTTGAGGGGCCCCGGAACTTCAGCATCGACTGCTTTGGTCTGAGCGAAGCCGCTGTCTTTAGGTGCCTGGGAGGAGCCGGTGTCCTGGTTTGCCTTTTCCAGGAACGAGGCATAATCTTGGTCTGAAGACATGTTGAAAGCTGTGGATCCGAAGTGCTGAATTGATGTGTGGGAGCGAATGCCAGATGGTCTGAGCAGCTGTAGAGATATCTGTCTTATTGAACGGGTACAAAATCCTCGCATTCAATCCTGTTTTCTGTTGGTGTTATCTGTCTCTTGAAGTGGGAGTTTGAATCTTGGGACCTGA
This sequence comes from Delphinella strobiligena, assembly GCA_009982845.1. Classification (NCBI taxonomy): domain Eukaryota; kingdom Fungi; phylum Ascomycota; class Dothideomycetes; order Dothideales; family Dothioraceae; genus Delphinella; species Delphinella strobiligena. Next base: position 904,102 of record JAADKB010000011.1, read on the forward strand.
AAGTGCTCGTGAATGAGTATAGCCCCACACTACGTCATGCGGCATCTTTCTTGTCTCTGTTGCCTTATACCTGAACACACATCGCGCAGGACATCGTCGAACAACATGTGCGTTGTATACGTCCAGTCCAAGGAAGGAGCCTGGTATAGTGAACAGTCTGCCTTGACTACAAACGTACTTGGATAATGAGTGTCTATCTACCATATACATGTCACTGAAGAAAAACACAATGGTTGCTTATGTTTCTTCAAATCCCTCCACTGGTTGTCAAAAAATTCACAAGTCCCTTTGCCACCCCTTTCCCGCTCGATGGTCTTCTCTTCTCTTCATCCTGCATGTCGACATAGAATCTCCTGCCGGCGTCGAGGTCGATTGATTCCAAAGGAACAAGCCAAGGTCCCCTATAGTAGAGTCTAGCCCCGAGCCAGAGAGCTATGATCAGTACCACTGATACATAGTTGGCGAAAAAGTTTTCTGCGCTGCTTGATTCGCCCAGTGGCCACACAGAGAGATAGAATTCAATAATCATGACCGCAACGCAGCATCCAACACCCCACCACGCTGACCATGGATACGTTCCCGATGTCCATGGAAGCTCTTCAGTGGAACGTCCTTGCCTTTTCCAGGCCTGTCTCATGCGGATATGGCTCAGGTTGATGAGCGCCCAGTTGAAGAGAGTGAACAGCGAGGACAGATTTGAAAGCCAACCGAATCTGTGCAGTTTGTCAGCGATGGCATGATGCTGTTCTGTACAGGGCGTACCGACACTGTGCTTCCGGATTCTGTCACATTCATGTAACAAAGCCCGCCACCAAGGATGAAGACAGTGATCAGGCCTGCCCGTGGTCGGCCACTTTTGTCTGCACGCGTGTATATCTTGGAAGTGTCAGCTATTGTTTCTCCAGAGTCATACTCCCAATCCTTGGCTGACTAAAAACGACTAAAGCCAGGCTCAATGTCGACTTACTTTAGGAGCCATTGACAAGTTGGCAAGTCCTATCGGGGTGCGAGCTCCGCCGTATCCTCCGAAGCTGCCCGAAGAAAAGACTGACAACAGAATGACAGCATTCATGATATGCGCCATTGGGACCAAGCCAGAGTTCCGATAAGCGAGCACGAATGGCGACGCGTTCGTGCCTGACCCAAAGAGGTTCGGATCTGTTGGGCTGACTGTGATGGACATCATGAGGGACCCAAGGATATAGAAGAAAGAGAGTCGGAGAAAGATTGATTTCACTGCCTTGGGAACAGCATCTTTTGGGTTGCCACACTCGGCAGCAGCCAGTCCCACAGACTCAGAACCGCTCATAGCGAAAACGCAGGTTGAGAGAACGCTTAAAAAGCCTTTAAAGCCTGATCGAAATGGTTCCGATCTCCAGTAGCGGAACCCGATTGCGTCTCCATTGGGAGCGCCACCAGGAGATATCACTATACATGGTCAGCATCCTGCTAAAGATCCAAGTTCCGAATTATTCCCCTCACGCTCAACTTACCAATACACGAAACGATGACGACAAATATCCAGAAAAACTTGATCGAAGACATTACCACCTCAAACTCGCTGAAGCACTTTGTTAGTGATGTCAATAGTGTGTTTTCGAGTTGAGATCGAACCCAAAGTACTGCACAGCGCAGATGTTAACCAGGATGATTAGAAGCAAGAATATTGTCAGCCATGCAGCTGTAGGGAGTCTCTCGGATCCCTCCCAAAAGCCGACGACAGTGACCAGACCCTGGCTGAATCAGTACCGGTCTACATTGAAGATTAAACTTCAGATCTTACCGCAAGTTCATTTGCAAGGCCAATTCCCGAACCTACCCAACTCGCCCACCCATAAGCGAAAGCAGCAGATGGGTCCACGAATTTGGCAGTCCATTGAACGAAGGCGCTTGGAACAGGATAAAGCACAGCCATCTCGCCTTGCGGGGGTAGATCAGTCTGTGAAACGCCGTCAAATCAGCCAGTCTTACCAATGCTCATGTTTGTAGCCCAACAAAGTGATCCAGCCACCCAGTATCCAAGGAACATGGAAGCCGGGCCACCATGGTTCAGCGTGGTACCGGAACCTAGCCAAAGTCCCATGCCTATGCTGCTGCCAATGGATACCATAATCAAGTGCCGTGTGGCTAAATGCCTCTTCAGAGCAGACTCGGCGCCATGGTCCTCGGTGTACACTTCTCCTTCATGGACGGATGTAGCTGCAGCAACACTCGGCTGCTTCAGACCCTCGAACGCCCTTCCTGGTGATTCAGAAGCTGGAGGACTCGCCATAACGCTGTACTGGCTCAAGCGGAAGCTCAAGGTTGGTAGAGAAAGTCAGAGCACGTTACAGTGGTTCCTTTATATCCCCACTGAACCACCACCACCACCACTCCTGATCGGACTCAAGATAGCCCACGATAGGCCATGCACGAGGGCAAGATAAGGCCAGGCATGCATGTCTGCGAGATCTTACCATCATCACGTCAGTCCTGCAAGATTCGTGTAATAACATGGGTCCGATAGGAGATTGCGCAGAATCACCATCCATTGATCAGGAGCTCTTTTCGATCTACGAGCTATCTTCAACTGCTTCCTGCTGTCAACATGTGTATCTGGTGGATCTCTGCAGATTGCATCTTGTACCGAAGCTTCATGTGCCTGCAATTCCATATCTCAACAGGTTTATCTTGCAGAAGTAGAAACTCATTCTTGCAGAGTACGTCTGTGACCTAATAAATACATATGTCAAGGCCGCCTGATGCAAGGCCTGCGCCTGGCGCCCAAAAGCCTGTATCAACAAAGAGACTATCGAGTCGATATGGCACCCACCTTCACCATCATTAGCATTGGCTTGAGCCAGGGACTCAAACAGACGCGAATCTAAAATCGATATGGTTCGGGGTATTCCCATATTGCATGCATGCGTCGTCAGCAGCTAGCCCTGCGATAGGCTAGCATTTCGTGGCTCCTTCGCAATTGGCCGACGAAGAAACGCCCGGCATACAATCGAACCTCAATCTCAAATGCAAACATAACTTCATGAATGGTTGAGGTGTACTCCACTTTGCCATTGTAAATATTGCACCTTGCGTATCTCGTGACGCAAAGCGTGTTTTGCTTATGAGAGGCTTGCGTGTTTGCATCTGCCGCTTCTGCGAGAAGACCACAATGCGGGTTTGGATACGGATTTCCCTCGTGTATTGTTAAGAATGACTGCCTTGCACAGATGTGTTGTTGATGAAGAGAGAATGGATTGTCTATCTGGGGTGGGTAGGAAACGAGAAAGCCTGGACAGGGTCGCCCAGCTTGCTGCACGAGATTTGCCACGAACATTGTTGATCCATTTCCATTATTCCTAAGCCTGCCTTGCCGCCGCATCACCGAAATGTAGGTACATACGATCAAGAGCCTCTGGTGTGTGAAGAGAGGCACTTCTAACAGACTTCAATGTATACGCCACCTATCACAACACGAAAAGGCTCGCCCGCGATCATCGGCTGACGATTCTCACATCGCATACATCAAATCCGAACATGGCATACCGGGACTACACCAGCCCACTCACGCCAGTGTGTTATTCCACAGACTCTCGACCGTGACCCCATCAATCCATGCCCCATTAGTCGTATCACTCTGAACCTTATACCCGACCTCCCGACTCTGATTCGCCAACAACCAAAAACCATTGCTATCGAAATTCACCCCAGCACCCTCGGGATAGTCCAACCAAACCCAAGCCGCGACACCCGAAGTAGCTTTCACAGTAAAGTTCTTGGTATCACTGTCATAGGAAAGTTGAAGTCCTGGATCGACGAGAGCAGCAGCCGACAAAGGTGAAGCGTGGAACCAGTTTTCGTGGTTGAAGGTTATCGTTTCGTTCGTGTTGGGGAGTTGTCCTTGTACCTGGGTTTGCAGTCGCAAGAGAACATTGGAGTAATTGAAGCCTGTTGCGTTCAGGATTTCGAAAGTGTTTGCCTGGAGCACTCGGGTTGTGTTTATGGCTCCGACGTTGACATCTGCGCTTGATGGCGTGCTGATGTTCAGTGGTGTGCCACTCCAATCGTACCAGTCGAAAGTCGCGGTCCCCGATGCAGAACTCCATAGGTCGGAGGTGACATAGACTTCTAAATCTCCTGTCGTTTGATTGTAAAAAGGAGAGATGATGACTGGTTGGTAGATGTCTTTGGTAATGTAGTGTAAGACTTTCCAGCGACCGCTGTATTCGATGCCGGCCCATGTTGGTCCTACCCAGATGTCTTCCAATTGCCAGTAGAGCGATCCCAACTGGCGATTCGGGAAGCCACTACCTCGCCTGTAAAACATGATTTCAGATCGATAGAGGTCTGCCTGGAAGATTTGTGTTGTGTGACACCAGGCAGAGAAATTTGCCACACTGTCAGACTTGTTTGGCGTTGGATACCATTCCTGCGCAGCTCGTGTCATCTCGCCCATACCGAGTGAGGAATTGTGGTAGTTCGTGACGTTCAGGCCTCCAGGCGGGTAGTGCCGATTGCGTAGGAGGATTGTAGACGAATTGAAGTACAGCTCCGATTCGGGTAACACGCCCTGCCAGCTCTGCAATGAAGGCATCGAATGATATCCAAACTCATTTGAGAAGCGTCCAATAGGGTAGGAAGAGTAGTTGAAAGCCAAATTGGGATTGTAGTTGTAATAGTCAGTCTCACCATAGACTGAGCCAGGTGTGAGATTGTAATATCGCTCCACGATTGGGATGGGCAAGGAGAAGTTGAGTTCGATGTATCCATTACTTGTACTCGAAGGAGCGTACGAGATAGACCTCGAGTTGCCAAAGACCACTGGTAGTAAAGTGTCGAGGAAAAGAGTCTCATACTCTGCTTGATAGCGGTCAAATTCTTCAGGAGCACTGGCGTTGACGGTTGGAAGTTCGAGGTTCTCCAGCTCATTGCCACCAGCCCAGAAAGCCAAGGATGGATGGTGATTTACCCTCCTCACATTGTATTCAGCTTCTTCCCTCACATTGTCGAGAAACTCCTCGGCCACCGGGTAGAGTGCGTCTCCAAATTCGAACTCACTCCAGAGCAAAATGCCATACTCATCTGCAATGTCGTAGATGAAGTCCGGCAGATAAGCTCCCGACGCCCAGACACGTAGCATATTTTGATTGCCAACTACCACTGCATCAAAAAGCTTACGCATGCGTGTTTCTGTGACGCGAGGCCAAAACGCATCAGGAGGAATCAGATTCGAGCCCTTTGCATAGAACGTTTGTCCATTGATCAAGAATCCCCAATTGTTTCCAGGAGCAATACCTTGAGACAGTTGCTCCTCTGTGATGGGGGCTTCGTTCAACACGATCGTACGAAAGCCCACGCGCTTATCAACAGAGGCAATGGTGTGGTTTTCAAGTACGAGATTGACGGTCAAATTGTATAGATTTTGTGCTCCGAGTTTGTTTGGCCACCATAAGCCCACTACCCCATCTGGGATGGTAATCGTGCCCGTGACAGTGGCGTTGGTAGTGTTGAGGTTCCCGAGTGAGCCACTAGAAATTGTGTGATTATTGGAATCCGTGAGTATATATTGTAGTGAAGCCCCAACAGGAAGATTGCCAAAGTAATCCAGGCTTGCATTTACCACCCACGGTTGGGTTTCGTCTGGAGGCAGGTTGTTCAGTTGACCTCGACGGTAGATGTCAACAAGCGAGTTCCTGATGTAGACCTCGGATTCGTCCAGTTGAACAACGAACGCTGGCTGCCACGGTCCGGCAGGTGCAAATGCCGGACCCCAGTCCCAACCAAAGTCAGACTGCTCTTTGCGAATGAACCAGCGGTTGGGAAACTCGTACGTTTCTTGAACACCGTAGGGCCAGGTTTCCTGGCCTGACTCATTTGCAATTGCATCGGCAATGTTTGGCGCGCTGCCAAAATTGATGCTCAGGACAGGGTCTCCTGTGCAGGAGGCCAGAATATCGGAGACGTCAAAGTAATACTGCCGGAACTGGTTGTTTGTCGAAGCAACATGATGACCGCAAAAGGATATACTAGTAAAGGTGTCGAGCCCATTGAAGAGAAGCCAAGTGGACGAGGCGTTGCTAAGCAGGGCAGGAATAGGAGGACTTGTATACGTCCAATTGGCCCAGGCAACCCACCTCAAGTTGAAATCGTTCAAGCCATAATATGGATCCCCTATGACCTGACTGGCATACAAGTCAAGGTGTGCCTGTGAAGGTATGGAGGCTGGGACGGAGATGTTCAAATCTGGGTTTGTCAACCTCCAATTACTTCCACTGAGGTTGACGACTGATTGGGAATAGGCCCTCAGGAAGAGAAACGAAAGAAGTATGCTTGTCCTCATGACTGTAAGATGGGTTGTCTTGCCATGAGCGGAGAGTGGATAACCTACAAGGAAAGCTTACTGTTGCTGTATTTATACTATCCGTGACGGAGTATTACCCCTCGTCTGGGCATAGGCTATGATGCAATTGAATTGCATCCATACCTTGAGCAGCGTTGCATTGTGCACGGGAATTGGCATCCAGGTATTCTGCAATTACTGTGCAGTGAACCAAAGCTATCGCTAAGGCTTGAGCGCCAATCAGAGTCTTGCTATCCTGGTTTGAGTTTAGGCAGGCCAACCTTATGACAGTGATGTGTGCTGGAGTGGAGTGATCGCCATGAATGCATTCAGGCTAGATGTCGATATACTAGATGGAAGAATGAGGGGTCGAGTGGAGCATACGATTCGGGATAAAGTTATCCACCTTGCTCCGTACTGAAAAGGGCATGGATCTTCGTGGGGCAGCAGCAGGGTTTGGATTAAATGAAAAGGGCTAGACTTGTGCCTCAGGGACAAGAGTGAAATCATCGAAGCCTAGATATGATGGTGCTTCTGCGTGCCTTGGCTTTCGGTAGTTGAGTTGAGGTTTCCTTCGAAAGGAACCGAAGCTAGATTAGTAGTGTGTACTCCGTTATGTAAAGATGGACAATAAGCTTAAGCTCGCGCGACAGGCGTTTTTATGGCGAAACGGTGGCCGATCGTTGGAACACAACGTGGGTTTTCCCTATGAGAAGCGCTTGGTCCGAGCTCGATTGAATGCATCGGCGAGAAGTGCAGCATGGAAGATTGCGAGCAGAGGGTGGTACTGTACTTATATTCAGGGCATGGCGTGGGTACCTGTAGCATGCCCTAAAACAGTGCTAAGTATAGAGTCGTTGCTTTTCATCCATCTCTTGTCGTTCACTTTGAATCCCAACAACCCGAAGGCTGGAGTCACAAGTGGTTGCGAATGTACTCGTAAGTCGTAACTAGTGCATACGGAGTGCCGAAGCTAAGGTTTGAGCTTACAAGTATATTCCGCTGGTTTCATCTCAGATCACCATCCACGCATATCAGGTGCCTGGTTGCGAGGCCGCAATTTCTTTCCTGGCGTGCCTGGTAGACGGATACACACGCTCTTTAGTTCCAGCCGTCCGTTGAATGTATCAGGGACGCCTTTTCTCCCCATTCTCCAATCGAATCGTCCCTGTGCAGCTAGCCGCCCGTCCCGTGTCATCGAATTCGAACCTCACCCATCTGTCCGTCCGTATACGGTCGCTCAGTGACTTCGACAAACGCAGCAAACGCAGCTGCATCGCCCCAAGTCTCACGCATGACATTACACTCGCACACTACTTCCGATGTCCTGGCGACCGGTCAAGAGCATCACCCATGCCGTCTGTACCCATCGCTTCGAGGCAACCGATCCTGACGATCTCGCGCTTGAGATCGGCGACGATGTCTATATCACAGAAATAGGAGGACCTACGCAGGACTGGTGCCGTGGCTGGCTCCTTTCTCAGCCTTCCATCCTCAATGGCCTCAATCTCGAGCCCGGAAAGCCACTCAAACCCAGAGCATATAAAGGCATCTTCCCTCGCACTCACGTTGAGGTCCGCGAAGTGCTAGGGAATGATCAAGAAACGTCTCCGGAGAAATACGAATCCTCACAAGCTGCTCATGAGGATGATGGTGTCAATGGCAGCCCGCACATCAAGACTGTCACTCGCTCCCGTTCCATTCGAAATACTCGTCTGGTTTACCGCAAGAGAAGCGATGCCCAGCTTGAAGCAGTCGATGTACTTCCAAGAAGACAAGACGCACCTCGAGAAAAGGCCCCTTTGCCAGCACTCAGAATAGGTGATGCCACCAACTTTTCGCGAGAGGAGCCTCTCGTTGACGAAATCTCTTCGTGTTTGAGGGAGTGGTATTCAACCAAGTTGCACGATCTCCTTCTTGGCCACGAATACGACTTGCTGGACAAAGTATGTGGCCTGGTCAATCGCCTGGACGATGCTCGCAAACAGCTCATCCATGACCTTTTGACCGAGAAAGAGCTGTCGGAATTACGCGAGAGCATTGTTTGGGAGCTCGTCGACGGCAACAAGATGATGGACGGTGGCGTCATCGTCCGCAGCCCGCAAGAGAAAGGTCGCATTCTCACCGCTGAGGATGACATTCCGGAAATGATGAAACTGCAAGCCATCATGAGTCTGCGTAGCAGGCCGCCTCCTGCGCCATTGCAAGTATCCACCCTCTCCCATGCTCTGGTCGAGCTCAAACATTTCCCCGACATGCAAGGCGAGACTGGTGTCTTGCACATGTATTTGTGCCGTCAGGGAGATGACGGGAAGCCGCATCCAGTCTCCGAGGTCTTTGCAGTCGAGGTACCGCTAGATTCACACAGCTCCGACACCCAGCCACCCGCCCAATTGCCCAGAACCTTGTTCACTGATCTCACCAAATCAGAAGTTGGCAGTGCGACGAATCCGAACTCGCGCTTGTACCTGGTTTGTCTGCTCCATCGTGACGAACCGCATCGTGCAGAGCCTGTCAGGATGATCGCCACACCGAGCCCCTCTATCCGTCCAGAACGTCTGGAGGTGTCTTCTTCCAGTGACAGCGTCAATGGAGGCAGGCGAAGTTTTCTGTTTGGAAGCCAGCGCCTCCGTAGAGCTTCGTTGGATCGACTGCGCCCTATGACAGGAGAATCTGTGCGCTCCGAGGTTGCCTCTAAGCGTGCACAAACTCCAGTTCCAGGGGATGATTCTTCAAGGCCCTCAACGACGGAGAAAAGAGTGCGACGTATAGTAGGCTATAGCGCCATCGAAATAGGAGCATTGGTGCGGCAACAAGATCATTCAGAGGTATCACTGGCATTGTGGACGCCTGTTCATCTGCTAGATGAAATGACTGGTGAGAACAAGCCGGGTGAGGAAGGATGGGAAGACGTTCTCCGACATCTTGTTCGTAGCCCAACTGGTCATTTTGGCAAGACGAAATCCGTTACCAGTTTCAAGCTTTATCTTCACGCCTTCGCACACCCAGATGCACAAACCCTTGTCAGAGACTTTCCGGCGTTACTTCAAAACACACATTGCACTCAACCCCTAAGCTTTGTCTCATCACCACAGTTGGTCCGCAATGATATTTATCTGACTCTGAAAGAAGCGATTCTACCACCCGGGGCTCGTTGCTTTCATCCTGAACAAGGCAGCGTATCCATCGCCGTAACGGGGCTCAGAAACTTGCAATTGACTCTAGAAGTGCGTACAGAGTCGGGGCGTCGCATAGAGAACGCCATCTATCCGACCTCAAACCGTTCAGCGCACACTGCGTTCAGGACACCAGCAATAGAACGAGGAGAGGCGTGGAATCAGACACTCCGCTTGACAATCCCTATAGATGAACTTCCGGAAGCTCACGTTGTACTTAGCATTGCTGATGGTAGCAACTTCCCATTTGCCTTGGCATGGCTACCGCTGTGGGACTCCGCCACAGATACTTGTCGTCAGGGCATACAAACGCTTTCTCTCTGGGATTACAGTGACCAAACCGCAACCACAAGTCGTGGACGTGGGGCTTATCAATCACTTCCATCACATCTTAATCAGCTCCAAGCCCAGGACCAGAGTGTCATGGCAGGCCTCGTCACCAATATCACCGTCACTAGCAGCATCGATGCTCAAGACCCTAATATTTCTGCACTCCTGAATTGGGACGGCAATACCGTAGAGAGCTTGATCGAAATGCTCGACAGCTTCAAAATGGCACCAGATCTCGAAATCATCAAGTTTTTCAGACCAATACTTAATGTACTTGATAGGGTGTTTGGCAATTTCTATGGCCTCTCCGATGATACAGGAATCATGCTCGGCGAGATCTTCGCCGAGCGAGCACTGTCATGCCTTGTTCATGTATTGCACCTCACCCATGATCGCCGCTTCAGAAGCACGAAAGACATACTAGAAGAATACATCACCGACCGGACCGAACCATCAGAAAATTCGACCAAAGCCGCCTGCCGAGCTTTTCGTGCGTTCTTAGGTCGCCCGTATGAAATTCAAGAGGCAAGAGAGTTACGCAGTGCCCTGAAAGTTTCAGGCCAGATAATCCAATTCATCACGAACAACCACAAGGGCGTACCTCATCCCTCTTCACCAACGCTGAACAACCCCATGATCTCCGTCCAAAATGCTGCCTTGAACCTGTTGAGGAATCCGAGAGAAGCGGTGTATGGGACTCAAGTCATAATGATGCAGAACTTTGCATCATGGCTTCCGCAGCTTGCTCCTATGTCGACGCCTGATGAGATCTTAGAGTTTGCAGAGGATATATTGACGGCATCTGCGGCCAAAAAGGGCTCTCTACGTATTACTAGATTGGTAATGCTCAAAGAGCTCTCCTCTTTAGAGATGTTCAAAACAGATGACATGCGCCAGAAGGTTCTGGCCAAGACAAGCGAGTGGCTTCAGCCTTATTGGTTAACTGCCGAAGACGTATCTGACCACCAACTTGACGGACTACGCATGTGCTGTTCCATCATCCAATCACAACAACATGACATGACATTGCAATCTCTTCACTACACGATAAAGCTCTTCGAAGCCTATCATATCCTCGAGGCGCAGCTACGCAGCAAGGAAGACTCTCGGACGCTACAACAACTCCAGGGCAGAAAGAAATTTGTTCTTCCCTTCCCAAAGACGTATCCATTTCACACCATTCCGGTCGAAGCATCTCAAGTTCCGCAAGAAGCCCTCGTGGAAATCGCTACTCTCCTGTCATCTTTCTTCCAGAATGGGCCTCCTACCGGAGACGTGCGAGAACACGGCATGGGCCCAGGACGCGAAGACGTTCTGGAACTATACGTGACTAGGGCACTCCATGTGCTTCAATCGATACAGCGAGGAAAGGCCTTTCCTCCACAATGGCTCAGTCTATACATTACTCATGCAAAATGTGCTGTAACCATCTTGCAATGGTTGTTGGATATCTTGTTCTCAAGCTTCTTGCCTGCAGATGATTCTGCCGGTTACGCTGATATCATGTCGTTCAATAATGACTTGTGGGAGCTTTGGTTCAGAACTCTTATCGATCTATCTCTCAACAAGACTGTGTCGATGGAGAACTTTTCGGAACAGACTAGCAGAGCAATCTGGAAGATTGGTGGCGATGTACGACAATCAGCAGCTTTGCTTCTTCGGTACGGCTGGGAGTCTCTTGGTTGGAAAGCTACACCTGAATATGAAAAAGCTATAGCTCCGATGGCTCGTATGGGTGGCTTCCAAGTCGGTCTGACTGCAAAGCTTATCCCTCTAGCAGTCAGACTCTGCATGGTTTTGCACGCTGGACTCCGCTCGGTTGGTTTGGACATGCTGAGATCCATGATCATCAGTGAATGGCAGTTGAATGACAATCTTGATCTGGTGCAAAGCGCATTCTTCGACGCTTTTGACCTGATCGCCCAGCAAGACGGTCCATTGGGGAAGATCTTCACTTCTGCCTTCTTACATGATCTCAGGCTGTACTTCAAGACGCTTGAAACCACGACAGAGGCTGGCCTGTACAGTGCTGTTGTCCAGATGATCAAGGAAGTGGAAAAGCTCCTCGGTGTACTGAGTGAGCTCAGGACAGTTAGGGATCCTGGCTCTCACTTGATCCAGCTTTCACATCTTACAAACTTCCTTCGCCTGAGCGGGAAAGACGAAGCCTGCGTTCGCAGGATACACGAACTTTCTCAAACTCACGCCGCAACGCGGAATTACTCGAGTGCAGCTTATGCTCTCTGGATGCATCTACAAGTACTTGATCAGGACAAATCAGACGAGCGTGGCTTGAGATTTCTCCCAAGACTCGATCTGCCGGATCTTGAGTTCCCTGAAGAATCGGCTCATTCCCGTAAGGAGAGATTGCTTCGACTGATGATGACCTACTACGAGAAAGGGCATTCCTGGGAGAACGTTGTTGACGTTCTCAATCAACTTGCCGATGGACGTAAAGCTGTTTGGGATATAGCAGGCTTGGCAGAGATTTCAGACGAGAAGAGTCGGGTGTATCGACTGCTCGCGAAAGGACCCAAAGCCACGCCACGCTATTTCCACGTATCCTTCAGCACTCACGGAGCGTTTCCGCCTTTTGTACGTGGCAAGGAGTTCATCTTCGAGGGACCATCAGATTGTGACCGACGGAGCTTTTGCCAGGCCCTAAACGACCAATTTCCATCAGCGACAAATTTGAGCCCGGAGTACACGTCCCCGAGTCTGGATGATGGAGAACCTACCGTCAATGTTAGCCCAGTCACCACCTACAAGGATCACCTCCATCCTATCAACCAGCAGTCTGGAGTTGCACCCCAGTACAGGGAACATTGCCTGACCAGTAATCCAAGAACCTTTGCTATTACCAGCAGGCAAGATGTGCCACAAGTGAGTGTCACTGAACAGGTCGTTGAGAAGACGATTTACACGACTCGCGAGGCGTTCCCGACGCTCCTTTCGTATAGCCGAATCCTTACCGAGAAGAAGGTTACACTTAACGCTCTGCAAGCGGCCATCGACCGAACTCAAAGGAAGACACAAATTCTCTCCGTAGCCACAGAACGAGTCATGAGCAAGGGCAAGGCCGAACTTGACGTCCTTGTCGAAACTGTCAAGGCCTCTGTCAGTCCAGATGCTGGTGGCAGCGTCGTAGAATACCATAGGCTGTTGATGGTACCTCCCGAATCCTCAGACGGCGATACAATCAATGGCGTACCGCAGTCATCTATCTCAGGCGACTTTGATGGAGGTCCGTCCGAAGACACTCTGCTGCGCAGAGCTCTGAGCGTGGCTTTGGAAGACCATGCTCGTTGTGTCGAGGGCGCATTTTCTACACCACTATTGAGCAGCTCTACACGGTCTCAGCTTCGCACATTCTTTCAGGCGACGTTTGCTCTGGAGTTGCATACCATGTACCCCGCTGGCGATTGGCAGAAAAAGTCGCCGGCCTGGATTGAGCCGGTCCGAGAGTCTGCCGAGGCACCCAGAATAGAGCGCAATGGGAGCGAGGTGACGAGCGATGTAGAGCAAATGGAGCCTAAGAGAAAACCGAGTACAGCGAGGCGGCTGTCGTTGAGAAAGAGACTTAGTTTCCTCAGCGTGGGCGGGAAGACTTTGACGTGAACGAAGTCGATCTCAAAGCAAGGACAGTGCAGATATCCGATTCGTATATTGAGGTTGGATTTGCACCGCTTTGACTTTTATTTTGTGTTTAGAGATACCCCTTTTTCGAACTGAAGCATTTTATCAATTTGACCTTGCCACGTCGTAGCCGTTGAAGTTGATGACACAATAGTTGTGATAAAACTGCCCCTAGTCGAACAATCTCGATCTACTTGTTTTGACATGGTTTATCTGCTCAAGGTAGATATCAATGTCGCCTTCAGGGCCCATTATAATATTGTTTGATGTCCCGAGGTCCTCGCTACAACGCTCACCAAGACCCTGAAATGGTTCCCTGACTCACCACGAGTGTGGTCCGGTCTCGGCCCTTGGACATGCATCTCCCCGGGCCATGCATGCCATGCATGTTTGATCGATAAGGCGAAGGAATAAAATTTACACACCTTGCGTGGTTTCGGTCGCCATTCGTAATACCTTTTTTCAAGTATCTGTGCTTACAGACTCTCATTGCTATTTCATCAATGCCTTTCCGAATTGGCGCAAAGCGCCTAAGCGCTTCCATCAATTCTTCAAAGCAATTGGTCGCTCGCTCTGCTCGCCGCGGTTATGCTGCACCCGCGCCTGTCTCGAATTTGCCTGTAGGTCTGAAGAATGCCATTGAGGTAGAGATGTGCCTCTCACTATGTTTGTTGTATAGACTCACAATAGTCGTAGAGAGACGCCAGGCTAGCCACACCGGATCCAGCAGCAGACTCGCAAACAAGTCGACTGGTTAATGCCTCGACACCTTACATGGTCCCTACCTATGTTCGCCCCGCACCCATGTTCCAGAAAGGAGAAGGATGTTATCTTTGGGATGTGGAAAACAGAAAATACTTGGACTTCACCTCTGGTATTGCCGTCAATGCTCTTGGTCACTGTGATGCTGAGATGGCGAACCTCATGGCTCAGCAGGCGCAAACCCTCATCCACACGTCGAACCTTTACCACAACCCTTGGACTGGCGCACTTTCCCGCTTACTCGTCGAGAAGACTGTGGAGTCCGGTGCCATGTCCGATGCTGCTCGCGCTTTCATCTGCAACTCTGGATCCGAGGCTAATGAGGCCGCTATCAAGTTCGCACGAAAGTATGGTCGTACGATTGATGAGTCTGGCAACAAGCACGAGATTGTCTCGTTCCACAACTCCTTCCACGGTCGCACTATGGGCTCATTGTCCGCAACTCCCAACCCCAAGTATCAGAAGCCTTTTGGCCCCATGGTTCCTGGTTTCAGATACGGCAACTACAACAAAATAGAAGAAATCAACGACTTGGTTACCGAAAACACTTGTGGTGTAATCATCGAGCCTATCCAAGGAGAAGGTGGTGTCAACGTTGCGACCGACGATTTCCTCCTCGCTCTTCGCCGCCGCTGTACCGAGGTCAACGCTGTCCTTATCTTCGACGAGATTCAATGCGGTCTTTCTCGCACCGGCACTTTCTGGGCTCACGCCACTCTTCCCAAGGAGGCACACCCCGACATCCTCTGCACTGCCAAGGCCCTCGGCAATGGCTTCCCCATTGGCGCAACCATCGTGACAGAGAACGTCTCCAGCAAGATAGTCACTGGTGACCATGGTACCACTTTCGGAGGCAACCCATTGGGCAGTCGCCTGGCACATTACATCGTCGGCAGACTGTCAGACCCAGAGCTCCAGCAGGGCGTATACAAGAAAGAGAAGATCTTCCGCGCTCACTTTGAGAAGCTCCGCGAGCAGTTTCCCGACGTCATTCAAGATGTTAGAGGCAAGGGTCTGATCCTCGGTGTTCAGCTTTTCCAGGATCCCACTCCGGTCATCACAGCCGCCAGAGAGAGGGGTCTCCTCATCATCACCTGCGGAACCAACACTCTGAGATTCGTGCCTCCTCTCATCATCACCGAGAAGGAGATCGAGGAGGGTATGAACATCCTGACAGAAGCCATGAAGGCCGTCTTCAGGAGCCCCGAGCACATCGAGGGAACAGATGGGCAGCAGGAGATGCGCTCTTCATAGCCTGTCCAAAAGCAAATAAGCCATCGGACATGGTAGTTGAAGAAGGAAAACAGTGGAAGATGGATGTGAATTGTGAAGAAAGTAATGCATATTCGGGAGGTCCCGAGGCTACTGGAAACGAGCAGACAGTGGCCGCACACTTAGTCCCGGAGGACCGGGGGCCATGTACACTGGGCCACACACTTACGGCAAGAAGATTATACATAGATTTGCAAATGCGAGTATTTCGATGAGTAATAGGCTCGAAAATCCACATGCCTTATACTGGAGAATGTTGGAGTTTGCTTAGCACCACTGCAGGTAAGTTTGTTGCTTTACATTTGATCTTGTATAACCAACAGATGTACTAGGCGATATAATGGAACAGTTTCCAATAGCTCACTTGGTTGCTCTTTGTGACAAGAGGAGACCCTCTAGCGGTAGAGTAGCGTGAGTAGATTACTTGATCATTCACGGGTTATTATGAGCTCAGGGTCTGGGGGCCCACTTCCTCGCTTATCCCTATCGAGATCTGTGACGTCGCTCCGATCTCACGATCTCAACTCCAAGGTAGTGATCCGCGTCTCGCGTCTTCCACAAACGTCGTCATTCTTGGTGAAGACTGTTTTCAGGACCCGTTGATAAGTATTGTAGATGGCTTTCTTTTGCTCCCTTTTCCTACTTTCCACATCCCTCTCTCGTCATCTTAAATGCTGAACATCTTGCGACGATCAAATGCATTGAGAATCCCTGTTCTCAGACAATTCATTTTCAGTCCTTCTCCTTCTATTGGTTATAGATCTCCTCTCATAGATATCATGGCACCAAAGCGAAAGCGTACTGTCGCCAATATTGCAACTACTGGCTCTGCGGATGCTCAGACAAACCCGGTACTAAATCCCGAGATAGTGGATGCTCCAAATGCTCTGCGAGCATCCCCAGACAGCGATGTCGACAGGCGTCTTGCGCCTGGTCCAATCAAGGACGAGCGCGAATCCGGTTCGCCACTTTCTGACGTACCAGAAGTAGCAGCAGTCGAGCCGCCAAAGAAGAAAAGGAACCCCAAAAAACCTGCCGAGAAGAAAAGCACGGTGACCACTACCACCAAGGTCGATGTCAAGGGCGATGTCAGCGAGGCTGCAGCAAAAGTAAACCCAGCCAAAAAGACCCCAGCGAAGGAAAACAATGAAATGGAAGACCCCGAGGCAGACGGTGAGGAGGAAGCAGACGAAGAGGCGGTACAAGAAGCCTTGTCTCGACCGCCTCCGGTCAACAGCGACTACTTACCTCTACCGTGGAAAGGAAGGCTAGGCTATGTAAGTCAATCCGCCACTGAAGTCAAGTTAAAAACTGATCGTGTGAGAGGCATGCTTGAACACCTACCTCCGCCATAGTAATCCTCCAGTCTTCTCATCACGAACCTGTCGCATCGCTTCGATTCTCGAGCATCGTCATCCCTTGAAAGACCCCAGCCAGCCAGAACGTCCAACTAAAAATCGACCAGATCGCGAGAAGCCTGCTGATATTGAGCTGGGTCGGAAATATGTCGAGGCCATCTGCCTTGCTAACGCGAGGGACATCATCAAGATGGTTCGCTGGAATGACAAATACGGCATCAAGTTCTTGCGTTTGTCGAGTGAGATGTTTCCATTCGCCTCTCATGAGGAATATGGCTACAAGTTGGAACCATTTGCTGCAGAGACACTCGCAGAGGCTGGCAAAGTCATTGCTGAACTTGGGCATCGTGTGACTACCCACCCGGGCCAATTCACACAACTGGGATCGCCGCGAAAGCAAGTCATTGATGGCGCAATCAGAGATTTGGCATACCATAACGAGATGCTCAGCCTGCTTAAGCTTCCCGAACAGGCAAACAAAGACGCCGTCATGATCTTGCACTTGGGAGGCATGTTCGGAGACAAGCAGGCAACGCTCGACAGATTTCGGGAGAATTATGCAAAGCTTCCTCAAGGCGTCAAGAACCGAATGGTCCTTGAGAACGACGACGTTATCTGGTCGGTTCATGATCTGCTTCCCGTCTGCGAAGAGTTGAATATTCCCATGGTCCTCGACTACCATCATCACAACATCATCTTCGATCCTGACCAGATACGTGAAGGTACTGCCGATATTATGAATCTCTATCCTCGTATCAAGGCTACCTGGGATCGCAAGGGGATCACGCAAAAGATGCATTACTCTGAACCGACACCAGCAGCAATCACGGGAAGACAAAGACGGAAGCACAGCCCTCGCGTAGCCACTCTACCTCCATGTGCACCGGACATGGATCTCATGATCGAAGCCAAAGACAAAGAACAAGCAGTATTCGAACTTATGCGAACCTTCAAACTACCAGGCTATGATACCTTTAACGATATAATTCCACATGTCAGATCAGACGACAACAGAGTCGCCATGCAGCAGGCTGGCAAAAAGAAAGCTACTCCGAAGAAGACCAAGAAGACCAAAAAGGAGACCGAAGCAGAGGAAGAAGACGAAGATGATGCCATCTTGGCAGGTGCTGACGGCATCAATGACAGCGGACCAACAATGATCCCAGAAGAAGAAGTAGGCATGGGAGGTCCCGAAGGCCGCGTATACTGGCCTCCAACAATGGAAGACTGGCTCAGACCCAAGAAGCGCGAAATCAAGAAAAAGGACCCCAACGTCCTCACCCCTCTACAAAAGAAGAACTTGAAGAAAAAGGAAGCCGCAGCAGCGGCAGAGGCTAACGGCGAGCCGGAAGAAGACAGTGATGAGGGAGCAACACCAGCGACCAAGAAGGCCAAAGCAGCGATGAAAGCAAAAGCTGCATCACAAAAGGCAAAGGCGGCCGAGCCGAAGCCAAAGGCAGCGCCAAAGGTCAAGAAGGAAAAGCGAGAGTCTACGCCTCTTAGTAGTGAGGCGGACAAAGTGGACGACTCCCCGCCTACGGTGGAGAGCGATGCGGATGAGCCTGCGACACCGGTCGCTACTGAGATCAAGGCGCCGCGTGGGGGAGCTAGGAAGTCTAATCGAGCAAGCAAGGCGAAGGTCAGTTATCAGGAAGCTGATGTCAGTATGGATGATGCTTGAAGTAGTGTCTTGCAAGGTAGATACTGCAACACATACCAGTCGACGGTCACACGTACCAAGCAGTTGTTCATAATGAAAGATAGAGATAGATCGATGTAAGACGTCAAACAAGAGGAATATTACGTCGCTCGAACGAAAAGTCTCTGAACAATCTACACTTGTATTGTGAACATATCACTATCTCTTGGAAATGAGAATCATACTAGAACTCAGAGGCACTTCAGAGGGACACTTTAGGGAGAGCAGACTTCTGCGAAAAGTGAGTCAGACTGAACAATGAATCTGAAGATTACGGAAAGTCACAGCGTGCAAAATGCTGATATACTTCCCAGCTCTACGAGTAGCCTGTCTAATGTTCCTGATCCTCAATCTCCTTTTCCCAGCAGGAGATCAATCACTTCACCCCCCTCACCAAATCAACATCCACCAAAACAGGCGCATTAACAGGGTCATACCCAATATCAACAACAGCAGCATTAACAAGCAAAGACTGCCTGCCCCTCTCGAACCTCCTCCCGCTACCCTCAGCAACATCAATAAGCACAGCACGCTCATCCGGAGCCCTTCGCAAATCATCCGACGTCACCACGCCAGCAATCCCTCCCTCAACCCCCCTCTCCCAGCCAAACCGTCTCCATTCCTCCTGCCCAATCGGCTCGACAGCAATATCCGCCGCATGCGGAACCCAGTCCACGATTTCAGCGCCCCATCCCTCGTGGATATGTCCGAAACAATGGACTAGCGGTCTAGCGCGCATGAGCGCCCGGAGTAAATGATGGCAGCCGGCGAAGGTGCCCGAGGCGCAGAGATCGAGGCGCTTGTAGGGGGGGCCGTGGGAGATCAGGACGTCGATTTGCTGCTTGTCCTCGAAGGAGGGGATGGGGTTCACGGCGATGTTTTGGGCGGAGATCAGAGAGTGGGAGGGGGGGTTGAAGCGGTCTTGGGTGTGGGTGTAGGGGAAGCCCCAGTCGTAGAATTCGGGGGTGTAGGGGGTGGCGTAGACCTGTTGGTTGGCTTTGTTGGTATATGTATATTCTGAATACTTTGTAGAGAGGAATGAGGCATCTGTAATGCATGGAAGCACAGAACAGCACCCGCTTCTCCTCCATGACTCCTTCCTCTTCTAACGTAAATGCTCACCGCCACATCTCAAATGATCAGATACGAATATCAAAGCATTTGAAGCAAAAGAAAAGAAAAAGACTTACCCTCAACCGCCCCCCATTCCCAAGCACAAACTCGTGAACACCTTCATCCAAAAACACAACCCCTTCCTTCTTCGCCCTCCCTTGCTCTCCAGTCCAAAACTCCCTACAAGCCTCGAAACCTCGCTGACCAGATGGCAGTCCGGCGATACGTCCATCGCCTTCATGCGTCCGCATCCACTCCTCGTCGAGTGTGAGATCGTGGTTTCCCGCAATGACGAGTTTGAGGGGAGCTTGATGGTGTTTTATGGCGTCCAGAGTGGCGTGGTAATCGGCGAGAGAGCCTTCCATTGTGAGATCACTTTTGCAGAATAGATCAATACTGTGCTGTCTTCTGCAGAAGGGATGGTTCAGTGGTGAAGGAAATGGCTTACCCGCAGTGGATCAGGACGTCTGCTGGTGGGAGGGGCTCGCGAAAGGGCAAGTTGGTATTGTGGGCATTTTGGAGGGGTCTGTTGTGCGTATCTGATATTATCAAGATGCGGGTTTTCACTGTTTGTGCTGGTTCTGACATGGTGTTGTTGTTTGTTTCCTTTTACTTTTTACCTGTGAGATGGTTGGTGAGGTTTGCGGAGATGAGGTCTATATATGGCTTCAATGTTTGTGGTTTAAGAGAACGACCAGGCTTTGTGTTCAGACGTCCTGTCTGACTCCTTAAGATTGAGACAACAATGGCACGTGGACATAGCATTACGAAGCATGGAAACATGAAGAGTGAGCGATTGGATAAATGCGACAAAACAGTTTCTTGTGGTGTGATGCAGTAGTGTCTTCAATACCACGAGACACGGGTGTATGCTTTCGATAGAAGCGCTAGTACATCCATGATAGCGATACAATCAAATGTATAGAGACAGCGGGGCACGATCCATCAAAAGACCCAATGAGATGTCGTTAGGGTGCTAGAGGACAGGATGGATCGAGGCTGGGCGTGCAAGAGTGATAATACATGCGCCAGGCACCTTTACGCCAAAGCACAAAATCAAGGAAAGTCAGCCAACATGGCACACACTAATCACAATGCTCAATGTGGTGAGTAGTCATGCAGGAAACGACATGGTGGTATTTGATCCTTGAATTTTTGGTGAAAACCCTTACTAGCACTGCTTTTCCCTCTGCCTTGGAAGAAAATAAGACAGTCGCTGTGGTCATAAGCAACAAGTACGCCAGCCATGATCCGTTTCCCATGCATATCAGCATGCGCCAACATGCCCAACTGCCATTGCGATGAGCAGAACCAGTTTACTTCCTGATGGCACGCTGGTAGAAGGCGAGCTCCTCACCCTCGAGGATGTAACCATCGACACGGCCGGACTGACCAGGGCGGGAGGCGACAACGGCGTAGAGACGACCAGCCTCGAACTGCTTCTCGAGAGCAGTTTCGACCTTGGCGTTGCGCTCGGCGTGCTTCTTCTCGACAGACTTGCTGCTCTTCTTCTCCTCGACCGTCTCGCCAGCCTTCTGTTGCCTGCGGCGACCGATGGCAGCGCCGTAGTGGGCCTCGTACCATTGACGGAAAGGAGCGGCATCGACCTGGACGACGGCGGCCTTGGTGAGGGTGTTGGTACGGACGAGCTCGTTGTTGGAAGGGTGGAAGGCGACAGCAATCACGCGGACCTTGCGGGAGATACCCTCAGATCCCCATGAGAAGTTGCCGGAGTCGATGCGGAGAGCACGGAACTTGCGGTTACCACCACGGGTACGGACGAGATGGATACGCTTGGAGCCAATACGGGTGTTGGCGGGCTGACGGCCCTTCTCGAAAGCTCTGATGTCCTTGTCAATTTGACAGTTCAACCATTGCGATCGGGTTATGCATATTACCTCTTCTTGCGGTAGTATGCGCGCTTGGCACCGGAGGCGCTGCGCTTGTGACGGGAGTCACGAGAGATACCCATATTTGCGTGTGAAGATTACTGCAGGTAGAAGAAATGTTAGCGTCTGATTTGTTTTTTTTTTTGCAAACGGCACGATATGGGGCATGGCTGTATCAAACGTAGAACAGCCTCTGTTCGGGCCACGGGAATGTCATGTGGTACAATTGCTGGCCGGCTCCCTATCTCTTGCATGATTTTCGATCATGTCTTTGACCGTGTCGTCTCTGAAGAGAGGTGCGCTCCGAGCTTGTCCATTTGACATTGCGATCCCCGAATAGAGGTTGTTTTTCCATTTGTCCCTTCCATGTCTTCTGTGACACTCACGTTGACTGGTCTTCACCCGGTTTGTTGTCGTGTGGCTTGATCGTTCGCAAAGCTGAGGGAGGTCAAGAATCTTTGACGACGCTGAAGTTCAATGTCAATTTTGCGTGGGTGCGCTAACGTGCCAAGCCGCTCGCGTCGGGCGGAACATAGTTCTGCCGGTCGTCTTCCACCCTCTCGTATCTTGACGCGCTTGATAAGTGAGCATGTGAACCATCAACACTATCAACCAAAAAGTCATGCAAGCTACGACAGAGCCATGCTAGTAATGTAACTAAGTGTATATTCAATGCTACTATCTCGCCAGTTTATCCAACGTTGTGCAAGTGTACTAAGTATGAGAATATTTCACCATCATAAAGAATTCGCGCTCCAACAGACAGCCGAGGACTACATGTAGACAACATTTTCTTGGAGTCGCTTGATTCTACCAACACATGAACATGAGCTGTTGTGGTAGATGACCGAAAGTCTGTAGCCAGAAGATCCTTCCAAGGTCTGAAAGTAAACTTCAACAACCAGGCAAACATTGTAGTGTCTGTCTTGCTCTCTATTCAATCTCAATCCGCGTGGACATATAGGTATAAGAAGAACACAAACACCGAACCCAAATTGCCTTCGAGGCCTCTCTATAGAAAGTTCCAAAATCGCTAAACACAATGACCCCCGATGTCTCTTCGCTCGAACGAACTCAGAGCCTCTCACAAAAATCACGCCCAGTAGACAATTGCCATCTGCAAAGGCTAGTCTCCAGAGCCAGGCCGATGAAACCTGCAATACAAATGCCTCCAGAGTCGCTCACTGCCGTTGCGCCTAAGCTAAACTCCCGATCTTCGTCTTTAATCTCTTCCCCAATGCGTCGGAAGGTGCTGACATAGACAATGCCTCCCAGTAAGCCTTCCCAGAATGTGATTATGAAGACGAGATAGACGTTGGGAATGAAAGGGTACATCGCATGCAGGGTGAGCACCACAAGATTGAGGCACTGCAGCAGGCTTGGCACATATAATGACTGAATACGCAGAAAGGGCAGCGAGGAACGGGAAATGAAAACACCCAGCTGGTAGATGGCACCATAAGTAGGGTAAAACTCGCGAAACTCAGAAAAGGGAGTTTCTTTCAGAGGAAACAAGAGTGTGGGTGCGACACCTTGGTTGATGGTGTATTCGGCCACATATACTAGCAGAAGGGGCAGCATGCTTGAGATGCGAGTTCAGCGACAATTGCAAAGAGCCACATTAGCAGGCACAACTTACTAAGGAAAGAAGAGGCTTTGGGCTCGCAGCATTTTGGCCTTGACGGCTTGCCACGGGCTGGAACGAGCATGTCGTGTGGTTTTGCTGGGGAAGACGGGACTATTATCATGGTGTATTGTCTGACTTAGAAGGCTTTCATCATCTGCTCGGTCATCGGAGTCCTCTTCATCGAGGTCAGGGATGTTTGCATAGCTGCCCTTCTTCTGCAGGCGCATTGGTTCCTTCGGCAGGATGATGAAGAAGCTGAGCAGCATCACGATAGGAAGGAAAGAGAAGGCCAACAGGCTTGTCCTCACAGTCAGACCTATGGTGGTGGTAGCAAGAACATATGCGCCAGCTCCTATCAAGCCAGCACCACCGGTGCCACTTCCCCAAGACGCCAGACTGAAAGAGCCATGGTAATGTGTCAAGCCGAGGAAGCTGAGCTCTCCACCTCCAGCACTCAGCGAGGCCAGGACAACGCCCGACATCTTGAAAAGGATTTCCCCCATTCCGGGGGTGTTTTGGCCATGGTCCACAACAGAGGTCGGCGTAAGGGCGATAAGCAGCATACCGCAAGTGGAGAGAGCAACAAATATGAGCACGCGCCAACTGTAAGCGACATTATGGATATAGTATGGAGCGGTGAGCTTGACAAGGAAAGACGGTATAACATCGAAAAGAAGGACAGCGGATTTAGGAATAGTCGGACCGACGAGATCGAGGGCTGCGGAGAGGATGATCACGTAAAGGACATTGTTAATAAGGCCTGCAAATGTGTCAGGAATTGGATTGGTACAGCATATCGGAGGAATCGAGACGGAACCAACCAAACAGCCAAAAAGCAATGCAGACTCGCACATCAGCGCCTTCAAAAAGAGTAGATAAGCGAGCGCGGTACAAGCTGAGGGTAGAACTGGGAGCCCCTGGCATCGGTAGCATTGGGTTTAAGCGCGTGCAAACGCACTGCGACAGTGGTGTTGTCGAGAAGAGATGGTCAAGATGCAGCAGCGGCCCTGATATGCGTGAGTTTGGTGGGAAATGTCAATAGAAGGGGGAGAAATTGTTGTGATCGTGTGACTTCCACTTGCTCAGGGTCGTGATTCTCGATCATCACAAGCGATCATCCACTCGGAAGTATGACGCCTCAGGGTCCGAGCTAAGTTTAGGGCGGGTACCTAGTAGGCTAGTACCTAGTACCTAGGGTTACTCGTACCTACCTTCACGGTCGACTCACGATTCTCTACCTTAATTACCCATGCACCGCATGACGAGGAGATAATCCCCACACCTAGACTTTTCTCCTCACCCGGACTTCTCCACTCACATCCTTTGCGACATCATTGCAACAACAGCAGCCAAAAGTCGACTGCCGATCTTGTTATGCGGCACAGATAGAGACTGTTGAACCGTTTGGACGCACGGGACTGCTTCTGTGCTTGCTGTGTCGATCAAGAACGTGGCTCTCACATTTCGACCTTCCTTCCTCGACACCATTCCCCCGACCTGGACTTCTTTCGTCAAAGCCAGGGTAGTCCGCAAGGATGGATGGGCATAATCAGCAATCGTCGCAGCGAGTACAAGACCGACCCATGAGTCATTCTACCGCCTCACAGCATCAACCACCGCCTCCGTTCCCACCTTTCAACCACCCACCCACCGCACAACCTCCAATACAGATACCCTTCTCCGACCCTTTCCAAAATCGAGATCCTTTCATGCCATCGTCGGCTCACAGCAGGAGAGGCAGCTATGGAATCGCCCCTGGACAAGGTTCTGGCGGGCCGCCTTCATATGGTGAAAGAGCTTGGAGTGCACAACCAGCAGGTACGACTTTCATGCTTTTCATACCTTTTCTGAAACAAGGCCGAGATCAATGCGGGAAGGGTACAGGAGCATGACAGCATACGGGTACGAGGGTGACATGTCGCAAGACTTGCGCCTGTGTCAGTCGTCTGTCTGAAAATCATTATCACTTCTCGTTGCGGGACCATCCAGACGGCGATTCGATACGTATCTGATCTGCCTGTCCTGACAAGATTGCTTGGTCCTGTCTCCACCCCTGCGTCGTCTTGCTGCACCTTTCTCGAATCGCTCCGATTTTGTGTAAATGGGCGAAACGAGAGTTCGGGAAGCCGAACCGTGCACCCGCTCCCGGATCTGGCGTCCGACACAAGCTTTATTATTATTCGCTGACCCCACACTTCAGATATACCTCGTTTGGAGCGAGAACATCCTATAGCTCGTATGGAGCGCGAAGCACACTATCCACCCGCACCGCCTCCACCGACTGCACATGCATCAATGAACCCGTGCAACCATATCATCTATCCCTATGAGTCGTCGCGCCGTCGCTCCATAGGTGGCGCTGGAAGCCCTCCGCGATATCCTGCAGGCAAGCTCACGACGACAAATCAAACACATCATCATCATCCGCTAACGAATGGTGTAGGATCGCTAGATGCCCTACCTCCACCACCGCCTCCATCCTTCGCGTCGCGCACCATGCCACCGCCATCGCCCACGACGACTGCACCACCAAACTCTTCCTTCCCAGTGCCTGCTCCACGACCTCCACCTTCAGCCTCCCCATTCGCTGGAGTACGCGACTTGTCAGCTTTCGCGTCGAGATCTGGTCCATCAATGTCCATCTCCTCCCTTATTGGAGGTGAGAGTAGCAGACATGGTAATCATTCCCCGCGTACCACGGCCACAGCTCCATCGCCTACCATAAAGCCCATGCACCCCCCTTCACCACATAGGGCGCGATCGGCTAGCATCAGGACAGACCAACAATATGCCAGACCCGAAAGCCCGGCAAACAACCCATATGCTCCAAGACCACACGAATCGAGGGGCCCTCCCCTACCGCCAAACCATACTCGTCCTCCGCCTGAGCACCCGCAAACCCTTCCTCCGCAACCACCTCCACCTTTCGCGCCGTCAAACCTGGGAGCTTTCCGTCCATTCCAGTCATCTCCTTCGTCAATGCATGGCGATGAGCCCAGTAGACATTCTGCGCATGCACCGCCACCACCACGGCCTAACAGCCAGCCCATGCAACCACCTCCCCAGGAGCAAGAGCAGAGACACAGACACGAGCCTTACGACCCTGCCACACGTCATCCCGGCTTTAGACACTTTAATGAGCACGTGGGAAGAAGCCCGGCTACTTCTCAACCGCCATCTCAGCCGCATCCGAATGACAGAGACAGAACGGAAGGGCCGCACGAGTCTAGTCTCAATGGCCACGTAGGGCCCCCTCCGCAACACCGCATGAGCCCTCGTCCTTCCCAGACAGCGCGATCCACTCCAGCGCCTAACGGCCAGTCTATGGGACGGAATACTTTCAACCCTCCATATCGCGAAGAGCAGCATGCAGCCCTCTTCAGACCTTCTTTCAACCCTTACAGCCAGCCACCTCCACCTCCTCAAGCGCCAAACGGGCATAGGGAAGATTTGGATTATCGTGGCCCCCGCACTGAAATGTTCGGACGAGCTATAGGCGAGCACCGTCAGTCCCCTACACCCTCTGAATTGGCTCGCTTCGATGCTGCCTATAGAGGCCCGCCTGCCCACTATGGACCGTATGGGCCTCATCCTTACGATGGCCATGCGAATGAACAACAGCATCATCGACGAGAAGATGAGCTTCACCACCGCTCCCTACTGGGCGTGAGTGCGGACATGGCGCGTAAGAATGGTCGCTCGTCCCCCTTGCCGCAGGCCGTGCAAGGAGCTCAACTCCGCCATGTCGGGCCTGCTGCAGATCCGAGCATCAAAAGCGAGTTCGGTCGCATGTTTCCTGGACTCGGCCTAGGTGTTGGCAGTAACACTCCAATAGCTGGCATGTCGGCCAACGGCTCAGCTACTCCCTCACGCATGAGCCCAGCACGACAGCTTGAACGCCATGAAACTCCTGGTGTCGACCTTGACGCCGCTTCCAACGCCTCACGTGGGAACAAGAGAGGCAGAAAAGCCAAAGAAGACCACCTCAAGGACGATGCTGATGGGAGCGAAGCCACCGCCACCGCCACTCCCAACATGGGCCATCAGTCGAGCAAAAAGGTCAAAGCAGCTCATCCACCTCCACATCACCATCATCATCATGCTCACCATCATCACCACCATCACCACAACCTTGCTGAAGAAGCCGCCTCTGCAGGTCCCAGTTCCTTCAATACTCTACGCTTCCCAGCGAATCCCACCGTACCTCAACCTCCTCCCGCACCTCACCACCACCATCACCATCATGCCGTGCATGCTCACCCTCCGCATCATCACCACCACACTCAGAAGGCTCTGCCCGCGCCTCGGCAGCCCGACATTACCGTCTCGAATCAGGCACTCCTGTCCAGCATCTCACACCGCCCACGTAAGCATCTCGGCAGTGAGCTCTATGCTACCAAATTGGGCCTGCCACCAAGAGATTCGACACCGCTGGATGCCAAGTTCCATTTCAGAAGCCGCATGAAATTGTTGCCCCGCTTCGAAGGAAAGGAGAATTGCACATTTACCATTAGAGTTCCCCGCGCCTACCTCGCTTCCACAAGCACGCCCGAGGACGAACAGAACGCCATCGCTGGTGGTCTCGAAGAAATCTGCAGGACGAGAGCCATTTGGGGCGCCGAAGTCTACACCGACGATTCCGATGTTGTAGCCGCTGCTGTCCACTCTGGCTGGCTTTGTGGTGATTTTGGTGAATACAACGACGACATCCATGAGATTTTTGGCGAAGAATTCGCCGACCAAACTAATGCATCCCTGGGCAACATCATCTCTGAGAAACCAAAGACGCCTGTCCGACCAATACCCAACTCTGACCTACACGTAACCGTCCTCGTCGTCCCTCCCCTCACATCCTATGCTGCAACAACACAGCATCACCTTCGTTCACGTGGGTGGGGATGCGATCACGACGGCATGAGTATAATGATTCACTCGCTACAGTTTGTAAACGAAGCCAAGACAAACAGATTTACTGAGCGCGGAGGTGCTGCCAAACACCAGCGCATCGCTGATGACCTGAAGAGGAGGGAAGAAGCTGCCGAGAGCTTGGTGGGATTGTTGAAGGGAGGGAACAGTGTTTCTGTAGGCGCATAGCTTGCCGGCCATACTATGATGGATCTTGATGAACGCTTCCCGAAAAGTGTATTGTCTTATTATATATGACTTGTTCTATTATACCCTAGCTAGTTTAAACACGACCGACTAAGACCGAACGAATATCATGACAACTCAACTCAGCTCATTCTCTGTTCTTTTCGACGTCAGTTTTTTGATGGTTGCAGACAGCTTGCGCTCAATTAGTGAGACCCAGTCGCACGGAACTTTTAGCATTTATGAAGACAGTCATGCCTCTTGGATTCATGTGCATTATTTACCAGACCAACTCAATGTTTTGGAAGGACTAGACCACGGGTAGATACCCAGATAATCGTCCTGCTGAATACTACGGAATATGGTAGCTTACACTTTGAAGCAGCCAGATCTGACACTGCACCTGATATCGACGCTTGTACAAAAGTCCATGACATGTGGTTGAGCGGTACTTGATCGCCCTCATCCTGCTGTACTCCAGACCTTGTCGTTCTTCGCGTGCTGATCGAATCAAATCTGAGCACGCTGCCGAATTTGGGATGTGGTGCTGCAGAGTGTGAATCTAACCTGATTGGGTTAGTCCGCGGGGGACTGATCTAGTCTGATTGGGTTAGTCTGCTTCAATTTCTTGCTTAAAGCTGCAGAGCAGTGTTGTGCAGTGCGATGCGGTGAAAAGCAGAGAAATGGCTTTGCAGAGCGCGAGTGTGTCTTCGTATCCTTGTTTATATGCAATTCGCTGCTCTGACTATGACAATAGATGATGGTTACTTGATTCGAAAGGTAGGATTCACTGCGCTAGATTGGAATGGCACTCACATGCTGGGTACTAGTCCGTGGCAGTAATACAAGCCTCCAAGCCCAAGCCAAATCTCAAGATCTCGATTCTTTGCACTGCACTGTACTTTTTTGCATGGAAGATGCAAGAGAGCCGAGCAGACTAACCTAATCTGGTTAGATTCGCGCTTTATAATGCCAGACACCAAATTCGTGAAATAAAAGATAGTCTGAGTAACAACGCTCAGACTAAGCTGGGATTGTGCCAACCATGTAGCCAACCAATCTTGCGAAGGTGGGGTTCTGGAACGAAATACATAGCAATGAAAAGGATGGGGGCCGAAAAACTTCTCGTGAAAAACTTGTTCCATAATAAGTTGACGCTGAACAGAAAGGGTATCGTGAACACAAGCAATCATCAAGCTCACTTTTATGCTTCCCCGACAATGGTCAATCCTCCACCGAGAGTCTCGTAATGGTCCTCTGCGTAGGACTTTTCTTGCAAACGCCCATCAGGCAAGCCATATGACATGCCCTTGACATTGCCCTTGGCTCTCCTGACAAGATCGTTTTGCCAATCTCGCCAGGTCTCCCATTCCTCGCGCCGCTTCTGCGTCGCCCAGGCCGTGGTCTCCTGCACTGGTCGCCATGCAAGTCTGCTCTTTGCCGTTTGTGTGCTGATCTTGACGGGTTGTGATTTGGACACGACGTTGAGTAATTCGCTGAATGCGGATTTCGCCTCTGCCTCGAGGAGGCCAAGCTGTCGTCGCTGCGCAGTAGGCGAGGGAAACAGAGGCTCCTCTAACCAGTCCAGGTCCGCTGTCTTGCACGGGGCAACACTTGTTGCCTGCCTCTGTAGGTAGCGAATGGCAGCTTTGAGGTTCTTCTCCTGAGCCTTGGCACGATCGAGCTCAAGTCTGCTAGCGCCGCCTCCAAATCCAGCTTCCGTAGGCGCATAGGCATCTTGTGCGGCGGCCTTGTGCTCTGCAACTTCATGACGGAGATCATCTCTTTCATGACGAAGCCTCTTAACATCCTTTTGCGCCTCGGCCAAGTCCTCGCGTAGGCTTTGCTCCGTCTCTCTGAATGTTCCGAGACTGGCCTCGAGATCAGCCAACTGCGCGCTTCGTTTTTGCGCCTCTGCCATTCGTGCCTCAAGCATCTCGATTCGAACGCCTTGCTCCTCGAGCTCTTGCTCCTTGGTGCGCACAAGGAGACTGCGCTCACGCACGATATCGGTCAGACGTGCTACCTCTGCCTCAGTATCGACAGAGGTCAGTTTGGTGGCGCGGAAATCTGCGCTGCGTACAATCCAAGGAGCTGGCGAACGTTCGAATTCGATCGTGTTGTTCAGATCGGTAGGGAGGGCACTCAACTCGTTGAGTTCATTGGTAAGTGAGCGAATCCTGTTAGCCGCAGTAGACAAGGTCGACGACTCGGAGCTAGCAAGTTTGAAAGTAGTGGTAGATGACCTTGTGAGCGCAAGGTTGACCTCAGATACCTTGAAAGGCTCTTCTCGTCCCTCTTCTCCGAACATGGTCTGGAGAGTCTCTCCAACAGTGCGAGTGAAATGAACAAGATCCGAAGCCGCTTGCTCAGCAGCGACGAAGACTTCCAATCTTGAGGGTCCAAGAGCAAGACCGCGAGACTGGAGGTCGGATAGCGCGCGATGTGCCTTGCCAGCGATGACCTTGGCGCCCCGTGCGTGAGATACGAATCCTTCCAACTTTTCGATCAGACTAGGCTCGGTTGACTCATCTTCTCCCTCATGTTCCTTGTCCAGGTCTGAAGCATTGGCCTGGACTAATGACTTGCAAAGAGAAAAGGCCGAGGCGGTCGTTTCGAGATGGCTCTGAATGAGGGAGGTCTGCATCAAAACATCGTCCGCATAAGAAGAAGTGGATTTTCGGATGTGAATGGATGCCAAGTGTGACATGACCGCCATGGACCTAGAACGAGGGTGAGTAATTGATCAAGATGCGCGACGTTCACACATTGTACATACCTTTGCAACTCCTCGTCAACCTTGTCCTCGTTCAAGTCGTCCCTCTTCAGAGCCTCGATATAAGTGTTCAGTGCCCTTTCGACAGGTTCCAGCTCGTACAGAGCACCTTCATATTTGGCAAAGTCTTCGATAGAGCAGCCGGAAATGCTGCTTACGAATCGTTCACCCATGGCAGAAATCCACGTCAATCTATCCATCACGCTGCATGCAGCAAAGACATTGCCATCAGCATGATTGACGGCTTGAGAATTGACGCGCTCTTTAATAAAGCCGTGAACCAAGTTAGCCTTGAAGCTTATCCGCTTGAAACGTAGCAAAGCAAGGACCGAGTCTCTTTCGGCATGGAAAGCCTCGGGCAGGAAAAGCTGAACAATGCTCAGGTGCTCAGAAGCCTCTTCAGCCTCCAGACGTCTGAGTTCGAGATCAATAGTCTTCACTTGAGTCTTCGAGGCAGAAAGCTGCAACTTCATGTTCAAATCGAGCATAGCCCTGCTTCTGCTGGACAAGTCTTCGGCTTCCTTGTCAGTAATCTGCCGAGAAGCACGCATGTCCTCCAAGTCGGCTTGCAGAGTGGTGACAAGATCCCGGAAACGGGAAATGGTGTACTCGTAGTCCTCAATGGTTTGTTGTTGGTGAGCCGAGCGTCGAAGGTTTTCGTTGATGAGTGAGTCTCTGAAGTCAATCTCCTCTTGTAGTTGCTTCTCCGCTTCAACGTGGTTGACCTCGAGCTCGTCGTTCAGTTCCTTCAAGCTCTCCAAATCTTCAACAGTCGCGCGTAGCTCTTCTGTTTGTTCTTGCAAAGTCATGTTGCGTTCAGTGAGCTCTTCAATCATGTCTTCTGCCCCCAGGGCTGCCTCCAACTGTTGGCGGAGATCATCGACATCTGCTTCGGTGCCAAGTAGCTTCTCCTTCATCTCTTCATATTCGCTCTTCATAGTTGTGAAATCAGTGACCTCTTCTTCAAGTGCCTTGATTTGGTCTTTCAGCTCGGCCTCTTGCTCCTGGGCGACATCTCTTAGGCGCAACAATGCTTCTCTGAGTCTCTCGTTGGATCTCTCCATCTGCAACCAACCCTGACCTGTACGCTCTTCCGGACTCATCTCTCGGCCCATCTCGTGATTCTCTTCTCTCAAGATCTCAAGCTCAAGCCCAAGCTCTTCATTCTTGCTTCGAAGAGCCTCAACCTCGGTCTTGAGGACCTCGGCAGTCTCTTCAGCCATTTCACGATCCAGGGTAGCCATTTCCACAACGGCATCGTGTTCTGCCTGGATAGCCTCGATATCAAGGAGGCTGGACTCGGAATCTTTGAGTTGTTTCTTGAGCTCAGTCAGCTCCTGTGATTGGTTTTGGAGTTTAGACTGCAGCTTTTGCATGACCGAGGCGTACTTGTCCCGCTCTTGTTCGACTTCACCAATCTTTTTCAGCTTCTCGCGGTCCTCGAGACGCTTCCGTTCAAGCACCCGCATTTTTGCTTGTAGATCTTCAACCTCACGCGACAACGCAGCTGGGCTCTTTGAAGTTGTCGAGGAGATGCGACGGGCTGGTGGGGGTCTCATAGTGGCGGGCTGAGCAGGTGCCTGAGGCAGAGCGTGAATTGTGATATCTTCTTCTTCCTCGTCTTGGGTGTCCTCGGCAGGAGTGCTCTGCATCTCAGGTTCTGCATCCTCGATTGCAGGACTGGGAAGGAGCGAGTGCTGGTTATCCTGGCTGTCTTGATCCCCCGATACGGTTCTCGTGGCAGAGCTCAAGCGGCTGCTCGGCAATTTTGGGGTCGGAGGAGCTGCCAGAGAGCCTCTTGCGGTGGTCGTCTTAGTAGAGGCCCTTGGCTGGGCATTGGCCAATGTCGGTCTGGTGGCGGTGCGCGTAGTACTCGGAGTCGCGGCGACACTAGAAGTCCGCCTACTCGCGAGTGGTGCGGTGCCGGCGATGCTTGCACCACGAGGTTTAGCACTAGAAGTAGAAGGTTGGCGTCGAGTGTGTGCTACTGGTGGGGTATTTGTTGTCCTTGGTGTTGCAAAGCTGCTGACACCGAGCTGTTTCGTGGGCGACTTCGGACTGAATAACGCACTCTCCCTCTGCTTAGGGTCCATGGCAGCACTTCTTCCAATGGCGGCGCTGATGCTACTCGGCCTGCTCTTGCCTGGAATTGCTCCATGTCCAATTACTTTGCTTGCGGGTCGGGCTGGACGTTTGGGTTGTTCCAAAATCTTGCCTACACCTGCTGCTCGCAGAAACATGCCATAGTTTGCTTCGCAATCGAAGTATCGATCTCCTTTAACCGAGCCATCATTCTTTCCAGTCGACTCATCCAGTTCCACGCCGATCCATTCACCAGGAGCAAAGCCTGTGGGTCCCAAGAAGCGAATTACAGCGTTACGTCCGTCATTAAGCTCGACTGTTTGGCCTACTGCCAGCGGCAGGCTACTCATCTTCTCTGCGTACCTGCGACACTACCAAGCCTTACCAAAGCATCGAACCCGATTGTGTTTCGCTTTTTTGCAGATAAGCACGGTCGAATGAGTTCAAGTGGTTTACTTCGTTGAATGCTCAAGGTAGGGTCGGGGTCGGAGGTTGAATGTTTGGCTTGTTTGATTCATGGCTTGGCAAATATAAATGGACCGTCACTAAAACTCGAGGCTAAGCACTTGCAAGGTACAGAGAACAAAAACACGAGGGCCAAGCACAAGTGTAAAGAACAAGCACCCGATACCAGAAATGAGGTGAGTGAACACGCGTCACGTCACGCTTCCTCCTCATCTAGCGTAATCTAGATAGCCGCCCGCACGCTTTTGGGTATCACAGCGTCTTCCGGCTTTGTTCGTCCCAGGCCCTCTTTCGCATAAAAGTCCATGGGATAGATGCTTCGCGACCCATTTTTGTTATCCTTCTCCCAGCTTTCTCTGCCCCCCAAGACTACCAGCGCTTCGTGAGGTGTCAATAATGGCCTGGGAAAGGCATACCCCCAATCGATGCTGAGTCTCGGGCAGGCGACCTGCACCCAGCATTCCACGTCTTGCATCATGGCCAGCTTTCCCGGGAAGATCTCACTAAGCAACAAGTTGACCCACGGAATTCCTTTCTCTTGCAGATGGTTCTCGATAAGAGTCATGGTGTGTGGATTTCCCTGCCTGCCCAAAGATCCCAGGATCAGGCCCCATTTCTTCGCTTTGCGCGCAGTCTGCACTGCGTCGCTTCGCAAGTTCAGCATCTGATCATGGTCGTATTCCTCGTGGGTAAGTCGGCGCGAGTACGGATCGTATCGATATGCCGGTGTCTGTGGGTTGTGAATCATGGCGCTCTCCAGATGGAACCGACCGTCACCGAGGTAGAGAATCATGTCTACCTTGTCATCATCCTTCAGCCTCGGGCTGGTGCATCCCAGGATCTCACCCTTACTTAACGGGGCAATTTGGGGAATTAGAACATCGTAACCTGCAGCTCGCAACTGTGGAGCGGTTCCGTGTAATGTCGCATTGAACTGTATGGTACCGACCATGGCAATCTTGCTTCCCGGCTTAAAATTGCGCTCAATAGTGGCCAGTAGGTGCGAGACATCAATTCCTATGTCGACAAAGACATACAGGGTCTGGATCTGGGTGACGCTGACAGGAATCAAGCAGCTGTGTGCGTAATGGACCAGCATATCACAGCCCAGTGCTCGCGCTGTGTAGTCGTCAATACAGCATGCGCCGTATGTGACATCGCCCATGATAAGTGTGCTGGTGCCAGGGCAGAAGCGTGTGATTATATCCGAGATGGTAGTGGCAAACAACAGCAAGCCCTCCGGAAACTGAAGCGCTATCATCTTCGCGCCCGAAGTGCGTATTCTGTGGATGGTTTTGTGGATCTCGAAATTATAGTTGGAGGGCAGGAGAGCAATAGCGGCGTTAATGTCTTCATCTTGCAAGATAGACGAGGGTACTTGATTCAAGGCACGGCCTGTACGACGAGGTTGTGCGACTGCGTGGACTGTCAGTTTTGCAACCTATGCCCAGTATCGAAGAAATAGCTGCACCTTGTACTGCGGCGCTGTCCTCGATACCGTTGATCGCCTGGCCCTTGGCTGCTGCTTTCTCTGCTGCTGCCCGGCGGCCAATGAAGCGCTTTTTAGGTTGTCGTGCTTCTGGTACGGTATCGCCATTGAGGTCTGCCGATACATCCGGACCAAGATCGGCCTGTTCCCTGTCTGATTCCATTCTGATACGATCGTGATGTTCTTGTAAATTATTTTATTATTAGCGGATGACCAAAAGATTGTCGGCCACTTGAGCTGCCGTTCTCTTGGCGACTGCCCCCCCCCCCCCCGGATTCGGTCGTCCGTGGACGGGAGCATCCATCACGTCTCTCCACATCACATCATTGCACATGGCCAAGACGGCGTGAACAGCTCCAGGCGACTCATCGTTGCTACCAGCCTATTCCATTATACAAATATAGATGTTAACATTCCAATATTAGACATCATACCCTCACGATTACCTTGCACCATGCTTTTTGCTTTAGAAACTCGACAACTAGCTCGGTCTGCGAGATGCCTCAGCCGGCGTAGCTTTGTTACCTCGGGAAAGCGTTCGAGTGCAGCGGACATGATAAGAATAGTCGAAGTCGGTCCCCGAGATGGACTGCAAAATGAGAAGAAATCAATCCCACTAGACACCAAGATCGAGCTGATTCGACGACTTGCTACCACCGGTCTTAAGACAATAGAAGCAGGTTCGTTCGTATCACCGAAATGGGTTCCCCAGGTACGTCAGTGTCCGTCAAGTCTCTTGTCCGCCATCGCCCATGGTACGCATGATCTGAAGATTTCCAGATGGCCAGCTCGGACAAGATACTTGAGAACATTGTCAGACAAAGCCCGGACTCAGCAGTTCCTATCACCTATCAGTGGCTACTTCCCAATCTCAAGGGCCTCGAGAATTTCTTTTCCGTACATGACTTGCTTGGTGCTTCCAATGGCCAATCTTATCCTACACCTCCACCCTCGCCTCAAGCCATCTCGGACTCGGGCTCGGTGGCAAGCGCCATCTCTCTAGACAAGAGTGCGGCCACAAATGCGCCGCGGCATGATGTCTCGATATTCATGGCAGCCACTGAATCTTTCTCCCAGCGAAATACCAACTGCAGCATCGACGAATCTCTGGAGAGATTTCGTCCTTTGATGGCAACGTCGCGAGATCGTGGCTATTCTGTGCGAGCTTACATTTCTGTCGCTCTAGGTTGCCCATTTGAAGGCCCTGATGTAGACCCTCACAAGGTCGCAGAGCTCGCAGCCACTCTGTTAGAAATGGGTGCTGATGAGATATCTGTTGCTGACACGACTGGTATGGGCACAGCACCCCGAACCCGGGAATTGCTCAGGACTCTGACTGCAGCTGGTATCCAGAACGCAGATCTTGCTTTGCATTTCCACGACACCTTTGGTCAAGCTCTGGTGAATACTCTGGTCGGTCTTGAGCATGGTGTCAGAACATTTGATGCAGCGGTCGGTGGACTTGGAGGATGTCCTTATAGTCCAGGTGCTACAGGTAACGTCGCCACGGAGGATCTCGTCTACCTACTGCACAGTCTTGGCCTCAAGACTGGTGTGGAACTCGAAGAGCTTAGTGGTATAGGTCAATGGATATCAGCGGAGCTAGGCAAGCAGAATGAGAGCCGCGCCGGCAAAGCCACTCTTGCCAGCCTAGCAAGTGCGCAATGATCCATGCAAACCGAAGTGCCATCAATCCGGTGGCACCAGGTCTATAGCTTTAGAAATCTCTTACATACAAAGGAGGCACTTTTGCAATGACCAACTTCATCCCAGGCTGTCGTTTCCCACCCTCGTGATACAGTTGCAGTATAAATTACAAGGCCATATCTTCAAGCACCTCCACTTGGTGGAAAGGCAAGCGCTACTTATAACACGAAACTGCTGCATCGAGCTTCTGTGCCTTGTCTTACAAAATGCTTATTCTTGATGGGGAAAATATGAAACTTAATCTTTGATATACAAGGAGAGGTTACATGAGATCTTTGGGCTCGAATCGATACTTTGTTTCAATGCCAGCTGCTATACCTCGTTAATTCTAAGATGGCCGGTGGGGGAGCGGAGCTTTTTAAGGGACGGTCCATGATCTGCGACGGCCGGATATATGAAGTACCTTGCCAAGTCAATCGAAACCCACCGCGGGTTAAGCTTCGTCCTTGGCTCTGTCGGTTACCTCGACTCATGACTACCGTCGCACCGGTCGCACAGATGGGACTGCATGACAGGTCTTGATATTAGCCTGAGGTGCAGAGTCCCAGAAACTGAAAGATGAAATGGATCTGCTTTGTCTTTTCAATGGTCACGGTCGGAAAGGGGTTTCAGCTGCGTAGTCAATCTAGTACGATGTGCGTTGCATGAGCGGTCGGTGGCTGGTGTGGAGACGGTACGAACAAGCCCTGGCGTTCGCTAGCTGCAATCTTGTGGATTATGAGCCACAACGCACGTGGCAGGCGATCTTTGTCAACGACCGCAAATGGAAACGCTATGCAGGCGCCGTTGAATGGACGGTACTCATCAAATTGTCACATATGGAAAGTAACGGCCAAGCCAGCCCGCTGGTAGCTCGGGTCGGCTTAGTGCGGAAGAGGCTTCCATAGAGCTCAAGATAAAAGATTGCTGTGGTTTCTTGAGCGGAGGTACTATTCATTATTATGCAGTCAGCCTGGGACGGTACTTGAGACAGGGTTCCAGATAACCGAGAAGGGTGAGTATGCAACAGGCAGCCTCAGCCTTGCATGCATGCATGCATCACACGGGACAGGACATTGCAGATGGCGAGATGTGTGACACGACGTGCCTGTCTGAATTCTACGCAAGCTGCCTGCAGGCGTTGGGCGGCGTTCCCAGCGTGCGACCTGCATCTGACGGTGTATTCGAGGCTAGGTCCAATAATACGGCGTAGATGCATATGAATTGCGACATCTCGTTGGAGGCATTACGCCAAGAACGCATGATCAATCCTTGCACTCTTATTTCCTTTTTGCTGCGGGGATGCATGCATCCAAGGGGTCCGACTCTGTCATTTTGGTCCGCGAGCCGGAGCCGAAGAAGTAAGACGACCGTTTGAGTGTGGCTCGCAGAACGATCCGTAGAAGAACCGTGGACACGGTGCGCATCCACAAGACGCAAGGACAAGCATCGGTTTCGAGATGAATCACTTTGCGGGGGCATCCAGCAAAGGCTGTAATAGCCTATCAAAGGAGTGCCAAGGTGATTACAGGAACTGGCCAGTTGTTTGATGCTTCCATGAGGTTGGTTGTCGAATGAAAGCTTGTGGCAGCTAGCGGTTAGCATAATAACCGCCGAGCGGCTGAAGATTGCGGGTAGGCGTCTCGGTAGTAAGCGTTTTACTCGTGCCCAGGTGGAAGGTGCGGTGCGTCACCGATGAGTGTGGATCGGCACGTTACTACTCTGGACTAGTCCCCAATGGGATGTCTCCACACTCCCCTCTTGCCATCGGAGAGGCCTGTGACAACCCTAACCCACGGCGAATTGAGGCCTTCACGTCGCTCGCTCCTCCTGATGTTTCTTCTCTTTTCTTCCCTTCGCCAGCTCAATCGCGTCGTCCGAAGCTGTTCCACAGGTACCTTCACCCTTCCGTGCCACCAACACACGCACACCTTGACCATAGTGTCCTTTTTCTTGAATAGTATATAAGCCGCATATCTGCCGTCGCATATCGTCGCCCAGCTTCCAAACCGCGCGTGTTGTGTCGCGAGGTGAGTCGTCGGTAGTCGCGCCGCCTTATTTGGCGTTCGAAGCCACAAAATGCCCTCGACCTAACACTTTATTTCGCAGACACTATAGCCACACGAAATGGCTAGTCAAACATCGCCAAATGCCGCGCTTCATCACCATGTTGTCCAGGCCAGCCGTCAACAAGCAAATGGCCACGTACAACAGCTGCAACAGGCGGCTCCTCCGATCGGCCCTGGTCCGTCGCAGTATTTAAAACAAGCGAATGAAGGAATATGGCTTCAATTGGGTACGTCACCGTTGCTACGTGCACATGGAGGTGTGCGCGTGTTGACAAGAGTGCAGGAACCCTTTCTGAAATGATGGGCGAACTTGACAGTGCGACGCAAGCTTATGAACGAGCCCTGAGCTTCAACAACTTGTCGGTCTCTGCGATGCTTGCCATTTCGTGTATTCTGCGATCTAAGGATCAATTTCCTGCCGCCGTCGAGTACTTGAGACAAATTCTCAGAATTGAGCACACCAACGGCGAGGTTTGGAGCAGTCTTGGTATGTTCTACCTTTTTGTCTTCGCATTTCACTTGTCTCGTTAGATTAATTTGTCCAGGCCACTGCTATCTCATGATGGACGACCTCCAACAAGCCTACTCAGCCTACCAACAGGCGCTTTACCATCTTCCTGATCCTAAGGTACGCGTTTCTATTCAGAAACTCGTGCGAAGTTATGCTAACAATGGCTGCATATGCAGGAGCCTAAGTTGTGGTATGGCATCGGCATCCTTTACGATAGGTATGGATCGCTGGAGCATGCTGAAGAGGCCTTCTCCCAAGTAATGCGTATGGACCCGCGCTTTGAGAAGGCCAACGAGATCTACTTTCGACTCGGCATAATCTACAAACAGCAGCAAAAGTTCCAACAAAGCTTAGAGGTATATGATGCTCCTGTTGCATCATCAAGAACATGCACTGATATCGGTCACAGTGCTTCAAGTATATTGTCACCGATCCACCACGCCCCCTTAGTGAGGAAGACATCTGGTTTCAAATAGGTCACGTGCATGAACAGCAGAAAGATGTGAGTTCCTTGCCATTTTTGTCTTCTGTCCCGAACTGATCTCTATTTTCAGTATGATGCGGCGAAAAGTGCGTACATGCGAGTCCTCGAGCGTGATCCAGCACACGCAAAGGTTCTGCAGCAACTCGGGTGGTTGCACCACCAGCAGAGTACGAGCTTCAGTAGCCAAGAACAGGCCATAGAGTATCTTGAGAAATCTGTCAATTCTGGTAAGTCGGCTGTGATAGCACATCTGGCGGCTTGCACTGACACAATGTTAGATCAAACCGATGCACAAAGCTGGTACCTACTCGGTCGATGCTACATGTCACAACAGAAGTACCCCAAGGCGTACGAGGCCTATCAGCAAGCAGTTTACCGTGATGGGAGGAACCCGACTTTCTGGTGTTCCATCGGTGTTCTGTACTACCAGATCAACCAATACCGTGACGCTCTCGACGCATACTCCCGGGCCATCCGCCTCAACCCTAATATTTCAGAGGTCTGGTACGACCTTGGTACCCTCGTAAGTCATCTTCCTACCGATGCTATCTGCCAAAACGCTGACGTGATGTAGTACGAGTCTTGCAACAATCAGACCAACGATGCCCTGGATGCATACACGAGGGCTGCAGAGCTTGATCCTACTAATGTTCACATCAAGGCACGTCTGGCTCTTCTCAAGGGCCAACCTGCTCCAGCAGGTATGCCGACACAAGCTGGCGCTCCGCTGCCGCAAGATGTCAACCCT
This sequence comes from Delphinella strobiligena, assembly GCA_009982845.1. Lineage (NCBI taxonomy): Eukaryota > Fungi > Ascomycota > Dothideomycetes > Dothideales > Dothioraceae > Delphinella > Delphinella strobiligena. The sequence continues at coordinate 944,684 of JAADKB010000011.1, forward strand.
CAGACCTATCAGCCAGGTGCAATTGGCGGCGGTCCACCAGGTCCACAATGGGGCGCGCCTGCTGCTGCTGCAACTCAGCCTAGCGGGCCACCAGTGCCTGCCCTGACCCCTTCCGGTGACTGGGGTCGGGAACAGCACCGTCTGGCTGGAATTCAAAACCCCAGTCTGCCTCCGCAGACTCTGAATCCATATGAACAACGAGACAGACTTCCACCTCAGGTCGGTCCGCCTCGCCAACCTACGCCGCCCAAACAAGAGCCTCGCTATCAGGATCAGCCTCAGCGCCCGCCCCCGCCATCGCATAGGGGCCTGTCTCCCTCGCCCAAGGTGTCTTACAATACGCCAGGCATGTACCCGCCTGCGCAAGGCCCGTCTCAGACCCCTTTACATGCTCCTATGCCCCCACAGCATCAGCCTCCACCCCCTAGCCGAGTTGCCAACCCGAATTTTGGACCACAATCTTCTAGTGTGCCTCCTCCCCCTTCGGTGACCATGGGAGCTCCGCCACCTGCCCAAGGGGCAATGCCCCCGTACTCGTCTCGGATGACTAGTCCCCCAGAAATTCGTCCAATAGTAGACATGACCAACACATCGCCAAATGGGGCATACCCACGTCAGCCGTATGAACATCATCCCACTATTGGTACACCTAACATTGCAGGCGGGGCGCCTCCGCCAAACGCAGCATTGCAAGCTGCCGAAGCTGCCGCACGAGAGCGAGAGCAACGGGATCAGCAGCAGCAACAGCAGCAACAACAACAGCAGCAACGGGACCAGCAGCACCAACAGCAACAACAACAACAACAACAACAACAACAACAACAACAACAACAACAACAACAACAACAACAACAACAACAACAACAACAACAACAACTGCAGCAGCAAAGAGAGCGAGAGCGCGAGGAGCGAGCTCCTACTGCACCACCAAAGAGGCATCGCGAGTGGGAAGACGATGCCTCCACTGTTGGCTCCCAGAAGAAGGTCGCCAATGAGGAGAATCGCTCACGCCTTGATGATCCAAGCAGTCGTCGTGCTTCTCCCCCCGACAGGGCCCCTGCCTCTCCTCACCGCAGCTCTTCAGAAGTACGCAGGACCGAGGATCAGCGTCGCGCGAACGAGAACTATCATCCATCCGAGGCTGCTCATCACCCACCGGCACTTCCACCCATGCAAGCAAACCCGCAGCCATCGCCTCGAATTGCACCTATAAACGAAGAGCGGAGAGATCAGCCAACACCGATTCCACAGCCGCAGCAGCAGCAGCCTCCCCCACTTCCGCCGCCATCACAGCAGCAATTCGAGCCTGCCGCTCGGAAAATGGACATGGATGAGGATTACGATGACAGTGGCGATGAAGAAAAGAGATCAGCTGTCAATCCTGCCAGCCAGAGAAGCAGTCCGCGCATGACCAATGGTAATGCAAACGGTCCGAACGGTGTTGGCAGGCATGAGGGCTAGATGATCATGACGAGTTTAGAGATTGAGTAGAGGCATTGTCATTGGCGTTGAGCTATTTGGATGCGAAATGTCGCGCCGGGTTGCGGGCTTGCTGCTCCAGGCATGGAAGCTTGCGAGTATTGGACTGTACAATTATGTCTAGCTTTTGTAGATTTCGACATGATGTTCACGCCATACCTCGGTAGGAATGAGCGTGGTGACAAGTGAAGTGCTACTTCATATCCAGCTTGAATTTTTCCCCACACGGCAGGACGGTCTTATGTATACAGGAATAAAGCAGAGGAATGTGTGAAAGGCTCGAGGTCAGTACCTATAAGTGATGGCAGTTTTGATGTACTACCACTGTAGTCACTGTATAGTCGCATAATAGTGATGAGTGGACACAAACTGGTAGGCATGATCGCATCTAGCAGGTAAGTTGTGGTTTTGTGATTGTTTTGCTAAACTATCTTTGACGACTTTCAAAGCGGTGTAGAGTCATCCTACCCATGACGGCAGATTCGCTCCATATCATAACCCCACCACCTCATCAACATACATAGCATCATATCGCTACTTTGAGCAAACTCAAAGCTCAGTCTTGGTGTCGTTGAGAGACAGTGGGCCGCTCTTGACCATAAGAGTCATGACCTCGTACAAGGCATCAGCAGCAGCCATGGTGGTGAGCTCGGCGTTGGTGTCGTAGGCTGGGGCGACCTCGACAATGTCGGCGGCCACAATGTTTATACCCTCGAGACCACGGATGATGGTGCGGAGTTCGCGAGTCGACCATCCACCGGTCTCTGGCGTGCCGGTTGCGGGGGCGAAAGCAGGGTCCAAAGTGTCGATATCAATAGACAGGTAGACGGGGTTCTCGTGACCTGCAAATTGTTTGGTCAGTATGCAAGCCTATCGTTGGATATTGCGGTCGAAGGTTTTGTTTGTACTTACCAACACGGTCGTGGATCTTCTTGATAATACCCTCGGTGCCGATGGTGTCGATTTCACGAGCCTCGGAGATCTCGAAACCAACGTAGCCGTCGTTCTCGTAGTCGGAGAGACCGGAGAGGGTGGTGCGGATTCCGGCGTGGATGTTTGTGTCGTTGCGCATCAGACCCTCCATTGCGGCGTGGTAGAAGTATGTGCCATGGTTGATAGAGGCGACCTTGGAGGGGGCACCGCCAAAGACCTTGGGCTTCCAGGTGTCCCTGCGAACGATTAGTCAATCTGGTGGCTTGGATGCATATTGTGGAGTTTGTTTACAAGTGACTGTCAAAGTGAATGACAGTGATTGGGCCGTAGGCCTTGTTCATGCTGCGCAGCAGGGGCAGAGTAATAGTGTGATCGCCGCCCATGGTAATGACACGAGGGAGGGTCTTGCCATGCTTAGATTGGCCAGCAACGTTGGCGTTGGTAGCAGGTTCACGCATAAGAATGCTGTTGTGACCCTCTTCGATTTGCTTGATAGCCCACTCGTTGTCGTATCTGGTGTAGGGTCAGCTAGGAGTTCCAAACTAGCCATATTCAATTCAAGGTGACCCACGAGGTAACAGGGATATCACCGCAGTCGAGGACGGTGGCCCAGCTGTCAAAGGGATTTGCTGCGAGAGGGACATTGTAGCCGCCGCTGAAGCGCACTTTGCGTGAGCCTTGATTCAATCCAATGGCAATTAGCCTTGCTTTTGATCTTTCACATACTAGAGATTGAGACGGCGAGAACCTTGTCTGATACCGCTTGGACCGAAACGAGCACCAGGACGGTAAGAGGTACCGGTGTCGAAAGGAGCACCTGTCTTGTATTAGAATATTGTATAGTGAAAGTCTAGATGCCAGTGCTCACCAATGAAGGCAATGTCGTACTTCACGGCATCACTGGCGAGGCAAGGGTGGTAGTCGATGCGGCCAAAGGTAGAAATGCCAGAGAAGACAGAGTCGGCCTTTGGCGAGATAAATTAGTCTCAGATGTCCAATTGGTTCTCGATTCGGCCGGCTTAACGAACCTGCTTTCCACCATCGCCAGGTAGAGAGTTATACCAGAGACCCTTGTGTGGCCCGGCGAGAGGCTCCTGATCTTTGTGGTCACCGTGAGCGCTAACGGTGGCTGCCAAAGCAGTAGCTAAAGTAGCGAGTTTCAACATTTCTACTGCAGCTTCTGCCAATGAAAAATTACTGGAATGGAACTGAAAAGGTTTGGAGAGGGAGACCGAAGGCAGTAATAACTATGAGCCCGCCATGAGCTTGGGTCTGTGATCACCATGTTTACCTAACAGTGGCTTGTCACCTCACATCTTGAGCTAAGCTACAGATGGGAGCTGGGAACGGCAAGACTATTTGCTGTATGACGTCCGGTTCCTGACATGTTTGAAGGCTAAACATGTCCGCGCTAATTTTCCCCGGTTGACACATGGCGATAAGGTACGGAGGTGATTGTTTAAAGTACTGCCAGCCGGTGAGAGCCAGCATGGTCGGATCTATAAGGTGGGGAAATCGGAGGGCGTTTAGTCAAGCGCTCAGTAAAGATAAGGCGGGGTGTGCCAAACATCCCTGCACAATTGCCGAGGGTACAGTAGCTTGGATTGGAAGATGATCTGTAGTACTCGTCATAAAAGTGAACCATCAATTCTCACGTCTGTGAGGAGGGCGACCCTGTTGATCAATTGTAGTCCAATGTCTTATCTTTTCGAGGCCAGCGCATGAGAAAACTATATGGTGATTATGTGATATATGGCGCTGTGTGCTGCCATGTTGAAGATCAAGCGTCCTTGTGATTGAGAGTTTCACATGAATGCTTTGCCATTTCTTGTATTCAGCTTCTATTTGTGCGGTCCCGGTTATGTAGCAAACTATGTATGCTGTATGAACCAGGAATAAAATCTATCTTCTCTCCTCCTGGAACCCGCTGACCTGGTTGGCATCTCCATTGATACTAAGTCCTGTTTCTATCTGCTCACCCTCGTCCATTCGTTCGAAAGCTCTTTGCACCTGCAGGTTCCAATTGCTCCAAGCAACAATAACCCACTCGCCGAAGCCAACGATGTAGAGTGCAATGCACTGTCCAACCCAGAGACCAGCAAGGCCCCATCCATGGAACGCGAGATATATTCCCAAGGGTAGCGCGCCACAATAGTAGCTGACGATGTTGACAATGGCACCGATATGCTGACGACCCATCCCCCGAAGGGAGCCGCCGCACGAGCCATTGAGACCATCCGCAATCTGAAACAGAGCGACGTAGGGCATTACCTCAGCAGTAAGCTGGACCACATCGACATCATCGTTGAAAATCTTCGCGTAGAAGTCCTTGACTCCCAGGAGGATTGCCAGAACCAGAGCACCGAGAATCATGGAAAGCCATGCCGCATTATTGGCTGCCAGAGCAGCGCCTTTGGGGTTACGTGATCCAAGCAGGTTTCCTACTCGTGCAGACGTCGCAACACCAACTCCAAAAGGTATAGTGTTCATGACTTGATCCGTAGTCATGATGACACTTTGCGCAGCTAGAGGAATGGTGCCTAATCTTCCTGCGGCAAGCGCAACAATTTCAAATGCCCACCACTCGGTTCCCACGTGGATAACTCCCAGGATGGCGAGTTTGGCGAACATACCAATATTTTGAACACATTTCTTAGTCCAACCACCCCAGCAATCCCAGCCCGCAACGAATCTTGCGTACGCTAGGAGGAGGAGGAAAGACAACCAATAGCATATACCAGTCGCGAATGGCGCTCCAAGAAGGCCCATTTTGAAAGTGTAAACGAACAGGTAGTTTAAAGCACCATTGAGTGGGGATGTGATGAGGAGTACGTATGTGCCAGGTCGCATGATTTCTGTCGAAAGGCTCATGTTAGCTTGGCCTTCAATATACCATCAACGTGTCGCGACTAACCCTGTGCTTGCAAGTACTTTTTCATGCACTCGAAATATATGTAACCAAGCCCACCTGGTATGAGGACACTCAAAAACCTGCTAGCATCGCGGGCGAGGTACGCATCCTGCCCAAGGGCCTTAAAGACTGGTTCAGAGCATAGCCATAGAACGGTGACCGGAATATACATCAGTCCCAGAACGAGAAAGCTACGCTGGAGGATGATTCCAAGGTCGTGCTTGTTCTTACTGCCAGTGAAGCTGGCACTTGCAAGAGTATCAATAGCTGTCGTTCCACCGAGGCCAATCAGCCATGCAGTAGCCATTGCAAACATGTAGGAAAATGCAGCAGTAGCCAAAGCCTCGGGTGACAGGCGACCAACGACCAGGACGGAGACTGTTTGCAGTGAGTTCTGCAAAGTGTACGCGAGAATGACTGGAACAGAGCTCTTGAAAAGGATCCAAAACTCAGCTGCAATACGCTGGAATTTACTTTGATCCTCATCCTCAAGCTCTTGGACCGTCCCTGTTCTGGATTCGTCATCATCAGGCTTCGGCAACAGCGATGTTCTCTCATTCGGAGGAGTCGTGGACGGGCTAGACTTGTAATCCTTTGGTTTCAGGAAACCAGGGAGCCATGACTTCGCAGCGTTCGGGGCGGTTTCCATGGCTGTGCGTGCTGCGGTCAAACAAATGAAGATTGGAAATAAGAGAGCAAGGAAGTAGACTGCGGCTTCCATGCCCAACACTTAAAGTCTATCAATCTAGCACGCGAAGGGTACGTGGCCCGTCTACTGCAAGTGTGACCGAAAAACGGGTCTCTTTGTACAGTATAGTATTTTCACAGCATCTGAAACTGCGATGTCAAAGACAGACGTAAGATCGGACGTGAACTGGGGCATCTGCATATAGCTGTAATACGGAAGCCATGGCGAGAGCTGTTAGTCACCGTGCGGAGTGATCGTTGCGGATAAGACCAATTTGCATGATGTGCTTTTGCCGAGAATCACAAGGTTTGTAGCCAGCGCAAACGATGCATAGGGCTGCCCCAAATCATTGAATCGGGAAGGTGGTGAGTACTGTACGACCTGTGCCAAAGCATATTTATTTCTTATCAAGGGCAGATTGACTAACATGGATCGCTAAGCCGGGAAGCCGCAACGCGACTGGTTGAGAGCCACAGCTTATAAGTGGAAGTGCTCACATCATGTTTTACGTCTTTCACGCCAGTAAGCGATTGGTCTGATAATCGTTGAACGGAAAGTATTCTGAGGTCATTTATGCGTACTATCATTCGCGTATCTGTACATCTGCTGTGTATCGTTGCTTGCAGCTCGGTAATCTGACGCCTCCAATCACGGCTTGCAAGTGCTGCTTATGTTGCGGTACTAATTCTTGAAAGAAGATAGGTAGGTACTGTAGGTGGGACAAGGCACAAAGTACAAAACCGTTTCCTGCTTTGGCGAACCTTAGTCCGCGTGGCTTCTCAGGTTGGTGCTTGCAGCGTCAACGCGGGGCTCTCGTAATTTCCTGAGTCTCTGAACTCTGCAAGTCATCTAATAATTAGCTCTGAGTAACCACAGATTACTATTCGACATGTGCAAAGGCTGGGGGCGGATTGGTTCGCGCGATTGCGGGAGGTCATGAACTCCACCGAACTACATTTGCCGCGACTGTAGCTGCCGCAGACGATTCCTTCTAGCGCCATCGCGCAGTACGGGCCAGAGATAAGCAACCACGAATAGTGATGGCCTACCCAGCCGGATCTCGACCACGGAAGGAGTCCTTAGATTTTATGCTATGCATATTTCGCTATGGGCCAGTTTCGCATTGTAAGCCCTGCCTCAAATGACACCCTAGCGGCACAACCTGTGGCGCCTGGTCTGCTTTTCTAGTCTACATATGCTCGAGACTTCCCAAAATCTCCTGTGGGCTGAATCTTTCATCTAATAGTTCTGGATCAGTTTTGTTCAGCCATGACTTCCTTCCCCCGCTCATCCAGCGAAGAGATGAATGCTAAGGCCCTAGATGACGAAAAGGCCATCTCCCCTGGAATGCATACCGATGGCGCGCATCGGCAAACCTCAATCATCAGCAAGGAGGGCGAAATTATCAATGCTTCTGGACATCCAGACCAATTGACAAGGCAATACGGGCTGTTGAGCATCTGCGGTTTGGCCTTGACCATTGATAACGCTTGGGTTGCTCTCGGAGGATCGTTGACCCTGTCCCTTGGTAGGACGCCCCTTCCAGTCTGCAAATCTGCAACAGCTTAAGTCAGATATTAACTGACATGTGTGGTAGTTAACGGAGGGCCACCGGGTGTTCTGTACGAGTTTTTGACTGCATGTGTCTACTATGGCTTCATTGGCGCATCCATTGCAGAGGTCCGTAGTCCAATATGGCTTTCTTCCTACCAGCCATCGACTGACCTAGTATAGTTGGCATCTGCTGTCCCTACCGCAGGCGGAGTTTATCACTGGGCTTCTATTACTCCAGGCACGAGCTGGGGTCGTAGCATTGGGTTTTTAACTGGCTGGTTGAATTTCTTCGGATGGATATTCGACTTGGCCTCAATTGCCTATATTCCCGCGAACGTCTTGATCCAAATGTACGCCGTCTTCCATCCGGACTTTGTTATTCAGGCATGGCACACCTATGTGGCATTCGTCTGCGTGGTCTGGCTATGCTGTGCCATTTGTATTTTCGGCAATCGCTTCATTCCATACCTTCAGCATGCTGGTCTCTTCTTGGTGTTGGCTGGTGGTCTTATCACGATCATCGTCGTTGCTGCAATGCCGAAGACGCACGCCAGTAGTGACTTTGTGTGGAAAGAATGGCAGAATGGTTCTGGTTGGGGTAATGGTGTGGCCTTCCTTACGGGTGTTCTCAACGGAGCTTTCACCATCGGTACGCCGGACGCAATTACACACATGGCCGAGGAGTTGCCGAATCCATCGAGAGATATGCCCAAGGCGGTAGCAGCACAAATTCTTCTCGGAACCATCAGTAAGCCAATCAGCCTGCATTGTATAATGTCAGAACTTATTAAGATCTCATAGCTGCTTTCCTCTTTGCCGTCACGATCTTTTATGGTATCAGTGACCTCGATGCCGTCTTGAATAGCTCTGGATCATTCCCTCTGGCCGAAGTGTATGCTCAGGCGACCGGCAGCAAGGGTGGAACCTTCGGTCTCCTTCTCATCATCTTCCTGTCCATCATGATTTGCGTTATTGGTACCTTCTTGACCGTGGGCCGCATCTTCTGGGCACTCGCTCGCGACAGGTCTACACCATTCCACTCGGTCTTCGCACAGGTCGACGAGCGTCTCTCCTGTCCTATTCCGGCAACCCTTCTCGCTGCTGTGCTTGTCACTGGATTCGGAGCAATCTCCCTCGGATCAGCGACTGCTTTCAGTGACCTGGTCGGCTCTTTCATCATTCTTACGACAGCAAGCTACTTCCTAGCCATCTTCCCGCATCTTCTAACCGGTCGTAAGAATATCAAGCCCGGCTATTTCTGGATGGGCAAATATGGTTTCGTAATAAATGCGATCAGTTGCCTCCTGATAATCTTCTTCAACATTATGTTCTGCTTCCGTAAGTCTCACCAACGCATACCTTTTGATCATTGGCTAACGCTCCAACCATAGCCTATGGCATGCCCGTGGTTGGCGATCTCAGTCTGATGAACTGGAACTCGGTCATTCTTGTTGGCATCCTTGTTTTGACCGGAATATGGTGGCTTGCATATGGCATTAAGCATTATCCTGGGCCTAAGCTTGCAGGCATGTACATGCAGAACGTGCAGTAGGATGCATAAATTCGGCAATGACCAATAATAATGTCAGTCTTTTTACCTGTAGTATAACAACATACCCAGACCTGAGTCAGGGTTGGCTCTTTAATAGATTTCTTGCTTCCTCTTCTTGGTACCTTCTTCGCCTGCTGGACAGAGAAGTCCTCTTGTCATATATTTTTGCTTTACACTATTACACAATGACCGCCATGACATCCGAATGTCCATAGGCAAGTCTAATATCACTTTCCTCGAGACGGTGAGATCAATGCAGGCATGAAGACGTCTCATTAAGCATTTCCGCGCTATTTGTGCCTATGGTTACAATATATTACTTTGCGGTGTGCTTTACATAACAAGTTAGTAATAGTTCTGCGCGAGTACGGAACATCGCAAGCTAGAATGGTGGGGTAGAAAGCAAGAATCTTGAGCCTCCGATCGGGCGACCCTGGTCATGTACAATAGAAGGTGCATGTGATTTGAATGGTAGAGTGAGCTTGGGGTTCAAAAAAGAATGGTAGAGTGAGATTGGGGTTCAAAAGAGATGGATGAGATTGCTATCATAGAACGGATACACGGAACACTTATCCTTTCAAGCCTACCAGCGTGATACAAGGATACCTAGACATTGGTGTGAAGGCTCTCAGCGGTGTAGGAAGTTCACCTTCATCTGCGGGTGGCCATAAGAGCACATGCGTCATTGTACAGACGGTCGATTACAGGCTCCATGCTTTGCATGAAAGTCAGTGGGTCCTCTCCATGTGAAATTTCAGTAGAAACTCTGCGGAGGCGAATATCGAGCGTCTCTAGATGTTGCTGTAGTAACTCCCGATCGGTAATATCGTCAGCATCATCTTCATAAGAAGAAAGCCAATGGGTACGGTCATTAATCATGTTGGCGACATTGATCGCACATGTCTTTGCTTCGGCTTGCAATATATTGATGAACTCGATGTAATCGCGGACCAAACTAATCTTTATGTTGCAAACTCCATGGCTGTAGAAGATCTGAACGACCTGATGAAGCTTGCGGTACAAGATTTCGGCGAGCCTGTCAACCGCTCTGGCTAGGAAGGCAGTGTTGCTCGAGAGACGTTCCGACGACATTGTACAAAAATCACAGGTCCTGTCAAAGGTCGTTCTTGTTTCGGTGATACCAGATTGGAATGTGTCCAAAGGGCTTGGTTCGTACGAGTCATGCTCAAGACCACAGCTCTGGAAGGTGCTTTCCGCGTGCCAGCTGCGGAAAACGTTTGTAGTCTTGATGCACATACTTTCTCCAGGCTCCTTTTCGTAAGTAACGAGTGACTGTTTTGTCGTAAAGAGTTCCTATTCCGAGAGAGTTCTCAAGTAAGGAATCAAAGAGCCGGTCCTTGAGAGTGCGATGCTTGAGAGAATGGACTTGATCTGTTGCGAGGAGGGCTTATCCCAGACTATATAGTACTGGATCGAAGGGAGTGGAACAAAGCCTGACTTTGTGTACCAATGTTGAGGGGACTACTTCATTGTCACGTATGAAAGGTAATTGTTACCACAATCTCGAAATGTCTTTGTGTTACCTGCTTGTAAAGGCTGTATTACTGTTCGAGAATCCCGAAGTCTTGTCTGTAGAAAGGCCATATGCTTGGACAGGGCATGACATGCTGAGCGTAGGCAGCATTGTCTGAGATTGTTGGCATGTGCTTGTGAAGCAGCACGACGATGTGTGAAGGAGTAATTAAGCTAGGGTGAATAATGTGCCGAGAACGTTACAAGTAACCTAAGTGTGGCGCAAGGACGTGGCGTGGCGCAATGATTGTCAGGGTTTCTTTGTGAGGGGTGGGGTCGACGTCAGTCACATCACCTTGCGGCTTATTATTGCTTAATCATTGCAAACTGGCAGTTCTAACATCAACTTTGATTATCGATACACAACTACCTATTTGCTCCGACGCTCCAGTAATTCTCACCTAGATTCTTCATCGGCGAGAACAAGACCTGAGTCAGCGCAGAGCGTACACCGACCACCACCTATCGAGCAGCCGAGCGGCACAGTTTCCTAACATCATGGATCGCACAAGTCAGCAACGAGACATGGTCTTTTGTCACGAGTGCGAGAACGAATGGTACAGAGACGAGTATGGCTTGACCTGTCCAGATTGTAGTTCTGACTTCACAGAGATTGTGAGTCTCATGAATCATTGCGCTGGTGCATTTCTGATAATGCCGCATCCAAACTAACTAGAATATTCCACTAGATCGAGCCACAACACGATCCTCGAGAAGAGCTACTGCTAGGAGATGAAGATGACGACGATCTCCCTTCCTTGCAAAATCCTTTCCACAATCACGACCCTTGGGCTCATCAAGACAGTGCGCCTGATCCTGATGAAGATGACATTTCGCAGTGGCAAGCAAACGGCCCCGGCCGCATGTCCTTCCAATTCACGCGCAACCTTTCGGCCAACGGCAGACCACTCGCGCCCGGCGATCCCATGGCGGCGAATCCTCTATACCAAAGTTTTGCGACCATGTTGAATGGAATCATGGGAGGAGTCGCAACACCACCTCATGCCGCATCACCCGCACGACCCGCACAACCCGCACAACCCGATCAAGCCAACCAGGTCAATCAGGACAATCGAGGTACAGCACCAGGAACCCGTGTCTATCAAGGAGGAGGGCCAGGGTTCACATGGACTGCTTCCACCCGCGTCTTTCCTGGAGATGGGAATAATGCTCAAACTCCCGATCTCACCCCATTCCTCAACCAACTATTTGCCGGCGGAGGTACCGCACGTGGGGGAGGAGGACCTGCCTACGGAGACATGAATCCTCTGGGCCTGTTGAACGGTCTCTTGAATCCAGCCAATATGCAGCATGGCGACGCCGTCTACAGCCAGGAAGCCATGGACCGCATAATATCACAGCTCATGGAACAGCACACTTCCGGCAACGCCCCCGGCCCTGCAACTGCCGAGGCAATTGCAAACTTGCCTCAAAAGACAATATCCGCATCTGATCTGGATGATCAAGGCAAAGCTGATTGCTCAATTTGCATGGAGACCGTCCATGTAGGAGAGAAGGTCACCGTTTTACCATGCAGCCACTGGTTTCACGGCGAGTGCATCAAACTCTGGCTCGGTGAACACGATACTTGTCCTCACTGTAGGAGCGGCATCATGGCGAAAGACGGTCCTGAGAATGCCTCTGCTCCTAGAAACCCTGATCAAGCCCCCCGAAACGACGTACATAGAGGACAAGGCACCTCCGCGGCCCCAAATCCTGACAACGCGGGAGGTCTCTTGGGACGCATGAGGAATGCCTTTGGCGGCGGAGGAGGTGGCCCTGCCAGTGCTCAGAGGTAGAGCCTTGGCCGAGTGAGGAATGCTTTTCGCAGAAGAGTGGTTCGAGTGAATTACAGAGGCTTCGTCTTGAGAGGTGGGGTGCCTTTGACGGCCTAGACTTATCAGCCAGTGCTTAGAGATAGCACCTTGGTCACGAATGCCCGGTCTTTCCACGGCGGCAACGAATAACGTTAATACCATGACTAGCATAGCGATTGAATTGGATTTCATCCTTTGATACACATCTAGTCGAAACTCTTATAATAATTGACTTGACGCCCTTGGCTTCTCGCAGTAATTCCGGTTTTAAACCCGTCAGCCCGACATATCTCCTGCCCAATTGCATCACACACACAATCAAGTCCCTGCCTGCGGCCCCGCGCTGCGGGGCATCGTGTCAACGACTGCCGAGACCACATGCCCCTCAGTAACACAGTCGTAATGGAGCGTGGATGAATGACGACCAGAAACGTGATTGGCGTTTTCTTGTTATACCACTAACATTTCTGTTTTGTATATCATTCTGGAGGCGGCGATCCTTTGTCCAGCACCACCTTTAGTCGTGAGGAAAGAAACGTGCCTAAGATGTAGATGAACTCAACCTCTCTTGTCTCGAGAGCACTCACTTACTGACGTGGCTAGGGTTTACACCGCATCTTTCGCCTTTTTTGAGGCTATCTGGGAGGTGAGTAGTCGCGCCCGTAGATACTGGCTTCCAAAAAGTAACTGATGTTCGCTTCTTAGGCAGGCATAACGCACTGTTTTGTTAATCTGGGATCTGACCATCCGAGTATCATTGAAGCCATTGTCAAGGGGCAAAATGAGAAGAAAGGCCAGTTCCCACGTATCATCACCTGCCCGAATGAGGTACGATTGACTGGTCTACATTCCGCTTATGCACTAATAATGTCCACCCGCAGATGGTTGCTCTTTCCATGGCTGATGGTTACGCCCGATTGACCAACAAGCCTCAATGTGTCATTGTACATGTGGATGTAGGTACTCAAGGTCTCGGCGCTGCTGTGCACAACGCATCTTGTGGCCGAGCGCCAGTTCTCATTTTTGCTGGTCTTTCTCCATACACTATTGAAGGCGAGTATCGTGGATCAAGGACCGAATACATTCACTGGATCCAGGATGTGCCTGATCAAAAGCAAATCGTCTCCCAGTACTGCTGCTACACTGGCGAGATCAAGCGGGGAGCCAATGTCAAGCAGCTGGTCAACCGAGCCCTCAGCTTCGCCACGAGTGAGCCCAGAGGCCCTGTCTATCTCCTCGGTGCTCGAGAGGCCATGGAGGAGGATATTGAGCCTTATCAATTGAACCAAAAGTTCTGGACGGCTGTTGAGCCTACCGCTTTGGCTCCAACACAAGTTGCGAATATTGCGGAGCTGCTTGTTTCTGCAGAAGCTCCACTCGTTGTTACTGGTTACTCTGGTAGAAACCATGCGGCTGTTGGTGCACTCGTGGAGCTCGCAGATACGGTGAAAGGCCTCAAGGTTCTGGATACAGGAGGAAGTGACATGTGCTTCCCTGCTGATCACCCTGCTTGGCTGGGTCTGAGGTATGGTATCGAAGCAAGCATCAAGACTGCAGACGTCATATTGGTCGTTGATTGCGACGTGCCTTGGATACCAACTCAATGTCATCCTTGGGATGATGCTAAGATTATCCACATCGACGTGGACCCCCTAAAGCAGCAAATGCCCGTTTTCTATATAAACGCCATTGCCCGATACCGCGCAGACAGCGAGACATCATTCACTCAACTCAGCAGCTACATCAAGTCTAACCTAAAGGACAAAATTACAAGCAGCGTATTCGAAGACAGATGGGCTAAGCTGCAAGACTTCCATAAACAGCGCATCGACGCCATTGCTAGCCAAGCCAAGGCGGGCGAAGATGGCAGCTACGGATGTGCGCTTCTCATCAACCGCCTTCGCAAAGCCTGTCCACCAGATACCATCTGGGCCATTGAAGCCGTGACCAATACAGCATTCGTCGCGGATCAGATTCAGGCCACGTTGCCCGGCAGCTGGATCAATTGCGGAGGCGGCGGCCTTGGCTGGTCAGGAGGAGGTGCTTTGGGTATCAAGCTTGCCACTGATTTTGAGAATGGCAAGGACAAGGGCAAGTTTGTGTGTCAGATTGTGGGTGACGGCACGTATCTGTTCAGTGTTCCTGGATCAGTGTACTGGATCGCTCAGCGCTACAATATCCCCATTCTGACTATCGTGCTCAATAACAAAGGTAAGCATGCAAGGATTACAGTTCCTGGCAGGGGTAGCACTATCGAATGCTGATTGAAATAGGCTGGAATGCTCCACGCAAATCGCTTCTTCTGGTCCATCCAGAGGGTGAAGGGTCAAAGGTTTCAAATGAGGAGCTGAACATCTCATTTGTTCCAACGCCGGACTATGCTGGTATTGCCAAAGCTGCCTCGGGTGGCCATTGCTGGGCTGGAAAAGCGTCCAGCATTGAAGAGCTTGAGAAAGTATTGCCCGAGGCAATTGCCGCTGTCAAGGCGGGTACTTGTGCAGTGCTAGATGCCCACCTGGAAGGACCTCAAGGGAAATACCCCGGCGATAAGGCTGCGCTCGTCGGTTGAGCATAGACAGAGCAACATGTAGCGGTGCCCATTGTATTTATGTCGGCGATACCGCCTAGGAAAATATCAAGACAGATGACTGAGCATATTTTGAAGTCATTCTCCGAGTCTCTGCTGGACCATTTGAGTAATGGCTTGCTGTCACGTGATGACTGATTGAGGGACAGCGTGGGGCAATAATACCTGAACTTTGTGAATCATTCCAACGATAATTCAAGATCACAACCGCAACCTCTCTACAGCAAACGTCAACGCTACACAGATAGAGAGCTCGATCAGAAAAAAAGAGTAGAACCTCGCAATCCGGTCCATCCAGAAAGTCCGGGCATCGCACAACAACACCGCCAATATGTCTCTCACAAATTGTCGCTTCTATGAAGAGAAGTACCCAGAGATCGACTCGTTCGTCATGGTGAACGTGAAGCAGGTGCGCAAGAGAAAGGTGGCAGATTGGATAATAGCACTTGCTAATACAGGGGACAAAGATCGCAGAAATGGGCGCATACGTGAAGCTTCTCGAATACGACAACATCGACGGCATGATTCTGCTTTCCGAGCTCTCCAGAAGACGTATCCGAAGCATCCAAAAGCTCATCCGAGTTGGAAGAAATGAGGTCGTCGTCGTGCTCAGAGTGGACAAGGAGAAGGGTAGGACACGGCAACGGCATTTCATGAAATAGCACAAAGCGTTATGCTGACGGTGTGTGCAAGGATACATTGATTTGTCAAAGCGAAGAGTCTCACCCGAGGACATTGTCAAGTGTGAGGAGCGATACAACAAGTCAAAGATGGTTCATTCGATCATGCGCCACGTTGCAGAGAAGACCAACACGCCGATTGAAGACCTCTACCAAACCATCGGCTGGCCTTTGAACAAGAAGTACGGCCACGCAGTCGACGCCTTCAAGCTCTCCATCACCAACCCCGACGTATGGAAGGAGGTCACTTTCGCCAACGACACCATCAAGGACGAACTCATCTCGTACATCGGCAAGCGCCTGACTCCTCAGCCCACAAAGGTCCGTGCCGACGTCGAAGTCACCTGCTTCGGATACGAGGGCATCGACGCCGTCAAGGAGGCTCTCCGCTGCGCAGAGGCCAAGAACACCCCCGAAACCCAGGTCAAGGTCAAGCTCGTCTCACCACCCCTGTACGTCCTGACCTCGCAGACTCTGGACAAGAACATTGGTATCCAGGTGCTCGAGGAAGCCATCAAGGACATTGAGGTGAACATCAAAAAGGCCGGCGGCAACTGTATCGTCAAGATGGCTCCCAAGGCCGTCACCGAGAACGACGACGCCGAGCTCCAGGCTCTCATGGACAAGAAGGAGCGCGAGAACGCCGAGATCAGCGGTGACGAGGACGACTCCGACTCTGACGATGGTGTCGTCACCGCCGACAAATAACCATGGCGGTGCGAGAAGGAGAATGAGAAAAACCGGACCATGCCTATGCTTCTACGAATCAGGCGTGGGTCATGTGTGAGAGCGCGGTCCGAGCCTGTACATGAACATTACACCAACGCCACGAGATACACTTGGACATGGGCAGGGAATGCCAGCGCCGTGCTTGCCATTTGGTCAGGGGGACTCGGTTCCACCGTTTTGAGCACGCCACTGTCCCCGTCGCAAGTCAGATGAGGAGCAGGCGAGCAGAACTGATGCCGGACAGTCTAGAGTGGTACAAAAAGTAAAGACCATCATTGACGTTCAAAGCCCCGCCACGTATGCTTGTTGCTTCATTTCGATCATGTTCGTGCCACGCATCCCTTCAAGATGCTCAATTTGTTGCGTGACCAGAAAATGAGGCACCTGCATGACAAGTGATTGCTTTCTGCTTGTCGGGATAGGCATGCTGCAATGTGGATTTTTTTTCTTTTTTTTTCCGCTAATTTCTAACATCTAGCGCTCCATCATGTGTCCTTCTTCTTCTTCTATCATAACTGGCCTGTCGATATCCAGTGCCTCCTCTATAAGGACAGGGTCCGCGACATGTGTTGTCGCTTAATATCGACAGTCGGCTCAACATCTGGCCCCTCCTTCGCCTTCACGCTGCCATTTTCTTTCATACTGTCCTCGTCGTCCTTGACATCAAGCGGCCTCTCGATATCCAAATCCTTTGGCGCCAGATGCCGTATATATCTCGCCATACTCTCGCACAACCTATCCAGTACAAAATCGGCCTCGTTTTCCTGCTGCATCATCGGACTGTTTTCTCCTAACCAATCCCACTCCACAAGACCTTCCTCCTTGAAACCCCCTTCCTTGTTGGTCTCGTCTTTGGACGTGAATCGTATCAATTCGGTAAACTCGACCCATTCCTCATACGTATACACTTTTGGTGGGTCCGCCGCGAGGTCCTTCGCCGTGTGCCGGATAGCGCGTGCGAGTTTGCGGCCCAGTTCCCAATCACTCGGTTTCTTCACTTCCTCGACAGCGAGTGTGTCCAGAGTGGGATGGGCTTCTGTCTCGGGTCCGACTTCAAACCCCAGCGAGAGACGACGTTTGGCCTCTTTGCGAGCGCTGCGTCTCTCTAGCTGCTTGAGAACGTAGGGGTGGGTGAGCAGGAAGCGGTGCCAGATACCCTTTTCAGGCAAGACTGTAAAATCACCCAGTTTGGCAACGACGTTTTTGAAGTCGCTGATTACGGTGTCTCCGAGATCTGCGATGAGGATGGTCATGGTGGGCACGGCGACCAAACTCCAAACGACGAAAAATGGACGACCGGCATTGCTTTTGGGTGCCAGATCGCCATAGCCGATGGTGATAAGGGAGACGTAACAGAGGTAAAGACTTTCAAAGTAGGATATCTCCTGGGCGTGCTTTTCCGCTTGCCAAAAGACAACTGCACCGATGCACCATAGAATGCCAAACGCTATGATTGACATGGTTAGTGCGTACCAGCGCTTCCATCTAATCGTGCTGTCTTGGATCTTGCGCATTGCGTCGAAGCGATCCTTTTCCTCACGGAGTAATATAAGACGTGGTTTCTTAGGCTTCAATGGCTGGAACGGTATATTCCCCATTCTGAACATCCCATGCATTCCTGGACCATTGTTGTTGTTGTTGTGGTGGTGGTGGTGGTGGTGCGTGGCTTGATTCTGAGCATTGTGGTCAGTCACATAGCGCTGGAAGACTTGCGCATGGCTTACCTTTGCTTCTTTCTTGTTGTCAACGATACGCAGAGTCGGCCGTCGATCACTGGGGTCGACCGGGTCCGTAGTTGCGCCCCTCGTGGCCAAAGCTAACCTCTCGCGATCTTGAAGCTCCAGTGAGGTGGTCACAGATCTGCCAATGGTCCTTGTTCGGTTTCTTTCGATATGCGCATACAGGACTTTGTTTTGCCCAAGTTCTGAAGCGAATTTGGTGATGCTCGATATCATCAAACCTAGCATGATGATGCCGCCAACGGAGTATGGAAACACTAAACCACGTCCTACATTGCTTGTGGGATAGATATCGCCGAATCCGACAGTGAGAATCGTGACGTCGCAGAAATACAAAGAATTGACGTACGACCAGGAGAAAGATCCATTTCCGTATTTAGTCTCCACGACAGAAAAAATGCCAGCACCACCCGCCAGCCAGATAAAGAAAAGCATGGTTTGGAGGATGAGAGTTCTCTGAGAGTCTGTAAGGTTGAATTGCTGTGGATAATGTCCGAGGAAATATCCGAGCATGTTAATCATAAGGAGCATGGAGCTCGTCAGATACAGAATGGCTGCAATGACCGCATACCAAAAACCCTGAGTATAGCTTTGTTGTGGTCGCGTAGGAGGAACGTAGACTTCCATGGCGCTCGTAATTCCGGTCAAAATCCCCGTGGCAAAATACCATGTTACAATAGTCACAGGAAGAGCGATCATATACCTCACTCGTCCGGTGAAATTGAATAGTAAGAAGATATTGCCAATGAAACCCATGACGACGGAAAGTACGTTGAGATCGTAGCACCTGTATTAAAATCAGCGCTCCACGTCCGATCTGCGCAGAAGAGACATACCATCTCGGATCTCTATATGTATGGCCATCCAACTGGGCAAGTAACGATGATTCATTGCCGTCCCAAGGGCAAACGTGGGTCTCTACCCCATCGACCAAGCACATCCGCCAGTAAGTAACAAGAGCAGCAATTGACAACACGTTTGCGAGTGGCCCAATGGTGGCAGCAAGCAACCTGCAGTTCGTAAGTTCACGGCCAGATTGTGTTTGAGAGCACAGACGTACGGTATTGCAGTACCTGCGAACCACCAGTCTCGTTCCTGATCATCGTCCCATGGTCGGAGCTTGAACTTCCACCAGCTTTTGCTACCGGGCTCCCTCGTTATTGAAGACCTTCGCTCGGAGGACTTTCTCCTTCCATGATGAGGCCTATGGTCCTCGACCCAATCAGGAAATGCTGCAATGTGGTGGCCATTATCAAATTCAGTAGCGGTGCCACTGGAGCCAGAAGGAATGCTATCGACCATAGCAGCCTTTTAAATGAACACGCCTGTCTTATTGGGGTGGTGTTATGCCATACCCGGAAGCATCCGGAGAGAGAATGTGTATGTAACAGAGTATCTTCACAGCTTGATTTTCCGAGCGCAGTCCTTGTTTAAAAACTGTGGGCTATAATAATCGAGAAATAGAAAGATAAGAAGGACTATTGCGACGAAAGAGGAGCGACCAGAATTGTTTTTCAACACGCGCAGACCAACGAAAAATCAGAGTAAGAAGTATGGCTTGCAGACGCTTACAGCAAAGGTGAACAGAACCTTGTCACAGACCTAAAATTGTACAGTATATATGCGACAGCGAAGAAGATGACGAAGAATGATCTTAATGGAAGTTGTGCAAAAATGTCTCAAGTAATGCGAGAAATAAGATAGGATAGGCGGTACGAGTAGACGCGTAAACAACTCCGCAACGTCTGTCTTAAGAAAAGCTGTCGCTCGACTCGCGGGACGTTATAGGAATGCAAATTTTCGAAAAGTAGAAGGCCTACTGAGGCGTGGTGTTTGAGAAGTAGATCCTGTTTGCTCGTCTATGGTCAATGACTTCGAGTTGCTTTTGTCAGATGATACACATTATATGAGGGGCGGGAGGGGATAGCCAAATGCACTTTCCATGTCGAGGGCCTGTCAGGTCTAGGTCGGCCTCTTAACCCCGGTGGCGTTGTGGGTAAGGTACTTAAACGACAAGGCTTTAACCTTATCGAATAATGAACGCCGGACTTTGCGGCAGAACCCCCGAAGTCGCAGCAGGCCGCGGACACACTTGTAAGAATGGCAAAATTTCCGTTTGATTACCATAGAGTAGAGTACTGCAGTCACATTTCCGCTCATCAGCCCAATCGGCTACACGACTCCAGACACTCTTCCATCCTGCAGACGACATCATCATTATACTTTGTCTGACAGAGAAAGATAATTTGCTATGGAAACGAAGCATCGTGCCAGCGCTGCCAGCGCTTCGCGCGCAGTTCCGACTGACTCCGATATGATCAAGCCGACAAACCAGCTCCAGTCCAATTTTGAGGAGACTTCGAGCATGACTTCGGATGAGCGCTATTTGGTAAGGGCGAGATGAAGAAATCTCGAGACACCGATTTTCACCACAGGCAAGCATTCTCAAACGCGCTCGATTGATGGCAATCGGTAAGTCAGGCCATGAGCATGAAAGAAAGAAAGAAAGACATACACGACAATCGACAACACAGTCATTGCACGCGGGCGTCTAAGCTTGGTGTCGAGGGTTCCCTTGGCGTCATGGCGAAGGCTGAGAGAGTACCGCTCGAACTTGAACGCTTTCATGAGCGCGTAAGGAGATGCTATGACTGATCGGCCTTTCTTGATTTCACCCCTCTGTTTTGTAGATTGATCCATTGACACAATGCAGAACGCACTCGGTTACAAACAAGTAAGCGTTCTCAATCTCAAACTCTACATTGCGGAACTGATATATTGTAGACATTGCACCGGCAATGGAAGTTCTTTGAGAGCTTTGCTGCCAGTTTCGGTAATCGCAGATACATGGTCATTGCCCCTGACTTTCGAACACGGACTGACATGAGAGACAGCTGCCCTATACTTTGTCGGAGGTATTCGTGTGACCTTCTCGATTGGTATTGGAGCTGGAGGACCTGCCGCATACTGGTGAGCGTGAAGTCTTTCGTTTATCTTCCGAACAATGATTCTGACCAACTTCCCAAGGTCGAGTTATGTCGTGACTTGCTTTTTCGTCACTATCACGGCTGCCGTTCTCGCCGAGATTTGTTCTGCTCTCCCTGCAGCCGGTTCAATCTACTTTTGGGCTGCCGAATCCGGTGGACCCAAGTATGGACGTTTGTTTGGCTTCATCGTTGCGTGGTGGAGTACGACTGCTTGGACCACGTTTGTTGCCTCGAACTCACAGGGTGCTGCCAATTATCTTCTTTCTGAGCTTACCGTCTTCGGAGTCGATTTCACGACCGACACCAACGATATCAAGTTCCGTGCTGTTCAGTGGATTGTCTCCGAGGCCTTTCTCTTCATCTCAATTGGCATGAACTACCTCAACCCGAAGCATTACAGGCTCATTTTTCGTCTTGCGACTGGCCTGATTATGCTCGACTTCTTCCTCAACATCATCTGGTTGCCAATTGCCGTCAGCAAGTCCTATGGTTTTCAATCGGCCGAGTTCGTCTTTACTCAGACATACAACGAAACCGGTGCTCCCCCAGTCTGGAACTGGATGCTTTCGTACTATGTCACAGCCGGTCTGCTGGTTGGTTTCGAGGCCAGTGGTCACATCAGTGAAGAGACCCAAGACGCCAGCTTGACTGCTGCCAGAGGTATCTTTTCCTCCGCCGTCGCCTCTGCAGTCCTTGGGTTCCCCATTGTCATCCTCTTCCTGTTTTGCACTCCAGACTTGGGCGTGCTTTACGGCCTCGGCGCACCTCAGCCCTTCATACAGCTCTACGCCATGTCAATGGGACAAGGAGGACAAGTCTTCATGACCATCATCTGCATTCTCGGGCTCGTCATGAATACGACTGTTGCAGGTGTCGCATCCTCTCGCCTTATCTGGGCTGTAGCTCGTGATGGCGTCCTTCCCTTCTCCGGCTGGATCAGTAAGGTCAATGATAAGAAACAGCCTAACAACGCCGTCACTGTTATGCTCGTTGTTTCGGCTCTATTGGTCTGCACCATTCTACCTTCTCCAGTCGCCTTCACGTCCCTGGTCAGCGCAGCGGGAGTCCCAACCATCTGTGCCTACGCCCTCATTTGCTTCGGTCGTGTGTTCATCACCCCTAATGAATTCAAGTCCGCACGCTGGTCTCTCGGCCGTTGGTCACGTCCGATGAGCTTCGTTGCTCTGATCTGGAACCTGTACCTCGCCGCCATCTTGTTTTCTCCCATTGAGTGGCCCGTGACCGGCGAGACGTTCAACTACAGCCCTGTGATTTTCGGTGCCATCACAATCTTCGCCGTCTTGACTTGGTATTTCACCCCAGAGGACAAGTGGCTGCCATCCGTGCGACTGGGCAAACTCAAGGAGCTTGAGGAAGAGATGAATGCTGCTCGCACTGCCAGGAGCTCCAGCATCTCTGTTCCCCACGGAGCTTCTGCTGAGAATGTTGCCACTGATGCCGCCTCGATCAAGTGAGATAAGGGAATCTAGTCGATGAGCGGCTGTTGAAGTGGACTTAAAAGAGTGGCGATACTACTATGAAGAACGCACTCGAATATGACACCTCAACCTGTCGTCAAATGGCGTGTAATGACGCACGGGAGAAGGAGCAATGGGGTAAGAAGGGAGCAGTGGAGGAAAAGAAGAGAAGAGAAGTTAGAAGAGAGCAGTGAAGGAAAAGAAGAGAAGCGAAGTAAAGGGATCAAGGATAGATTTTGACCTCCTATAGAATACATGTAAATCAGGGAACATGGATGCTGTAGAACCAGCGCCTTACGACCGCATTGCCTCATCCTGTAATTTGACATTCGTTGTCTCGGTAAATCGAGGCGCCAATGGCATCAAGGCATCGATCTCCCACACTGGTGAAATTGACGATGCAGACTACGCGTTCCAAGGTCCAATATATGTGTTCTGCTTGAGGATTTCTGAACCACGAAGAAAGCTCCAATAATAGAGGAGTGAATTACAGTCTTTCTCACGGCATACATCACGAGTGAGACTAAAAATTGGACGTCCAATTGCACAGCAGAAGAATAGATATACCGACGATGTAGCAACCTACAAGAGTTGAGATATCACGCATCGAAGAAGCTATGCCCAAGAAATTCTAGAAGGCGAAGAGAAGTCTCGATGCAGCTTCACCGCTGTCATCGGAAGCAGGAGCCTTGTTCCTAGCGGCAGGACTGCCATGACTTTGCAGAAATCAGCTCCGAGGTATTCAGAAAAGACAGTCAGACTTACGCGAAAAAGAGGATCTTGATGGCAAGAGCGAATCCTACGTGCAGCGCGATAACGGCGACGAGCAGGATTCTGGACGTCTTCATATCCGTAGCATTGAGTACCGCGTATCTGCTATCGTGTCAGTAAGAAATCTCCGGTATTCATACACAGCGCGACCACGTACAGATTTCGAACGAGGAAGAAGGTCGAGTAAGCCAAGCCCACGGCGCAAAAGACCCAATTCATGATGGAGTAAGGCGACCATGAGATGAGAGCCACAGCGATCCTGAAGCCCATTTCAGCACACAATCAAAAGCACAGTCATCATAGCAGCATGCATGCATACCAAACCAGATTCGCGTATCCGTAGAGCGTGACACACTCGAGCAGATTGGCGCTCTCGGCCTTGAACCATTTGAGCGCACCCCACAAGGCAGCAGGAATGACAAAAGTGTAACCATAAATCAAGCCAGCGGCGCCAGACAAGAGCGTGAAGTCGTATGCGAAGTGCGTCTTCCCCTCTCTTGCAAGATATTGTGAAATGGTGCCCGTGAGGAACAAGATGACGACGACGGTGGTAGCGATCCAGAAGGGGCCGTAGAGGTCCGGGTTGCCGTCGAGGACATCGAGGAAGTTTGAGTAGGGGAAGGCGACTGCGCGGCAGCGACGGAGGACCTCGTTTGTGTCTACGTCGAAGAATTGGGCGTAGAAGGAGATGCTCCAGAGGAAGTGTTTTGAGCCGGATGAGGGAGCGCCGGAGGTGGGCAGGAAGGAGTTGTTGCCTGTGGGGAGTTTGCCTCGATTGGCGGAGGGAGTGTTTTCAAAGTCTGATGGGTCTTTGAGCTTGCATTCACATGCTATCTGTCATTTTATTTGAGTCTTGACATACTGGATGAGTGGAACTCTAGGTCTTCTTGGAGATCGGTATGACCAAGGTCTCCCTATGCCTCAATTAGCAAGTTTGCGCATTGCTGGAGCTTCGCAGTGTGTACCTCGGCATCCACATCTACTACTACATCATAACCTCTGTTCGCCATGGTCGTTTTGCTACAAGATCAGTATTCGGAGCTTGTCTTTGCAACGTCAGTGTGTGAGCTTGGTAAAGTGAATGCTTAGGACACGCGTTGTGGAGTAGTTGCATGTCTGGTCGCCGTGGCCCGCCGAAACACCTGTTTCACTATTTACACGCTACTCGCCCATGAACCAAACCATCATCTTGCATGGACCGCACATGGTTATCTCTTGTCTGAACACATAAAGTATATTGACTAGCATCACCTGTACAACAGAACCCTGTTCTAAGACAGGCTCACACAGTATGTCTAGTGTAAAGTGATGTCTTCCATCCTATTTGTATCTTCATCTCGCAATACGAGCCCATCGACATCATCCCCTTCCTCACTAATATGGCTTACTGGGCTGCCATCAATGTTGTGGGTTATCGTTACATCGAAAATTCCGTGTGTGTTTCTGACCCTGACGCCGTGCACCTTAGGCGGCGAAAGCGCTTTGAGGCCATATGCCAGAATGTCGTTATCCCAGAACCTCTTCTTGTACACGCTCCACACCCAGTCCATACCAATAGCATAGTGCGTGGTCCACATTGTTCCCCACAGCGCTGCGCTACCTAGCTGTTCCTCGTTGAGGTGAGCAGGCACAATGCCTGGCCATCGACATATACGAAGTCCATAGCAGGCTACTGGATGTCTGAAACCTATCGGCGCCATGACACCGGACAAGATCTTATCCTCGAATGCATGGCCTGTCTCGGCCTTGCGTTGATCGCGATAATAAGGCTTAGCTCGAGTCAACATTTGCACTATACCATTTTCGTCGTGCTCGAACCGCTTGTCGAGATAAGATTCCCACACGGCGTGAGTAAATTCGTGTACGAGAATCACAGCCGTAAACAGCCAAGTTCGGAGCATGGCACTTTCTACATGGGTACCTGGATCCCAGGACTCAGATATATCGGAAACGGTCTTTTGGCCCGTCAATACGTGGAGAAACTTAGCGTCGAATATGTATAACACTCCCCGAGCATCTGTCTCCATATATTAACACCCTATTCATAAAGTTCATGCCACGTTTACTGACCCTGGATTAAGACCAGGTAAGGTCCTATCCGTGTGGCAAACGGCCCAAACATTATCCATGGGAAGATTGTCTACAAACTCCCACCTGACACAGTCCCGCATCGCTGCTAGCTGCTGCCATATCGTCAAGGCTTCCTGTCTATTTTCAATCTCCAATGCGCGGAAAGAGTACCTTAGGAGGCCATCGACATGTCTTGTAAGTGTATCGTCGATTTTCTGCCAGTATGAAGGGCGTAGCAAACCTTTGAAGAAAGAAAGCACGGTTGGCTCGTCGAGCATACGAGAAGCCAGCAACAAAGCTGGATACACACGTTGATAATCTTGGTGAGCCAAGTTTCGCCAGCACTCTTCTCGGATATTGGATGGATCGGTAACGGCTCCTCTTCACCCAAGTGAAGCGCATGTCTTGCGGTGCGCCTAAGTGTCACGTCTGCGGCGAAGTCATTGTCGACATCAGTTGCTTTACTAAGAGGTGTCAGATTGACGTATCCGTTCGAGTTGAGCCACTCAACCGATAGCCGCTCTAATAAAGGATCAGAGAAGTTCCATGGCAATAGGTTGTTGGACGATGTGTCATCGATCATGGTGTTGTCATCATTTTGTGCCATAATGCTATCGGTCAGGGTTTCCTTCGTGACACCGAATCTAATTGGTCCAGTCCTCACCAAGTAATAAATCTGGCGTTCTTGGACGATAACAATGGTGAGGGCAGGGTACTTCCGAACGTGGGCCCGATATTGCTCTTTGTCTGATGATTGGTAGATGTAAAAAGACTGGGAACACCGCAAACGGCGGAATAGGTTTTGGCATTTCTCAATGGCAGTTGATGATGCCTCAAATGGGACCGGGTGTCTTGACAATCCCTTTTGATCCTAATTTCAGCCCGAGAGAGTCAGTGCTACTGACAGCCGTGCTTCTTGGCCTGTTGTCATCGAAGCTGACACGAGAAATGCCCAGCGGGTAGCCTTCACGATTGCTGCTTATTGGCTGCACGCTGAAGTAGCCTTCAGGGCTTGCGGTACCAGGGGTTCTTGTGCGGAACAGCGAAGGACTACGACCCATTTCGGGACTGGAACGTTGGCTAGCACCTGTCAGGCTCCTCTTATGATTTCTCCGAGCAGGTGACGATGTGGCTGGCAATTCGAGCCGGGAATTGAGATTCATCCAGAGAGCTTCCTCCTCATCATTTGCTGACAGCCGCCATCCACCAACACCTTCATAATCTCTATCTGTACCAGTACCAACCAGAGAAGCAAAGCTCGACGTCTTTGGTACACTGCTTCGTGGGGGAGTACTGTGACCTGCAACGCTTCTTCTACGGCGACCTTTTGCTGCTTCGTAGATGGGTGTTCGAGTTGGCTGCAAGTTCATAGCTTTATCTTTGCTTGGTCGTGACGAGCTAATAGCACTATGAGCTAGAGCTATGCCGAGGTCGATGTAGACAATTAATAGTCGGACAAAGAGCACTCCGAAGGCGAGTGAAGTCGTAAAGGCCGCAAATACTGCAAATGGTATTGATATAAAGAGCACCACAGGCAGACCGAAGAAATGATAGAGCCTTGACATCATGTCTGCTCTTAGGAATGATTTAGGTCAACGATCAATCATAATTCTTATAAGAGGGGTATGAGGCGGGGTTAGAGGTGCGGAGCCACTGCCAAGGCTGTCGCTGTAGAATTCGTCGAGGTACCTTAATTAAGGTATTAATTTCCGTCTTCAATTCACTCTCATTCTGCTCACTACAGAACTGGTCCTTCCTTTCCAGCAGTTCAAAGACGATAATGGAGAATGTAGAGGCTGGACTCATGTTGTCATGTCACTGTTGGCTGTGGTTACGACCACGCTGCCGAGCTGTCAATCCACTTCTTTGACCGCAACGCGATCATGTCCATAAACTAAGGTAGGGTGCTAGGGACGCTGGTACTGGTTATGTCCCTCCAAACTGAATCATTCAAATTGCATCGTGGACGAAGTGATTTGAAGGCACCAGACTGGTTCATGTCCAATGCTACCAAGCTCTTTCACCTCTGGAGATTGACATTTCAGCAAAGGCTCCCACGAGGAAATAGGAACGGAGCCTGCACAGCGCCAATACTCAAATCTCTCATATATCATCGTCTCATATGCCAAAACTACTCATCAGGGCTGGCTGGGTTTATGTCAGCATTGTTTCTCGACAGCTGATCAACATTGACATACCTGGTAGCCCTCTCCGTCCCTATCTATCGACAACGCATGGTGAGACAGCATCAATGATTCCGTTTTCAAGGTGTGTGCCGGCCGCACGAATCCGGGCATCGGTTTTCAGCCTATTCAGTACCAATCCAAGACGGAAATTCTCCAAGGTATAAGCATCGACTTCATAGACCTCTCTGATTCCCTCAAGCAATAAAGCAGCTTTCTGGCGGTTGATCCAGCGGATCCTGTCGTCGGTGAATATTGAGCGGACCAAGTCGACGGTATTCGCTATAAGAGATGAGCACACGATGAGGCTGGTCAAGAGGAAAATGACGATGTATCCGGCATGCACCCGTGTTGAGCTTTTCAAAGTTCCAGTATACTTTGCTGCCGAAGAGGTGATTTGCTCGGATCCTCGACAGGCCTTCTTCCTCTGACGAAGCCTTTCCATGATGACGAGAACGAAGACAATGGCCAGAATGCTAATACCGACTGGGAGGATGACCACGAGACATAGAGGAACACGGGCTGGGTCTTTGATTGCAGAATTGATCATGCCACTGTCGAGAGCAGAGGAGTGCGAAGCAATGAAAGAGTTGGATGGTGTCATGGCTGGAGGAAGAACAGCCATCTTATCCGTTCTCTCGAGTCGTTGTTGAAGAGATAAGGTAAGTGAGCAAAAGTGAGTCACATTTACTTCACCACCAGCTCTTGTATTAAAGTGGAGGCAGTACGCATAAGTCGAGAAGTGAAATCGTGTAGAGCTGGTATACGAAACGAGGTCATCCATATAAAGCGTTTCAGATCACCGAGTCATCTCAATTGCAGTACAATACAACATCGACAACCTATTGTCGTTGCGATTCACTTCACTTGGCAACTCTTGTACTGTGGAATCGCTCAACCACCGAATGATGCTCTAGCAAGAATCAGTGGTTAAGCCTCTGCTTGTTGTTGGCATTGTGAGGCGATGAACTAATATACACCCGCGCACGTCTCTTACCAGTCAGTAATTGCTGAGCGACCATTTCATGGTAAAACACGAAACGTCAAGGCAAGCCTCTGCAATATGTTTAAGCATGAGATGAGATAGCAGACTTTCGAAAAGAGGTACCGGCTGCAATAGTAACCTGTGATCACAGTCAATCCTAACAGTACGGTGTCTAAATGCTTCAAACGATACATACCTCATCACCGCTAACAAGCGTTTGCGACCTGGCTGCTTGGCGCTCAATACCCAGTCGAACGGCCAGCTACTGCTCATGAAAAGTAGCCAGAGTCCCGTAAGTCACCTGGTGGTCAAGTGTGTGCGTTTGCCCAACGCTCTCTGAGTCGAGGAGCCTGTTCTCGCGAATGCGCATGATCTCTACTCTATCGACGACGAGTACGCGCAGGGGAGAGAGTGTGCTCGCTAGAAAGAAAGGACAGACAAGGACGGACGCAAGGAGGCATGTGTAAAGGGGTTTCATGATAGATCGCTCGATAGACTCGATGTGGTTCCCCATCGCCTCTTTGTTGCAGTCGTTGCGGTGGCGACGGAGCTTGATAATGATGATTGTGATTGAGATCATGCATATGACACTGAGAAACATCAGGGCTGTCAATACGCTTATGATCAGGGCGATTGGATTGTTTTGGTTCTCGGGATTACTGCTGGTACTATCGTTGATGATAGCTGGTGCTGCGATCGTCGAGGACATGCTGGTCGTAGTGATGGTAGGTGGAAGAGGAGCCATCTTTGTGGACAAAAATCGTATCTGTAAAACTCAGCGGACAAGGGTGTGTGGATGGGATATAATGCTGACGACTCGGATCCAGCAATTCGAACTGATTTGAAGGAAAGAAATTAACGATTTGATCGACGGCAGCAAGACCACTAAAACCATGTACTGTAGACAACAGTACCATTCACTAGTATGCAAGTGAATCCTCCTCCTGAACCAGGAGCAACCCTGGTGAGATCACGTATTGACATGTAAAAGAATCACACCAACTTCCACATGTGAAAAGAATACCGACATCTACAGCTTTGGATCCAGCTTATCCCAAATGTCGAGATGACTTGAACAAGCAGGTGAATGTGGCAAACTCAGGTAGGATGGGTCTGTCTTCCTCCTCCGAAAATCCATGACAGGTATGCCTGTGATATGGCAAGCCCAGTAAGTATACCGCCAATAATCACCCATAATAAGAATGCGCCCTAGACTCCGTCATGAACCTCTTCACCTTTTGCTTAACAAGGAACCGGTAGCGAGCTCCTCTTCGGCGTGTTTCGCCATACAAGACAAGAAGCACATTGGCAATCGAGAATATTTCCTTGTTCTCCCTCTCGTACATCCCAGTCTTCAATCGTGTAATCATGCCATTATCAGCAGACCTGCTGGTTCGTCTTGACTGGAGATTGTCAGCAATTAATGTCATGGTATCAAAAATCAATTGTACTTGCTGGTCAGAGCATATCTCTTGGAACGGAAGGAGGAATGTGCAAACAGGTCGCTGACACTGCAGGCTCATTGGAAGAAGGAGTGACAGCAGGCTGAATCAGTATCAGCAAATCCGTTAGAAGGGAAAAGTCAGAGTCTCATCGACAGACCTTGTCTTCTATGTCCTTGGGGTTGATAGAGGTCTGAGAGATGTCGATGGACCACTCCAGGCCGCCGGCATCTCTGGGGGATCCAGGCGAATGATTGGCAGTCATAGGCTCAGAGATGTTCGAGACTGAGCCAATGAACCCGTGTCTAGCAGAGTGGTTCGTGGAGTAAGAGAATGCCCCACTGCTTGAATCTGTACAATTGGAACCTCGTGGCATTTGGACTTGGTAGCCCGCAGCAAATAGCCTCAGCCTGAACGTCTCAAGGGCTTCAACGTCGACATCGAGGACATAACGACTCCGATTACCTTCAAGGAATCGAGCAGTCTTTTGGCGTTGTTGCCTTGTCTCGTATGCTGCGAGCTTGGTGCGGTTGATGCGTTTCTCGGAGAACGCAATCACTTCTAGGTGTTGGTTGGCTGGTCTAGCTT
Organism: Delphinella strobiligena; assembly: GCA_009982845.1. Lineage (NCBI taxonomy): Eukaryota > Fungi > Ascomycota > Dothideomycetes > Dothideales > Dothioraceae > Delphinella > Delphinella strobiligena. The sequence goes on from JAADKB010000011.1 coordinate 975,390, forward strand.
CTATTTGCAGTCGTCTTGCACGGTGGTACCTGATGCTGGAGAAGAGGCTGATGCTAGTCAAAAGGAGGGCTACTGACATGAGTGAGACGGTGAGGGCTATGAGAAGTAGATGGTTGGACATCATGTTTATGGGTAGAATTTGAATTGCGAAGTGAAGAGTAGTGGTAAGGTAGCAGTAGCGACTTCAGAAGTAGGTGCCTTGTTCTAAGTCAGGAATGCAAGACACGATGCAGAACAAGAGCCACGGAAGTCGACAGGGTCTTGACTAAGGAGCGGAACATTGCATTAAGAAAGACGTAATCATAGTCTTGATTGCAAGTAGAGAAGTTGCAATAGGCTACTGTAAAGTTGATAACAAGATCACGAAAAGTTTTCACTCAGTCAAGTCACCTTGAGAACAATAAAAGGACGAGATCATGAGGTAGGAAGGGCGCTGCACCATGACTGCGTCAACCCCAGAAATGACAAGATGAAGAAGAAGTGAAACGGGCGAAGAAGATGGATGATGTGCTTGGACACAATGCTCAATCGGAGTTGTGACAGCATTTACAGATTCCTGCTACACGAGCATGTTTTACGCGAGAGAAATGGGCAATCAGAGAACGACTGTGGGGGAGTGGGAGTTTTAAGGGTGATTTTGACATATCTACCTAGCCTTTTCTCTTTTCTTTTCCCGGCGTAAAGAGCCGTGACTTCCTTTGTCACGGACAAGGATGGGACGCTCAGCTTTACGGAAGGAGCGCCAGCCTCTCCGGAGCCAACCTCCTTCCTCCTTAGCCAAGTGTCTGTTCCGTTCGCGCACAATTGCGCGTAAGTGCGAGCGTCGATCATTCTCTTTTTCCCAGTAGGCTGTGCGATGGGTGTCCCAGTCCTCCCTGAAGTCGGGAGAAAAGGGCTTAGGTAGTAAGAGCAGCTTGATGACATCTCCACCAGGAGCAATATCCTCTTCTACCCAACCTCCACGTCCGCCAGTTTCCCATAGCCTGGCACGGTCCTTTTCCTTGTAAATGGAGGATCTTTCAATGTCCTTCGGTATGAGCTCGAAGGACATTCCTTTAACTTTGCCACTCAAAAGATCATTGATGGCCAAGTATGAAAACAACTCCTGCCACCAGTGACGACGGATGACGACGATCTTGAGATTAAAGCCTCTTAATGCGCGATTGGTGATGCCGACCCATCTCCGTGGCCAGCGTACTCCGCGATCCCACATTCCCGTGGCCCAGACCAATCCGGCAGTGACAACACCACCTACCCATCCAAGCTTCTCCGCCATATCGACTACCCAATACGGTGAACCTCCGGTGCCCCTTCCATCCTCTCGCGGTCTAAGGAACAGCAGGTATGTGAAGAACAAGACCCAAGCAGCAAGGGCAGTCATCATGACAAGATAGAGGCGTAGTCGCGAACGAAGGGAGAGGTATTGGGCGCGGAGTGAGGCTTCGAGAATGAGCAGATTCTGATAGATGCATTCTGGAGACGAAGGGAGTGTCGAAAGCGGGTCGTTGATACTTGTTTGGACATGGGGTTGGGAAGGGAGGTTTGGTGAAGCAAGCGAAGCAGCGACCGACGAGCGACGGGCAGATTTGGCGACTTGTTCAGGAGAGACATTCGGAGGAGGAGAGCCCTTCACGATACGGTCGAGTTGTGTGGTCGCCATGTTGGGGCCGGCCTGGCTATAATTCGCGACAAGGTATAGGCGCGAGATTGAGGGAGTAGTACCTTATGTACCGATTGATGTACCCAGATTCACTGAAGCTACTCGTAGTTCGAGCCTGGCTTGACAAAAGTGTCTATCGCATGATGATTTTGCCGTCTTTGATCCGTCTGACGTCTTGTTGCGCCACGTCATTCAACTCTGTCTCTTCTGGCCAGAAATCGCTATCGTAAGGTATGTACCTTAGATTAGGTACCTTGGATGCATAGTCGAAGATGGAAGGACCATGAATGTCTTGGCACGTTGGCGGGAAACGAGAAACCCCCCGGGCCCCCCTCGGCCGGAGTTTGCAGCTCTTCCGGCCGCCGGACGTGCTTCTGAGGTGCCAATCGGTGCGTCATTCCCTCCGTGGCCTGAGCAATCAGATCAGATAGGTATCTACATTTTTTATTATCGCCACATTAGTCCAGCGATTATCTGGTTGCCTGATCCGAAACATCCTTTCCTCTCCTCGCCTTTATTCTTCTTATCATCATCATCATCATCATCATCAGCAGCAGCCTCACAATCACCGACCATCCTCTTGTGTGCTGCTAGGTAGCCAAGATTCCACTCGCTCGATTGCGCTGCCGGAGCGCATTGCATTCCTATAGACCACTTTCATCCAAATTCTCTTCTCCTTCATCGTCAATTCCAACTGCGAGGTTCCTATCTACTTCCGAAGTTCGCATAAACATATCTGCCACCATGGCGTCGGCCGATTCCGACTCAGAAATCAGAAGTCGGCCTCAACAATCTCCTTTGGCCTCGCAACGCGCTAAAGCAAGTAACCCTCCAGATGGCAGACCCCCAGTCAAATCTGGCTATTTCCCCTTGGGCTACAAGGAAGGCTTCTCGCAATGGGTAAGTGACCGGTCACACCTTCACATACGCCAATTGTCACTCGCCTGCTGACACGTCGCAGTGGGCGGGCTTGTCTCCCGCTTCCACAGAGCACCGCGTTCTCTCCTTCATCCCATACCTTCAGAGGCCGCCTACCCACACTCAGACCGGCTCTGCTCCCGTCTCAGCCGCCACTTCCACCACCCACGTAAACAAGTCTTCCGACCACGAAGCGAGCCCTGTCACCACTATCAATGACCCCCACGGACCGAGGCAATGGCAGTCCAATCTGGTCCAGCTGCAGGGTAAGGAAAGATATTTGAATGAGTTTTCAGTTGAGAGGTTAGGTGAGCAAGTCGACAACAATCTCGTCATGCTGCACGGCTATGGTGCAGGTCTGGGCTTCTTCTATCGCAACTTTGAGGGTCTGAGCAGACTTACTGGTTGGAAGTTGTACGCCTTGGACATGCTGGGAATGGGCCGCTCCTCGCGCCCACCCTTCAAAATTCGTGCCAAAGATCGCCAGGGAAAAATCACAGAGGCCGAGAATTGGTTTATCGATGCTCTAGAAGAATGGAGAATCAAGAAGGGTATTGATCGTTTCACCCTGTTGGGCCACAGCATGGGTGGCTACATGGCTGTAGCATACGCTCTCAAGTATCCCGGTCACCTGAACAAGCTCATACTTGCCTCACCCGTTGGTATACCGGAAGATCCTTACGCCGTGAATGCAGACATGCCAGAGCCGGGTGAATCTACCATGGCCAATGAGTTTACTCAAGATGAACGAGATATTGTCAGCGCTTCAAATCCCGACATTCCACCTTCGGCCAAGACCGGTGACAACAATAATTTCCTCAACGCGCGTGCGAAACAGGAGGCGGCCAAAGAGTCTGCAAAGCCTGCTCGCAAGCCCTTGCCCAAATGGCTCTCCACTCTTTGGGACGCCAATATTTCTCCCTTTTCTTTCGTTCGCTGGTCAGGTCCCCTTGGTCCACGACTCGTCTCAGGATGGACCAGCAGACGATTCTCCCACCTGCCATCTGAAGAGTCGCAGGCCCTTCATGATTATAGCTACTCACTCTTCCGTCAACGAGGAAGTGGTGAGTACGCATTAGCGTACATCCTTGCTCCAGGGGCCTTTGCGAGATCCCCCTTGATTCGTCGCATTCAAGGCGTTGGAAGGCAATGGATGGGTACGCATTCAGCACCAGAAGTCGATCATGCAGACGAAACTGCCGCCTCAAAAGTAGCTGCTCGTGCTCGAGAGAGTGGCGTTCCCGTCGTTCTCATGTACGGAGAGAATGATTGGATGGATGTCGCTGGTGGCTATGCCGCAGAGCAGAAACTCAAAGAGGAGAAGCAAAAGGCGCTCGCGAATGCAAGTGAAGAAGAGAAGAGGCGGGAGAATGGTGATGCCAAAGTAATAGTCATAAGGAAGGCTGGCCATCATGTTTATCTAGATGGAGCCGACCAATTCAACAGCGTCATGCAGGAGGAAATGAGCGATGTGGAGCGGAGAGAACGAAAACTTGGCTTTTTGAAGTAGTCGACTTCTCTAGATCTCGCTGGGGACGTGGCGTCAAGGGTGCGGATGTTTGCATAGAAGCGAGGCGTTGGTGGAAGACAGGCAAAGGTAGTACATCATCTACTACCGCTTCAATGATGCATGGTAATGACATTGGCTAGGCGAGGCAAGCATAGTTGGTTTTCTCTTTTTATGACATTCATCGTGCAGCAACACGCATACCGCTGCTTTTCGATCTAGACTTATCTATACCCATTTCTCTTTTCATGCCCCTCAGTCCTGCATGGCATAGATTCATCGGCCGACTTTCGGTCAACTTTTCGAAAGCCTTTTAGGTGGCAACTGCCTCTACATTATCCGGCACAGCGGCACTCCTGTACGGCACAGACTAAGATCTGAAGAACACGGGGCTCCGCGGGGTATACCAGATCCTGGCGAAAGTTGCCGCGAACAGACATGAGGTGATTTTCAAGACTGGTGCCAACTGATGTATATGCTCGTGATCACAGCTTTTGCTGCAATGGAAACCGAGTTCGGAGTATACAAGAAACTCGGGGCATCGTTGTTTTACCTCACAGTCACCGGCTAAATGGTGCGACTGAGCTATGATCGGCGAGTAGTGCGGTGAGAATTCTCCACTTTTATCAACCATACCCCAGCTGGAGAAAAAAGGCGGGAGGTTGTACCGACTGTGGGGGCCCCGGGAAGGTTACTGGACGTCACATTGGATTTTTATCTGACCAGTGAGCGAGTCTGTGACGAGATAGGTCGAGACTATGTTGATCTTTCCACTTGGCGACTATAGCGTAGGATCTGGTGGCTACATAGAAGCGCGAATACAAAAAGCTAAGTGTGTGCCCCCCCTCTATTTTGTTTCATTTCTTCTTGCATTCCTGCGCTACTCTTCTGTGTTGGAGATTGCGGAGTTTATCTGTGCATACAACTAGTCGGATTGAAATCAAGACTGCCAAGGTATGCTATCTTTTGCTTGACTTGTCTTTGCATAATTTGTGGAGCTTCGGTGAAGCTATAGATTTCTTGGGTCCTTTGGTCGCATCTTGGTCGCAACTCGGCATGCCAAGTCTATGCTTGGTTCGCAGTTTGGGTCAAATAGCTAACGGTAATTCGACTAGGCAGCCGGATCATATCATGGAGAAGGACTATGTCACTGCAGAACACAATGAGAACAATCTTCCGGCGACAGGCCCGTCGCCGACGGAAGTGAGCGCTGGGAGATACCTTGCGACTAGGCTTTCGACACTGAAGCCGCCCATGCATAAAGTCGCGAACCCGATAGCTCTCCTTCGCCTACTCAATCTTCAGCAATGGCTTTTCTTCCTCGTAGCATTCTTTGCTTGGTCATGGGACGCATTCGACTTCTTCACGGTCTCGTTGACAGTCACAGACCTAGCCAAAACATTTGACAAGACCAAGGCGGACATTACATGGGGTATAACGCTTGTGTAAGTCTAATACCTTGTCCATCTTCAGACACTCAGCTCGACAGCTGGGCTGGAATGACTGCTGCAAATCGTACCCATTGGAATATAGCAACTGACGATATCCTACAGACTCATGTTCAGATCGGTAGGCTCCACCATCTTCGGTATTGCAGCAGATCGATACGGCAGGAAATGGCCCTTTGTCGTCAACAACATCCTCTTCATCATTCTCGAACTCGGTACCGGTTTCTGTCAAACCTACAAGCAGTTTCTAGCTGTTCGAGCCCTTTTCGGCATTGCTATGGGTGGACTCTATGGTAATGCTGCGGCGACAGCTCTCGAGGACTGTCCCGAAGCTGCTCGAGGTATTATTTCCGGTATGCTCCAGCAGGGTTATGCTTTCGGCTATCTGCTCGCAACGGTCTTCGCAAGAGGTCTTGTCAATACCACCAGCCACGGCTGGAGGCCACTATACTGGTTCGGTGCATGCCCGCCAATATTGTTCATTATCTTCCGGTTGTGTCTTCCGGAGACTCAGGCTTATCGCGAGCGCGTCGCTGTCCGGGAGGGCTCGAATAACGTTGGAAAGACATTTATCAGAGAAGGAAAGGTGGCCTTGAAGCGCCACTGGCTTCTTCTTACGTACATGGTACTGCTCATGGCTGGTTTCAACTTCATGTCACACGGAAGCCAGGATCTGTATCCAACAATGTTGAGCAGTCAATACGGCTTCTCCGCGAACAAGGTAACCGTCACACAGGTTGTTGCCAATCTTGGCGCAATGCTCGGAGGCACCGTGATCGGATATTGCAGCTCCATCTTCGGCCGTCGTTTCAGTATCATCTTCATCTGCGTTGTCGGTGGCGCCTTGTTGTATCCCTACGGCTTCGTCAGCAACAACGGCCTCATCGCCGCCGCCTTCTTCGAACAATTCTGCGTCCAAGGAGCGTGGGGAGTCATTCCCATCCATCTCAGCGAGCTCAGTCCCGGCAGTTTCAGGACTTTCGTCGTGGGAACCGCGTATCAGCTCGGAAACTTGGCTAGCAGCGCGAGTTCGACCATCGAGGCAACCATCGGTGAAGATTACCCGCTCCCACCCTTGGGCAAGACTCCCAGATACAATTATGGCAAAGTGTGAGTATCGAAGCTTGTGGAAAGGTGATAAAACTCTACTGACGATTCGCACAGTATCGCCATCTTCCTCGGCGCCGTCTATGCTTTTATCATTCTGATGACTTTTCTTGGACCTGAGTTCCTCGGTCGTGATATGCGCGTCATTCACGACCAGGACATGGAGGAGGCCGCTGGTCGCGAAGCCCTGGACAGGATTGCTCTGGCCGAGAAGAGACAGGGTTCTGCTGATACTGACCAGATCGGCCATGTCTGAGCCGGCGAGGACGGTCATCTCATGAGAGTTTGAAAGCCATAGCAATGTGGAGGTACATTTGCTCATTCTATACATACGATTAATGAAGGATTTATCAACCATCAAAATTCTTCCTCATGTGGTGAAGTGGAGTATGTAGATATAAGAACAGATTGGGAGGCATGACGCTGCATTGAAGTACCCAACCAGTAAGATTGATCTCCTGTGGCAAGGATAGCCCCTCGTTTGTCCGATCCTACCACTTCGAGGGTAGGCCAGCTAGGCAGGGGGAATGCTTTCACTATATCGATATTGGGGACTACAATGATCCGCCGCTTATCTTGTAGTGTCGTTCGTTCTGGGAACTTGCTGGGCGGTGGAGGTGGTCATCAATTTCTTTCCCACCTTGTTTGGTGTATATATATATATTCCTGCTCAAAGTGGTTGCTTGCATCTGGAGACGAGATATTCTTTGCAACTCAAACGCCTCCCATCGTAGCACTGTGGGATAGGTGTCACTGTTGAATATGTGTAAGGCATGGCTAATCAGTTCATGTCGAAAGTTTGGAGAAAGTGCAGAAAGTGCAGAAAGTGAAAAAAGTAGAACAAATAAATACAAACAAACAAAGAGGGTATCGTAACTCCAAACTCACGCAAGCAGAAAAGCTCGTTCGCAACCAGTTCTCCCTTCCCTCACATTCCTCAGCAAAACGAAATCCTCAAAGACTAGCCCAAAAATGCTGAGCATAAAAGAAGCGATCAAACTTGGGATCAATAGCAACGACATTGACATCGCCACCATTCCTAATAACAGCCCTCCTGACCTCGCCCGTGCTACAATCCTGCTCACACTCGATACCCAAACTGCGATAAACCTTCAACTTGAGCACATTCTCATCCTCGCCGCCCCTCTCCCTCTCGTCTCCCTCATCGCCCTGTTCCTCAACAACTCGCAACTGCCGTTTGAGAGTCCTGAGTTCACCCTCCAATCGCTCGCCCTCGATCTCCAGATCCGAGGCAGCCTTTGCGACGCGGAATTTCTCGGTGTCCAAGGCGAGGATCTCAGAGGCGTGCGCTGCCGGGTCGTGTGATGATATGTCTGAGTCTAGTTCTTGGGATTTGTGGTGGGCGCGGCGGCAGAGGGTCGAGAGGGATTGGGTGGCGCTTTGGAGGCGGAGGGAGCGGGCGCTGCGGAGGGTGGATATTGAGCTGCTTATGCGTGACAGGCAGGAGAGGTCGGATGAGGTGTGGAAGTTGGAGGTTGTTTGTTGAATAAGCTGTGAGATGTCATGTTAGTTTCGTGGAGTTTGGGAGATTCGGGAAGAGGGGAGATATACGGTGACTGGGTCTTCGTCGAAGAGAACCATGGTTGCTGAGTGTGTGGTTGTTGAGTGTGTGGTTGTTGTTGTTGTTGTTGTTGTGGGATGCGTGAAGAGGATATTCAGGCTAGTATTTATGGTTGCAATTGGATATGGTAAGTATATTGACAGTCTCAATGTTATGTATGTTCAAAAGGGTGCTGTCTGGAGTCGATTTTGAATATCGTTGCGACAATGTTCAATGTCGAAAAGGTCAAAGTTTCGCAAAGTGACTGTTTACATGTGCAAACAGCGGAGCAACGGAAGCTCGGACACTGGATGTGGACACTGGATGTGGACCCTGAAAAAGCGGAATGATCTCACAGTCACACGAGTCAAGCATCAGGCCGAGCATGTGAATGAGCCTCCAGAGTCCAGGCATGAACTTCTGCAAGAGAGATCCAAACATCTCCACAACCAATCAAACAAGCAAATAATGGGTGAACATCTTCCTTGTGAGTTATGACTACTTATCCACTGCATCTCACACCTGAGACCGACCAACTGATATACCAAACAGACGCCGCAGATGCGGAATCGTGAGCAGCGCCCCCAAGCTAGCCCCGTCCACACCGAACAGACAACTGACAATCCACAAGTCCGCTTAAGCCCGCCGAACTCCAAGTCCTACGATCGCAATACGACAAAGAGGGTGAATATGTCTCTCTGCAGACAAAATTCAACTATTCCTGGGTAAGACTGTACTTCCCGTCAACCCACCCCGGGCTCGCCTGAGTTGCCCCATCACCCAAAACCAAACACTGCCGCCTGCCCGCCTACACCCAACCCCAAAAAAAGAACCACAAAACACAAAAACTAACTCTACACTCCCCCATCACAGGGCCTAATCAAATCCACCCAACGCACCGACCAACAAGAGGGCGTCCGCCTTCTCACCGAAATCTTCCGCGCCTCCCCCGACCGCCGCCGCGAATGCCTCTACTACCTCGCCCTCGGCAACTACAAACTAGGCAACTACTCAGAAGCTCGACGCTACAACGAGCTGCTGCTCGACCTGGAGCAGAACAATCTGCAATCGCAGAGTTTGAAGACGCTTATTGATGACAAGGTGGCTAAAGAGGGGCTTGTGGGCGTGGCTATTGTTGGTGGTCTTGCTGTTGCTGCTGGTTTGGTCGGCAGTTTGATTTTCAAGGGTGCGCAGAGGAAGAGGTGAGGGGGTATACTGATCTGCTATTCGTATCAGTCTGTGATGATGTGTGCTTTTGAGCTTGTTCATTGCTTCCCCCTTTCTTCTTGTCTTACCTACCCCTGAGTCTGATCTATGATCTCCATCTTCCTCTATTTTCCACATCGGGCATTGGAGAGTCTGCTATCTGATGGTCTTGCACATGTATACTGTCTGTCATCTTGATACCATCGTTGACTTCGCAAAACACACTTTGCGTAAAGGGCAAAAGTTCACGAGATAAACCGCTTTTCATATCCCTTGAGCCATTATCTTGACCCTTGCTGTATATTCGTGCCATGCCGGTGGCAGACAACACCTACCAGAACTGTATAAGCAGTGAGCCATGCTTGGAATATTATACACATGTGAAGTCAGACGACGCACAGAGGTGATCAGGAGACGCCAAGTCACTCAAAGCTACCTTAGCGAGTGCATAATTATAGAAAGACTGTCAAGAGAGAGACACAAGGTCATACCAAGGCCAGCGAGTGCATAATCATACAAAAAGACTGTCAATAGACACAAGGTCATACCAAGACCAGCGAGTGAATATTCGAGTGAATAATATACAAGACAAGTCATCGTCTCATTGTACAATGTCCGCCGATCCCTTGACCATTTCCCCTCACTCACTTCACTCTCAATCAGATCTTCTGGTTCGTCAAAACCCCATATCCGTTATAAAGAGACTATCTCTTGCCAACCTTCTTCTTGGGAGCGACGACCTTGAAGTTGCCAGCACCCACAGCACCCGCCGTTGTTGCCTCGTCGATGGGCTTGGTGGGTCCCTTCTTGGCCACTTCTGACCAACCACCGCTCTGTCCGGCGCCCGCATTCGCTGGACTGCTGGTCTTGGTCACGTCGACCAGACCCTTGTCGGCCAGCTTGCGGCGACGGAGGAACTCGTCGGCAAAGTGACGGGAGTCGATCGTGCTGGTCATCGAGTGCACTGCGTGCATAACGATCTCTGCATCGTTGCCAATAGCGAGGAGGTTCGCGACAAAGTCTTCGGCTGTACTTGAGTCAGTATACTGTTTGGCAACATTGTGTCATGACGGATCTTACCTTGAGTGCCCTTCTGGAGGTCATGCTTTAACTCGTTGACTGCCCACTTCTTGAACTCGTCCTGAGCATTGACTGTCGCACCTGATCCGCTGGTTGCCGTTCTGGTAGCGACCGGCTTCTTGACAGCAGGAACAGGACCTGTTGTGCTGACCACTCTGGCCGCTGCGACTGGAGTAGGTGCAGGCGCAGGAGTCTTGACCTTACCGCTGGCACCGACAGTGGTCCAAGCACTTCCGCCGGGAGCAAGAGCTGCACTTGGGACAGGCGAAGCGACCTTGCTGGCCAGATCTGCGTAACGTTTGCCTGCTGCCTGGAGTGCGCCATTGTTTGCAGCAGCCGTAGTCTGGGCAGCCACGGCAGCTGCTGCAAGCTGGCGCTTCTTACGTGCTTCCTCCTCCTTCTGGATCTGAGCCAGCGTCTTGGTCGAAGTTGGAGTTGCACTAGGCTTAGTCGCAGCCTTGGCCCATGCTGAAGGTGTTGCGGATGGAGGGATCGCAGGCGATGCATTGGCGCTTGCCCAAGTGGAGCTAGAGGGAAGACCAGGAGCGGGCGCAATGGCGTGCGCTTGAGCAATGAGCTCCTTCTCCAATGCAGCGCGACGTGCCTCTGCCGCAACAGCTTCCTGCTCAGCCGCAACCTTTGCTTCGGCCTCCTGGATCTCCTTAAGCGAAGGACCCCTTGGCGCCTCGGCCGGTTCCTTGGCCCATGGCGCAATAGATGCGCTTGGTGTGTCAGCAGAGGGAGTCTGAGAGCGCGAACGAGACTCGGCATGCAGCGCATCAGCTACATTAGAGCGGTTGCGCTGAGCGGCAGGAGCCGGAAGAGGCGACTGGGACTGTGGGGGAGGGAAGGGCTGGGGCAGGGCAGATTCAACCTTCGCCCAAGCTGAGTGGGGAACTGGAGACTGCTTCGTGGACTGTGTCTTCTGGACCTGTTCGGTCAAAGTGAGATGCTCTGGTTGATGGGAAGAAGCCTCGACGGACTCTTCTTGGGACAACTCTCCTTCGTCTTCCTCGTCGTGCCGTGCTGCTACTTCCTCGGCCTGGTACTCTCCCTGGTGAGGAGGCTGCTGTTGCTGTTCGGTTGGGAGTGCAATCGGCTTTCCAATCACACCTTCCGGAGCGACGCTGAACGGGTCGGCATGTGCCTCTGGTTGAAGGCCTTGAAATTGCAAGAACCTTTCGTTTCCTGCTGGCTGCTCGGAGCGGAAGCGCTGAGCAGCGTCCTGTTGGGTCTGTTCTTGTTGTAACCTTTGACGATCGTTCAGCATCTGGGCAACTTGCTGCTCTTGGTTCAGAGACTGGCCAATCCCGCCAAAAGCACCCTGAGCCCTTCTACCCACGTTCAATCTATCGAGCATACCAGGCAGCTGTTCCTCCCTGATGTTGCCAAGCATATCAACGCCAGCACCGACCGCACCCAGACCAGCGCCCAGACCACCAATAGGAGCATTTCGGAAAGAATTGTCAAAGAAGCCAGCGGTATGTTGGGCGATTTGAGATGGGCCTTGATGAGGTGATGGCTGATAAGCTGCGGGTGAAGTAATGCTTCCAAAGCTGGGCTGGCTATGGAGGCTTTGAGCGCTCGAATGGTGATGGAGCTGAGGATGCATGCCAAACTGGCTCGAAAGCTGATACTTTTGGGCAATCTGTTGTTGAGCGAGGTGCTCCTTCTGACGAGCCATGAGATACTGTTCTTCCTGCTTGCGGCGCTCAAGCGCGTTCTGCTGGTCAGCTGTCAGAGTGGTGCCGAAGGACGGGAAGCTGTTGGCAAACGGCGGTTGGGCTCCAGAGGCAGGAGTGGTGAGCGGACCATTCCATGCAGTGGTTGGGTTGGCAGGAGCTGCCGAAACAGGACCATGAGGGATGCCAATCTGGGGAACGAGGAAGGGCTCGCGACTGTTTCCGATGCGTCGAATAAGCTGAGCCAACGGTTCATAATCTGGATCCTCATACTTCTTAACGAGAAGTTCCGGGCTGAAGAAGCCGGCCTTGTACCAGTCGTGCATCTCCAGACCGGACCATGGGCCCTGTGTATTGCCTTGCGGGTCACGGTAGATCCACCTCATCCTGTCCGGCATGACCATAGTCTTCTGTTGAGCAGTGGGTGGCTGGTTGGATGCGGAGCTGCTAACGGGTTGTGGTTGCATTGAGCCAGAAGGCTGGATCGAACGAGCGCCAATTGGTTCTTGACCAGTTGGTGTCTGGGCATTCGACAGGCCGAACTGAGCAAATTGAGCGTTCCGGGCTTGGTCGGGGAAGGCAGCAGAGAAGTCGCCAGTCTGGCTCTTGAAAGGACTGTCAGTTTCACGAGTGGGAGCACCCTGTGCAGAGAAGTCCCCATGCTCCGAAGCATCATCGCCATACTGTTGCGAACGCATCTGCTCCTGCATTCCTGCAGGAAGGAAGGATCCAATTCTGCCAGGCCCACGGCCACCACTTGGACCATTGCCAAAGAAGTTGCTGTGACCGAGACCTGCGAGACCGCCAAGACTTGGAGATTGGGTGTCTGCAGAGGAGCCAAACACGTTGTCTCCAAAGTTGTTAACAAGGCCGGCTCTTTCACGAGTTGGCGTACCAGCAGCTCCCTGAGTGCTGCCCCAGGTTGATGAACCACCAAGACCCGGAAGTGCTCCTAGCCCACCCAAGCCACTCAGACCAGAGAAACCCCTCTGAGGCCCGACGCTGGATGTCTGGCTACGGTCGTCTTGTGCGACTGCTGGGCCACGTCCAAGGTTCGGGAGTCCGCCAAATCCGCCCATTCCTTCATTCATGAAGCCGCCAAGACCAGGCAGGTGAGCATTCTGGATGTCTGAGCCGTTAGACGCAATGTCGTCAGGGTCTGCACCGTGGGCTTCCGGACTTCGGTATGGGTTTGTGTCGGTGGGGCTCATCGGTTCATTGGTGGGATGCTGCTGCTGCTGTTGTGATGCGCGGCCCTGGGGAGTACCGTGATGTTGCTCTTGTTGCTGCATCAATCCGCGGAAAGAGGGTGCATCTGAAGTCATGCCGAAGGCGCCAAATCCAAACTTATCGCGAGAGGGCTGGCGGCTTGGGGTACCCATGGCGCCGAACTCTGGCCGTTCGTGCAATGGAGAATCATCGCCTCCGCCCAAAGCTGCACTACCAGTTGGTATGTCTTCGTCGGCCTCCTCGGTCAGGGGTGGACCTCCATGGGCAGCCTTCTCTTTAGCCAAGCGTCCGTCTTCAGCATTGTCCTTTGACATGAGGCCTTTGAAGCGACTCTCGGCTCTTCCGCCGGCGAGTCCAGGGCGCTTGTCGGTAGGCGTCCCGGGGGCAGCAGGGTTAGAGCCGATGGCAAAGTTGCCAAAGGCGCCCATTGGAGAGAAGGCCGTCTGCGGAGAAGCAGCCCATGGCGACGAAGGGGCGCCAACGCCGGTACTAAGGGGACCAATAGTAGCGCGCTTGAGATTTCCAAACGGAGCACGAGAGGAGTCGTCTGCATCTTCAGGAGGTTTATCGTCGGAGACGTCGGGCTTCGCTCCCGGAGGCGCGTCCTTGAAGTCAGTCTTCCTTCTAGTCAGGGCGGGAGGGGGTGAAGTAGTGCGGGGCTCATCGCGGGCGGTCTTAGCAACAGAGGGGGAGTTGGGGAAGGGATAAGACTCCTGTGTCCCTTGGCGACGAGCTCCAGGGCGAGAGGCGGCTGGCGAGTTCAGACCAAAGGCTCCAGGAGTGTTGACATGGGATATGGATGTCTTCCGATTAGTACCCTCTCTCGTCACGTTCTCCTTGTTGGTCTGAGTCGGAGGCTTCAGCGGGGAATTGACAGATGTGAAGACCTGGATTTGGCTTAGCTGTGCGACGTCAATGACTTGGTCTGTCAGGATTGGCCTACCTCTTGCTCATCCTCGCTCATGTCGAGCAAGCCCAGAGGCGCCACCAGGCCATCTTTATCCCAGCATACTTCGGGGCCAGGAGCATGCTCCTTTGACTGCTCATCTCTTCTGTTCCAAGCACCAGTTGACACTCCATTAGCGACACCTGGTTCCCAACCTGGCATGAAGAGACCTGACAAATCATCACCCGCCGACGCATCTGCCTGTGTCTTGAAAAGGTCGAGCAGCTGATTCTTGGAGTAACGGGTGTCGATGTAGGAGCCATTGCGATGTGGCGGTACATATACTCCTTGCGGCGCATTGTTGCCGCCTTCTCGTGGCGCGTTCACATTGGAGCTGGAGACGGTTGTGGCAAGGGATGGACGACGGACGGAGAATGTCTGCGTAAAGCCATTCGTTCTGCGTGGTGCCCTAAATCTAATGTCAGCATTCACTTTGGCTGTCTGGCTTGCCACTTTCAGTCGCGTGCGGAGCTTTTGTGATATTTTACAATGCGTGGTGCCACGCTATGTAGACACAACAAAGGCTCCCAAGATGTGATTTGTGCCACCCGAGGAAGAATCAGAGCCGACATACCAATCTCCGCCGCTTTCAGTACGTGAAGGAGTCGTGGGTGTGTTGTTGCCCGCCGCGGCGGATGCGAATGTGCTTGGAGGTGCCATTTTTGAATCGTCAAGCTGCTGTTTCTAGGCGGAAATGCGAGCCTGTAGCGAGTGTTGATTTGTCCGTTTATGAATTTGTTCGTTTGATTTGACTTTTCGTCGTGCGTGTGGTTTAGGACGAATGAGCTGTTGCCTGCTATACTGAATATCAAAATTGTACGCGCTTGTAGACGTACTTCTTTAGAGAGTCAAATCGGTTCCATCACCGAGCTTGGCATTAAACCGTTCAGCGATCCAAGCTTAGTTGTGCTTCACGCTGCACCCGACATCTTTTAAAGTTAAGGTACTCGTATGTCCGCAGGGGAGGCTCTACGATGTTTCTGTCACAGCTTTCAGTCTACACGTCTTGTATATTCATATACCGTCCCATTGCTTGTGTACAGCCCTATTCCGTTTCATCAAGTCTCACCTCGAATTGTGAATTGCCGAATAATAGTAGTCTGCTTGCGCCATTCATTTGTCCGACACGATGCTTTCTTGGCCTCACGTCATTCAATGCGGGGAGAAGCCGGAACATCAGGGGCTTCACCACTAGAATGCATTATTATCCTCCTTGTTATCATCGCCCAGAAGCTGCATATCAAGCTCTCTAGGAATAATTCACGACCACATGGCATGTGGTTGAATCGATACGGTGGGCATTCCTCGCCCTCATCAGCGTCGCCTCTTCCACAACGTAGACCCAGTCACCTCGCACCAACCTCGTCACCGCAGAGGCCGGGACTCACCTCGCGCTCATCGTCGCTTTCTCCACTACTCACCAATGGCTCAACCGACAGTTTGCCTGCCGAGGCACGACAAGTCAGCGGCTCGAGCTTGAGGTATCAGCTTGATGCTTCGCCATCGGACGCTGTATCTGATCCATTGAGTGTGCTCCGCGCCATCCTAGACCCATCTCCCGGGATACTAGTCACTGATGACAAGCCGTCGGAAGAGTCGCAAAGTACGCAGGATAATATCGACCATGTGGATTTTGAAGGCTTGAGCTTGGAAGCGTTCGCCAATGCCAGCCCAAATGTAGTCCTTGAGCAGGAGGATGAATTGGACTCACATTCCTTCGAAGAGTGTAGGTCAAGCTATTGACTTTCTTTCTCACACTCGTACTTAGACCTTTCTAGATGAAAAGGAGAAGAGCAAATTTGAAGACTTGCACAAATCCATTGCGGCTTGTGATGAGGTGCTTAAATCTGTCGAGACCTATCTCAACAATTTCCAAGCCGACCTTGCCGCAGCATCTGCAGAAATCGAAACGCTTCAACACCGTTCCGCCAAGCTTAACACCAAGCTGGAGAGTCGTAAAGATGTTGAGAAGCTACTTGGCCCTGAGGTTGACGCACTAAGTATTCCCCCAACCACAGTCCGCAACATCACAGAAGGCCCGATAGATGATGCCTGGATCAAAGCTCTGGACGACTTGGAGAAAAGGTCCAAGACGATGGACGCAAAATTGAAGAATGGTGCCGAGTCCAAGAGCGCGTCCGACCTGCGACCCTTGATCAAGAATCTCAAAGACAGAGCAGCAGAGCGCGTCCGAGATTACGTCATCGCTCAGGTGAAGGCCTTGCGTGCTCCTGGTGTCAATGCCCAAGTACTACAGCAGAACTCCTTTCTCAGGTACAAGGATGCCTTTGCCTTCCTTTCACGCCACCAGCCGCAATTGGGTGAAGAAATCACCCGAGCATACATCAACACTATGCGCTGGTACTATCTTCACAATTTCACTCGCTACAAAAGTTCATTGGACAAGCTCAAGCTCCATGTCATTGACAAGAATGAAGCCCTGGCGAATGACGATGTCACAAAAAGAGGCGGTGTGCTGGGTGGCTCTAGGATACCCGCCGCGCCCCATGATGCCTTCTCTCTCGGCCGCCGGATGGATATATTGAAGAGCACCTCCACAGGCGTCCTTTCGTCTCACGTTGCCGAAGAAGATAAATCGGTTCATTATATTGAAGTTCCATTCCGAGCATTCAATCTAACGCTCATGGATAACGCTGCTGCCGAGTATTCCTTCCTGACAGAATTCTTCGCAAAGCAGCCCTTTCAAGTGGTGAACCGCAAATTCGTCGAGATATTCGAACCAACTCTTGCCCTCGGCCACTCTCTGACGAAACAGCTTATCGATCCCACAATTGATGCACTTGGGGTGCTCATCTGTGTGCGACTCAATCAGCATTTTGCATTCGAGCTCCAAAGGAGGAAGGTGCCGTCGATGGAGGGCTACATTAACGGGACCAGCATGCTCTTGTGGCCAAGATTTCAAATGGTCATGGATGCGCATTGCGAATCCCTTCGACGTGCTACTTCTTCTCTACTAGGAAGGCCAGCTGGGTCAGCTCTCAGCTTAACCATTTCTTCATCGAATCCACAATCCATCGCTCCACACCAGACTACACAGCGATTCGCAAACTTCATGCAAGGCATACTCGCGTTGAGTGGTGAAGCAGGGGACGATGAGCCTGTGCACAACAGTCTCGGTAGACTCCGCAACGACTTTGAAGCATTCTTAGTAAAGCTCAGCAAAGGCTTTGCGGAGGTCAAGAAGAGAGAGCGATTCTTACTCAACAACTACTCCCTTATCGGCACAATCATTGCGGAGACTGAGGGGAAGCTGGCAGAAGAGCTCAAGAGCCATTTCGCAGATAAATGCGAAGAGCTTGCTGGTCATAGATAGGAGCTTGACTATGGTGGGCAACGTTTCGTAACAGTGATGGACCATTAATCGTCTCCTACGCACATCAGTTGCAATGCGAAGCGTAGCATCACGAAACATCTTGTTTGCGACATCTGACACACATCCTGGCCATACTATACACCTCACGTTAGAAAATGAAGCCGCTTGTAAGCTTGAGTTTACATGCTTGAATATACTCTTCACTGCAATGCTCGTTAGAAGAGTATTCACACTTCAAGGGCAATCCCAAAGATGAAGCGCCATCCTGCTGCCATAAAAGCTGTATCTTGACGAGTAAGGCGAATGTCATGTTAATCAATGTGGAGAACATAATGACAATCGAGCATGTTGCGCCTGAACGTCCGCTATGCTGTGTTGCTGAAATTAGGCAGACAAGAGAACGGAAGAACAAGGAATGGAGATTTAACATCGATCAGAGACATAATGTATGATATCCTCCTCTTTTTCCTTGTAGCCTCTTGATGCCAGTGAATGTTTCCATTGTTTTTGCTTTACTTGAAATGACAAGAACATCGCTATCGTACGTAGTCCAGGCCTAATGAACTGGACTCTTAAACTTTAAACATTACACTATTCTGATCCCTTGGTTTTTGAGATAGTGGAGAGCAATCCTATTTATTATGCTAGCACTTATATATGACCCTGGAAGTCATTTTGGCTGAGGTACCTTAATCTGACAATGTTTTAGGTCTTGGCATGTCTTCAGATGTGAAAGGCGAGGGCAGCTTAGGTACGTACCTAGATTCACCGTGCACGTGACTCCCACCCCACCCACTCGCCTTTCACAGTTAACTTCCAAAGTCGTAAAAATCGCTAGCGGCCTCCTCGATCTTTTCCATCTTCACCAGCTTCAACCTCTCATCACACCCTTTAAACCCACACCCCCAACCGTCACCATGTCCGAGAACGACGCCCAGGTACGTTCCGTGGAATTTCCTGCGCCTGCACGATGCAGTAAAGACAGGCGCAGAGGGGCAAAATTGCTGTCTCTCAACAAGCGGGGATGGTATAGGCTGACTTTGAAATAGCACGAGCACACCTTCGACTCTGCCGATGCCGGCGCCTCCACCACCTTCCCCATGCAGTGCTCTGCTCTGAGGAAGAACGGTCACGTCGTTATCAAGGGCCGCCCTTGCAAGATTGTCGACATGTCCACCTCCAAGACCGGCAAGCACGGTCACGCCAAGGTCCACATGGTCGCCATCGACATCTTCACTGGCAAGAAGCTCGAAGATCTTTCCCCCTCCACCCACAACATGGACGTTCCCAACGTCTCCCGTCGCGAGTACCAGCTCGTGAGTCCCACCTCGAAGATCGCGGCAAAGTGAATTCCTGGCGCTAACACACACTTTAGCTCGACGTTACCGACGACGGTTTCCTCTCCCTCATGTCTGAGGACGGTACCACCAAGGACGATGTTAAGGTCCCCGACGGAGAGGTTGGTGACAAGATCAACAAGCTCTTCAAGGATGAGGAGAAGGACACCAGTAAGCTAAATCAAAAGAGTACACACTCGCAACAAACATCTGACATTGGTTTACAGATGTCATCATCCTTACCGCCATGGGTGAGGAGGCTTGCATTGACGCCAAGGAGGCTCCCAAGTCCTAGATTATTTGCACACGACACTTTCTGGAGATAATGCACGTTCTTGGCATTGCTCCCGAGCCGAGAGGAATATCGGATATTCGCCCCAGTTTCTCGTTTCTTGGGTTGGGGAATTTCCTTGTAGCATTGCGAAGGATCTCGTTCGATCTCATCGAGGTCAAGCGGCATGATCTACCTTGTGTCCCCTTCTGCGGGCCATTGTCGTGCTCGCTCTAGACAATACATTGTCACGAAGCCATGGTTCTAAAAATCTAGTCAATGCAAATCCTTTTCCCCAATATCCTGATCAATGCCCTTTTCTGGAGCTCCCAAAGTGACTGTTTCAATAATTTGTGATATAAGCCTTGTGGATGCCCGAAGTGAGGGGTAATGCTACACTCGGACAATCTAGTGCATGCACCCTTCTGTATCTCTACCTCTAAGCGAAACATGACTTCATGGCATTGCGAATGTCAGGTGCTATCGAAACGCCGTTGTATTATGGTTTTGTCACTAGGTGAAAACTCATATTCTGTCTAATGTTCCTGCAGTTTCTACGTAGATTTGCCTCTCCTCCGCCACGACTTGAACCATATTTTACGAAGCCTTACGCCTGGCC
The DNA here is from genome assembly GCA_009982845.1 of Delphinella strobiligena. Classification (NCBI taxonomy): domain Eukaryota; kingdom Fungi; phylum Ascomycota; class Dothideomycetes; order Dothideales; family Dothioraceae; genus Delphinella; species Delphinella strobiligena. Next base: position 995,296 of record JAADKB010000011.1, read on the forward strand.
AGACTAGTCTTGGAGATCTATGCATCCTGGGGGGTGATCGACGCAGATGGAGTTCGAATGCGAGTCCGGCAACTGTGGCTCCACTTCATTTCATGCTGGAGGGGACGGCTTTACTTATTGCTCGGAAGGCCACCAGCAATTTTCTGTATCGTTCTAGAGATCTGACCAATCAGACCATTGCTGATGACCCACTAGAGAGGAACACAACTGGCCGAGGAGAATGAGGGAGCACTGCAGTTCGGTCGCAAAGCTAGAAGGCAAGAAGAAGAAGAGGAAGCGGCAGACACTAGTAATGCGAACATGCAACCCATTTAGCATTATAGCATACTGATGTGTGGCAGCTTTATCTGGCAAACGCGCCTTTGAGCACTATTTACTATGCTTCCAGCTCATCCTGTGGAAGCAAGTTCACTGGTTAGTTTCAGTCCAAAACTTTCCTGCTGAATTCGAGGTATGTGACGTTGTCGTGCCTCAATTCACTCTCACTCACAGATAGATCAGACCATAGTTCGAGACCTCTGGGCTTTACGCCTTCAAACACTACAATCGAGAGCAAACTATGACTCGGAAAGTGAAGCCGAGCTAAGCTCTCAGATGTTCAGCTCGCAATCCGAAGGCGAAGCCACAGACACTACCGTCAAACGGAAGACGAGGAGAGGCAAGGTCGATGCCGTCCCCCAGCTGGTGGATGCTCTTAGTCTATGCTATATCGGATCTCTACTGTTGCGCCTACCAACCACTGTATACGATCTCTGGCGCTGGGTAGCAAGTGGCGAACTTGTCTACTACCGCGCTGTTAGGACTCTGTCCATGCCCATGAAGCAGCGACTACCATTCAATTTCAACCAAGCCTTGGATCCCCAGACTACTTTGCAAGCTAGTGTCTTGCATAGAGCTGCCCTGGACAATATAGTCGCTTATCGCCAAAGCTACGGCATGCTTACGCCTCCTCTCAACCAAACTCTCATACTTTACCGATGGATCGGCTACCTCGCACTTCCTTTAGAGGTGTATGCGGCCGTCTTTCGCATTACCAGAATGCTCAAAATCGACTTCAGCTATGATATTGAGGCCGGCAAACGTCGGCCAAGGCTTCGCGTGCTCAGATTGGCAGAAGCGAAGCTGATGGCACTGCTTGTCATTGCAACAAAGCTGCTCTTCCCTTTAGACAATATGAAGCGTTATCCGAGAAAGCCGACTGAGCTATCAGCATTAGCCATGGACTGGTCAGCCTGGAGTGCAGCCCGTGACGAACACGACCAAGCCGTAAAACATGACGAACGCCTGGGCTATGAAGATGCACTGCGCATCTCGGAAAATGATGTCCTCGAGATGTCGACGGACAAGCTTGACGAGTACATGGACTGGTACGGATCTACGATCACCAACGAAGAGGTCCGTGAGAAAGGTCGCGCAGGCAAAGAAGCCGAATTCAGACGAGCCATGTTCTGCTACTTCCCGACTGATCGTCCGACCGAGCAAACTGGCGAGACTGGTCAACAAGCCGTAATCGAAAACTCCGCAAGCCACCAGGAAGATAGGGTTAAGGAAGTCCAGGCCTCGCTCAAACCAATCCGGGTCCTCGAAGACGACGACGCTCACAACAAGGGAGAGCCGATCCACCGTCCGGGTAGTGACTACAAGCGCTACAAGGATGTGAGCGAGTTGTCTGGTGTCGCAGAAGAGTTCTACAAAGAAACAGCAAAGCTCTCTGGAATATCCATAGACATGCTTGTGCAGTGCGTATTCAGTATGGAGAGAAGGCTACAAGAATGGGAGGAGTCATCACGCAGAGGCTCCCAACACGAGGGTTATGAAGAAGCATAGATTCTATAGACTACACCACTCTGTAATCATGACCTACTGGTACGCTATGTATGCTCGACAGTAAAGCCCGAAAGGAAAGCTGCGCCAAGAACATGTATGCATGTGTTTGGCAAACCTCCAGTAAATCACGATGAATAGATTTAAAGCTGTCAAAGTCCTGGATATGTCCTCTGCTAGCGACCGTGAATTCGACGCTTGATTTGCGCATCAGACAAGGACACCTTACTATTTGGTGAAGGTGAGTAAAGGTCGCGGTGGTGTTCGGAGCCAAGTGACGTTGACGCGGGTTCGGCTAACTGACGCTTGGACCACCACCCACCAAGTTGAATTCAAGTTCTGTCTCCAACTCATCGAATTGAACTTCGAACGGCGACACATACGACAACGAAGAAACGCAGCCAGTAAGTGCATTATTGCGATTATGTTTTCTGTGAATATAGCTGACTCTATCTCTCTCTAATAGTGCAGATGTAAGCCCGCCGACTCTATTTCGCTCATGAGAGCGCAAAATCACTCCATCGGACCGCCACTGACTTTTCATTCAGCTTCGTCAAGACCCTTACGGGCAAGACCATTACCCTTGAGGTCGAGTCCTCCGACACCATCGACAATGTCAAGTCCAAGATCCAGGACAAGGAGGGCATTCCCCCAGACCAACAGCGTCTGATCTTCGCCGGAAAGCAGCTCGAGGATGGCCGTACCCTTTCCGACTACAACATCCAGAAGGTACGCTACTAGGAATGGAAATCGGAGGATGAGCCTGTCGCCAGTAAAATTGGTTTGGAGAAGATGAAGAACATGGAAATTGGCGCAGGACGATGGCAAAGAACGTCGCACTGACACGACACCTTCAGGAATCCACCCTTCACCTGGTCCTCCGTCTCCGTGGTGGTATCATTGAGCCTTCCCTCAAGGCTCTTGCCTCCAAGTACAACTGCGACAAGATGATCTGCCGCAAGTGCTACGTAAGTCCACCTTATCCACCCACGGTCGCGCATCTATCACCGATTATCGACCCTCAAAATCCGGTTCTAACAAATGTACCATAGGCCCGTCTCCCCCCAAGGGCAACCAACTGCCGCAAGAAGAAGTGCGGTCACACCAACCAGCTCCGTCCCAAGAAGAAGCTCAAGTAAACTATTCGCTGTTGGTTATGGGAGAAGGCGTTTGGGAAATTTCATGCCCTGAGAGTAGTGATTAGCTCATCAGAAATGTCATCACGTTCTCCCGCTTTTGGTTGAAAAGCAATCAACACTTTCCTCCGCAAATCATCCTCTGGTGTCGATGCCGGACGGGGCTTTCCACGGCTGAGAAAGTGTCTGCGCTGGCCTGGATCCTTTTCCAATCCATGAAACTTCAGTTGCTCGGGACAACATCTTCAGCTGCCACTGCCGAAGTATACGCAATACAAAGACACCCTTCCAAAAGATTTGAGATCGAAAACGCAGTAAACCTTTCTTCCTTTCTACGTCATGTCTATTCTGAGCAAGTCTTGTTTGGCATTCTGTGCTTGACATTATGCAATGTAGAGCATCGGTGGGCATCCTGAATGGCTCACTTCTAAACTTCTGCAAGTATCTGGTCAGAACAGTTGCCCGAGAAGTACTCTTACCACAAGAATGGCGCGGAGTCTTTGATAATACGAGGTAGTCGTGTTGCCGCGACGTTAATTGCAACATGACGTTGATTGCAACCAATGCAGCAACGTACTCCGACACGCTTGTGAAGTATACCTTAGACATATAAGGGAGCATAAGCTATATGCACAATTCCGACCGACTAGGCATTGTTCAATCATTTCCATCTGTCTCAGTCAATCTGACACCACTGATTCAAAGGTTGCTAAGCCATTAATATTGCCACCGTTCTTATCTCAGATTAGCGCTTGACAAGTACCGAATCGAGTATTCCCACCACCGGACCACAAATCAAGGCAAACGTTATAAGCTCAATAGTCTCCACGGACAACCGCAGAGCACATGTACAATCATTGACATGATCTTGCCAATCCAATATACCAATGTAAATAAGTAAGAATAGAAGAGACCGCATCCATGGAAACGAAAGGGACAAAGAAATGCCCACTCGGTCCAATGAATCACGCGAGCAGCACAGCAACGCGCCACGGGAAACGCGAAACAATCCAGCAAGCAGGGAAAGCAAAATTGTCAGCAAGCGAGACATCGGTTGAACGAAGGGGGGCTGGGTTTATGCTTGCGAGGATAACGGGATCGCGGTGAATCGGGCATGGGATGTAACTTTTGCATAAGCCAAACCCGCATTAACTAAATATAATTAATGCAGGATGGAAAAGCAGTCCAATGCAGCAAATGGTTTAGCGCTCGCCAATGCCCAAAACCCCAAGAGATGCTCCTGCAAAGAAGCTCTCGACTTGATAGATTGCTCTTTCACTACTTGAACAAACGGAAAACAGAATGTACAGGTTTATTGTAATACCATTTCAGAAAGGAAAATAATGAACAACCCTTGGCATCGATCACCGTCTCAAGCGGCGGCCGAAGCTTTTGGCGTAAAGAAACGCGAGACGCGACCCGCGACACCATTCCAACTTCTAGTCAAAACCAATCCCGGGCCACGCACTCGGTCCTCTCTACACCTCCAATTCGAAATTGGATGTGATCTTCTCCACTTCCTCCTTCTGATTCTGACATTTACACGTCGAGTATTCCGCGTCTCGAACCATTCGTGCTCGCGTGCATTTGTTTAATATCAAAAGCGGGGCTGCTCAGGCACGTCTGCGGCCTGCCAGGATAAAGAAAAAGACGCGGTTGGAAGAGCGGTGCTGCTCGCATGCTTGCAGCTATTGTTCGGTATGGAAGGTCACAGTAGTACTAACGAGGCCATTATGCCTTCATCCGAGAGACCTCAGCAGTCTATACAGAGACCATCGCTGCTCCCAGCCTTCGAACCTCTCTCCTCTTCACCAGGTGGCCTCCCAAGAACGATGAAACGCAAATTTGACGAGCACGACGCCGACGATGACGAAAAGGATCGAAAGTACTACCCAACCCCAGTTCCAACATCATCAACTGGCATTCTACCCTCATCTCCTGATGTCCGCGTTAGGCGGTCCGGCCTCAAGCGTACCGTCTCCGCCCTTTCTGAACGAGCCCCTCTGGGTGCTGTACCCATTGTTGACCTTGCTCTTAATGGTGAGCCACTTCTCATGGGGCGTTCAAGTAACTCGTCCAATTACCAATTGTCGGCCAACCGCCTCATCTCTCGAGTCCATGTCCGTGCAACCTATCATGCACCTGAAGGATCTCGCCTTCAGGGTGAAGTTGTAGTTGAATGTGTTGGATGGAATGGAGCCAAGGTACACTACCAGGGATCGGTCGTGGAGCTTGCCAAGGGTGAAAGCTTCGTGTCGCAGAAGCCAGGAACCCAAATCATGGTCGATGTGCAAGAAACACGTGTGTTGCTTGCTTGGCCAAAGAACACAACGGAGGAAACAAAATGGGAATGGAACGAAGACACTCCTGAGCCTGAAAGATCAAGTGTCGGACCCGCAGAGAGGATTGCATCTAGCCCACCGTCGATACTGCCAAGGCTGCGTTCGCCTGTCTCTCCATCGCCTGACAACCAGGCGAGCATTGGCTCGTCATTTGATGAGACCTTCCTGGCTGATGACCAAGTCGACAATGGCAGTCCAGTACAGGTATACGAGGATCGTGCGACCCCAGAAGATGAAGAGCCGGGCATGCGGACGCCTATTCCTATAAGCAGGGGCTCACCGGAGGAATCAAAGTCGTCCACCCCCAGCAAAATACCAAAGGCAATACAAGTGGACACCAGTAGATCTTCCGAAGCCGAGGAGAATGAGCTCTCTGAGCACGACGAGGAGAATGACCCCATCATCCACTCTTTTGGACCTTTTGGCGAAAATCTTCTCTCGCGCTTTGAATCCTTCAGCCAAACCTCACCTGACCACCCTCGCGACCCTCTGAGGTCATCTTTCAATTCTAACACCTCACCGCGGCTTGTCGCCGCCGACTTCCCTACTATCGGTGGTAAAACTCCAACACCAACCAAGAAGATCGTTGACAGCTCACCTGTCAAGAATCATGTCATCAACCAGCTCGCTTTCTCCCGCGTACATTCCATTCCCCTCTCGACCATCTACAACAATCTACCCACCAGTATGAAGGGAGCCAAAACCTCTGAGCCATTATTGTCAGAGGACCTCAAGGATATGATGTACAGGATGCCGTGTGTAGGCGAGATCCGTCGTCAAGGAAACGATGCTGCTGGAAAGCCACTGGAGAACGAATTCTACTACGTTCCGGAAATGGACAGCGATGAGCACCGTCGGGCCGCTGTCAGTATCGCAAAGCCGCCGTTGAGGGCGACCCGAAAGCAGCACAAGGTATGTTGACCCTCTGTCCAAAGATTCGTGTTGTGCTTGCCAGCTCACTCACCCTTTCTAGCAATATTACTGGAAGAAGCCACGCCACTGAGCGACATTGCAGAAGACCATCAAATGGTATTGTACGAGGCATCATGTTTCTCTTATCTTTTAATTCATGCTTTACGTGTTGCTATGCATGGCAGGGCGTTCGGCGGATTTCGCATAACAGCGTCGTGGAGGATCTTATCTACCCCGGTCTGTGTGCCTGTACTTCCATAATGCTTTACAGGGTCGTTCGTCTGTTATGAGGTACGGTTCGACGAGGAGGAGGGTAGGGAGGAGGCGGCGGTGGAGGCACTGCATGCTATGTGACGATGAAGATAGTTGTGTAGGGTGAACCGAACGCAGTTCAGATTTGACGTGTCGTCATGACCGTGTCACGCGTTCACGTGATCAATTACTCCGAGGTTTACCTACCTTAGTGATGACACCTGAGAACCAAGTCAAAACACCCTGTTTCAAACGGAGATTAATTTCATCAGTATTTCTCCAAAGCTGTAATCCAGATATCAGTCTACCAGGAAGGAGAGGAAGCGAGGTTTCAGGAAGCACGACAGCGAGGCCAATGAGCATTGACAACCATCGAATACCTGGGCCAAATGCAATAACAGGTAACTTGATCGGGCCGGAGTACTTCATGTAGATTACTTCCACCTGTACCAATCTCGTAAGGAAGAATAAGAGAAATAGTTGACCAGTAGGCATATCCAATTCGTCCATCTGTACTCCGCACTTGAGAACATGGCGAATTGGTCGATTGTGCAATAAACGCCAGATCGACACAAAATGTGGGAAGGTTTTCTGCAAGTTTGCGAATAAGATCCACGATCCACTGAACCCCGCAAATCTCTCCGCAGGGGTAATGCTCGAGTCAGCATTTAATGTTACTGGGATATATGGACCGCTCCTTTGCACTACAAAGGTCTTCGATGAGTCCTCATAGTATGTTCGGGGGAGTTCCGGCCATGGATACGAGAAGGGAGGCGGTGAGCTAATACGTCTTCTCTCACAAACGTTACAGGGTCAACATGGCATTGCGCCACCATGCACATGTTTGGAGAGTAGTGGAGCGGACCGCATACCCTGAACGGGTTTTGCTTCATTGGCGAGGTTATACCGGGTCGAAAGTCTGACCTTGGCTGTCTTGGTAGGTGATAATTACCTTAGGGGTGCAGAGGAGCGACATTTGTTGTTCGACTGGGATCAACGGCTTTGTAAGGTATGTATGCCAGCGAAGCCATGTCAGGCTCGTGCAGATGCACCCGGCTCAGTACAATGCTTAATACGACAGGGTAGCCTTGGTGGTGTAGTACTCTGTACATAGGAAGTTTCTGTATTGTACTGATTGTTACGTAGTTTAGCCCCAAGGGCGACGTGGACTTTGAAGAGCATGCCCGGTTTCAACGGCTCGGAAACGTGCTGGGCCTCCCGTAATGCTAAGGTGAATACAGCTAGCTGTGAACCTCTTGATTTCAACGTTCTCGCAATGATTGCCCAAAAAGCAGAGCTCTGGCAGCTGAAGATATGTTATGGCCCAATAGTCGGAATGCATTTGACAGATGAACTAGCATGTAGCAGGTGTAGTTTGACGGGAGTCCAGTGTTTCGTATATAGCGCGAAAATTAAAGTTGACTTAGGAGCGAGGGGACCTTCTCTGGCTTGGCAGAAGCGGAATACGTTGACCACCGGCAGTCACTCCAGGGATACAGACACAAGCAGCTCGACTCTCTCACTGTCACTCATTCAGGGCATTACTGCTGCTGCTGCCTGGCATTTCAATGTGCCGGTGAAGAATTTCGAAAGCGTATTCGCAACGCTTGCACAATATCACGCTGGTCAAGTAGGTGGCGCGGCTGACGACCGCTATTTATGCCGGCATAAAACGCGACAGTCAATCGCTTTATACAATCGCCTTCTGTCACTACAGCTCTCCATCCTGAACGTCGGCACCCGCCAAGCCTCATTGGCATCCATTGCGCAACATCGCCTGAGTGCCATCATCCTAGCCACGTCGCGATAGGAATCTCGACGCCATGGAGGCCTCTGAACTGTCCCCCACCGGATACCCCGAATCACCGCTTGAGGAGGATGAGATATTCCTCTGCAAGGGCTGTGGCGAGGTATTTATCGGTGTTGGATAAGACAATGAAAATGCGTCACTAATTATGCACAGATACTGGAGCAAGGAAGAGCGTTCGAGCTGGGTATGTCTTCACCGCGTCTCCCGAAGTGCTCATATATTGATTAATTGGCTCGTCTAACACTCGATAGCGGGCCATCGATGGCACTTGACCTGCTTCCGTTGTCATTCGTGCGGCACCTTACTCGACTCGGATGCCAACCTGCTTCTGCTCGGCGATGGATCCCTCATCTGCAACAACTGCACCTACAGCTGCAGCTCGTGTGGAAACAAAATCGAAGATCTCGCTATTTTGACGGGTGATCAAGCTTTCTGCGCGACATGTTTCAAATGCCGGAACTGCAAGAGGAAGATTGAGAACCTGCGATATGCGCGCACCAGCCAGGGCATCTTTTGCATGAGTTGTCACGAGAGTCTCATGGCACGACGGCGAAAGAAAGCAAAACAATCTAGACAGACAGCTGCTGGAGCGAGCGGGAGTATTCCGATGGTCCTGGACAAGAGTCTGCCTGCCCTGCCGCCCAATGCCGTTCCACAGAGCGCCTTACAAAGCCAAGCAGAAACACCGCCGTCCGACTCGTATACGGACACGCCAGGTGAGCGCTCTCCCAGCTTCCTCACCACCAACAGAGATGGTTCCAACCTTCGAGACATGTCTCCCATGTCTGATGATAGCCGTCAAGGCAGGCCGCTCTGTTCACCGCATCCACCTTACCTGACTAATCTGCTCCCAGAAACTCTCACCCTTCCCGCAAGCACATACAAAGCTGAGCGCGCATCGACCGTCTCATCAATGGCTACCTCGGACAATGACGACGACCGCGCCGGTTTCCTGCCAATGGCCTATGATCCGAACCCAGCACCAGGCCCACCGCCGCTTTCTAGCCGTAGGACACCACAACGGGACGAGCTAGAACACGCCCCTTGGATGAAGGAGAACCTTTCGCCATCGCCAAAGGACTATTTCAACAAAACACCACGCCCCACGCACCTCGACAGGCTGAGCGGTGGGAGACCTTCGTCGTCAAGATCCGTGTCCACAGAAAGAGAAGGCGTCAACAACGGCGCCGCAAGAGCAAGAAGCCCACATGTGGCCTTTCAGGATAAAGCTCTCGGACAGCAACGACCGCATACCTCTGGACACAGTACTCCTGTTTCATCCAATCTCGCCTCACCCGCCGGCCCACCTGGTCAAATTAATGAGAAACAAGAACGGCCTCGTCCATCCCATCTGAGCAGCCAATCTTACACTCTAGGTGCGAGCCCGAGTACGACGACGGAGCCCTTCAAACTGCAAGATGTACCCAAAGACAGAAAAGTGTCAAGGACAAGCGCTCGCTCCAGCACTCGCTCACCCTCCACCCACTCACCCGCCATGTTGGAGACTCTCAACCAGGCACGTTATGAGCCACCTTCAGATTCGAATCTGCCCTCGTCACCCGCCTCTCTCGATACTCCAAGCTCGTCCTTTAACCCCTTTGACGATCCAAAGCTGGGCGACCTCAGTTCAGCACCTCCATCATCGAGAAGAATCCCGACGCGTGAAGATTCGCTTCCACCTTCTGCAAGAAACGATCGGGATGCTGCATCCACATCAGCGTCAGCATCCGCGTCAGCATCAAAGGTCACCTCACCTGCAAGCACGCCGTCGATGCCCCTCGATTCCGCCCACGAACATCAGGAATCCGCCACTTCTGCTCAATCCGCTCAATATGTGGATGCTCCATCTCTCGTGCCCGCCGACATGAACAAAACTACCCAGCAGCCTCTCGAATCACCGCTTAAAAGCGCTAACAGCGAGGCTCCCATTGCGCCGCCCCGAGCAGCCAGCCGTCCCTCGGCTCCCAGCAAATCTGTCGGCAACAACGATGACTTTATTGCCCCAAGAGCCCCACCTCCACCTCCGACTCCTCAACCTGAACGGCCTCGCAACGAGTCTGTCAGCACCTCTCACAGTGATGCCGACCGCTCGGCCCTTAGCCAGGCTTCTCCCCAGCCATCATGGCGAGGCCATCTCCCGAAACACAGTGGAGGCGGAGAGTTCTCCATGGAGGAAGAGATGGCACGCATCTTACGAGGCGAAGACAAGGAAAAGAGACAAAGAGATGGCAGCGACAGTGGCGCATCTGTGCTTCGTCGCGTATCCAATGCTGTCAAGCATGGACGTAGCTTCAGCGACAAGTCTGCCGGCATGCACCAAAAAACTCCCACTTTAGGCTCTATTGAAATCAGCAGTCCCATCGTCATAGGCAGCCCCATGTCTCCATCCGCGTCAAGCTTGAACCTCGACCAGTCTGCTTTGATGGTGCATTTGCGTCGTGCTCAACAGAGGATAGCCGAACTCGAGGCCGAAAAAGTTGTCCTTGAGGAGCGTGTCAGCAGTTCTGTCGACATTAAGCAAGTCAACACCGAATTGCGTGAGAAACGCTCTACCATGGCATTCCTCGATACACAGCGAGAAATGGTCGTTCGCGAGCTGGAGGTCATGACCGACCACTTGTCCAAGGCAAAAGACACCAACCAGCCACTCGACATTCAAGCGCTGAAGTCAGAGGTGCTTCAAGACTTTGCCCGATCCTTGCAGAAGCTCAAGGATTCGCTCGGCTCACAGATCGAAGATTTGGTGCATAAGCGTAATGAACTGACCGATGAGATTGGCAGCTTGATCCAGGTGAAAGACAAGGGACTGCAAGAATTTGAGAGTTTGTCGCAGAAGAACCAGCAATTGGCAGAGCTCAACAACCAGCTTGTCACGAGTATTCAGGAAATGTACAAAGCGAACGCAGGTCGTCTGCCCCACCCTTCTGCCATGGATCGATCACCTTTGCCCAACGGACTCGGCATATACACTGGCGGCAGAGGAGACTTGTCTGATCTCAACAGCATGAAGTCTGGTTCACTTCCAGAGTCATCGAGTCTGCACAACCTCATTCCCGAAGCCGGTGATGCAGAGCCTGCCACTATCTTGACTGCACCAAAGGTTGTAGACATTCGTAAGGCACAGCCCAAAAAGTTCTGGAAGAAGGGATCTGGGGGCATTGGCAAGTCTGTGACCAAGGGTCTCAAGGGCGCCTTTGCAAACAACAACAACATTCCGATAAACCCCAAGGATGGCTCGTACGACCTCAACGGCATGCCTTACTCGCAGATGCAAGCTGGTCCAGGAGCACTAATCATGGGGGATGCACCCATGAATGCCAGACAGGACCAGAAGGGTGGATTCGGCTTCTTTTCGTCTGGACAGAGGAACGGACTCAAGCCGGGCTCGATGAGCAACAACTTGAAGAACAGCAGCTCGACAAATCTGCCTTCCGAGAACGCGACGATTCTCTTCGGCTCCGATCTCCGCGAACGATGCAACTACGAGAATCGCATCATCCCTGCCATTGTAACGCGTTGCATTGAAGAAGTTGAACTTCGCGGCATGGACATGGAAGGTATCTACCGAAAGTCTGGCGGCAGTGGTCAGGTGAAGACCATACAGCAAGGATTTGAGAAGGACAACGCATACGACATAACAGATCCTGACCTTGATATCCACGCCGTTACTTCTGCGTTAAAGCAGTACTTCCGGAAACTACCGAACCCTCTCATCACTTACGAATCCTATGACGGCTTCCTCCATGCTGGTCAAATTAGTGATAAGGAGAAGCAACGAGAAACCATGAGGGCTGCAGTGGAAACACTACCGGGAGCTCATCGTGATACCCTTGAATTCTTGATGCACCACCTGGGCCGCGTCGTCAAGATGGAGTCGCAGAACTTGGTATGTTGTCTTTTGTTAATCACTGTTGGACTTTACTATTTGCTAACATGATGTCTGCTTGCAGATGACACCACTCAACCTTGCCGTCGTCTTTGCGCCAACCATCATGCGTCCTCTCTCGATTGAGCGTGAAATGTCGGACATGCAAGCCCAGCGTATGGCAGTGCAGGCACTGCTCGAGCACGCTGAATTTGTTTTCGACCCTTCGGAAGGATAAATCCAATCAGCTTGAGGCATTGTAACACGCTGCTGCTGCGGCTGTGGGTCTCCACTCCTGTGAGCCCGAGATTCTCGTTTCGTGGCATGTCCTGCATCCCAATTTCTGCGACAGATTTGCCAAACTGTGTTAATCATCACATGCAACATCTTGCGGCAGGACACGTCTTTCAACGTTTCGGAGGTCTCTTCCTCTATTCAAACTTTCGGAGGAATTGTTGCAACGCATTTTGATCTTTAGGCTGCACCGGTATGGGGATTTGTTATGGCTCTCGTTCAAGTCTGTTTCCTTTCCTTTTTCTTCGATTCCCTTTTCATGTTGACGAGTGGGATGGGTTCTTGTTTATTGGGTAAGATTGGTATCTAGCATGTACGATTATATCAGCTCATGAATGAGAGAGATGGTTGGCTTTTCAGGATCTGTTTCTCCCTCTCCTGGCTGCGGATTCTCGGGAGTTCGTTTTTCATAGACGTCCAAGTCTCGCCTATTGCTATGCATAGCTGGAACACGAAGGCAGCACTGCGATGGACCTTGCGTAGATGTTGGTGCATCGAGTAGGTTTTGTGCAATTTCTTTCCATTTACACCATGGCACTGCCAATACGCTCCTCCGTCTTTCCTTGCCTGATCTGAACCAACATTTCTTCAGTCCCCCAAAATCATGGTTATAGCGACAAGCCAATCCCAAGCCTTAGCTCGTCCCGAGGATGTTGAAAGGTCTTTCGATCTTCGCTCTAGGGTTTATAGAGATTACCATGCTACCTATTTACTTGCGTCTCAGAATAAGATGCGTGAAGCTTGCTTGCTTGCTTGCTTGCTTGCTTGCTTGCTTGCTTGCTTGCTTGCTTGGAGCACGTCAGACTAGAGTACTTACTCCTCGAGGAGGAAAACTTGGAACCTCATTTCTGATATTTTGCATGATACAGAAAAAGTCCTAAAATGTCGATCGGTATATGCTCAACGTGCATATACCTACCTTGTCTTCTTAGCTTGTTTCTCTCCATAGGTGGGCGACCCTGTTCAGATTCACCGGGTCTGTGACAGTCATGCTTTCTGTACACGCTTGTTTTCTTTCTGGTTTGTATACATAGCTATACGGTATCAAAGGGACTACTCGACTAAACGTGGTTTCACATTCCCTCTAGTTCAGTGGTTCACTCCGTTGCTCAGTGTCATTTGGCGGACTTGGTGCTCACTGCTCACTGCTCACTGCTCACTGCTCACTGCTCACTGTCTACGGTACACTCACGCTATCCCTATTTCCTCATCTTAAATGTTTGTTATTGTTGATACAATCACTACCATTGACTGTCTTGTCTGTATGAACAGACTGAGCACCGAAAGCGTGGTATAAATCACAGGCGTAGATCCGCTATCCAGGTCATCGACCAGCTATCCCAACAGTTATCTTATCAGCTATCCCATCAGTCCAACAAGTCAGTCTCAATGTATCACTCCCCTTGATCAACAACGGCATAAGGAGAGATCCACAACGATCATGTCGTCTATCACTTGCTGATGATAAGTCCGAGGTCTTCGATCCCACGATACCTTGTTTTCCTGTTGGTAAAACAAGGCACAACAAGGCACAACAAGGCACCACCGGAAAAGCAAGAAATGATACGCAACCTGTCTAGACCACTGCACCCAGATCCTGATCCTGATGCCACCAGATCCTGATGTCACTATACAGCAAGAAAACCAACTTATCAAACTTTCTCCACGGGAATAAATGCAAGAAGGACTGACCGACTACTACTGTCCACTGATAAGTAAGAAAAAGGAAAAAGGAAAGGAAATCACAATACGGGTATAAGGATAGGCCAAGGCTAGGGACAGGCCAGGGACAGGCTAGGGACAGGAAAGGGGATGGGGATGAGGATAACGGAGATATGCCAGCCACTTATGCCACTCTTTATTGACTTTCGGGGGAGAGAAAGTAGTGCATACATGCATGCATACGGGAGGGGTTTATTGATAGTGGCGAATTGGCGGTTGATGTTGATGATTGATGGGGTTTGCAATATTGTGGTCTAAGCGATGTTTTTTTTTATTGATACGGATGAGTTGAGAAGAGCAGATGGTTAGGGTTTGTTATAGGGCTGTAGAATGCAGTTATAGTGGAAAATCGCGTGCAGTGATTATTGTTCGCAGATTCATTATAGCGTGTGTACATGTGTTTTTGCCACACATTCACCTCCCATTTTGAAGGTCCCACGTGTGGGTGGTAGCCCTGGCTCATCTTCATCATACCTACCCAAAACACAAGTCCCCAAATCGCCAAAGGATAAATAAGGTAGTGACTCCAGTCAAAACTCCCGCTTGCTATGCTAGAAAATCAGATTTTATCAACAAGTAGAACAAATGAGGGACATGAGCGTCATTCTAGAAGAACAAGAATTCATCCTCGTTCCATCCCAGATTGAGCAGTTCGGCGTGGGCGGTCTTCTCGAGTGCCTCGGGTCCGCAAATAAGCACCATGGCCTTGCCGCCCTCGTTCAGCTCGATGGCACTCCTGGTGGCGTGCTCGGCGAGCAGGGGCCCTGCGATTCTGCCTCTGAGACCGGCCCAATCTTCGGGCGCCTTGGAGAGCGTGTGGATCATCTTACTCTTGTGGTCGTTGCCAACAGCAAAGTTGTCGAGTTCTTCTTTGCAAAGAATGTCCTCGACCAATCTGTTGCCGTTGAGGACCGTGCAGCGGGTATGGTCGTCTTTGTCTTGCATGACGGCGCGGTAGACTTGGTAGATGGGCGTTATACCGCTTCCACCGCAGATCATGATGAAGTGTTCGATCTTGCGCTCTACACCGTTCACTGCGCAGAGTCCCTTGCCCAGATATTCGAATTTGCCGATTGGGCCCTTGAATTCGACCGGGTGGCCGAGAGGCAGTGAGTCTAATCCTTGGGACATTTTACCTCCTGGGCTTGTCTCAGTCTTGTAGTAGATCTTGATGAGCACGTCCACGAAGCCGGGCCTGTTTTGCTCCGAGGTAGGTGTATACGAGCGGATAATGGCCTCGCGGGTCACCGGATCCCGCAGGCGCATCATCAAGTGTTGGCCAGTAGGCAGACCAAGTGTTTGCTGTTCATGATCAAGCTTGAATGTGAAGACCTTTGTATCCCAGGAGAGGGTTGTCTTGACGTGTAAGCTGGCCTTCTTCCATATACGGGACTCGAGGAAGGTGGCCTTCGTGAGGGCATTCTCGTCAACTGGTACATCTCCATTTTCTAGGGCTTTCTTAGCTGCCTCGTCGAGGGTTCCGATGTGGTAGCCCGGCATCATTCCCTTGGCGTTCTCGCTATGGATAGCCATGAACTCATCGGTGCTGTCGAGACCAGCTGCGTTAACGATACTGGAAGCACCACCAGGGTGGCCCTCGAGGAACTTTGTCCCGTCGTAAACTTCGCCATTGACGACAAACCAAGGTTCTTTGTCGGTTTCGTGGTGTCGTAGCTCGTCGATTGTGATGAGCTTTTTGAGACCCTCCTTAGTCATGACAACCTCTTTCACCTCTTCAATGATCCTCCCAGAATCTGCTTCACCACCAATGCTTTCGCCCCAGTAACCGTTTGCTAAATTGCCACCTGCCTTCTTGACTCGCTCCATCCATCCACCAGGTAACAGAGCCGGCTGGGTTGGATGTTCAAATCGAAGGAAACAACCCTCCTTGTGAACCACGACGCGGAACCATGGGTTGTTCATCATGCCGAGGACGCTCCAGTACATGTCGCGAGGCTGCACATTCATGGCTTCATCCATGGCTCGAACGAGGATATCGTCAGAGTTCTTGATATCATCAATCGTGATATCAATATTCCAGAAGCACCAAGAAAAGCAGGCCTCCTTCCATTCTTCAAGCTTGCCACCAAACAAATGGGTGCCACCCGCTCCACGGTACTTATCCTCGCCATAGTCGATATTGGCGAGCCTCCAAGTCTTTCCCTTGTCAAGTGTAACTTCGACACGAGTTACCCTTCTGCCACCACCACCGTAGGCATAACCTCTGACACGATATGTCTCTGGTGCGTTTGCCAATGACAATTTCTCGTCATGAGCTGGAAACGCGGTTGCTGAGTTGGTAGAAAGGTCGTAAATGGCGTACCGGTCGTCCATCCACCAATCTTTATTATTTGCAGACTCCTCAGGTGACACCATGGTAGGTAATACTCGATTGTCGTAGATATGGTACCAGTTGTCACTAGGCTCGGCCGTGACGATCAATTTCTTGAGCCACTTGACACTTCGACCGCCAATCTGGCCGGGAATGATGCAACGAAGTGGTTTGCCGTGGTCCGGGGTCAGCATCTCGCCGTTCTGCTTGTATGCCAGCATCAAACCTCTGTTGGGGTCCATAGCCCAATTGAGCTTGACCGAGGTACCATAGTATCCATTGGGCTGTATGTTGTGAGCAAGATATTGCCATGACTTTCAACACATTAACTGACCAGTTTATCGGCACCCTCCATGCAGACATATCTTGCACCTCTCTTCAGGCCTGTCTTTTTGAGCAATTCATGCATAAAAACACCAGTCCACAAAGCGTTTGATACACCTGCTGCGCCCCAAGAGAAGCCCTTCGTTTTCCTCATGATATTTTGCTCTTTGCGTCTGTTACCAGCACAGACAAGTGTGACGGGACATGTAACTTGTGGATACTCAGATATCAAGTCCCTTAACTTGATGGTGACCGGCCTCTCAACCATGCTATGAATTGCTCAGCGATCCAGACAGGTGGCCAAAACACGAACACATTACAACTCACCCTTCAATAGTAAACTCCCAATCGGGTATGTCCTCATCCCGGACCTGCGGGACTGCACCATGATTTCTGACATAGAAAAGCTCCGGACTCGTTAAGAAACCTTCATTGTATAATTCTGATAGAGGCGCCTCGACATTGAACGGATGCACACCAGTCAATCGGATTAACCTAGGGTCTCGAGGCAGCCAATAATCCGGCGTCTTTTTGTCTACTTCTAGCACTTCCGTCGGTGCTGTGGATTTTGGCGGTAAAGGAAAATCGAAAGATTCGGATTCTTGTTTAGACACACTGTCCGTGTCGCTATGATATGATTCTGGGGGCGTCGGAGGAAAATTCGAGACTTTTCTCTCAAGATTTGTCTCTGGTGCTTCCGACATCTTGAGATTGTGTTTTTCTTAATATGCAGATGTGAGATGAAAGAGATGGTGTTAAAAAGGAAAAATGTAGCGAAATCGCCAAAAGAGGCCGAAAGAACAACCGTGGGCACGGCGTATATGGTACCTAAATCTAGTTGTACAGAGGGCCTGAATTGCCCTCGGAAAAATGAGGGAGTCAAGGGCGGCCTGAGCGTACTCTGCTGAAACTCTCGCCAGCAATAGCGTATCGAGATTACATTCGTCATTACTGGGCGTTATATCTAGAGTAGACTTGTCCTATGGCGGAGATGCACAAAAGCAAGTCCATAAAACCACGAGATAGACCCGCGGAAGTGTATTTCACCGTGGGGAAGGAGTGTGCTGGCGCGCCTTGTTGCATCTGTGCGCGCTCGTTGGTTGATAGATTCTTATCTCTGACAGCCAAAAAGGGTAAGCGTCGAGATACGATGCGCCACTTCTTCATGGACTCGATGGATTCGTGAGATCTCCACGCGGCTCTTTTAGCAAGATGACCGTGCATTATTCTCCGGATTTTTACTCGTTTCATCGTCGCCCAGATGTGAACGATTTTGCATGTGTATAGCTCTGGTGCGAGGACGACATGAGGTTGACAGGATTCTACCCGCATGCCGGCAGTCGTGTATAAGGTAGGGCCGCAAGGATGAGCCGCGCGTAATTGGATCGCCAAATGCCTGAGCCGCTTTGGGGGGCATCTCTTATCAAGCCTCAGACCAAAAACGGTCCCGAAGCCGTCTGGAAAAGCAGTTCGTTGATCTCTCGGAAACAGATGGCCGAGGAGAAGCAATGCTCAGATCGTCTGTTCTACACCCAATTCCTGTACCAATTTACACATGAGAGTTTCTGGCGGTCATCGCGTGAGCCATCACTGGTCGAGATCGAACTGTTCTCCACAGCCGAGCTGCTTCTCCGGCCGCCGCGGTAGTTCTTATGCCATGTTATTGTCTTACAGGGACTTCTTGGCGACAAGTAGCTGTACTCCGTGGGGAGAAGTTAGATAAGTGTTACAAGGCAGTAGGTCCATATACGTTGTTGTTTCCTTGCCTCTGAGATTATTCCTTTCGCGCGATAACCATTGTGCTTTATCCGTCTACATTGATATTCGCGCTGCTGCTGCGTCCACACTATCAATATCCACACCTCTGATATATAATATAAACGACATCAAATACCAAGATGGCGGCGTGGGGTCAGAGCAACAGCACCTGGAACGATGCTGAGGCAAACAAGCTTCCCGAGAAGGTGGAGAAGATGGAGCAGAACGACGAGATACCCAAGAATAATGAGAGGAAGCGGATAGTAGTTGTTGGATTGGGCATGGTCGGCATAGCCTTCATGTAAGTCTGGAGCTTCTCAGCTACAAGCATGTATCCGCTGATAAGCTTCTTCAGTGAGAAACTCCTTAAACTCGATGTGAAGAGACGAGAGTATGATGTGATAGTCATTGGAGAAGAGAACCATCTTGCATACAACAGAGTTGGATTAACAAGCTTCTTCCAACATAGAAAGGTGGAAAACCTCTATCTCAATCCCGAGGACTGGGTGAGTACATATACAGCTCTTCGACGACGCAGCGCTTACTAACACGAACCCAGTACACGTCAATGCCAGAAGGCTCGCTCAACTACCATATTAACACACTAGTCACATCTATTGACCACAAAAACAAGACAGTAGAGACGTCACAAGGCACAACCGTTCCGTACGACATTCTCGTCCTAGCAACAGGCTCCGATGCCGTGCTACCTCGCCACACCCCAGGCCATGACGCCAATGGTGTTTTCGTATATCGTACGATTGAGGATTTGGAAAAGCTTATTGCCTTTTCTGCCACGAGGACAGGAAAGGTTGGCGCGGTGGTCGGAGGAGGCCTCCTCGGTCTAGAAGCAGCCCACGCCATGATGGATCTAGAAGAGTTTAGCAAGGTCAAACTCATTGAGAGAAACAGATGGGTTCTGAGCAGACAACTCGATGGCGATGCCGGAGGCATGGTCGTTGACCAAGTTCGCTCCATGGGCGTTGACGTATGCCTCAGCAAGAGAGTTGGAAAGATTAATACGGATGCTGAGAACAACGTTGTTGGTGTCACGTTCGAGGATGGCGAGACCATGGAATGTGCCTGCATCTGCTTTGCCATCGGTATCAAGGCTCGTGACCAACTTGCACGCCAAACCGGAATCAAGTGCGCTGACAGGGGAGGTGGTATAATCATCAACCCTGACCTTTCCACTTCTATACCAGATATCTACGCAATCGGCGAGTGCGCAAGCTGGAACAACGAGACTTATGGATTGATCGCCCCGGGTATCGAGATGGCCGACGTTCTGGCCTTCAACCTTACTCAAGCCAAAGCACACTCACCTAGACAATTCAAGCGACCAGACCTCAGCACTAAGCTCAAGCTGCTTGGTGTAGAGGTTGCCAGTTTTGGAGACTTCTTCGCAGATCGTGATGGTCCCAAATCATTGCCAGCAACTAAGAAGCATAGGAAGTCTGTGGACATGACTGAAAAGGATAAGGTCAAGACAATTACCCAGGGACCTCCGCCAGCACCGGTCAAGGCTTTGACCTACAAGGATCCATTCAACCAAGTCTACAAGAAGTACATCTTCACCGAGGACGGCAAATACATCCTTGGTGGTATGATGATTGGAGACACCAAAGACTACATCAAGCTGGTGCCCATGGTCAAGAACCAGAAGCCTCTCGAAGTGTCACCAAGCGAGTTCATCATTGGAGCCTCCAAGGGCGAGGAAGACGGCGATGACCTCGAGGATGATACACAGATCTGTTCTTGCCACAATGTGACCAAGGGAGATGTGGTCAACTCAGTCAAGGACGGCACGTGCAAATCTATCGGCGAAGTCAAGACTTGCACGAAAGCCGGTACTGGTTGCGGTGGTTGCATGCCTCTTGTCCAGACCATTTTCAACAAGACCATGACTTCGATGGGTGCGGAAGTCAAGAACAACCTCTGCCCTCACTTTGAATTCTCCCGTGCCGACCTCTTCAACGTCATCTACGTCAAGAAAATTCAAGATTTCGCCGAGGTCATGAAGCAGTACGGAAGGGAGCCGGACTCAGTAGGCTGCGAAGTCTGCAAGCCCACCATTGGCTCCATCATCGCAACTCTGTTCAATAAGCATCTTATGGACAAGGACCGCATCGGTCTGCAAGAGACCAACGACAAGTTCCTTGCCAACATTCAGCGCAATGGTACTTTCTCTGTTGTACCTCGTGTCTCTGGTGGTGAGATCACTGCCGACAAACTTATCGTGATTGGTACTGTCGCGAAAAAGTACAACCTCTACTGCAAGATTACCGGTGGTCAACGTATTGATCTGTTCGGTGCGAAGAAGCACCAATTGCCTGAGATCTGGCAAGCGCTGATTGATGGTGGTATGGAGTCCGGCCACGCATACGCAAAGTCTCTGCGTACCGTCAAGTCGTGTGTGGGAACCACGTGGTGCCGTTACGGTATTGGTGATTCCGTCGGCATGGCCGTCCGCCTAGAGGAGCGCTACAAGTCCATCCGTGGACCCCACAAGATCAAGGGCGGTGTCAGTGGCTGCGTCCGCGAGTGTGCCGAGGCACAAAACAAGGACTTCGGTCTCGTCGCCACAGAAAAGGGTTTCAACATCTTTGTGGGCGGCAACGGTGGCGCCAAGCCCCGTCATAGTGAACTCCTGGCAAAGGACGTCCCTCCAGACGATGTCGTGCAGATCCTCGACCGCTATCTGGCCTTCTACGTCCGAACGGGAGACAGACTCCAAAGAACCGCAAGGTGGATCGAGAATCTCCCCGGCGGCATCAAGTACCTTCGGGAAGTCATTCTCGAAGACAAACTCGGCATCTGCGCAGACCTAGAGCAGCAAATGGCCGATCTGATTGGCACCTTTTTCTGCGAATGGACCGAAGTACTCAACTCCCCCGAACGCCTGGCACACTTTTCTCAATTCGCAAACACAAAGGACAACATCATGCCCGCGGTCGAAGAAATCGAAGAGCGCGGTCAAACCCGCCCCACCTACTGGGGCAAGGACTCGGTCAAGACGGATTTCCGCGGCACCAAATGGAGCGAGCTATCGTGGCAGCCCCTCGCGACCGTCGACCAGTTCGACGACACGCAGACGGGAAGCTCCGTGGCCGTCAAGCGCGGCGACACGCAATTGGCCATTTTCAAAGTCAAGGGTCAATACTACTGCACGCAGCAAATGTGCCCTCACAAGCGAGCGTTCGTGCTCAGCGACGGTCTCATCGGCGACGACATGAAGACGAACAAACTGTGGGTCAGCTGTCCCTACCACAAGCGCAACTACGAGCTCAAGGGTGAAGACGCGGGCAAGTGCGGCAATGACGACGAGGTGAACATCGCCACTTTCCCCATCGAGGCCCGCGAGGACGGAAACGTGTACGTTAAGTTGCCGCCTGTGGAGGAGCTCGATGGGGTGCTGGGAACGAGCAAGTTTGTTGTCAAGAAGGAGGAGACGGAGGATCCGTTCCAGAGTTTGGATAAGAAACTCATAAGTGGCAAGGGCCAGAAGGGCAAGATTGTTGATGCCATGAAGAATGTTGATGTTACCAAGGCTAGGGCTAATGCTATTCTTGCTGGTGGCGAGAAGGGTACTGGTATGGACTGGTAATCTTGAAGGGAGAGACTGACGATTGATGTTTGTATGCACGCATTGGGAAGGCGTTTGTCAGGTGAAATTGTATATATGCAGAGCATCATAGGTAGACATTATTTGCGCGACATCTAATATTCCAAAGTGTTTGACATGAATCCATGTGGATGTGCGGGCAAATACGGGCTTCGTAATGTAATGTCTCGTGGTCTATCATCTCATCAAGGTCTCATTACGGACATGATATATAAGCAGCCAAGCTAATATCCGAGCTTCAGGCCGATGTTCCGGGATCAGATGCAGCCGGGCGTGGTTTCATGTTTCACATAGATGAAAACATGGCAGTAATCGGCCGAGAGTGCGGGGATCGATCGCTGGCTTGGGCCTTTGGTACTGCTTCATTGCTGCTTTCTGCTCGAGACTTTCGAACACACATATCCATATCTTTATAGGAGTTGCTGCAATAGCACGATTCGGCGCAAGTCTACAAGTCTACTTTGGATCCTTTTCTTTCTCAAGGGTCTTTCGGTAGTGGCCGTATAGAGTATTGACATCCTCGCCAAACAAATCAGACCAGAAGTGGGACTCCTTGTAGTCCTTGTTAGAAAGGGCCTGGTTGAGACGGTAAATGCTTCCCTTGCCCTTTGTCTGTTCTATCCAATCCAGGAAATATCCAGTATTCTGGTAGCCTCTATCCCAGTCGCCGTCTGCATCTTTCTTCCAGTGAGGTGGTACGAAGTCTGCGTTCAGGCGCACCCAATCGGCAATACCCTCGATGAGACCACCCGGTGCCGTACCATTGGCGTTCCATTGGAAGCAGTGAACGAGTTCGTGACACACAACACCTAATAATTCAGTGCGTGTCGATGTTTTGGCTCGGGCGGCGTGAGCTATATATTCGAGAGACAAGTGAATCTCCTTGTGGTCATCATCTAGCTCCATTCCGGTAGTGTAGGCCACACCGCCCATGTCGCGAAGGATCAAGGTCACCGAGCGCGTGTCTGGGATCTTGGGAGTGATTAGTGCCGGGCGAGAGCTTGAAACTGCATCGTTGTCTTCAGCTTTGTCGCCTGTGGTGTAGAGAAGGCGTAGCACCGTCTCAACAAGGCTGGAGAGATCCTTTGAGCTTTGGAAATGGTTGAGGAAGACATCTGTGCTGTCATGAGACAAATCACGAAGTTCAAGTCGTAGTTTTGGCTTTGGAAAGTGTTGAGATTTAGACGAAGATGGCTGAGTGGTCGTCGTCGATTGATCCTCGAAGGATGGAGGGGCATTGGAGGGCTTGGGTGGAGGCGGAGCAGTTGACATGGTTTGGAAATATTTGGGGACACTTGAGGTTTGAGCAGTCATAGTGTGAGTGAGCTACGGGTATAATTGGGTGTGAGTGTGTGAGCAGTCGGAGCGTGGAGTAATGAGGAGTCGGGCGGAGTTGTCGTTCAAGCGAGTAGGTAATGTATCCCGTTTCGGCAAAAGCGGTGTCGGCTGATTCAGTGCTCATCATATCGATAACGATGGCTATTATTGTCGCATTTCCTGCTATCGTGTATTGAACGGCTTTTGGGTCTCTTCTTGGCACGACTCACACCGTTTTGGCACGGAGGCCTCTTCGTAATCTATCTATATTATCAGACCAGCAAAAGGGATCATGGACGGACGAGGGAGTGCCGGACTTTGCGGACTACAATGATGCGGCGTGGACGAGATATGGCTATCGATAAAGTTATGGTCCATGCGTGGGGATCGTTTAGGTTCCAATTGTTGACAAAGTAGCTTGGCACCCAAACAACGGGGCGGCTTCATTTGCTCATACTTCTCCAATTTCAGCCTGACTCGTTCTTGTTCTCTACATTCTTGCGACCACGACAATTTCCATATCCTGCACTTTTTGCTCCCATCCCGCCGGGAACCATGGACCAACAGGCGGCGACTCTTCTGGCAACGCTACGGCGAACGTCAGCAGCCTCCGAGGCAAAGTTGACGTTGCTAAACACTCTCAAATCCGATATCAAACACCATCGCGTGCCGGAAAGCGCGCAACCCATGATATTTGACTGCCTGAAATACGCCATCTCCCAACAATCTTCAAGTACAATTGCTACCGCCGGCTTAACGACATTCAGCCATCTCATCAAACGATTAAAGATCCAAGATCCTGAAGGTGCTGCCATCCGGACACACGCACCCAAACTGCTTCCGGCATTACAGGAGAGACTTGGAGACCTCCGAGAGAGCCATCGCGCAGGCGCTTCTCAGGCCTTTTCTGACCTTTGGTTCTTTTGTTCGGCCGAGGTCGAGCAGGTGATTCGCGATGAAGCCATTGCAAGTTCTCACGTGCGCGCAAAAGACGCTGGAATGCAATGGGTGGTCAAGGTATGCGCCCGACCCCTGCTGTTGTCTTGGAATACCTGTACTGATACCCTTGTCTCACTCAGATGAACCGAGAAGCTTCCCTCCCATTCAAGTCATTTGTGCCATACATGGTGCTCAATCTAGAAGACGCAGACGGCACTGTGCGCGACACTGCAAAGTCGTCCCTCATCGACCTCTTCAAGTGCGTCTCTACCCTTCCATTCTCCTGTCCGATCAAGTCGCACGTTTACTGACTTTCTGGTAGGACTGCTCCCGACCGCGCAAAAGCTGATCTGAAAAAACAACTCAACATGCACAATGTGCGTGCAGGCATTGCCGCCCAAGTCCTAAACCAAATCGAGAACACAGCGCCCCCAGAAGTCGACATGACCGCCTCTACCCGATTCGTACCCACCTTCGACCCCCATTTCACAGAGAGCATCAACAGCGAAGCCGCGCGCCCGCCTCCGCAAGAAGAGGTCCCTATGGATCCTATCTACCTGCATTCACTGAGAGAAGTGGAGGACGCTTTGCGCGACATGCTTCCGTTCTTTGAGGGTAGAGAGACCGAAGAGAACTGGATCACACGAGACAAAAGCGTCACAAAGCTGCGCCGCATACTCAAAGGGAACGCGCCCTCTGATTACTATCAAGCTTTCATGCTCGGCATCAAGCAACTGCAAGAGGGCATCATGAAGGTAGCAAACAGTTTGCGTACAACAATGTCCACCAACGGATGCCTTCTGGTACAAGAACTGGCAAGGACTTTAGGACCTGCCCTCGATCCAATGGTCGAAATCTACATGCAGAACTTCATCAAAATGTGTGCTGGTACCAAAAACATCGCCGCCCAGAACGGCAATCACACTGTCGAGACTCTGTTTCAATACGTAACCATAAACGCCCGCGTCATGCAGCACCTTTGGCTCGCCGTTCAGGATAAAAATGTACAGCCTCGCACATTTGCTGCAAATTGGCTCTCCACTGTTTTGAACAGGCAAGCCGGCTCGAAGTCTCACTTTGAGCATATTGGAGGTCTCGACATTGCAGAGAAGACGATCAAAAAAGGCCTTAACGATTCTCAACCAAAGGTCAAAGAGAGCATGAGAGCCGCCTATTGGACCCTTGCCAAATCCTGGCCTGAGAAAGCTGAGACCATCAAGAACACGCTTGACGAAAAGGCAAAGACTGCTCTGGAGAGAGATTCTCACAATCCGAATGCGCCTGCTGCTTCGGCCCAATCAGGAGGCCTTCGCCCCTCTACCGCAAGCCGAGCACAATCCAGGGCTTCCGTCCGTGATGCAATCTTGGCCGCCAGAAAGAACCTGAAAGCCGACCGGCCTGTCTCGGCCATGGCAGCTCCATCCCTCTCACCTGCCGTCAATCGATCAAAGTCTTCGAACAACCTCTCAGTCCGCCCGCCCCCTGCCACCTCAGCCCGTGTCCCTTCGAACCCTTCTTCGACTCCGCGACCCAACGATACCGCATCCTCATCAACCTCGACTCTCAAACCAAACTCCCTCATGTCTGGTGCGGCACGACGGCCTGTCAGGAAGCCAGAAATGCCCCGTCCAGCCACAGCAGATCCCTACGCTCAAAGGAGATTATTACGCCCGGAGACACCCTCTACCCGAAGCCCTGCCAACAGCCCACGCCAAGACACTGCCGCCAGTCTTGCACGTAATGCCGCCGCTTCTGCGACACGCAAGAAGCTCGAGAGTGAGAGTCCAGCGGCAAGTCCAGCCAGGCAATATCCTTCGCCACGCACTGGCATACCTTCACCAAAGACTTCCGCACCCTCACCCAGACCAGCTGCATTATCACCAAGACCATCACCAAGACGGGCTGCGACATCACCAAGACCGCTGACTAACTCGCGACCCGCTAGTAAAGATGGTTCATCCATTCCTGAGGAGCCGAGCTTCAGCAAAGACGAAGAATTCACCCTGGTCATACCATCTGGAAGCAAGCAGGCTGTCTCACCTCCTGGTGTACGTCGCAGACCAGCAATTGACAAGACCGTCTCCGTTGACAGTGGTATTCCTGCTCACACCTCCGCATGCGAAGACGGCTCCCTTCCCGCATCCGCACTGGCGACTCAAGACTTGCAGCAACCACTTTCTCCTAGCGCACAACGCACCCTAGCTCGGTCCATGTCCGAAGATCCCTCTCATATCGTTCCCTTAGCCCAACGCCTAAGACGACCATCAGATAGAGCGGATCTTTCAAGTCCGAAGATTCGAGCACCGAGTGTACCTCGTCAGCCTAGCCCGCTCAAAACGTCGACAGCTGCTCCTCCTGAGGATTTCCAGATACACGAAGATTCGTCCAATGGCCGGACAGGTGTACCAGAAGCTGTGTCGCCAACGCCACAGGAACCTCGTGTCCTTAATGAACTCCCTGTCAACGAATCCAGCCAACCTTCCTTGGGAGAGGATGACATCAGTCAGCACGGAGCCGTCTCGCCGCTGCCAATGACACCTGAAAGCAAAGCTGAATCGATTCGCTCGCGAAAATTGCTTATATCTGGCATTGAGCGGATACGAAGCAGAACTCTGGATGCTCATGGATTCCGGAAAGTGCTTGAGCTTGTCAGATCTTCAGATTCTGGTGACATCTTCGGATCT
This sequence comes from Delphinella strobiligena, assembly GCA_009982845.1. Lineage (NCBI taxonomy): Eukaryota > Fungi > Ascomycota > Dothideomycetes > Dothideales > Dothioraceae > Delphinella > Delphinella strobiligena. The sequence continues at coordinate 1,022,432 of JAADKB010000011.1, forward strand.
GTCGGCGAGACGAAGCGATTTGATGATCTCTTCAGTGCGTTGCTTGATTATATTGTCGAAGCACCCGAGCCAGCAGGTGCAACCATCAAGCATACGCACGAACTCAAGAGACAAGCCATTACGGTCATGCGTACCTTGATCAACAAGCCGCAAACGACCTATAAGAAGTGGATGGCTTCCGGCAGGTGGTGTCAACGTATATTGGTAGGTGCATTTGATGCACGAAAAGCCTTTGAAGGTATGGGTCTCATGGTTAAAGATCTTGAGACCCTCGTCTCGGATGTCGTGACGAAAGTGCACCCCGAAGACGGCGAGAGGGCTGTTTTGTCTTGGCTTGAGCAGGACTATCACGAGGCGGAGAATGTCCTCGAAAAGCAGCAGGACGGTGTCATTGAGCGATCTCAGGCAAAAAGCCAAGCAAGGGCGACAGCGCTTGCCTTGCGCACCTTAACGACTCTGCTCGGCAATGCCAAGGGCTCGGTGGTGTTGGCTGATATCAAGACACGCGTAGGCAGCATCACAGCAGCCTGCCTGAAGTCATACGATGCGGAGATCCGTAAAGCCGCCGTTGAGGTTGCAACACAGCTCCACGAAGTCACAGAGGTGGAAGCGGATTATTGGGCGCTATTGGAAAAGAGCGGTGTTCAGGAGAGTGCGAGAAATCTGATAACATATTTCATCGCGCGAAGGGAAAAGGGATCTTGAATTGGAATTTGAGATCGCTCTAATTAACGAAGGTTACGCTTTTGGATGCCACTCTCTTCTTTGTTTTTCCCTCAGCTAGGCGTCCGGGGCCTCATGTCTCTTGTATTAGCGATGGAGTTGTTCGTTGTTGGGTTTTGTCAACGTTTTGACGCAGGCAGAGACGTATAAAAGCAAGGCTCCGGATCGTCCATGATATCTTTATGCATTGAAAACTCGAACGCTCTATGACCAATCATTCCCCTGTCAATATTGTGAGAAAGTGCTTGTCCTTGCAATGCTAACGCATTTGGAACTATCAACGGGCTCTTCAGACGACCGAGCTCCTGATTGAGTCACCGCAGACAAGAAAAGAGGCTTGACGTTGACTCCTTCCTTGGCAAAGACACCTCCACCTGGACTTGCTACCCAAGTATACTGCCCTGTTCATTATGCATGCATTCATCTGACGTAGGATTCGATTGATCCTTTCAAGGTACCTAAATTCTTCTCTTGTATGTCTCACGCGCTTGATCCATGACTGCTGCCTAAAGCGTCCGGTATCGTGTACCGTAAACGGTAATTAGTACGATGCCACGGTATCCCCCTCACGGCAGTCAGGGACTCATGTTCATGCAACAATACCCTGTTCTTGATTCGCGGAAGTAGGTAGGTATGCATGCCAAGAATGTAGGTGAGCACCTCCTCGTGATAGCCGTAGGAATCTTTCGTGGACACCGCGCCCTGTGTGGAGTTCGGTCGATCGTCGGATGACTTGAGTCGAATGAGTCAAAGGAAGTGTGCATAGGTAGGTGGGATATAAAGACAGCGGATTCCCTAGTGTCTTGTCATAATATGATCTATACCATCTGAACACTATCGAAGAACTAGTTGGTTCAGGTATCTAGATCTTGTCCGCGAACTCCATCACCCATCCTCCCTCTTCTTCTTTACGGAGAAAAGAAAAGAGATATCCATCCCTCTGGATCCGATCGACCAAAGCTCATAGACGATCTTGCAATCCGAATAGCGTCCGACACAACCATCCAACATAATTCCAGACCGATCAGCCGGTTCATCAACATGCCTCTGAACCCCTTTTCGAAATCCAGCTCCAAATCTAATGCCAAATCCGAATCCAAATCCGAATCCAACTCCAGGTTACATTCGGACACAGCATCAATTCTCTCAACAGCAACAGGGCAGACGACGTCATCCAGCACGCACCTTCTGCCACACTCTAGCCAGCGAGAGCAGCAAGTGAAGTCGCAGACACAAGTATCGCAAGAGCAAACGGTGAGGGGAGGGAAGGAGGCGCCTGAGAAGGAGGTGCCTGAAAAGGAGGCGCCTGGGCAGGGAGTCCTGACAGTGGCTCAACAGGCACAGAGGAGCAAGGATAATGTCGATGCTAGGATTTTGGCTACTTGGATGAGTTTGAAGTGAGATGGGATGGATTGGATTGGATTAGGTTGAGACTTAGTGAAAGTTATTTATCGGGTTTGGTCATGTATGTAGAAGGTACTGAACTGGCGAATTTTAGTTGGCAACAAGAATCATCTTTCAGGTTTCATGTACCTGTCGAGGCAGTAATATAGCAATGATGGCACTAGAAGACATCATCATTATCCTCAACCCAATTCATGTGACTAGGAAGCCAATCCAGCAAAGAAAGGAAGTAACAAAAAAGAAGAAAGACAGAAGCACCATCTACGTGAAGATAATCCCTCCATCAACAACCATACACTGTCCAGTAATATAATCACTATCCTTACCCGCCAAAAAACTCACCAACTTGGCCACATCCTCGGGCACACTGACTCTCTGCAAAGCGATAAGCTCATCAACGTACTTTTTGATAGTCTCGCCCTTTTTAATGACGGATCCCAGCTTATCACCTCTCTTTTTCCCCAACTCCTCATCAATCAGGTCCCACATTGCTGTTCCCACAATTCCTGGTGCGTAGGTGTTGCAAGTGATGTGATGTTCAGCGACTTCCATGGCATATGCCTGGTTCAAACCTCGTACTGCCCATTTAGACGCCGAGTAGTGGGAGAGGAGCGCAAAGGGCTTGAAAGCAACGATGGAGGCGGCAGCAATAAGTTTAGATTGATTTTCCTTCGTGCTGTTTCCTTGTGAGATTATCTGTTTTGCGGCTGCCGAATAGCAGTTTTGAACGCCATAGACGTTTACGCTGAACATGCGGTGGAAGTCGTCGGTTGTTAGTTCGAGAAGGGGTTTCACTTGTGCTATGCCTGCATTTGCGACCCTGTTTATCAATTAGTTAGGTCAATTAGGCTTCAATAGCCAATGAGAGAGAAAATAAGTAGTAAAGAAAATCGTGGTGGTCTGCAACCAAAAAGGACGAGGAGTAGCACTTTTATTGAGGGCGAGGCAAAAGTAGGGCAAAAACATTGCTCCCCCGCCTAGGCTTGAACTAGGAACCTCTCGATTGCAGGGATCCAAAGATCAACTAACAGTCGAACGCGCTAGCCAATTGCGCCACGGAGGATTTAGCTCTTAGAGCTAGTGGCTTTGACTGAAGACCGCCGAGAGTCTATCGACATATATACTGATCTCTAGATAAAGAATGCATGTGAAGTAATGGCCACTTACATGGTTTTCAACGGACCCAGCTCCTTGACACTGGTATCAATAACATTTTCGACCTGTGATAGATCTGAAACGTCACCGATTGCACCAACTGATTTGCGACCGAGTTCTTTGATCTGGGCAACTACTTCGTCAATGCCTTGCTTGTTGGCCTGAATGTCGTTTACACAGATATCGTAGCCATCATGGGCCAGGCGGAGCGCAATTGCTTTACCACTGTTTTGAGTGATATGTCAGTCGCATGCCTGGATGATAGTCAAGCTACACAGCTTACATGCCACGGCTCGAGCCTGTTACAATTGCTGTCTTGTTGTCGCGTTGGATTTGGCTGCTCGCAAAGCCTCTACTCTGGGAGATGATGGGTGTTCTAGACGATGCTGCTGCTCGCCAAACACTTCGCTGAACTAGCTTTCCGATCATATTGTAGTGATTTTGGTATGGACGTTTCTTCTTGGATGAGACGAATATATCCCACTATACCAGTAGGCAGACGGACAAGCATATGAGAAATAAGAGACACGGAGGGAGAAGAACACGTGCGAGAGGGAGTGGAGGGGTAGGTAGTCTTCATGAGCGAGAGCCGGGCACAAGGGACCATACCATTGAGCAGTACACGGTTACCCCTCTCTCCATCACCACTCACCATGATCCGAGGAATCCTTCCATGGCCCGGCGACTTGGCTCTGATGTATGTCGGGAATTCGGGAGAAAGTGTCTGTTGATCATGTCGATTAAAGAGCACCATCAGCGAGTGACAGATGAGATTGCGGGGAAGCTGCGGAGAAAGACCGACTAGTGGAAGTCGATTTTGAACGTCACTTTGTAAACGCCTGACAGCGCGCGTGGAACGCGTACTACCGTACTTTAATCTGCGATAGGTAAAGGCCAACATTTGCCATCAATGTCCCTCAGACGTTGAACAATCCAACAATGTCCCGGCCTAGTCAAGTACCTGGTCGCAACCTCAGTCTCACCGAGGAATTGGAGAGGCTTGAGCAGTCCATCACATTGACTCTTCAGGGTAAATAGCTTAACATGTTAGTCAACATATAATTTGCCCACTAATCATATTCTCCCAGAAATCGATCACAACTTCAGCAAAGCTCATCGCATCGTAACGTCGAGCATTCTCCCAATTGTCGAGCAGTATGCCAAACATTCACAAGATGCATGGGAGGGAACAAAGGTAATCAATTCGCGAGAATAGCCATGTCACTGCGACTAACGCCATCTACCAGTTTTGGAAACAGTTCTTCGAAGCATCTGCCAATGTCTCACTCTCTGGCTATGAAGAGACTCCCCAGGAAGAAGACGTAACACAAACCGATACTGCCATCAGTCACGATACCACCTTCCAGACCCCAACTACACACGACGACGACGAAGACAAAACAATCACTGGCGTCGAATATGAAGAGGGAGAGGAGGAGGATGAAACCTCCATCATTGACTCACCTTCCAACGCCACTGGCGTCCATAGTACGCCTCGCCTCCCACACTCGACGGCAAAAGGGAAGAACAGGCGCATGACCTCGCCCTCTCCTTCACCACCAAAAAGCAGTGCCTTTACATCACCACCAAAGCGAGTACCGCATTCTCCGGAAGAAGTCAGCACCCCGATACGCGGCACTTTAAACCTGAACTCATCTTCTCCCTTCGAACCGCCTTCGGCCTTTCAACCTGCCACAGCCCAACGTCAAAACCCGGACCCAATCATGCACCGCGTCCTTGACCGCAACTTCCGCATTCAAGCCACACCCCTGACAAGTAAGAAACAATACGGCCGCCCCACAGCACCCTCTGAGACACCAGCAACCACACAGCGGACGCACACAAGAACACTCTTCCCGGACAGTAGTCCCATGAGCAGTCCCGAAATGGCAGCCCCCCAACTTCGCTCCGACCTCTTCTCCCCGGAAAAGGCTCGCATACGCACGACACCGCGTACCCCGGGCATCTCCGTGCAAACGCCTGGCCGCGACGTAGCGACCAGCACTGGCAGGACCCTGTTCGGTACCACACGCGACACGACCACCCGTACACTCTGGGCATCCGACAGCGACAGCGATGAAGATGGCGCTTTCAGCCCGCCAAAAACAATGCAATTCCACGTTCCGCAATCGCGCCTGTTGCAAACGCCGGCGAGGGAGGCGAGTAAGAAGATAGTGGATGATTTGCTTGCCACAGCGGGGGCAGACATGACAGATGAGATTGAGGACGAAGACGTGCCCGAGATTAGTCCTTCTGTTGTCACAAGGAAATGGGAGGAGGACGATGATACCTTTTCTTTCTGAGTTAAAAGCACATTCTCGAAATGCATACATCACTACGACAAGACTCATATAGACATATTTTATTGGTATATTGCTGCCTAAATATCCTTGTCGCCCTCGGCCTATATCAGAGATTCGTGTAAACCCTGAAAGGACATATATCGACGACGAAAGTGCAAAAAAGGAGTGTGTCAAGGGGTTGATTGGGTATAAAACTCGATTGTCATAAAACCAAAAAGAAAAAAAGAGAAAAACATGCAAGTTGCTCGCAAGATTGGTATATTTTTAAAAATAACAAAAGCAATGCAGATTGCAAAAACGACTGCAAAAAGCACTTTTTCGTTGGTCTGGTCTGTGGGCATGAGGAGTTGGGGGAGTATGTATTCCTTGTATCGTCATATGGCCATATCGCTATGTTTTGATGTTATTCTTTTGATTCATAAGAAGTGGGCGGTGGTATAATTCTTGTTTGAAAAAAACGGGGGTATTCTTTTGAGAGACAAAAACCAAAACGCAAAGCAGGCGAACGCGCGGAAAGCAAAAAATCACAAACAGGGCTCAAAAGGCTTGCGAAGCGCACTTTTTGTCAGAACAAGGTGGGACACTCCAGAAGAAGCGAAGATGTCCCAACATATTCTTCTCTTCAATGCGCCAGCGGGTCTTCATAAAAAGGAACGTCGACGGTCGGGGAATCATGCATGGTAAAGAAGAAGAAAAAAACAGCAAAGCAAACACAAACGTACGAAGACCGGACAAAGCAAACAGCGCAAAAGACTCCGCATGCCTAGCCTCCCTTCGTAAGTCAAAAATCAACGCGGAGGCCCTATTGGGGCCGGGTATCCAGAAGCAGCAGAACTCGAAGGACGCGAGCCAACGGCGCCATGATTGGCATATCCATTCACAGGAGTGGCGTTGCCGTCAGATCTGATATTGGTGGTGCTGGCGGCATCAGCGCTGCCGATGTCGCCGAGACCGGGTATCATTGGTGTGTTGTTGAGCGAAGTCGTGGACGCATTACCCACGGCGCCAAAAGGAAATTTGCTCTCATACAGTGTTGAGGAAGTAAGGGAGGCGGAAGAGGTGGCTGGGCGGCTGCCCGCGGCCGCGAGCGAGGCCCACCCGTTGGTGTGAGCATTGTCATGTTCCAGGTCGATGCCAGAGTCATTCCACGGATTGCGGTAGCCAGATTCGCGAGACTCCAGGCTTACAAGAGAAGCCTTGGAGGCATTGTTCGACGCATGCTTGAACAGTGAGCTGGGAGAGTTGGAACCATTCTTGCGTCGCTCAAGGAACGCGGAGAAAGAGGAAATGCTACTCGGCTTTCGGAGCTTGTCCAAGAAGGAACGGTGGTCGCCATTGCTTTCACTCCCGAAACCCGAGCGAGTGGGCGACTCGGTCGAGACAGGCGGCTCAGCACGCTGGAGAAGCTTGGAGTCAAAGTATGGCATCGAGTCTTCGAAGGAGTCGGACTTCGGGCGCGGAATCGCACCCTTCACGTCATTGGCATCCAAGCCGTGAGTGACGAGGCCGAGGATCAAAAAGTCAATGGCATCCTTCAGGCCACCAGCATTGTTGCGGGTGTATGTCAGTAGAAGAGTCTCGACGATTACATCAGTACCTTCGACCTGCTCGGTCTTTGGCTGTTGAAGCACGAGTTCGACGACATACTGGTCCTTGAGTTTCTGCAGAATATCATCGCGGAACTCGCCAGACAACAAGTAGTCATGAAGGTCCGGAGAGGATGGGAATGATATCTCATGACTCTCGGGAACCATGCCCTGTTGTTGTTGTAAGCTACTAGATCTTCGAGACGGGTCATTCAAGGATAAACGTACCAAGAATTCATCAACAGCCTGAGGAACCTGGTACTCAGGTCCGGAAACAGTAATGATATCACTGGCTTGCTCAGTGCCAGGGAAAGTGATTTTGCAATTCCACTTCTTCTCCAGCTCTTCGATCTCGGGCATACGAGCAATGAGTTCACGATGGTAAAGTCTGTCAACGATGACATGTTCGGAGACATACTCGGCGTCAACTTTCTCTACCATATCCATGATCTCCTGCTTAACAAGCTCGAGATTGTCGGCATTCCTGGCAGGAGTGCGGCAGATGACATTGTCAACCTTGACATCATCGTCGTCTTTGCCAATACCACCTCGATCCATGGCGTTGGAAAACTTGACGAAGACGGAGTACTTTTTCATGATGCGCTGGATGTGCTGGCCACCAATACCAATGATGCGTTTGTGGTACTGATCGGGAACGTGGAAGGAAATCGAAGCAGGCATTTCCAGCTCAACCAGATCCAGACCATTTTTCGTGGCCTCGTAATGCTGTCCACGGACGTCAATGTAGAAGTTGTACTCGTTGAAGCCGTCAAAGACAATCTGAACATTGCTCTGACTCATGATTTTGTTTATCTTGCCGTTCTTCTTTCCGCTGACGAACTCCTTGTGCTCGTTGGCAAGCTCCACTTTGACACGAAGCGTCGAGGTGACGGCCTTCCTGACGAAAGGAAGAGTGTTGATGATAGTCATGGCGGCCTTGACCGAATCATCGCTGCCGTTGATGTGGAAATTGAGCTTCTCGAAGTTGATCTCAGCGCCTGAGTTGATGCAGATGTCGGGGAGCATTGCGCGGATCTCAGCAGGCGTAGGTGATCTCTGGGAGGGATCGAGGTTCAACCACCAGGAGGCGCTGTAAAATTGGCCAGCCAAGGTCATGATCTCACGCACGGTACGCTCAACGTTGAGGATGTCGGTTGCCTGTACACGGAGGAGTCCGCTGTGATTGCCGAGATGTGGAAGCAGGACGTAGGAACCATTTTGCTCGACAATCTTGCGAATCTTGTCCAAGCGTTCCAACAGAATGTAATCAACTTTGCTGGTAGTAATTGCGACGTCCTTGACGAAGGTCTTGGTTGTCAGTACCAGATCATGCAGGCGCTTTTTTGCTTGCAGAATGTTATCTACGCTCTCTCCCGTGATAATGATTTCGTCTCTTGCTCTTGCAAACGCGCCTGCTGGGCTGTAGCCGAATACGGTAGGGAAGAGCGGTGGAAAGTAGATGGCGGTGCTCGTGCCGGACTCGATGAGCTTGATGTTCCTTCGGTGTCGGCCGCAGATGAGGGTGTGCAGAGAGAGTTCGAGCTTGACGGTATCAACTTGTCTGCCAAGCTGTGAAGTATGTTAGTGCGTCACTAAAAGCGTTGGAGGAGTAAGCATACAATCTGATCAATCATGATCAACACCCTCGTCTTTGCGTGCTCGCAGACCTCCATGTCACCGTAGATGACAATGCGGAAGCGGTTATCGATGGAGCTTTCGAGGTTACCCTTGAGACTAGCAGTCTCCATGTCCAGAGGCTTGGGATTGCACAGGAATATGTCGGCCTTTGTTCTGTCTGAAATATCGTCCATGTGTCTCAATACATCTGCCCTCAAGCCCATAACGCTGTTGGCATCAAGGCCAGTCACAAGCTGTGCATCAACGTCGACTGTGGCCGATCGCTAAATCATGTTAGCCAATTTCTTCCCAGAACCCACGCGTCGGGCTGTAGTGGCGTGCATACCAAAGTGATAGGAGTCTCGTTCAGAATTCTGGCTCTCATCTTGTAAACAACATCTGAATCTCCAGAGATGCAAACGTTGGTGACCAAGGTATTGAGTGGACCTCTTTGCATGCCCGGTACTGGTTTGGGCTTGGATGAGGTCACGGTTGCCTGTATCTGACCATTGCTGCTGTCTGTTATGACTTTGCAAATCGTTCTCAGCTTTTCGACATCGAATGTGTGTACTGGCAGCTCGTGGTTGGGCAAGCCGCCTTCGGGACTCTCCTTTGAGTGCGTCCAGCGTTCAAAGGCCCCTGGACTTGCGTAGACAATGGTATCCGGTTCTGGGCCGGCAAGATTCGAGGCAAATGGCACGTTGAACGACAGATTGACCGGATGGCCTGGTATAGCTGGGTTGGGCGACATGCTGTGGGTTGCTTGATGCGCGTTACCTACCGATCGCTTGATTGGAGGAGTCGGTATCATCGCTTCATGCGTCTGGGGCCTTCCGAAGCCCATGGCGGGAGTCATTTTCTCCCAACCATGTCGGGCCTGGCCTGTAAAGTTATGGATCTTGTGCATCTGATTGTGGCCGTGTCGACAAGGACGTGGCTTGGAGCGAGCGTGAGGAAGGGTAAGGTAATAGAAATCCGCCGAATCCCTGCAAATGATAATGTGAATGCAACCCGGCGTCTCCTCAGCCCACCAGTGACTGATTGGAAACTCCTGAAAGATTGCTTTTAGAAGCCGCTTGTAGAGAACTGTAAAAACGCGTGTAGTACCTTACTTTGGTCGACTGCTCTTGACCACCAACACTGTCCGAGGACTGGCAGATCTAACCCAGTCACGTGTTGGTGAGATATGTAACGTCTGTGCTGTTGTGCAAAAAGTGTGCAACTTCAAGGTTCTACAACCGCGGAGTTGGCGTTGAAGCTCCTGCCGAATTCCTTGGTCTTGGTTCTCGACCTTTTGGACATTATTGGTTCTTACAAGTAAGTCGTTTGTAGATCAAGGTCACCCGCAGAATCAAGATACTCGAACCCGATCGACAGGTACTTGTATGGTGTGGTACGCAATTTATCTTGCTCATATGGCATAATATAATATCCTAAAATGACTACAAGAAAACCCTGTTTGATGGGGCTATGTCTGGCGCCATGCCGTGCACCTCACACAGTTCACAGCTTCTATCCCTTAGACTACATCATTCTCAGCTTCAAGCGCATGCTTTCCTACACGAGTCTCCCATACCAGGACCTCTGTATGTTTTCAACGACTTATCAACCAGGTTCGAAATTCGGCCATGCTTCGACATCTTACCTTTGTGCGATCCTACGAGTCATGACGTTAAAACCAACTCCACAACGGACAACGCTCTTGGCATGTCCGGTACGTACTGATGAATTCCAGGGCGGAGCACACAAGTCTCCCAGTGCACTAGTCGGTGCCACAGAGCCAATGGCCGGGATAGCAAGCGGGGTTGTCCAACATTGATGTAATGTCTAACTGCCTTCTAGAAGGTCTACCTTTAACCCCGGCCACATAAATGGCCCTCATCAGTATCAAACAAGCATCGATGGCTCAATGCTCAGAGCTTCGAAGATTGCGTCTATCGAGAGCAGGTTCCTCTCTGTGCGCGAGGCGCATATTCTGGAAAGGTTACTCAACCACCTTCCACTTGACCCAATTATAATATCTAGAACCGACCTCGGAGTACAAGTCTCCCTCACCACCTATATCTATTATATTAGACTTTGGTACCCCGGAAGCACGGATGCAACTAAAGCCTAAACCACGAGTACGCGGCGAACTGCCTTCCGGAGGACCAGTAGCCGTATGGACGTGATGCATCCTCTAAACCTTGGGTCTAATTATGGGGAAAGGAGGTCTTGTCCGGAACGCAAAACGCAACACGTTTCTCGCGATCAGCCTGCCAGAGTGACTTCTAGCAAGGATCGCTTGGTATATATGGTGCAAGTCCAGGAACCGGACGAACTTTAGAAGAGAATGATCCTTCTGCACCTAGGAGTGACTATTGAGACGTCCATTAGTGTGATCAGTCGAGGTGAAGAAATGGGGGAAGAGATCCCTCAATTGCTCCAGGTCGCTGATTTGATGTTTTGAGACTGGTGTTTCTGGGGCCTTGACCTCTGGCTCCACATAGTGTACTGCTGTCCAACCGAATGCTGTGGCACCTTTTGCATTTAAAGCAGAGTCATCTAATCGCCATTAGTTATGCTTGGTGAGGGCATTGTCAATCGAACGTACCAACAAAGTAGCAATCTTTCTTAAATACAGCGCCTGACTCTTTCATTGCCTTCTTGAACATATCAGGGGCAGGTTTGCAAAGCAGCTTCTCCGCGGCATAGTCACAGAAGGTGATGCCCTCGAAAAGGTCATCCACCCCAAGCAACTTCACTACCTTCTTGCCGTGCATAACATAGGCATTGGTAAAGAGCCAAGGCTTGACTTTGGTTCTATCAAGATCTTGAAGCAACTTGCGCAACTTTGGATCAGGTGAAAGAATGTCTTCCAAGGGTAGAGCATCGTCAACCAAGCGGTTGTACTCCAGAGGATCTACTTTGTGGTGGCGAACAAGTCCCTCAATGGCGAGGCCGTAGTCTTTGTAGTAACGATTATGCAACTCAGTCGCTTCCTCCGGAGATAGCGACAAGTGAGTCTGAAAATATTTATCTGTCTCGGATGAGTCTCATACTTTGCATACATTGCCACTCTTGCATACCTATCAAATCCGCCATTAAATCGTGCACTCGCTTGCTCTTGGGATACAACTTGGTTGCATGTTAGCGACTTCATCCGAAGAGGCGCAATCTGGGCAGGAAACGCACGCAATTGTCGATGTCAAAGAAGAAGGTTGCCCTAGTGTCTGTCATGGTGGCTATTTGCCTTGTTGGTTGTTTATGAAATGGGGGAATGGAGGCCCTGGAAAAGGAGCGAGACGGAGAGTTGAGGAGGTAAACTGAAGGTTTTGAGAAAAGGTTATGAGAAGTTCGCGAGCGACACGAAAACATGTATAGACGTGACTAAAAAGTGACTCTTATATTCTGCCGGAATTTCCTTATTGGATCGAGGTAAAGTACGTGTACCAACCTAATAAGTTGGTGTAATGAATCACTTGCCAAGGCCGGAGCAGCACTCTCCGAAAGCCGTTTTCGAGATGTTCGCCCTTTTCTCAATTCTGATTGTTAACAATCCACCTTCTCAGCTGCAACACAGACTGACAACTGCCGCGTCTCCGCATGCAAGCTGGGTACGCTTGATCAAACATCCTGTAGTGCATGTTCTGCATTGTAACCATTCTTGTCAACGAGCAATTTTAGCTGCAACGAGAATGGCACAAGCTGTACCGTCTACACAGGTTAATGGCGTTGCGCCTGCGATCCTAGATGGAAACCTTCAGGCCGCGTTTTTTGCGCAGTTGTTACAATTAAGAGATGTTGTCTTAGCAGACAAACATCCGCGCTTTAAATTGCCAGCAGATGTGAGGCAGAGATTGCAGTCTGTAAAGGGTCCGACATCAGCCTCGTTTTCTGGCTCTTCTCAGCAACTTCCCGGCTTGACGACTGATGGCCAGCAAGCAGCACTCGGTCTACAATTCAAGGGCCATATGACAAATGGAGTGCGGAATGCGTTAGCCCACGACGACAACAGGTCCGCAAGCGCTAGCCAAGTGCCTGCTTTAAGAAATCATTCCAGTGGTATCGACCCTGTGCTTTTGACCAAGTCTGACGACCTGATAAGAGCTGAGGTGCACCTCAAACGACAACGGATAGAGAAGCAACTGAGAGATAATGTTGAACAACGAAAACAGTTCTCGCGACGAGATCCTGATGCGGAGCCCGTTTCTCTAATAGACTTGCCTGAAATTCTACAGAAGGCGTGGGATACTGTGAAGCCAGTGTCAGGATTGAAAGCTGCAACTAATGCGCAGACGGCAGCTAGTGACTCTTTCGACGAAAATTCGTATTACTCAAGTCAAGTGAACGACTGGTCATCGGAAGCGAGTGCGGATAATAGGCGACATGATGGTGCTGTCAAACAAGGCCTGGCAAGTAGCGCCTCTCTTCCAAAGCATCAGCAATCTCAGATTGAGCGTCGTCTTGACCCACAGGCCCTTCACCCGCAGTCTCCAGCCATTCGATCCCCCGATCAGAACCTCAGTTTCTACACACACGATACCGAAACCGCATACGATGCTGAAAGAGAAGATTCAGAAGAGTACTCACCACCAGCCGCTGAAGCCTTTAGCGGCGCTGACGGTGCCGATGCTGATGCCATGGATTTGGATGACGGTCAGTGGTATGCTTACGGAAGATGTGACGGTACTGACATATGCTCAGACAGTAGCGAATTCGTTCCTGAAGAGCCCACTATTCCTTCACCACAAGCACCAATCATCACCAATAACCTCATGCATATAGCTGCTCCTCAGCCCTCACGAGTCTCACCCTTGGCAGTTTCAAAGGTCCCAGGTTTGGATCATTCCACAGCGCGCAGAGCTGCTTCGCCAAGATCACAGGTACCACAGGCATTTGGAAGCCGGGCAAACGAGAGGGCTGTGTCTGAAGAATCCACCACCTCTCCGCGTAATTCTGGCCAGCATAGTCCTGCTGTTCCGTTGACCAAGCAAAGGACTAGACAGAGGAAGAGGAAGCGTGAGGCTGAGGCTGCCGAGAAGACGCGCAAGAGGCATGAAGTAACCACACCTGCGAAGATACCCACGCTTGCCAAGTCCCCCGAGCCATACATAAAACCGGAGCCAATATCGCCACCGCCTTTTGCCAATTTATCGGAGCTTCAGCCGGCTAAGAACAGAACACAGCACGAGCTACCGCCAGATGTAGAGATTGTGTCGCCCCATGAGTTCCGCCCTCGTCCTCGTCACAACTATTACCAGGAACCCCCTCCGCCACAGCCCTTGCGGTACGGAAGTCCAGCTTCCCCTGCAGTCGTCAGGGTAGCGTCGCCAGCAAGCTACGGTAGGCCAAGAAGGGATGATCAGGATTTGCGTCGTGTGGCTAGCCTCCATGCGGCGCGGCGACCATTATCCCCAGGATATCAACAGGAAACGCCCGTGTATTCTCCAGTTGCACCGTACCGAACCGTCTCACAGCCGCAACGCTTTCTGGATCCGTCAAGCCGGCCGAGTTATCGAATGGAAACGAGCAGAGCCCCTTCGCAGTACATCCGCTCGGAACGGTCGTTGTCACCGCAGCTCAGGACAGCCCGTGACCCATACATGCAGAGACTACAGTCACCTGCTCTCATGCCTCCTCCGCCACGAAAGATTGTTGTTGATCAGTATGGCAACAGGTATGTAGCGGCCGATGAGCCAGCAATGGTAGCACCGCCTGTGCCGACACACTCAACTCGAATGTCGGTTGCGCCACTGTCAAGACATGAGGTAGAAGCAGGATATGAGCCAGCGCCATATGAGCGAGCACCCAGTCGAGCATCGCTAATCTACGCACAACCCCAACCCACGTACGACGAGGGTGCGAGGATGCCACCGCCGCCCCCGTTGAGACGCATAACTGTTCAACCAGAGGTAGAAGCGCCGGATCACAGAGCATACAGACAAAGAGACTATTCCCGCGTACCTGAGCCGCAGTATTATCGGGAGGAGCCACTGTACGTGAGAGAGGCCATGCAACCACCACCACCACCAGTGCATCGAGGTTCAGTGTATCCGGCTGAGCATGGTGCACCAGCGGGTTATGCAAGGGCATACAGTGTACGGCCTGAAGCAGAGGCCATACGTTACATTTCGAGGGCACCAAGTGTGATGCCCCCAGCGGAACATATCAGAATAGCAGAAAATGGCGGTCCACCATCAGGTGAGCGAGCAGTCAGCGTCGTGCCAGGGTCAGAATATGGTAGAGTGGCGGAAAGCCGATACGCGTACGGACATGGTCCGGCATATCCCATGGCACCACCTCCTGTACGTTATATGGAAGATCATGGGACGAGAGGGACGGCACCGCCCCCGCAGCGCGTGGAGATCTATGTGGATCAATATGGAAGGGAGGTCAGGAGAGGTCCAGCGTATCAATAGGTAACGGCATGTTGGAAAGATGATGTTGGTGGTGCGTGTGCACGCTTTAGCTAGATATATCTCACTGTCAATGGTCATAAATAGATTGATGGTGAGCACGAAGTGTCCCAGTAGCCTGTCAAATGTTCGCTTTCTTTTCACTGAGTCTGTCTTGTTACCGACACAAGTGAATATGCAGGAACTTTGACCGCCAATCACGGTGCTGTCACATTGCTTGAATTATATCTTCTTTGTCCAACTTGATTCGCAATTCCATCATCATAGCACGGGATGTCCCGTCGCAATCGATAAACGAGCTATGACCAAGTCTTCACAAACATACCCACATACCTTAAGCGTGGCACGCAGAGCTAGCCGTCTTCTGAAGTAGATTTACTCATAGCAGCGGCTAAAGATAAATTCTTAGAACAACACAAGCTTCGAGATTGCAGGATGCATTTAGATGAGGCAGAATCGGATCAGCTGAAGGGATGGATCGTCAAGAGGCTGGAAGACATTTCCGACGCGGATTCAGACGTGTTGGCTGATTATGTGCTGGCGCTGGTCAAATCGGACGAAAGCGATGAACAGGTTCGGCAGAACTGTCAAGACAACCTCGACGATTTTTTAAAGGAGCACACGACTCCATTCGTCAATGATGTCTTCGGCACGATAGCCACCAAGTCTTATGACGGCTCACAACCTGCGCAAGCACCCGTCGCATCTGCAGCACCGGCATTCAATCCTCCTACCGGACCTAGCATTGCTAACAATGACAGAAACCAGCAGTCGCGTAAACGGACTTTCAATGACTGGGACGGTGCTGAAGGACAGAATGGCCATGGTCCAAACGGTCGTGACAGACCGATGAAACAGATGCGAAGAGGAGGTCGGGGAGGTTATGAACAGCGTGGCGGAAGAGGTGGCATGGCCAACATGGCCCATCAAGGGAATCCTGCATTGTCTCAGATGCCGCAGATGCCCACACCACCACCGGGAATGCCTCCTTTCGACCCAAACAATCCTCTCGCAGCTCTCATGGCAATGCAGGCAATGGGCATGCCTGGTCTTCCCGGTATGCCCAATCTCCCATTCGCTCCTTCGCCTGCTGCCTTTTCCCAGCAGGGCGCGCTCCCTCCGAAAAGAACGGGTGAAAGATGCAAGGACTATGACACAAAAGGCTTCTGTGCACTCGGCGCATCGTGTCCTTATGAGCACGGGAACGACCACTTTGTTGTGCAACAAAAGCAAGACGAGTATGATCCCATGAACTCTGGCTTATCAGGTGCCACTCAAGAACCTCGAGGCTACAACGACCGTGGCCGCGGTCGTGGTCGAGGACGAGGCGACAGGGGTGCTTTCCGCTGCAATCGTGGTGGACGTGCCGACTTCTCCATGGCCGGTCCTAATAACGACCAGTCCATCACGACAATCGTTGTCGAGCAGATTCCTGAAGACAGGTTTGAAGAACAAACGGTGCGCGACTTCTTTTCCGAATTTGGAAACATCCAAGAAATCACCATGCAGCCCTACAAAAGATTGGCCATCATTAAGTACGACGACTATGCCAGCGCGAGAAAAGCCTACGAAAGTCCCAAGGTCATCTTTGACAATCGCTTCATCAAAGTCTACTGGTACAAGCCAGACAAATTGCCCAGAGCTCCCGAAGGTGGCTACCGCAACAGCCCACGCACCAAGCCACAAGATGAAGACACGGAAATGCAAGAGGAAGAGGAGAAGATTGACCCGGTCGAATTTGCCAAGAAGCAGGAAGAGGCACAGCGAGCCCACGAAGAAAAGATGAAGAAGATCAAGGAAGCAGAAAGCCAACGAGAGGAACTGGAAAAGAAGGTCAAAGCCCAGGCAGAGGAGCGTAACAAACTGCTCGCCGCCTTGGCCGCAAAAGAGCGCGCAAAGTCAGGCAAACCCAACCAGTCAGCTCAAGCAGCGAACGGTGCCTCCAACGGAGCCATGAAGCCAACCTCGCAGACAGACGCCCTCAAGGCAAAACTTGCAGAGCTGGAAAAGGAAGCCGAGAGCATGGGCATCAATCCCAACGAAGAAGCCCAATCATGGCAAGGTTTCCCGGCTCGAGGCAGGGGCGGCTACAGAGGCCGTGGCGCCTTCGTACCTCGCGGGGCATGGCGAGGCCGAGGAGGATTCAATCCCCGTGGCAGTGCCGTCATGAGACTAGACAACAGGCCGAAAAGCATAGCCGTAGCCTTCCCCAGTGGCGAAGAAATGGGTCCAGAGAAGGACGAGGCCCTCCGGCAGTATCTGCTTTTCGTAAGTCTTGGCCCTCCTTCAACCCCGAGTACATACCCAAAACTAACACAACCCCTTCACAGAACGATATGATGGAGACGGCAGACGTCGCACCCCACCCGGAGCGCAAAGACGCCGCCCTCTTATCCTTCAAGGAACGCTATCTAGCCGAGAAATTCCTCGGCCAAGCGAAAGAAATCCCTCACATCGGCCATGTCGAGCTCTCCTGGGCCGTGAACCCCAATCCGCCAACCTTTTCTACCCCCACTGCTTCCACCAGCGCCACAACATCTGCTTTTGGCACAGCAGCCCTCGCCAACGGGAGCGCCGGCGGTGGCGACATCAAGATGGAGGAAGCCAGCGGTGATGTGGGCAGAGGCGCCGAAGTCGACTACGATGTCGCTGACGACGACGACCGGTGGTTAGTCGAGTGAGGCCCGATTTCGCGCACACACTCGACAGCGCAGATGCATACATGCATGCATACCGCACGAGTACGATGACAAAGGCTGGAAACGGTGGAGCCTGTTTCAACAAGGAGGAGAAGAAGACTCGCTCGCTTTTTCCTTTCGCGTGTAAGAGACGAACGATCGATTTCCTCTCTCTTTTCTACCTATCCACTTAGCTAGATCTTCTGTATCTCTAGAAAACCCGCCTTGAAGCATTTCGGAATCTTGCAAATATGATTGAAAGTCTTTTTGTCTTTCTGGTGGTGTTATATTCGTCTTGGAATGGCCAGTGTGGTTCTTAATATGTGACTGTGTGACTATTGCCTAGAGAATCTCGTGTCTGGGTTTTCATTCGATAGGGCGACCCTGGTTAAAGGTAGGTAGTCACTGCTATATTTCGTATCCGCACCTTGCCTTCTCCCTCCACTCATGTTACCATTTCTATCATACAGCGTGGTTCTATAATTATCCTTTCCTATTCAAAGACCATGAGCGAAGTTTGTCACCGGGGCTTTTCTTGGTCTGTCACTGTGTTCGAACAAGTGGTGCAGTCTTCGCAAGGTAAATCGTGCTCATCGGTACATAGCCATATGAAAACCACAATATTCACACGATAATGGCAAGGAGTAGAGCATAGTCGTATTCAAGGGTCGTGGAATTTTTGTTCTCGAAACCGCCTTTTTCTGTATCTAATGCAAGTCACACCAGGGGTATCTCTGGGTCCGAAAAAGAAAAAGGAATCTGAAAAAGAAAAAGAAAAACAAAAAGAAAAACAAAAAGAAAACGCCGATTCCTAATTCGCAATGCCTTATGCTATGCCCGGTTCCCTTTTGACCGCTCATGTCATCACTTTTGGAACGATTCCATCTCGGGCGATCCTGCCTTCTCGCGCCTCGAATCACAGGATCTTGCCATCATGACACTCCATTTCCCCTCGTTGAGTTCTCACACACAATCAGCCCGCAACATCTCGTCATCGTCGATTCGACTGCTCGACGGCCACTTCAATCTCTTCTTCGTACTCCTCCCATTCGTCCGGGGCAAAGTACTGGGCCACCGTGTCCTTTTCATCCCTGGCCTTCTGCGCATGCAGCATGAATCTCACCATGCCATCTTTGCTTCTCTCGCCCACGCGGCTTCTAGCACCTGTGGTGGAGGTGGGCCCCATGGCCGGTGGCGAAGGACTAGGTACGCCGGTTTTTGGATCGCTGGCTGGTGAGATGTCAGGTAAGGCATGCCCGTTCGTAGCACTGCCGGCACCACCATTCGAGTGTTTGGGCGCGGTTTCCCAGACTGTGTACCTGGTGTATCCTGCGGCAGAGGCTTCCTTGTTGAGAGTAATGCGTGTGTTGATGAATTTATCAATCGGATGTTCCATGCCAACGGTAGTGGCTTTGGGGTGATGCGTGTACAAGTCCAGTAAATCGAGGATCGTCTCCAGGACTTCTTCACGCGTGGTCGACCACTTTTTGTAGCTGTCTGAGTCGGTCATGTCAGGAATTAGGGTGGCGTCGTGGATTCGGGTTGCTAGCTCCACGCATGCAAAGGCCAGGGTTGAGGCTGTTTGCTTTAATGGAGCGAATGTGCGGTAGATGTCTATGCACATGTTGTAGGCTGTTTTGCCGACTGTGGATGTATCGATCCTCCATTCGCGGATTAGCTTTATGACGATCCTTTGAGGATGTCGGTTGCGGAAGTCGAAGCCTGCAGATTCGAGCATTAGGCGCTCCAGCCCCACGATTGTTTTTGATGGAGCTTCAAAAACCTTTCAAGAAGTCAGTACCGTTTATGAAAGTGAGCGACTTCTTGAACTACCTGATCATCTGGACTCAAGTGCTCTGACAATGAGACTTTCAAATTGTAAGCAGCGCATAATATCTCGCGCGACTTCTTGAGCGTGTCCTCGATCTTGCAGGCTGTGAACAGTGCTGCGGCTGCGGCATCCTGATGAGAGTGTAAGAGAAAAAGTCAAATAAGGACAAGTTCATAATTCATACCAAGAACATGTACTCGTTATCAGAATGCACCAATCGAAACTTGTGATAATAAATCACAGCTGTATTGAAAGTGCGAACAGGTCTGGTATCATGTCAGTGAATGAGCGATCAGAAGTTTAGCGAGAACTCACAATTGTAATGCCTTCCTCACACTATCAATCCAAAGCACACCCTGTAATCGAATGTTGTCCTCTTTGGCTTCACTGCTTCCAAGCGCGGTCAAGCAATCCTGAATCTTTTGCTCAAAGATGTAGGGATTTGCCACTTGAATGAATGACGGATGCGGTCCAGTGCCATTGACACCATTTTGTAATGACCGTCCATCCCGATCTCTAGGTGTCGCACTCATTTCAGAAGGTGTGGGTGAGGCAGTTGAGTGTGATTGATATGGTAGTGGACTAATGCGTGTAAAGCTGGTTGCGAAGTTGACCCGGCTCATCTTTTCTCCGAATGTCCGCCAGCTCTGTTCTCCTTGTCCGAAGTGGAACAAATCCACTTCACTTCCTTCGTTATCTCTCATGTCCTCCCCAACATCATTCTCACGTTGATAGTCGAGAATCATGGCCATCCGGTCGGGGTTGATTCCTGGTGAAGTGGTTCGTCTTTCAGTATCAATTATGTTGAGCCGGTCAGGGTGAACCGCCGGCGACGGAGGTGCCTGCTGCGTTGCAGCGCCACGAATAAGTATACCATATGGTGGACTTGGAGTACGCACGAGAAATGGTCTACTTCCTTGCCGATGAAATGACGAGTCTGCATTGGCAGTCACCGATGAGTTTCTGTGGTCAGAATACAACACAGGCGAGAGAGGCGAGACGTTTCTTGTGGTGCTGCCCGCACGGCCACGGATACTGATACCCATACGACGGTTGCGCTCAGGCTTAGGCTTAGGCATGTTGTCCACGCGATGTACTGTCTGCCTGTGCAAGATGCCTGGTGATGAGATGTCTCTCTTGTTTCTTCTCAAAGCGCTTATGATATCGAATCGAGAGCGCAACGTTCGTAAGAGCCAGATGTAAGTGCTTGTACAACTTTTTGACCTTTGCAGCGCATTCACGCAATGGCCTGCCCTGCTTTGAGACCCCGCGTGGGGCAACTTTATTCTTTCGTGCAAGACACCGGAGTTGTGATGTGTTGGCGAAGCACAATAGTAGCCGTGATGAGACGCAAGGAATATGGCTGGACCAGAATCGTTTCCTATATATCCGGACACGAAGATGTCTTTTGCTGTGGAACCAACGCAAAACCTTTACGCTTTCAGGCGAGACACCTTAAGTACAACATTGAGAAGACCCATTCCTTACAAAGACTTGACGGCAAGCAATATGTCTGAATGGAGCCAGGAAGTTTGTACTACCCACATTTTTCTCTCTTTAGAAAGCCACTGAAACTTCACAAACAGTGGCCTACATAGCATCAAACAGATTGTCTGTATGTTGCCGAGAAGCATTCACCCGCAGCGTACGTGTACTGTCCCTGCTGAGGAAGTGATACTTTCAGCTCCATTCCATTCCTTTGACCGCCCTATCCTTTGAGTTATCGGGAAGGAACTTCTGCTTCGCATTTGGCTTTATGCTCCTGCTATAGTCTGTTCCTCCACTGCCTACAAAGAACCTATGTCAAACTTGTGTTATGCTAGACTAAGACAACAGAAGAGACTAAAAAGCTGGTCAAACACGACGCTCAGTCCTATCTACAAGCATACCCTAGGGACTGGGTCCTTCCATCAATCACTGTCGTTGACTTACTCGCATGTCAAAACCTTGATGGGTCGTGAAGACACGCTTCAGAAGCGTGTACTTGCTCCAAGCAACCACATGACCACTGGCCGCGGAAGACTGCATCTACGGACTACGACTCAGACGCATGACCAGAGCTTTGAATGGGTTGCAACCAATAGGCTAGAAACGAGTTGGATGGCAATGACTCTTGCCACAATTGAAGTTACCAAAGGCACGCCTTCGACGTCGTTGTCCTCGTCAGCGATATCGCGCATCTAGGCTTCCAAAGGTCCTTTCACCATATGAGGCGCAGTGGTCTGATCCGGCAGCATGCGAGCCGTGCTGGAGCTCTGTGGTGGGTTTCGAGTGCCGCTAATTGCTAATAAGCCATCATTGATGAGTCGCGGAACCAACCTAATTGCTGTCAACAAAGGCGCAAATTTGCATGCTATTAGTGATCTATCTGTGTTTCAGCTTTGCAGGTTTTGTCGACAAGAGGCATCGACAAGTCAGTCGTATGTGACTTGTCTTAAGTTTTACTTTTCTGGTTGCGAGGAAATTTGTTTACCAACAACAGTTGCCTCGCCAGTTGGTCTCGCCTTCACCCCTTACTCTCCCCAGGATGTAGATCGACATTAACCGTCGAGATCCCGTTAAGCTTAATTTAAGGCAGGAATTAGCCATATATCCCAGTGCAACTAGCGGTGATAGCGCGGGTCTAGGAACGAAAATGACGTTGGTTGTACCTCCGAATTTGTGATTTTATGAGACATTCCCTCCCTTGGCCAATTTCAACTGCGCCGCTCCACGAAAGCGGTTCATCAGATTGACGGATATCTCACATCCGAACGCTCGTACCGTTTGCATGCTCCAAGATGATTGGTACACGGCTCATCAACAACAAATCGCGTCATGTGAAGCCTTCGATGGTGAGTAATTAATTGTAATGCTGTTTGGGTAGCAATCGCCCGTCTGTATATAAAGTGCCTCAAGTAGCCACTCTGACCTTTTCAGACACCACAGACGAACTCATACGACACTAGACCTCTGACGATACTACCCGATCGTAATCATGCATTTCTCTACCATTGCTCTCACATCTGCAGCTGTCCAGCTTGCTGCTGCGGCACCATTTTCCTTCCCTCTGGCCGATGGCTTCCCTGACCTCAACTCCACTGCACTCCAAGCAGTCTACAAGCTTGCAGGAGGTACTCTGCCCAACGGTGCTCTTCCCACATCGATCAAAGCCTCTGGTGTGCAGACACTGCAAATCATCGCTGCCAACGAGCTCTTCGAGACGGCCTTCTTCACTGAATTGCTTTCCAACATCACATCGGGTGTCGCTGGATACGAAGATGGAAACACCGATTACATCAAGGATACCCTTGCTGCTGTAATCGCCCAAGAGCAAGTCCACGCATATGGCGCCAACGCCATCCTCGCGAATGCAAAGGCAACCACAATCCAGCCATGCCAGTACGACTTCCCAGTCGCCACCTTTGACGACGCCATCGCTCTCGCTCAAACCTTCACCGATGTTGTCCTCGGAGTCCTCCCATTGGCACAGACAGTCTGGGCTGAGGATGCAGGTCAAGAGACGGCCCTGATCCAGATTTTCGGCTCCATCATTGCACAGGAGGGCGAGCAGAACGGTTTCTACCGCTTCCTCCAGAAGAAGGTCGCTAGCGCAGCACCTCTCCTCACAGCCTCCGGTCCTCAATTCGCCTTCACTGCCGTATCTCAATTCATCGTTCCTGGATCATGCCCCAACATCGATGTCATTGGCATCAATGCTTTCCCCGGCCTCGCCGTCGTGACTGTCCCTACCGCCGAGAACAGCACCCAGCTCTTCAGCGTCGAAGGCACCAACGTGACTGCCAGCACTGCATCCGTCGTCTACATCACCGGCCAAAACCTCCCCGTCACTGTTCCCATCTCCAACATCAACGTCTACGACGGCAAGACGTACTTCTTCGCTCCCTTCCCTTACGACGAGGGTTTCGCCAGAGGTCTGACCATCGGCGCTCTCGTCTGCGGCACCGGCGAGACCTTTGCCAACGTCACCGAGGTAGCCGCTAAGACTCTGGCTGGTCCTGCTCTTATCGAGATCAACTAACCTACTTGATGTCTTGAAACGTTGATACCCCTGGTGGGTCTGTATAACCATCATCAAAAAAAATTATGTACATTTAATTCTTAATGCATTGATTGTTATGCCCTGATTTTCTCCTCCTCCTGACTCGTCTCGGATTTGTGCATGTCTTGTCAACCGTGCCAATCTTACAGCCCTGCATGTCAATCACTCATCAAATCAATCCAAAACATGCCGTGCTGCTTCAACGACTGTTGCAAATCGAAATTCGCCGTGCCATTACAGGAACATTTGCAATCCCGTTTCGCAAATCCACTTGGATCACATCTTGCATGGATGCAGTGCCACCTCCCATTTTATTTCTTTCCACAAAATTCACTCCCGCAAAGCTCCGTTCTGGCGACCAGACTCCCGTCATCATCGCAAGTGAAAAACCTTCGACTCACAAGTCCCACGAGCTATTTCCTCCTCGGAATTATTTTCGACTGTACAGGTACAGTACATAGATACCTTACCTTAGCTTGTATAGGCTAGTGGCCCGAGTGGTTCTACAAAGAACCCTTGAAGCCTTGAACCAATAATAAGGTACCTTAGGTTCAAAACTCTATGTATAGTACCTTACTTGTACCTTGCACAGCCTAAAAAAGATCTAGCTGAATCCGGTTAGCGCAAAAATCTTAATCAGAGAAAATCTCCGCCCGCTTCCTCGGCCGATCGGGTCGATACGAGTAAGTAAGGTAGTCGATGCAAGTCAGGTACAGTGATACAAGTTCTTAAGGTACAGGAAAGTGGCATAGGATTCAGCGGAGATTATGAGTTAGTACGAGTGAGTACAATGTCTTGAAGACAGACCGGACTTGTTGTTTGTCCTGCTTCTTGTCCTGCTCGTCTGCGGGATGATGACCACGTACCTACCTCATTCTTCATTCTATATTCCCTCCTGGTTCATAAGAGCGTATCGATGGAAGATGAGATTGCATGTCTGATGTGGATGTGATGTATGCCCTTATATTGTCGATCAGTGATATCCACACATAAGGGCTGTGAATGCGATGGATAGAGTGAGTGATGGTTGTAGACAGCCGCCTATGTTCGTATCTGTTCCTTCGGGTCCATTGTTTGGTTTGGAGAAGGACTTGGGGTGGAGGGAGTGGTCGAGGGGGTGAGTTCGCTTGATAACGTGTCTCCACATATCTCGGGCATGTCGTTTTCTGCATGCGGATTGAATTTTTCTACCTTTTTAACTTGACTGACTGGACTTGATGTGTGATACAGGATAAGTAGCGAACAAGCTATCCCTACTTCTTGACTCTGACTTTGACATTGAGTGAGGAAGAAAGGACAAGGAAAAGTGTAGTCTTCAACTCTGCGATGATCATTTCAAAAACAAAAAACAACGCTCGAGTCTATGCAAAATATGTGAATATGCCGGGCTGATCAAAATGATATAAAATTATGTAACGCGCGAGAAAAGGCGATGATGAGCTATTCAAAAGTCCGTTTCCTTCCTCCTGTCAAACCACCTCCCCCATGAAGCGCCTTTGCCCTCACTCCCGGCGAAACCCTTCTCCTCGTCTTCCCACTTCTGTCGCTCGACTCTCCGCCTCGCATTGTATGCGCGAGTGAAACGCCAGATCTCTGTATCGGCCAGATTCCAGGCCTCGACGACATTTTTAATCATCTTGGCAGGACGAGCGTTGTTCTTCAAGCTCTGCCTCGCCTTGTCGAGCAAGGCTTTTTCCTTGACCAATTCCACCTCATCGGGCACCTTTCCGCCCTCTGGTTTCGGGGGTGGGGGTCGACGTTCAGGGCCTGGCACCGGGGTCACGGATTTGCCGTCTTCGACTGGTGCGTTGGGGATGGGGAAACCAAAGCGCCAGGCGAGATCTTTGTGCCAGCTTTCTGACTCGATGCTTTCAGCTGTTAGCCAGAGCGAGTGCGAGGAGCCGTATTCGGAGGCGACAGCATCTTTCATGTGAGTGAGACGATCGAAACTGCTCAGGCCCACACCTAGGAGCTCCTTTGTCGCGGCTGAGATCCATTGGTCGCGTTCGGTTTTGCGACGGACAAAGGCCACGGTCAGAGCGTCTGTGTCGTGATTGAGAGAGAGGGAGGTGTAGGGGTGGGGTACTGTGCCGATTGTGTAGAGTGTAGATGCGTTGCGGAAGACAGGAGGCTGACTGATGAGCATTGGATGGCTGCTCACGCAGGGTTGGCAGTGGTCCCTGTTTGGTGGACAGGATGCTGGATAGGGAGAATCGGTGCATTGTGATAGGTTGCGGGCCAGGTCGATGGCCGGGGCGACTAGGTGGGTGCTGTGATCGGGAAGAGGCTTCAAAACGGCGATACCAGAGGTGAAGGTGTTTTGCCAGGTGACATGGAGGTGGGAAGTGATGAGTTGGGCGAGGGCGTTGAGACCAGCGGCACGGCCGTCCTTGAGCATAAGTTGATCTGCAATGACCTTGTATTTCTTGACAATGGTGACGGTGTTGTAGAAGGCAATACCATCATGCTGAGGATCGATCTTGAACATGTCCTCAGGGACGACATCGATCAGGGCGCTGCCTGTGAGGGGTTGCTGTCTGTCCAAACTGGATTGTATGGCCTTGTTGATGGCATCTTTCCCTCCGGTGAATAGGCCGCTTTGAAGGCCTTCGTACCTGGTGAGGTCTGGATATTCGCCGCGACGGAGATAGGTGAGCAGCGGGTCATTGTAGGGAGCCATGGGGAGGGTGAGCCAATTGGCCAAAATTCCAGTGCCCATGTTGCCCCATGCGAGCCAGCGCATAATGTCGTTTTCGAGCTCCCTCTCGATCGTCTTGTCCTGTAGCTTGCGATAAAGCGGGTTGTTGATGGCTTCAGGCCTTCCCAAGACTATGGGCTTGAAGCCTTGAGCCCACCATGCCCGTCTCCAGATGAGCAGGAGACGATGGGTGGCATCTTTTGCCTCTTCGTCCTTGTCCCATTCGGCGTCATAGTACGTGTATACTGGCGGCCTCTTGACGAGCGGTGGCAGCACAGCTCTGTTCTCGTCAAGCGTGATTGATGAGGAGAAGGGATTCATCCACTTGAAATCGCTGAACCAGCTTGCCTCTCCACTCGTGCTGTTCGCTTGCTCTGGAGGTGGCTCGTGAGCCGGCGCCTTGAATGGATTCAACGACGTGGCCGAGAGCTTGGGCAAGCCCGGTAGCTGCTTGGGTAGGTATTTGGCCGCGTCCTGCGCCGTTTGGGAGATGTCATCGGCGTATGGCACATCGTATGAGGTATTGCTGAAAAAGATGATGCAGAATAGGATAAAGAGAGCCAAGCTTGTGACTATCTGTAGTCGGCGGGGCAGATATGAGCATGGATTTCGTGGCGCCATGGTCGTCGTGTAAGGTATTCAAGGTTGTAGCCACGTCTGGCCGTGGCCTGTGATATTATGATATTATAGCATGCAAAGCCTCGACTGCCTGTTCTGTTGTCAAGAGTCAAGACACACTCGCGCCCGCCACTTTATCCTCCTATTTCCACTATGACCACTCGAGTCCTGTTTCCGATTCCTCGAGCTTGCTATTTTCCTTCCCGTACCTTGGCCTATGTTTTTCTGCAATCCGCCTCTTGACACTTGGCTTGGCCGGACCGTGAGTCTTGTATGAAACGAATGAACAATTATATTGTTTCGGCATCCTTTCACATCTCGAAGACGCGCAAGCTCATGATTGCTGCTGCCATTTCGGGCCGTGCGCAACCCCAACAGGGCCAGGGTCCCATGTCTGCCCTGTCACCTGCTTTCTGTTATACTTATCTCCTTGTGTTCCTCTTCTGTTCCGACATCAAGAGGCCAGTTATATATCGATCAATCACAGAAATGCACATTTGATTGACCATGGTACATTACTACATCTCAATAGACATCCAGTACAATCACATTCGATGCGAATCATTTAGGAGCTCACAAGAACAAAAAGAAAGCAACCAGAACGCTACCTCGATCACATTACAAATTCTCGACAATCATGAAGAAACACATGCTTGTTCTCACATCAAACGTGTACTGTCGTCCTTCGCCGACACCGCTTTTCCTAGATCCACTATCCTGAACACAGCACTCTGATGACAACTCCTTTTCATTCCCAATTTTCCGTGACCAAAACTTTACCGCATTTAACAATCGACTAACAAATGTCGCCATCGAAATTAATCTTCAAACCTGCATCAACACTGTCAGCGGCCTTCACTCATTGGATGATACTACGAAACTCACACGTAGGAAATGGGAAATACGAGTCCCAGTCCTCTCGAAGATATGCGTGGTAACACCAATCCTCGGGTACCTTGTCATAAGGAGCCGGGAACCTCTTCAGCACTTTCTTGACCTGACTCTCTGGGCCTGGCCAAACGGGAGCGGGCCGCAAATTCTCCAATTTGGCGATTTGTTTCAACATAGCTGTCAGCGATACTCTTACCACTGGCAATCCAAGGCATTGATGTGGACCATGACCGAGATGGATGTAGCTTTCGAGTGGCCTGTCCAGAACAACCTGGTCCGGCAGAGGGAAGACGCTTGGGTCGCGTGATGCTGATTTGAAGTTCACCATCACTCTATCGCCTTCCTTGAATTCGACTGTGCGTTCGTAGTCTTGGACCGTAGTCGCTCTGGCTACGTCCCGAAGTATACCGCTCTCGCCATTCAGACGTGAGAACTCGAGCATGTAGTGCATGATCTTGTCGTCCGCTTCGGGTGTTCCTTCGAGGGCCAGATCGTGGAGGACGGGAATGTATTGACGGCCTGTGGTGAAGAGATAATCGAGAACTTGGCCGAATAGTTGACCTTGGTTCGCTACCATTCCTCCTGCAGTGCCCATGATATTGCCCCAAACAATATCCTTGACATCTAGACCAGACTTTATCAGGTGATGGATCATGTGGAGACCGTATTGCTTCAGAGAGGACTTTGAAGGTTGCAAGATCGATATCATAAAGTCCGAGAGCTTTCCTGTTTCCTTGATTATTGCAACCTCCTTTTGCAAAAGATTTCCAAGCGTCTGCGTCGCTTCGTGTGCTCCTTGACGTAAACTGAAGCTGTGCTCTGGGTCAACGTCGAAGAAGATGCAAATGAACACGGCTGCCATAATGAGGTAGAGCTGATACTCTGTGAAGATGCCATGGGGTGACTCCTCAGTCTTTAAGGGAATGGCAAACATCTCCGAAACGAAGTGGACATGTGCTAGGTTGCCGACGTCCCGAATAATATCAACCTGGTTAGTCTTTCCTAGCTTGAACGACTTTTGCTTGAGGAGCTTGGCCGTGGTGTTTTCGTAAAACTCGCGCACTTCCTTTAGCCACTCCTCGTCACCAGCAGGTATCTTTCGTGCGTCTTTGCCTCTGTATATGGCGTCCTCCATCAGCTTTCGAGAGTCTGCATTGGCCTTTTCGTCTCCTGCAAGCATAAAATTTACCCCTGCAGGACCCATCAGGAACTTCATGGCCTTGCCCCATGTGACCTTGAAAGCGTCCTGATCTTCAGTAATTTGTTTGGCAGCTGCATATGAAAAGACCACCTGCATCGGAGGGAGAGAGCCTGGTCGATCGAAACTGTATTTCTGAGCCTTATTGAGGTCTTGAAGAACAGTCTTCATCTCAGGAGGAATGGTCATAGGGTAATGCACATATACGGAGTTTGGTTCGAAGCTGCCCGGGAATGCACGAAGGAACAGCTTGTAAAAGACGCAACCGTTGTCTATCGACGTGTCGAAATTCTGTTCCTGGAACCCCCAATTGGTGAGAGCTTTGGGATGATATGAGTTGGTGTAGAAGCGATCTCCACGCACGAGGGCAACAGCGTCGGAAAGGACTGCACGTGAAGTAGTGTATGGTGGACAAAGTCCGGAACCAGGACACATTGGCTGCTTTGCATCTTCAATCACCAATCCAGGATAGAGTTCGACCTGGTCTGGGGTGTCGTAAAGACGCTCCAACATCTCCGCGACTTCTGTGTTGTTAGTGATTTCGGAAAATTTGCTGTACGGTTTCAGAGCGAAGTGCTTTCTGAACTCATTCAGCGTGGCCAGGTTCCAGGCTCGGGCTTGCTTGATACCCAAGACCTCGACCGCTTTGAAAACGGTTGGCACTTGCCGAGGACCATAAGCATTGGCGCAGTCTTCAACGCCCTCTACCAGGATGTTGACCAGATCTTCATCCTTGAATGTTCCGTTCTCCTGACGCTGAAGATGATGGAAGTCGCGCTTGGGTGGGTCGAGTTTCTCCGAAGCTACCTGCATATGACCAAGCTTCATCAAGAACTCCCTCTGAGGAATGTCTTCCGGGCTCCTGCCGTCAAAGAGTTCGGCGAAAAGGACCCGAGTCCACTTGTCGTCCTTGTCAGAAACTGCGGCATGCCAACGGTAGACGAGATTAAATTCTGCGCTGACTTGGTTTCCAGTCCCGAGGGGCACACCTTCAATCTCGACACGAGGATTGAGCTGCCAATTCACATCGGTCCGATTGAGATCAAGAATCGTGCGAACATAGTCCACAAGAATGATGTTGACGTACAGACCAGAAGTGATCAGACGGCCCGTTTGGAAGAGGTCGTTGTCATACTTCTTTCCTGCCTGTTGCCACTTTTCTTCATCAAGAGTCTCATCTGGTTTCTTGAAGCGACCTCCTTCGTTGATGAGTGCAAGCTGTTCAACAATAGAGTTGTGGTAACGATTGAACATGATGAGTAATGCGCCGACACCTGGAGGGAAAGCCAACAATCTTGTTTCCGAGAAGCAATCAGCCTTGATCTTTCCGTTCTCGAAAGTTCTCATCCGGTCCTGCTCCGCCTGGTCACTGCCGTAAAGAGGGGAAAGATCCAGGTACGAGGAAGTATCTGAAATACTAAAGTTGTCATGGTTCGTCCTGAACAAGTCGTGAATAATGATTGATGCAAGGTAGAACAACATGCTGGAGATGCGATTAGGATGCGGCGTTCCACCGGGCGTCTCTCGCGCCATCAGAGTGTCGAAAAGTGCAGCTGGATCAGGTAGATTGCCTGGCTGGATAGTGGTGGGCTTGACTGTACGAGCATAAGGTTGATGAGCTGCACCGAGTGTGGGATATAAGTAGCTCTGCATTGAGTCAGCAAATTCAGGTCATGATATCTACTTAGATATGCTAACGTTGTAAGAGCCATCAGCCGAGCGGTACTGATGCTTGTCATCCATGGTCCTGTCTCTATGTCAGTATCCACGAGCATGACATGTATGTGTATAACTAGCACGAACACTTGAGGGGGATGCTGAAGATCATTCCACAGTTCAGTAATAAAAGTGTTTGTGATCTTGATGTCCAACGCATGTTTTGGCGGTAGCTTTGCCGCAGACTGAAGGGGAGTCAGCCAGTATATGGGTATTATTGCTATTCGTACCAACCTTGACCAAGTACTCCATCAAATACTTCCTGTCGTCCACATCCTCACCAACTCCAAGCGTGAGACCCATTTCTCCAATCTTCTCGATCGAATTGAAGCCCAGATGCTTCACGTCCATGAGGATTTCCTTGAAAGTCGCCTCGAGGCTCTTCTGTTCTTCGGGCGAGGGTGAGCCATCTCCCATGCCGGTCGGCAAGGGCGCCTTCATGGCTTTCAAAAGGCCATTCAATTGAGAGAGTTTGGCTTCAATCCTCGCCCGCTCCTGCTCAAACTCGGAAGGCTTTTGTGGCTCAGGCGGAGAAACAGGAGTTTGACTGCTTACTTTAACGGGTGTCCTTTCGCCATTGAACTTCTGCCTCTTGGACTGTGATATTCCCATGATGAGGGTTGAAAGTGTGTAGAGAAATAGTCGTGCGGGCAAAAGAAGGATTGAATAAAGCATCCGCGACTACTGCTGGTATTTTCTGAACGATGAGAATATCTTCCGATTAATGATATAGCCGTTGGCCGGATGCTCAAAGAAGAGAAGGTCAATATGGTAGCGCCGACTCTATACTCGATGAATCGGAGCAAACAAAGGAGTGCTGCTGTTTCTTGTGTTCCGGATCAGGAGTCTTGAAATGGTCACACAATAAACGGAACAAGCAACGATAACACGAGGGCTGTTCTTATATAAAGGGTAATAATATAATTCTTTTGTTGGATTGTATGACAGGGCAAAGGGCAGGAGATGTCTGTACCCTTGTAATCAGAGGGGACAATAGTCCTCCTTTAAAAATCCAGCTCATGGCATTCGATAATCATTATTGCCGAGCAAAAAGGCAGCTGCGGCTGAGAATAGCTCAGCCGGGCCGAGCCAGCCAGAAAAGAAGGAGCCAGTCAGGATCATCTGATGAGTAAACAGATGCATTCTAGACAGCGGGGCTTACGGCGTGCTCCGTAGCGGTCAAGTTCCATCCTAAGGGACGCCTGAGGGGGACTATTGGAGACTCAGTGATGCTATGCGCCTCAATGCTTGCATCCTCGGTAATGCCGACGCATTGATGCCTGTAGAGCTGGAGTGACTTCGTGGAGGATTTGCATAGCGGCTAGATAAGGCCGCGTTTGCTTACTGGCGTCGATGCAGCCTGATTCAAGGCATCTGAACGCATGACAAGTGGTGTATGGTCAACGTTGGCGTTCTCCGGCCGTTATGGTTGGATGGGAAGGAGGATTTTTTGGTCTTGAATGAGCATCGGCTAGACTAGCTGTTTCGGCAGCATTGACCAAATGTCGAGATAGCTAGAGCTTGGCCGGGAAGTTCACTCAGATGTTCCGTCGGGTCTTGTCCTGTAAAGGACACGACACCCAAGATGGCATCGAAACCAATCACTCTCACTGTCAAGGCACGAGGTATGTGAAAAGTAGACGAGGTACTGTAGCCAGGAGCAGGAGTTGGCTAAAGAAGTGCAGGCAAGCCTGTCAGCAGGACGTTGCCCAAGACAGTCAGCGCATACCTGCAAGGCAACACTTCCGACCTCTACCATCGCCTGGCAGCCGAAGCAGGTACATCAGTGCATAGACTTCGCCTCACCAACGAGAGTGATAGATCGGTCATTCCCAATGCCAAGGACTTCACTGTTGAGCGAACCGGCCTGAAGAATGACAGTGTTTTGCTGGTCAAAGACCTGGGTCCTCAGATAGCATGGCGAACCGTCTTCATTATCGAATATCTCGGCCCAATGCTCATTCACCCGCTCTTCTACTTCCTCAGGCCATACCTCTACTCCAATGCTGGTTCCGCATCTGACGCCCAGACGCTCTCCTGCGTCTTGCTCTTCTTGCACTTCTTCAAGCGTGAGCTCGAAACTCTTTTCGTCCACCGCTTCTCCAATGCTACCATGCCGGCTCGTAACATCTTCAAGAACTCGGGACACTACTGGATCTTCGGTGGATTGAACATCGCCTACTGGATTTACAGGCCTGATGCTCCCACTGCTGCACCTTCCAGCCCCCTTCTCACCACCGCTGCCGTTGCTCTGTTCACACTGGGAGAGCTCTGCAATCTGCAAGCTCACCTGACTCTGCGCGGTCTCAGGAGTAGTGGTGGTACTGAGCGTGGCATTCCTGACGGTCTTGGATTCAACCTTGTCACCTGCCCCAACTACATGTTCGAGACGATTGCATGGATTGGCATCTGGTTGGCAAGCTGGAGCTTGAGCACCGGTCTCTTCATCGCCATTGCCGTGGCCCAGATGGCAGCGTGGGGCAAAAAGAAGGAGAGAAGATACAGGAAAGAGTTTGGTGACAAGTACCAGCGCAAGAGATTTTCCATGATTCCAGGACTATTCTAAGCTGGTCTATTTGTCTGCCAACTTGCGCCGGATGCACCTTCACCATGACTTGTCAAGAGAAGCAATAAAAGAAGACCGCAGGCCGCTCCTGCTAGAGACAGGCAAGCGAGAACATGGTTGTGGAGGGAGCAACGAGGCACGGTCATCACGTTATCACGATCAATAGTGGGTCAAAGAGACAAGATCTGTATTGTTAGATTCAATAGTAATTCATATTTGATAAAAGGAGAAAGAATAAAATAGACAGGCTTCCAGCGCCCAAGGGTATCAAGATATAGCCGCCAAAAGTTCTCCCTGTGTCATCGTAGGTGACGATCAGCAACTCCATCACACCTGCTCAAGCATCACCCAAACTCCTCCTTCCCCTGTCCCGCTCTTTATCCTTCTTCTTCCTCCTCTCCTTATCCTTGGAAGACGACGACGACTCCTCCCCACCAAGACTAGTCCTGACCCTCTCAACAACAAGCCTAGCCTTCCCCTTGTCCTTCCCACCACCTGAGCTCCTCCCCTCGGCATTCCCCCTCTTACTCCTCTCATCCTGATACTCAGTCGGCCATTCGACATTGTATGGATCCGCCGAAGGAAGACCAGCCAGCAGAGCCTCGAAATGGAGGCGTGTCTGAGAGACCGACTAGAGCAGCGAAACGAACATCAATCAGCGGGGACAAACTCAAGAGAACCGCAGAAGCAGAGCCAGCATATTCACGGTAGGAGGGAGAAAAAGAGTTGGGAGAATGTGAGAAGCACTGGATATTTACCTCGTTCCTAGCCATAGCTGTCCAGACCAACTCTTCGTAATTCTCGAGCGTCCTCAGCGCGTTCTTGCGGATGTTCGTTTCCTCTATCGTCTCAGGGACGTCGAGCAGGGATTCTGTGGATGTCGTGTTTCTGCTCTCACCACCGAGTTGATTGTCATTTTTTTGTTTCTTGCCCAGGCGCGAGGTCGGATGCGCTATGAGGCGGTTGTTGTACGTTGCCGACATCTTTTCGCTGACGGTATTTGGTAGTCAATCAAGTGGGTATCGTGTGACTGCCGAAAGCGATTGTGGCAGTGATGGAAAAATGGCTTTGACGATACGAGCAGAGGAAAGATCTGGAACCTTATGGTATGACTGTGGGTTTTCCGGTCTAAATATGCTCGATTTGTGGATTTACGACGAGTCCATATGCATGTTGCCAGTCTTTTTCCGTCAATCGGAGAGATAGCGGCTCTCTTCTCGCGCGATCATTGCGTTCAGTGCCAGAGTCAAGGTCTTTTACTGTGATATCTGCCGACTTTTGACAGTCACTAGCAACTCTAACAATGTGACTTTTTGTAGAAGGCTTTGGAAAGGGAACCGTAGTGAATCACATGGGTAAGGTACCTGATTGGTGCTATTGCTCCTCATGACGTTTGCTCCGCCTCGCTTCCCCGCTGGAGCAACACATCCATACCTTAGAGTACTCTCATAGTAACCACGCACATCTCACCTCCCACTTTTGAACCACCAAATGTCGATTATATGTTGATTGATGAGGGAGAACCACATAGAGTAATTCGGTTCGCATATCGAAAGGATCTCACATCTGGCTCTCCCGTAATCCTTCATCCACGCAATGACCTGACGTTTGACATGTGAAATCAAGCCTCGGAGCAGTACTTGAATGATTGCTTGCATGATAGAGTGCTTCACCGCAGACCCGGTGTGCCGGCTGCAGCGAGATGCGCCTGTTTCGCGGTGCCCGATAGAGTACTTCCTGGGCTGAGGTTGTCTTGCATTGTATCATGCTCCATAACGGCGGTACGGTTTGGCTGACCTGGCTGATCTGGCTGACGTCGTCAAGTACAAGTACCCGTGTTGTGCAACCGAAGGCTGATCATATGGCTGCACAAGTCTTCGCAGAGTATCCTGCGCGTATCATCAAGTAGGTAGTCAGTGACTATTCGATACAAGTACCTTACCTTAGCTATGGCTAAGCGATGTACGAGCTGTCTTTCACCAAACAGTCCAAATGTAGACGCGTAAGCATATACGGCTGCAGTCAAGGCGTCCCTTGCAGAGAGTGTGTAGTCGGGTGAAGCTAACTTGCTCAGGAAAGTGGTCCGCCAGAAGACGCTGTGCGAGTCAATACTCAATACATGCATGTGGACGGTATCACGAACCGCGATATGGAGGGAAGAACGCTCTGTGTCAGCTCAGTGCGGCAGTGGGTACCTGGGAGTTCGATGAATATTTTTTGGAGTGTGCCAATATATGGTCAGTGACCACTCAGCAGTGGATGTAGCTATATTGCTCTGCGAGTTCATTACTTTGGAAGAGGAGACAACCCGCTTCCTTCGGCAAGGGGAGTCGCTCGAGTGCTCTCAGTAACATCGAGGCCTCTTTTTGGTGGCTCTCTGATGGAACCACGATCCCTTCGCGTGACGGTGGTGCTTGATATAGTGGATTCAAGAACTCGCCGCCTCACTTTGCGCCTTTTCTTCCTTCCATGATGCAGTATTCGCCATGTAAATGGTGAGAAACCAACGCCCTCGCAATGCCTAGCACAAGTCCCCATTTCTTCTCGCTTCCGAGCCATGTCTAGAAGCACATATTTTGCATGACCTTGCCCGTGCCTGAGCCTCGGTCGAATAATCAGTCGCTTCACCAATTTCCATTCCTACCATAAGGGGTGGCACCGTAAGGAGTAGCTCCACCCGCACCACCTGCACCGGCACCACCGGCACCACCTGCACCCCAAGCACTCGTGGCACCACCGGCACCACCGTAAGGGGTAGTGTAGCCGTTGTCGCCATAAACAGTGTTACCACCATAAGCAGTGCCAGCACCAGCCAGATCCATCATGTCTGGGCTCTGACCACCGGTAATGTTGCCGCCTCCATTACTCAGGTTCTGATCGACCCCGGAGAGTTCTTGGATGAGAGTTGCTAGCTTTTGTTGGAGGACTTTGATGCCAGAGTGTAGAATCTGGTCTGGAGGAAGGACGCCGGTTCCTTCCAGGTTTATGTAGAATTGATTCTGTAGAGAAGTCAGTCAGTATGATCGTCTCAATGAACTCGACGTGTTCCAGGGTTCAGCATACAGGCTCGGCATCATAGTCAAAGACTTCGCCTTCTTGCGGAGGCTCCTCCCATGCAGCGTTTTTGCTCTCAGGCCATTCTTCGACCTTGTCTGATTCGTACCACAGATCGGCGTGGCGTAGCTTGTTGTGCGGATCATATTCGAAGCCCATGGCAGCCGTGGGCATCCACTTGGCGTGTTCCTTTGCGATACCCTTTTTGGCGATACAGCGTATCTTGAGTTCCTGGCCACGTCGCAATTTGCAGATGAGAGCGCCCTGTCCTTCGGGGTCTAGAACAACAGGTTCGCCGCGGGGAGGAAGAGAGTCATCGTCTCCGTTCATGGCCGAGGGTCTGGCAAAGGGGGTTCTGCTGGAGCTGAAGGCGGAATCGACGTACAGGTCCTTGGCAAAGACCTTTACGATCTCGTCACTGCTACGGTTGGTGGCATTCAGGCGGAGGATGACAGAGCAGTTTTCACAGTATTGGTCGCAGTCGCAGTCACGCGTGTATAGAAGGTCGTCAATGTTCTTTGCTGATAAGGGGACGAGTCCTAGACGGTGTGCGAGGAACTCATCGGCCAGGACGGAACTGTTTGCTTCAATCTCGACCAGGTCAATAGCCAGAGTGGGCACTTCGGCCATGATTGTTCGGCGCACAGAATTTGCAAGAGCGAGTGAAGTGTTTGAGAGGACAAAGTTGGCGGTAGTCTGGTTTGTGTCACGGATGACGATGCGCGGGCCTTGTTCCTCGCCATCGATGGCATTGTAGTGGTCGTAATCCATGTTGGCGTCTTCTGCAGCTGCTTGACGCGCTTGCTGGAATGTCACTGTAGGAGTGTCGACGTCTAGATGGGTAACGTCGCGGCGGTCCACTGGACCAGCGTTCAGAAGACAGGACTGGATAGATGCGCAAGATGAAAAAGCACGTGTCGAGTATTATTTAATTGTGGAATGGTATGGCTTGCGGAGGGGCTTAGCACTGCTTAGTTCAGATGTCACAAGCAGAGCCGCATTCCCTGCAAACAAGATGCAAATTTGGACCCTTGAAGATACCGCATTCCATCATTGTTAATGTGTCGACGTCTGTCTGCTTAGACAAAGGTGAAGATACCTTACTCACCTAGACCTCCCACTTCATCTACCGAATGCGCACTCACGTATGGCGCAAGTCGTTCACCCGACTGTCGCAGCGTAATCAGCGCCTTCCCTTCCAGCGTCGCCATTTCCACCCGGCAATCCGTCAACTGAACTCAAACTCACCGACCGATCCCTCCAATCTGGGCAAATCCGAGGCCGAAAAGGATTCTGGCAAGAAACAGGCTGAGGAGAATGCAGAAGAAATAAAAAATGGCAGGAGGCAATCATTGCGAAGAAGCAGAATCTACTCCAAACAGCCACGAGAAGTGCCGTCCTTCACCGTCCCCAACTGGTTTCTCAAGCACAATGTCAGACTCCAAGAAGCCACCACCCGCTC
This sequence comes from Delphinella strobiligena, assembly GCA_009982845.1. NCBI lineage: Eukaryota > Fungi > Ascomycota > Dothideomycetes > Dothideales > Dothioraceae > Delphinella > Delphinella strobiligena. Next base: position 1,060,372 of record JAADKB010000011.1, read on the forward strand.
CAAGAGCGACAACGCCGTTAACAGATCTCTGAACTTGGTCGACCGCGACACTGGTCATCTAGTCCTGACCCTACCCTTCACCGACTTTGTCAACACAGACGGCAAGCCAGTCCGGTCCAACAAACTCGCCAACTTCTTCTCACCCCAGGATGTCGCTGTGACCAAGGATCTTGTCCAGTCTGCCGACGAGAAAGTCGAGGGCTTTGGTGCTGTCAAGGAGGATGCCAAACGCGCCGCTAAGCACTTGTCTCCGCAACCCGCCGACAACTCTCCTGAACCCAGACTCTTGATGTTCCTGCAGGTCCAACTTCTATTACAAGCCACTTTCGCCATCACCGGTCCTGCTGCTGCCAAGCTTGATACTCCGAATCTGGAATTACAAACCCCTGATGCTTGTGCACATGACGATTTAGATCGCTTCGTTGAACATGTCGCCGACCTTATGCACGCTGATCTCATCCGTCTCGACGCAAACGATCTGTCTGAACTGGCTGGTGAATATCTGGACAATGGCGAATATCACTCAGGCTCCATAGCCGCTTTGCCATACGACGTCTATGGCGGCTCACGTGCTGTTAAGCAGCCCATGGATGTGGATCTGAACGACGATTTCGCACATGAGGAGCCCTCTGATCCTGCCGACATCGACCCCGACGCTATCGAGGACGCCAGTCTCGGAGCTGCTGCTTCGCCATTTGCTCATGTCGACATCACCCAGCTGGGCAAGTTCTTCCAACAAAACGCCGACAAGTTGATCAAGGCTCTTGGAGACGGTCGTCGTCCTATAGCCATCAACCTGGCACGCTTACGACAAACCCGTGCCACTTCCTCAAACTCGTCTGAAAACCTTGCTATGCCTTCTTCATTCACCATTGGCTCATGGGATGAGCTGAAATTGCAAACCCTCTTGGATACAATTCTCGACGGAACTGCATCCAAACGGGACGCCGGAGATGCCGTTGGCCCTGCGAGCTTCCTCAGAAATTCTTTTCACCCTCCCGAGCCTCCCGTGCCAGAATCAACTGAGGCTGCGACTGAGTCTGCTGAGCGACCCAGAGAAGCCGAGCTGACTAAATTGCTCAAGGAGTACTTGGTAAAGCGGATAGACTCTACTTCCAAGGATCACTCTATCGCTACCTCCATTCAGGACGACGTTTCCTCGACCGAGACTCAGGTGTCTGATGTCGGCACTCGGACCATTGTGCACATTCGCGATCTGGAAGCCATTCGAAGGACACCTCAAGGCGAAGCCATCGTTCGTCTGCTGGCCAAGGTGCTGCAGAGGCGGAGAAAAGATGGACAGCAGATTGTCATGGTAGGGACTAGCGCGGGTAGCCAGTCTTCGATTTTTGACATCGACCCCGAGGAAGACGAAGAGCCTCGTTTCAGGACCATTCAATACCTCGGCCCCTCTCCCGCCCATTCTGCAACGGCCTCGTCACTTGTGTCTGCCTTGAGTCCGCACTACAAATTCGATCGCACGCTGGCCAAACCTGGCTATCAACGTCTGGTCGATATCAATTTGCGCAACATTCAAACCATGATACGCCGTTTAGGATTGACCGCGTCTGACTTGCTCTTCGACCCTGTCACAAGAGGTCACATGAACATTCCCGGGACCTGGAAGATTGGCGACTCTGCATTATCTCAAGATGATATTCAACAGATAGTGCTTTACGCCGAGGGTTTACGAACGACATACACACACAGCCCTCGCTTGGATACTTTTCACGTAGCCTTTGCCACAGCGCTCAAGCAAAGCATTGAGAACACGCTGGGCCGACTTACCGGCTTTCACGTGGAGCCCATAATCCCCACCGCACGTCCACGCGGCTCGTCCGAGGGCTCCAGCGATTCACACAAGCGGCAACCCTCAAAGGTCAACATCGAGCAGCTCAAAAAGTCATGTGACAAGCACGAGAAGAAGCTACTCGGAGGCGTGGTGGATCCGCAAAACCTGAGGACTACTTTCTCGGATGTGCATGCTGCCCCCGATACAATAGAAGCACTGAAGACGCTCACTAGCCTTTCCCTGATGCGTCCGGAGGCTTTCCAGTACGGTGTCTTGGCAAATGACAGGCTGCCAGGCCTGCTGCTTTACGGACCTCCCGGTACCGGAAAGACAATGCTTGCAAAGGCCGTCGCCAAGGAATCTCATGCCACTGTCCTCGAGGTCAGCGGCGCGCAAGTATACGAGAAGTATGTGGGCGAAGGCGAAAAGATGGTCAAAGCTGTATTCAGTCTTGCAAAGAAGCTCTCGCCCTGTGTTGTGTTCATTGATGAAGCAGACGCGCTCTTCGGTTCTCGCGGTGGCGCCAACAACAGGACGACACATCGCGAGATCATCAACCAGTTTTTGCGCGAGTGGGATGGCATGGATGACCACTCGGTCTTTATGATGGTAGCGACGAACCGACCGTTCGATCTCGACGACGCTGTCTTGCGTCGCCTACCCAGGCGTCTCCTTGTCGATTTGCCTGTGGCAAAGGACCGCGAGTCCATCCTCGGCATCCACCTCAAGGGCGAGATGTTGGACTCATCCGTATCCTTGAATAAGCTTGCCGAACAGACTCCGCTCTACTCTGGTTCGGACCTGAAGAACGTGGCGGTTTCTGCCGCGTTAGCAGCCGTCAAAGAGGAGAATGAGCTCCTGGTTCAGCACGAGGACGACAGTTCATTCAAACTTCCGGAACGTCGTACATTGACCAGCAAGCACTTCGAAAGGGCGCTGGCCGAGATCAGTGCGAGTATCAATGAGGACATGCAGACATTGGGCGCTATCAGGAAGTTTGATGAGCAGTACGGAGATCGCAGGGCCAAGAAGAAGAAGGTGGCGTACGGATTTGGTGGCATGGAGCAAGAAGTTAATGAGAATGCCGTAAGAGTGCGACAGGATGACCCGAAGCCCTAAAACAAATGCGCTTCAGCCGGGCAAGAATTGTACAATAAGCCTTGTAAGATAGACCGTATATAGAAATGGGTTCATGAAAGTGCCATCCGATAGGTTCCAATTTCACTCATGTCTCGAGCTCATCGGATAAGGTAGAGTAAGGTATTAATGTTGTCGGCGTTGCATGCCCACCCCGCGTTCCGGGGCGTGTTTCCTTCTGCTGAACTCCACTGCTGGCTCAAGCACTTTTTAAACACGGTTCAGGTAAACAATAAGTGTCGACGCGTTGTGTGACCGCTTAGTGAGGCTGGAGTTGGGTAGGATACGCTGTCACATAACGCCGATCTATGAGGTACGTAGCAATTGAAGCCGCATTCCTTTGACCGCTCTGCAAATCCACAAAATAGACATGGGAGCATCGACATGGTCTTAACACACGGCTGGCATCAACCCCGTGTACCGTGGCATTCTAGGAGGAGGTCTCAATCTTCTATACCGACAAGATGAACCGTGGGCAGCGTGGAAGCACACCCTCGAGCTTATCAAATACCAGCTTTGGAAAGACACATGGCGGAACGGCACCCCGCTCGCCCATCAAAACAAGCCACTTTGGAAAGGGCCAGCAAGAGCTTGGATTGACTTTGAGGCGAGTCATCGGTACAACATGCGAAATCGTTACTTGCTTCGACTGTTTGCCTCAGTCACGAGCATTCGCTTATACCGCCGGTGCTGCCGCCGTCGTTGCAACCATTGACGAGCAAGGAAACATATCGCAGCGCTTCTATAGGGCCAATCCCGTACAGAACACGCCTACTCGCAGTGCTTTCCCCAACGGCATAGGAAGAGACAGCCCAAGCGGCATCAAAGCTTCTCTACAGAGCCGTGAAGCCCGACCCTCACACTCACCACGCGGCGTAGAATGGAGCGACTCGCCGACGTCACATCAAGGCAGTGCCAAAGAGAGGGTCAAGGCGGCCACCACGCTTTCATTCAGCCAAAATGGAAAATACATCGCTGTTGGAGAGACCGGCTACAAGCCTCGCGTCCTCATCTTCTCGCTTGATGACAAGGCTCCTCAAGATGTCCCTGTGGCAGTGATACCAGAGCATACATTTGGCGTCCAAGCGGTAGCTTTCAGTCAGGATTCAAAGTACCTTGCGAGCTTTGGTGCGACCAACGATGGATTTCTGTACGTCTGGAACATCGATGAAAGGACTGGTGCAGCGTCACTGGTCGGCAGCAACAAATGCACCAATGTAGTCAGACAAATGGCTTGGATCGGCCAGAACCTTATCACAGCGGGTGTGAGGTTTGTCAAGGTCTGGCGTCCCAACGAGCTACCCGCAAGTTTGAGCGGAACCTCCGATCAGAAATTCGCCTTTACAAAAGGGCATAGACCCTTGGCTGGACGGAATGCCGTTTTGGGTGATTTGATAGAAGCAACCTTCACCTGCGCTGTCCCCTTCTCTGAAGAAAAAGCAATCATTTGCACGGACGGAGGAGATATTTGTCTCCTTGATGACAGCGACAAAAACCAGAAATTGACAAGAGTAGCGAACGTCAATTTCAGTATCACGGCAGCCTGTCTTGACTCTACCTCTCGCTTGCTTGTTACTGGGTCGGACGGTAGCATCAAGGTTTTTGATATTGGAGAATTGGAGAACGCCTGTCTACCTGCATCAATCCCTCCCGGCTCCTTCACACCCGGAAAAGGCACTCCTACATCAACAACACACTACGTGGCCATTGGCGCCGTAGCCGGCCTTGCTGTAACCGTGGACAACAAACATGGTATTCAGCTGCGTCACCTTCCAGGACCAGATGGCGAAGAACAAACCACTAAAGAGACGATCCGTGAATTACCGGCGCATTCAGATGCGGTCCTGGGCGTCCGGGCACTCCCAATGCCCAATCAGTCAAATGCTGCATTCTTGACATGGTCGGCGGGTGGCACCGTCATTTTCTGGTCAACATCGTGCAGAATGAAAGCTACGATCAAGGTCCCGATGAGCCAGTCTGTCGACATGTATAATATTGCAAATGAGATCAAGACGGTCACGGCTTGCTCTTCAGTCCCGAAGACGATTAGTGGTGACAGATATGGCATGCTTAGGTTAGTCACACTTGATACTTTCCGCAATTGTTACTAACAGGGGAACAGGGTATCTGACACAGAAACCGGCGCAGTCAGTCACGGCATCAGGGCTCATTCTGGTGAGATTACAGACATCGCCATTTCCGAAGACTCGAAGCATACCCTCGTGGCAACAAGCAGTCGCGATCGCACGATACAATTGTTTGCTCTGACTTCTGGCGGGCTCGACCTCTTACAGACTCTCGACGAACATGCTGGATCTGTGACATGTGTGACATTTGCCAAGCGAGGAAGCCAATTACTGTCCTGCTCCTCAGACAGGACCATAGTAGTGCGAGAGGCGGTGCACAGAGGTGATGACGTGCCCGCAGTCTTCGTCATTACAAGAACCATCACACTGAAGAACTCGCCCACTTGTATCCGGCTGTCCTTGTATGAGGATGTAATACTTTTGTCGGCCACTGACCGTTGCATCCAACTCGTCAACACCTTGACAGGCCGAATAATGTCGTCCTTCAAAGCTTCCGACACGGAAGGCGGAGAGGCTGTGGTCATGTCAAGCCTGGCACATCTCCCTTCGTCGACCGGCTCTCCCATCATTGCCGGTGTTTCTTCGAGTGACAAATCGATTCGCCTTTATTCCGAAGACGGCCTACTTCTGGCGCGGGATTGGGGTCACACAGAGGGCGTGACAGACATAGCAGTGATTCAGCCCCCAGGCGGTACAGATAGCTCTTCGGCCAAGATTGTCACTGTGGCAGCAGATGGCACTATATTTGTCTGGAACACTATGCCCGGAAGGCCAGTGTCGAGTGATTCGGATCAGGGACTACAAGTGCCAGGTGGAGGATTTGGCTTATCATCGGCGGCGCCGCCTCTTCGAAAGGTCATATCGCACTCTGAAATGAGGCGGTACCAACGATCGAATTCCATCGAGACCGGGGAGAATGAGCCGTTGACACCAGCTGCAGCAGCGGCACAAAAGGCACCGACAGGGCTACGACACAAGAACTCCCGACTCACTGTAAAGGCTACGCCAAGGCTTGATCCCAGTCCTTTGGCTAGCCACAGATTGAACCCGCAAAGTCCAACGCAAAGGAGGAGATCGCCATCCCCGGCAAGTCCTACACGAGTAAAGCAGGTCGCTCATGTAAAATCAAGACGGGCTAGAAGCACAAGTGTATCAACTCCGGGTACGGAAAAAGCAGTGAACCATGGGTCATCCAACAAAGCCGAGTCAAGTGGATTCGGTAGTGTGACTGCTTCGACGGAGCAGCTCGCTCGAACGCTCAAGGCTTATCGGCAACGACTCGAAAAGTCATGTACAAGTGTGCCGTGTGCAAGACTTGGCGAGCTAGAAAGCGAGCTCGAGCTCACGATGACTCTTGTACAAAAGATACACAAGGCTAAGAAGAGTGGTACTGCAGATGTGACACAAGAGTTGGACAAGATGTCGATACATTCACGGTCAAGCTGGGGTTCGGCTGAGGCAATGGAGGCGCCGCATACTGATGGTGGGGAGGATGTCAAGGCCAGGAAGCGAGTGAATACGAACGAGTCGGTTTGCACTTCGCCACAAGAAGTGTCGTTTGTTTCGGCAGATTCACATCAGAGCGATGGAGTTGCAGTCAAAGGTTCAGAAGAGGCTCAGGGTGGGGCAGAGAGAGATGTATGAATGGTCAGTATTGTGTTGAGTCATGGAAGTATGTCAGGGCGTTACGGTGGTCTTGTCGAGCGAGGCGTTTGATTAGAGGAAAAGGCAAGCGTTTCGTCTGTACAGGGCAGGGTATCAGAGTTTGAAGAGCACACGTCAAGGTTCTGAATAAGGTACCTTATTTTCACGAAATTGTGCACGGCGTGGACCCTGCCCCGCGTCACAAGCACAAGCTTCGAGGTCAGGCTTTGCGGGCTTTGCTTTTACAGTGACCTCTCCGGAATTAAATCCTTTATTGATGTAACGACAACCCGACTTATTGTTGCGCTTTGCCTCGCAATAATGGCGTCCAACTCGATCAAACTCTTGACTGGCAACAGTCACCCCCAGCTCGCTGAGCTGGTTGCAAAGCGGTACGTCGATCGGCTGTATTTTTTGCGCGGACGGCACTCCCGAGGGAAGGAAGGAAAGAGAAGTATTTTGCTGATGTGATGTTGGGCGTCCAGACTGGGCATCGAGCTGGCCAAGGTCATGGTTCTCCAGTACTCGAACCAAGAATCGTCCATTTCCATCGGAGAGTCAGTGAGAGACGAGGATGGTATCTCAGTCCCAATGTCTTGATGAATCAACGCGAGCGTGCATCTGACATGGACGGTCGCACACAGTATTCATCCTTCAATCCACCGCACCAGGAGACATCAACGACGGAGTCATGGAGCTCCTGATCATGATCAACGCCTGCAAGACGGCCTCGGCCCGTCGCATCACTGCCGTCCTTCCCAACTTCCCTTATGCACGTCAAGACAAGAAGGACAAGTCGCGCGCACCCATCACTGCACGACTCATGGCCAACATGCTCCAAACCGCTGGCTGCAACCATGTCATCACCATGGACCTGCACGCCTCGCAGATCCAAGGTTTCTTCAATGTGCCAGTCGACAACCTCTATGCTGAGCCTAGTACCCTACGCTGGATCCGTGATCACCTGCCTGTCAAGGACTGTGTCATCGTCTCGCCCGATGCCGGTGGAGCCAAGAGGTGTGTGATATACATGTAACACTCGAGACAGAGCACCCCTGACTGACCATTCTACAGAGCAACTTCGATAGCCGACGGTCTCGACTTGGGTTTCGCCCTGATTCACAAAGAGCGCGCTCGTCCCAACGAAGTCTCCAGAATGGTTCTTGTCGGAGACGTCTCCAACAAAATCGCCATCATCGTCGACGACATGGCTGACACATGCGGAACACTCTGCAAGGCTGCCGACGTCGTCATGACCCACGGCGCCAAATCCGCCATCGCAATCGTCACCCACGGCATCTTGTCGGGTAATGCCATCGAAGCACTCAACGCCTCCCAATTGGAGAAGTTGGTTGTCACCAATACCGTACCGCACGAGTGGAAGAAGGAGGCTTGTCCCAGGATTGAAACCATTGACATCAGTCCTACTGTACGTTTGCTCCCATCTTTGACCACTTGGCACTATTTACTGACGTTGATTTCACAGCTCGCCGAAGCATGCCGTCGTACCCACAATGGCGAGAGCGTATCCTTCCTCTTCAAGCACGCCCCCCTCGACTAGTACTCGGGAGCAGAGGTCCTTTGTGATGACGAGCACAAGAATCACTTGCGCTGAATTAAACCATCACAGCCAACGCATAGGACAGGAGTTTTCTGGCGTTTTTCGAAAAGAGCTTCGGCCTGATTGGGTTCAAGGTTATGCGGTCAGCCTACTACATGGAGGGGTTTGTGTTTTCCCTCGACTGCAATTTTTACTTTCCTCGGTCGGAAATGTCTATTAGCGGGGGAGAGAGAGAGAGAAAGAGAGAGAGAAGCTTGCAGTAATAGTGTGCATAAAGTTACACTATAGAGACTTATCATAGCAAAGATTATGGTTGATGAAACGAACAAAACCGTGGAGAGGTACCCTGAATTTCTTTACCGCTGTTCTCGAGCCTGCCTAGTTTTGACGAGTATTGATTGAGACTCGCAACCTTATCAGTGGTCATGTATGTTTTATCACATGTCAGATCAAACAGGCACATGCCAGATCTCCAACCCGAGACTTGTTGATCCCTATATACCAAAAAGACCCACTCGACCTTCCACAAGGTTCAGATTTTTGATAAAAGGGCCTCCTTAGCTATAGATCTCGCACCGTGTTTACTATTTGCAGAAACCAAAGCAAAGGAAAACGAGACCCATGGCTTTTTGGATATCCATGCAAGCAAGCAAGCAGTTGCATATGCACGACAAAGAATGTATGCTTGCCCCACCCCTTCTTGTCCCTTTTTCGTATATATATAAGGTATCCACATCCCATATCCACTATCCCAAGGGTTATCCTTGATGTTAAAGCCAAGAAAAAAAAACAGAAAACCAAGAAGCACACGTTATACCGCCTGCAAAAACAAACAAGTCGTTAAGAAGTGACAGAAAAGAAAAGGAAAAAAGAAAAAAGAGTTCATGGAGTGTGCTTCAAGCATATCGCATGGAACCATTTCTTCCCGCATACGCGGGCGGTGGAGGCGGTGGAGGTCTCCCATAGCCAGTCCATGCGACGCCAGAGTCATTCGAATAAGGCGGCGGATCAGGGGGAGCGTAGTAAGGCTCGCTCGAGTAACCCTGGCCGTTTCTGCCCGCTGCACCGGCGGCACCGCCGCTCATGTATTGCTGTTGATACATCTGAGGTGGTGGAGGAGGTGGCACGGCAGCCGGGCCGCCCCATCCGTTCCAGCCTCCTGGCGGGGGACTGGGGATTTGTTGTTTCTGGGGGTAGCCGCGACGGCGACGTCGACAGCATTTCACCAGGCAGGATAGGATTGCGATTAGGAGGAGGCCGCCTAGTCCGGCTGCTAGGCCTATCACTAGGGGTTTGTGGTCGTCGATCCAGGATTTGACTCTGCCGGATAGGGTGGCGCCTTTGCATTGGCCATTTTGACAAGTCCCACCACCATTGCAAGTTGTGCCGTCGAGGAAGTTCTGTTGCAAGCCGTAGCAGACTCCGGTGCCAAATTCAGGGCTGGCGCAAGAGAGCACGCAGCCTGAACTGTCGCAAGCATAGGTATCGTTGCTGGTAGTGTATGAGCCCATGATGGTCTTGCATTGCAAATCTCTAGAGGTACATTGCCCACTGGCACACTTCAATCCAGATCCGCAAGAGTCCCCGTCAGGCGTCGTGACATCCGCAGGACAGAGTGCTGAAGCGCCGGTGCAAGTCTCTGCTGGATCGCATTTGCCGGTCGAGGCACGACAGACGGTGCCATTCGAGGCGAGTTGGCAACCGGAGCAGCAAGCCTCATTGCTATCGTCGCAGACAGCGCTGGACTTGAATTTGCAGGTCGTAGGATCACAGCAAGCATTGTTGCCACAGGCTGCCTCTCCGCCACAATCGCAATCCTCGCCGTCTTCAACGATGCCATTACCGCACTGCTGACCACTGATGGTGGTGACACCTTTGTTGTCAGAAAGACAAGTAGACTTCACGCTATTTCTGCCAAGCGCAGAGCAAATGTTGCCGATACTGCAAGGGCTGAAGTTGGTAATGCCAGAGGAAGTCGAGGGGTTCATGATGTACTTCTCGCCCGCATCGCAGGTAGTTGAACTCAAGGGGCAGCATTGCGAACTGCTTACTGTGTTTGAAGAAGCACAGGTATCGGAAGTGCAATCGTGGACGGCGCCGAAGGTGTGACCCGTTTCGTGGGATATGATTTGCCATTCGTTGGTTCCTTGAGTGCGAATGACTACGTTTGCACCAGCGACGTCTTCGGCGCCCGAGCCTGTTGAGGCCCCATTTCCGGTCGTACTGCTGTTTGTGCTGATTGAGCCGGTCACGCATGCTTGACCTAGCCAGGCGAGACCTACTGCACTCCCCGTATTGCAGGCACTTAGGAGTGTCCAGTGGCTGTTGTTGTCTTGCAGAGTTCCTCTCCACGCGCTAAACAGATTGAGTCTGTCTTGAATATCTACACTGTCACTACACGCTTGGTTCCAGGGGGTCGTTTGTGCAGGGGTGCCTGGGCAGCTCGAGTCAGAGATTGTGAGATTCTGAAGGCCTAGGGAGATATTGAATGTGCGTTCGTAGAGATCCGAGGCTGTATTCATCTGTGTGATTACGTTCTCGCGAGCAGACTCGGTCGAATTGAATTCGGCTGTGTAAGTGCAGTCAGTTGCAACTCCGACAAGGGCAATCTTCCGTGTAGTGGGACAGCCTGCTGTCTGGCCAATGGTCGAAATCAGGTTTACTCCAGCGCCGTTTCCTCCAGTCGTGGAGTCTGTCTGACGTTTGGCGAAGAGGGATGCGAAGCTCATGCTCCCCCAGTGAGTGTCGGAACGTTTCAGCAGACCAGTATATACAGGATGGTCTGGGGCATTGTTGAAACCCAAAAAGTCAGAACTACATGCAAAGCCATCCTGGTATGAGAGGCCTCTCCTGAGTTCAGTACGAGCGTAGGCGGCATCCTGGTCAGATATTATGTCTGAGTCCCGGTAGACTACCATGAAATCATGGTCCCTCTCCTCCAGCCCTGGGTCCAGAGGATGTCTTGTGCGCATGTAATTGCGCGCCAGCTGAATATGGTGATTGTCATGGTATAGGGAAAATGCACCCTCATAGAGCGGATTTATACCATCCTGCTTCACAACAACACGCGCCCATCCTGCTCGGAACCAGGAATGCTCTTGTTCGTCAACTGAGTGTCTACGCACCCAGGATGTCCCCTTGAACACTTTGTGCGCCAATCGATCTATCTCCTCGGTCTTGACGCTTTCGCCATCCTGACCCAGATGGGTAATAGTGGTCCCTGACTCGGGGAATAGATCATGGTTCGGCTCAAGGGAAAGCTTAACCTCAACATCGTCATGCAGGAACAAGCTAAGGTCAAATTGCGAAAGAGCGGTTATACGCCTATCGGCTGTATGTATCGTGCTATTGCGGACGGTTGATAGCGTGCTGATGGGATTTCGTATGGTGGAAGTCGCCGATACCAGCCTTGTGACCAGCGTACACGCGGTGAAGCCCAGCGCAAGCGTGCTGCTTAAGGAAATGCGCATGGCCGCGCGGCGGAGTGGATAATGTGCCGCCCTGATTCAAGGTACCGCAGGGTCCGCAGAAAGACAACGCTCCTACTCGTAAATCCCGTCGCGTGCCTTGTCAAGATTTGAAGTGATCACAATGTGTATAGCAGAAGTGGTCTCAAATAAGGTAACGAGGGAAGAGCAAAGACAAGTTTGAATGAGAGAACGCCGACAAGGCAACCTAAAGGATACGAGTGGTTGGCATGCGGACTTGGAGAGGATACCAAGCCATGGCACATGGCAACAAGACTTGGCGGCGCTTGAGACTGATTGAACAAAACGACAACTTCAGACTCTCCACATCATAACTTCCTACAGAGCAATCATTGGTCGTCCTCTGGCTATCTCTGCATCAGCCTGCCTATCAAGAAGATCCACTCCTGCTCCCTATGTTCCCAAATAAGTCTGTAACACCTTGAACATGGCCATATAGCTATTTTTAGTCTTCGAGATACGGGCTCCTTTGCCAATGTCTTGGTGCTCTGCTCAGCCACTGCCATTCGGAAATCCATTGCCATTTTCTACATCTTCTGTAATTGTTTCTGTTTCTGAAGCCGGACAGTACGAATCACAATCCCGTAATGTCGTTCTTGCCATCGAGGTAGATGTAGTCTCATGATATAGACTATCTGCATCTACAGCTACTTATATGTCAAAGAACATTGCTAACGTGAGGTGGTATCGAACTGTTATGACGTCCCCTGCCGGAACATGGCAGCATCCTCAAGCATCGCGAAAGACTTTCCAAATCCAAACACCTTTTCATTATGCATCGCTGAGCACGCCTTTATTTCTTCTTCTCGGCATGCACAATCTCGATGATCTTGTCGACGATCGAAGGGTCGGAGAGCTGCAGGCATAATGTTAGCTGCCGGATCAGGAATGCCAAACTTGTCCAATAACTTACAGTAGACGTGTCACCGAGCTGGTCTTCCTCACCAGCCAGAATCTTTCTCAACACGCGGCGCATAATCTTACCAGAACGCGTCTTGGGAAGATCGGGCACAACGTGAATCGCCTTGGGCGCGGCGAAAGGTCCAATGCTTTTCCTGACTTGCAAGATGAGGTCCTTGCGAAGAGCATCGTCGACGTTGTTCCCATCCTTGATTGAGACGAATGCATTGACGGCCTGGCCAGTGAGCTCATCAGCTACACCAACGACAGCCGCCTCGGCTACTGCCTTGTGTTCGATGAGTGCAGCCTCGATTTCGGCAGTTGACAATCTGTGACCAGAGACATTCACTACATCATCGACACGACCGCGAATCCAGTAGTAGCCCTCGTGGTCTCTAGCGGCACCATCTCCAGTGAACTATGAATTATATTTGTTAGTATCGCCGCATCGTCTCTCGAAAATGGTATACTCACGTAGTAGCCCTTGTAAACGTTCAGGTATGTGTCCATGTATCTCTTGTGTGCACCCCAGACGGTTCGTGCCATGGATGGCCATGCTTGCTTGAATGCAAGAACACCCTCCACATCGTTGCCGTGGATCTCCTCGCCGGAGACGGGGTCAATGATGGCGGGCTCGACTCCAAAGAAGGGCAGAGAAGCACTTCCGGGCTTGGTAGGGGTGACGCCACCAAGTGGCGTTATCACATGTGAACCAGTCTCGGTTTGCCAGTATGTCTGTGCACATAACGATCAGCCACGTACTTGGGGTAAGGTGGGATTTGTGTCAGCAAACCCACGTCAACAATGTGTGCCTCTTCCTTTCCGACAATCTCAAAGTACCACTTCCACACCTCGGCAGCGATGGGCTCTCCGACACTACCAAGAACTCTCAGATGCTTCATTTCGTGCTTGACGTGGTGATCACCGGCACGCTTCAGCAACCTGAGTGCGGTCGGGGCAACGTAGAATTGGGTAACCTTGTGCTTAGCAACAACTTCCCAGTATCTGCTGAAGTCTGGGTATGCCGGAGTGCCCTCGAACACGACAGTGGCCACACCGAGGAGCAGAGGTGCATAGACGACGTAGGTGTGACCGGTGATCCATCCAACATCACCACCGCAAAAGAAAGTGTCGTCGTCGTGAATATCAAAGACGTACTTTCCGGTAAGTGCTGCACCGAGGAGGTATCCAGCGGTCGAGTGCATGACACCCTTGGGCTTGCCAGTAGATCCAGATGTGTAAAGGAGGAAAAGAGGGTCTTCCGAGCTCATGCTCTCGGGGGCAATGTAGTTGGGGTACTTCTCGACCTCCTCGTGCCACCACCAATCTCGGTTCTTGGTCATTGGCACATCAGCACCAGTGCGCTTGTAGACAAGACAGTGGGTGATGTCTGGGCATTGCTTGAGAGCATCATCGACGATCTTCTTCGTGCTGATGAGCTTGCCTCCCCGCTTACCCTCGTCGGTGGTAATGACAACCTTCGACTGTGCATCGACGATACGGTCACGCAGGGAGTCGGACGAGAAACCGGCAAAGACGACTGAGTGAACAGCGCCAATGCGAGAGCAAGCAAGGAAGGCAATGAGAGCCTCAGGAATCATGGGAAGGTAGAGGGCGACAGTGTCACCCTTCTTGACGCCCATCTGCTTGAGCACGTATGCAAGCTTGCTAACTTCCCGCAGGAGCTCGCCATATGTGATTGTGCGGCCCTCACTAGCCTCATCAGCCTCGTAGATGATGGCAGGCTTGTCGGGGTTCTTGAATGCATGTCGGTCCACGCAGTTGTATGAGGCATTGAGGCGGCCTTCGCAGAACCAGGCGCTGTCTCCACCCGCGAGAGTACCAGAACGGACGGTCTGAAAGTCACGATCCCAGCTAAGCGTGTCGCGGGCCATCTTTCCCCAGAACTTGTCTGGCTGTTCAATTGACTCCTTGTATAGCGTCTGATAGTGCTCGAGGCCATCCAGATGTGGCTTGCTGGGGTGCTTACTGCAGATTGTCAGTGGACCATTGGAGAGGCTTGTTGGGTGCGCAGTCGGCTGGTGTAGAACACTCACTCGTGGAAGGCCTGTGGGACATGGTATGTGTCTACCTCGTGTGCCTCTTGCACAACAGGCTTCGGCGGCTGGACGTTGCCTTCAGACATGATTCGTAACCTTGTGTGATGGAACAGAGGGTGCTGAAGAATGTAAGTGGAATGAAGAAGAGAAGAAGCTGGTGGGTGAGACAACGGACTTGTAACCAAAGATATGTGTTAGCGGGGCCCGAGGAAGGCCGGATAGATGGATTCTGGACGCGGCTTCGAATTCGAGCACGGTAAGGTACCTTATGCTAGTGCTGGGTGTTCGCTCTACCTTGGCTCAGTTTGCGTTGATTAAACTAATGCTCCTTAACTTTCTTACCGGAATGATTATCTGCAGAAGCTGTTGAGTAGATTGTAGGCCCAACGATACAGACTGTTGATCTTTGTAGGGGGAAAAACACAGGTTTTCAGCCCTCCAGCTCTCCAATTTACTCTTTGCCCCGCTCCTTCGCGGGTAGCCATTGACCAACTTGGTTTGCGGGGCAGTGGAAGCGAAGGATGGAGTGCACGAGCCACTGAAGCCGTCCATTGTACCGAAGCACAAGATCGACATAATAATTCCCCTGCATCCTCGGGCCCTAAACCTTCTCTCCAGAAGGCCAACGTCCAGGCCGGAGCTACGGGGTTCTCGAAAGAGTCAATTCAAGCACTCCGAATGCTCGAAGTGTCATGATTGTGATGCGATCTTGCTGACCATAAACTTCCCTCGAGTACTTCGGGCTTGTTTCGCTTCTCAATCACACTGGCCAGCGGGACTAAAGGGTCGCATGGTGGTACCGGCTCACTTTGCATGCCGTGAATGGCTACCCGAATTCGGAGGCCGAACATACCTTATTACTTTAGCTAATCCTCAAATGGTTGCCGATTCGCCGAGTCAGATGATTGTCTATAATTTCATTCGCCTGCTATCAGCTGAATCTTGACGAGTCGTGCAAGGACATGTAAGTCAATAGCAGCGCTGATAGAGGAAACCGCTGTTGAACAATTCTTGACTTTGAGACATGTGTACGAAAACACTGCATGAAAATGTTTCTGAGTACACTGTGGTAGCTAGCGGCTTTGGCTGTTGCGTGAGATGTGCGCTGCCCAAGATGTCGATACCTTTCGATAGGTAGATACTAAACAGGACTACTCACATGCCACCAAGCAGCCACTTGATGCGCGGAAGATCGGGTGAGCATATGGATCTTCCCTCTCTTTTACGTGATTGGTGATGCGACGTCGATGAAACGAGTAGTTTATATTTCTGAGATGAATTGACATTAGTTCGGAAGTCTCCTGCACAGGTCGGACCGCTCTGCCAAGGATAGCAGCCCCATCCTCCGTCTCTTTGACTTCAGCCATAGACCTAGCATAGAAGTGCGCCCCATTCTTCGCGCTAGGCACACTTGATTGACGGTGATAGCAGAAGATACAGGAAACGGCACAGTGAGATCGTCTTACGGCTCGGCTCTGTTGGTTCTTATGATCTTTCTTCGTCAATTCATCATCACCCCACTCCATAAACATCCCTGTAGCATTGTTCGACAGGCGGGCAGCTGTGTCTCTTATCAGTCGAGCCGCATAACTCGATTCCAAAGCCACTTACTAAATCGGAGACCTCCCAAATATTACGTGCCACAAGTATTCGAAAACCCTACCACTGACATCGTCCTCGAGCGGAGTCTCCATCAACCATTGATGATACCAGATATATTCTTCCCTCGACCTCTGCAATACCTGCTCTCGAGAAACAGCGAATTGAGCACAGCAGGCTGTTGCAACGACCAATGGAACATTTGTATTATTGAAGATTGCCTGCCATGCGTCCGCAAAGGCAACCTCAGTAGGAAGATCCTCACTCTTTCTCAACGGCTGTATCTCCATCGGGCATCCTGGAACCTCAAGACATCTTAGATTTGCGTATCCGTTCATACGCACAAAATCAAGATTCAGCATCTGTAGAGCCCGACCGTTATCCTTGTGAGGTGCATCGACATGCCATGCATGCTCTCCATCATGGTGACTGTGTATGAAGGCCATGAGCGAAGGTAAGTTGTCGTAATTCTCAATTATATACGTGAGGTAGGCGTTTGCTTCTTTGCCCTTATTTTCCGAGGTGTGTAAGGGAGCAGTGGAATCATCGACGGTATATATGGCATGTTGCCAACTGGAAAGAAAGCCCTCGTCAGCACTTTGCATCAAACCTCGTAAGATCCTCGACATACTCAGGAAGTTCCGCCTCCACCCATTCTGTGGATTCGTTCTTTAGCCTGCCCATGATCACGATCTTATCCCCTTTCTGTCCGGAGAAAGGCACACGCTCTATCGTCGACGTGTTGCCGTCTACCAATGACTTCACAATACTCTTGAATAAAGAGCCAAATGGGTCCTCCTTCTGCGCATCGGCGGGACCCTGGGGAGTACTTGATAGAGTGTTTGTGCCGGTTCCAAGTGTCTCGCCATTCGCATGAGATGCCTCCTCGAAGACTGGCTCTTTTGCAGCCAGCGGCAGATCGTAGGAAAAGGCTGGACGCCCCCTCTGCGGTACGGCGTATGCAGCATTATGCCGTTGGTAGATTAGACCAGCAAGGCGGCTTCTGATCCAAATCAGACTGCTAAGTACAAAGGCAGCAATGCAGATCCTGCGCAAGCCCGTCATGGCAGACTAGCCAGAGAGTCCGCAATGTGCATCTTCAAACGGTAACTATAACTTCCACCAAGGTGGCCGACTCGCCTCCTTATAAGCTATGGACTTGTTATTGAGCGTCATAGGGTCTCTCCAAGCAGCGCCGAACGAAGGTTAATTGACAGGGCGACTCGTTTAATGTGGCATTGTTAGCACTAGGCTGGCTACCATTCCGGCGTCCCGAGCTATCTTGTACATACGAGGTTCAACGCGCGGTACTTACGCGGACATTCGATCTTGAGCCCAAGACGCAAAACGGCAAAGGCAGGATCTATAATTAATGGTATGGAAAGTGAGAGCACACTTTGAGCTATCTTGAGATTGTTGTGCTACCGATCGCTTAACAGTTGTCCCGTGCGGATATTATAGATCAGATTAGCAGTGTGTTCTATTCGGAGTTGAAGCAAGAAATAGTGAGAAGAAATTATCACGATGGGGAAAGTTCACACATGGATATCATTAATAGTTGAATTGACGTGAAATTCTTTTTTAAGAGGTATAAAGCGCCGTAACGCTCTTTCACCCCTAGACGAATGAGGACTCCGGAAAAGCCATATTGCGCTGCAATGACCCTTTTGAATACCCTGCAGTTGTCACTACCCTCGAAATACACACGCCGCCCCTGACCAATTACCAAGCAGTTTCAAGACCCTGTAGCGGTGTGATAGTCTACTTGCGCATGGAGGAAGCACGACGCTTCTTCATCTCGGTCTGCTTGGCCTTCTCCTCACCAACACGCTTGTGGAGGATCTGAGCGTACTCGGTCTGTGGTTACTATTAGCGCTTGGATGTACAAGTGATTTCTCTTTCGGGATACGTACGGCGGCGTCCTTGGCAGCCTCGGCTTGACGGCGCTTGAGTGCGATGCGGTGGCGCTTGTGCTGGAGACGCTGAGGAGTAACAAGACGCTGGATGCGGGGAGCCTTGGTGTATGGCTTCTTGCCCTCGCCCTTGGGCTGGACCTCACGGCGAATGACGAACTTGCGGACCTACGTAGAAGTGTTCAATTAGTACGAAATCCTTTCACCCAGACTCGATCCATAACAAATGGACCGGCGAAGATGATAAGGGAGAACCTACATCATCCTCCTTGCTGAGACCGAAGAAACGGCGGATCTTGGTGGCTCTCTTGGGGCCGAGACGCTTGGGGTGGACAACGTCGGTGAGGCCGGGAACCTCGTTCTCGCCCTGCTTGACGATGGAGACGGCAAGGACAGAAAGGTCCATGGCGACGATGCAGCCACGGACCGACTTTCTCTTGCGCTCACCAGTGCGGCGGGCACGGTAGCAAGAGTGGCCATCGGCGAGAAGGAGTCTGACACGAGTAGGGTGCATAACACCCTGCTTCATGGGGAAACCCTGCTTGTCGTTGCCTCCGGTGATCTTGAAGACGTAGCCCTTCCACTCGTCACCGACGCTGTCGGCGGGCACTTCCTGGCCCATACGGCGGTCCATGAAGACGCGCAGACGGCGCTCATCTTCAATTTCGACGAGCTTCTGGGAGCCGTTGGCTGGGTAGGAGATGTTAAGCTTCATGGTGATTGTCGAGGCGAAGCTGTCGTCGAAGTCGTCGCTGCTGCTGGTAAAGAGAGCGTGTCAATTTTCGGTTTGAGATTTTGATTTCGCGATTCGTGGGCGGGTAAAGTGCGGAAGGTGCGCATGTCTTGGCATGAACTTTGGTTGCTCCCGCTCAACGACAATGCCGATGATTTGAGAATGTTTGAGCTACCTTTACTTGAGCATTATTGTAACATGCGACAATCTCATTCACAGGTGCTCTTCACTTCATGCCTCGCAAATCTCTCAGTCTCTTTATAAGCCACACTCAGAAGAACTCAAGCACCATGAGTAGTGGCGCAGACCTTGAGGTTGGACTCTCGGCGTGACAACTTCATCGACAGGTTCTCTTCGCTTAACACAAACTATGCACTTCGTCGTTGGTTGGCACACATAGCACGTAACAATTTGCTGAAATGCCTCTTCTATCATCATCTGAACGCGTACAATTACGGCGATGAGCATGAGTTGATTAGATATTGTTGCAGATTGCTATACGAGTACTGAAGAAAGTACTGGAAAGAACGTCTCAGTGTTGTTGCATTAAAGCTCTGGGCATGTATCCAAGACTTAATTTCCAACGATGGCTCGGAACAACGCATTTTAACCAAACAGAAAATCTGGCAGTTTCCAGATGAACAAATCTGGTTGGATAGCTCTTTCAAGAAGCAACACCGATCGCTGTGAAGTCAACACCAGAAGTGACTGTTGCCAAGTCATAACAGAGATCCATCTGCGACTCTTTGACGACACTATGCCTCCTTCTCAAAAATTCTTTTCGGTCCCTGCTTCTTCGTGGTGGGTTATATCCTGCTTAGCCTCGATTCGTTCCACGCTCCTCTCCAGATCGTGGGTCTCGAGGTCATGGCGCTTCAGGCTGGGGACAAATAGCGGAGCGTTGGTGAACAGGTAGTTCATTTCCTATTGTCACAGATCAGTGGGCGAAGATCGAAGGTCGGGTTAAAAATGAATACCTCAAGCGGCCTTCGGGCAGTCTCAGGCATGAAGGCCCAGAAGAAGAGCGCATTTGTGAAATTACAGATGATGAATCTGACAGCATGAGTCAGCGAGACTGTCAAGACGTTCCCTCCTTGCTAGACTTACAGGTAGTACCAGCGATATCCGATATTGCTAATCGCAATTGACGTGGTCTGACCGATCATGGTGTTGAACGCGAATGACACCATGACACCGATGGACACACCTTTGGAACGTGTGTGGGTATCGAAGATCTCAGCCTATGTCATAGTCAGCCGCAGATGCAGTCATTATTTTCTAGTCGGCGACCTACAGGAATGATCCATGTGAGCGGACCGCTGGTTGCGGAAAAGGAGTAATTGTATATCCAGCAGCCGACAACGATGAAGCCCCATGAAGCGGCACTGTTGTCGCTGGCGCCAGGCGGGTACATGGCCAAGAGTATTGTTGCGATGATGAAGCAGATGCCATTGCCAATCATTCCTAATATCAGCGGCCATCGGCGGCCAAATCTATCAATAAGCATCATGCAAGAGAACTCTCCAAACAATGCGAAGATGGATGATATGCCTTGGTATTTAAGCGAGTTGTTGCCAGAGATGCCAATTTGTTTGAAGATCTCGACACTGTAGTACTGGATCGCAGAGACACCTGTCATCTGCGCAGCAGCCTGGAGCGAGCAAGCCAGGAACAGACGACGGAAGCTGGATTTGTTCTTGAAGAGCTCGAGGTACGACTTGGCCCCGTGCTCCTTTTCGAAAGTGGCGGCTTCCTGGATCGCTTCAAATTCTGCTACGACAAAGGCATCATTTTCGTCACCATGCGCGTGGAGCTTAGCAAGGGTCTTGAACCCCTCCTGTGGCTTTCCGTGGTCAATCAGCCACTAATATAGGATTAGCACTTTTTCAATATCGTGTTCGTCAAGGTACTGACTCGGGGGCTTTCTGGGAACAGCATGATCAACAGAGCCAATATTCCAGCTGGGACGATTTGAATTCCCAAACTGACTCGCCATTGCCTCGAGTCGGTAGGCCCAAAGCCAGTATAGCATCCATAAGCTATCCAGCTGGCAGCCAGAGCACCAATTCCTAGCATGAACTGCTGTAGCGAGGTGACTCGACCACGGATACTGGGGTGGGAGATCTCAGCCTGATATAGAGGGATGACCATGACCAAGAAACCAACACTGTCGCCGGTGTTAGTTGGCATTTCGTAGCTCTACTTTCCTGTCGAACAACTTACCCAAGGCCGGCAACGGCTCTACCACCATAGAGGAAGTCGAGACTCTGCGCACCGGTCTGAAGACCGCCACCGAGGATAAAGATGACAGAACCAATAAAAATTGTCCATTTGCGGCCCAAGTAATCGCCGATTGGGCCCGCAAGTCCAGCTCCAACGAAGGCGCCTCCGGTAAAAGCAGAAACCACAGCGCCTCTGTACGCTGGTCAGATTGTTCACTGCACAGTAACGGTGTGTACTCACGTCTCGGCAGTGGTTGGGGTGAATTCAGAGTTGAACGAATCTGATCCAACGGCACCAGCGATGACACCTAGATCATAACCGTACAACACTGATCCGAGGGAGGCGAACACAGACACAAGGAACTAGAGACCAGATGAGTACTCTGTGGTGAACAGGGTGTGCTGTGTATCGTACCTGGTACCACTTGGGAGCAATCGCCATAATTGCGGTCGATATGGTGTACTATATTGATCGCGAGGAGAGTATAGCACTCGTAACAGCGTGTAATGCATGGGGGCATAACTACAGGTATATACTGATCATCCACATAGCCCTACTCACTCTTACCTCATGGTACGAACCGAACAACGCTACGGCGGATGGAGCTGTTGTGCGGAGTAAGCCACTTAGATTCCGTGTCTTGTCGGAAGAGTCATCTAAGTTAAGGAATCATGCAATGTCACGGCTGAATACTGTCGAAGGTGGCGCTTAATTCGGCAGATGGACGCAAACACAAAGCATGTCACTACGAGTACTATTCAAGGAGAAACCGCTTCGAAGTGTGGGGTGCGGGCTGTGGGGGCACTGGGGATTCTGGAGTAAAAGGTAATTTGGAGAAAGATCGGCAAACGGTTTGGTATACGCGCCTTCCTGATTAGGTGGGGCTAGTTACAAGAGAATGCCCTTGAGCAATTCCCTGAAATACATTTTCCGGATAAGGTATACCTTCCTTTCGCAATTTGAGATATGCGTTAACACCATGAGCTACGCAGATAGATATTCCGTGGCATTTGACGATCGACCATTAGCATATGCAGAACGGCGGTTTCGTAGTATGTAGCGGTATAGTACTTGAAGAAGGTCGAACATGTCTTCCATGGTCATACCGGTTAACTCGGCTGCATATTAACCGAAGTGCGGCTAATTGACCACCCGATGCTCACCACCGCTCAATCGATGAATCATAATAATATGGGTCACATGCAGTGGAGCGGACGGGGAATTAGAACCACGAGACCATCTGCCTCTTAAGACCTGGAATCGCGTAGTAAGAATTGTCGTACTTCTTTCCATCCACTAGGTTAGACAAGGAAATTAGTCTCGTCGAGATCCAAGCCACATAGGGCAATCAGAACGCAGACATGGCCACCTTTACCAAGATTCCAGATACAGAGACTCCTGTCATCTCGATCAATGCTTTGAACAAGATATCCAAGATCAACGACAATGTCTATGGGGGTTTCACCGAGTATGCCATGGTTTACACGAAGCTCTTTCACATCCTCTTGCTGATTCCCCAACCAGGCACATGGGTCGTTGCATCTATGGAGGAATCTACGACCCAGGAAACCGACTCTCGGACGAGTACGGATTCCGCAAAGATGTCATTGAGGCAATGCAGGAACTCAATTGTCCAGTTGTTCGATACCCGGGTGGAAACTTTGTCGCTACTTACCACTGGCTGGATGGCGTTGGACCCAAGGAAGAGAGACCATGCAGGTATGCCTCTTTGACTTCCTGCTCTATGATGGACATTCCTTTGTGCTGACGAGAGTTGATAAGACCGGAGCTGGCTTGGTTGGGGAAAGAAAGCAACCATTTTGGTACGGATGAGTTCTTGAAGTGGTGTGAGGTTGTGGGAACAGAACCCTACTTTGCGCTCAACTTTGGCACTGGTGAGTAGCCTGGGAGATGGCACTGAGATTGAGCGAGGTTGACGATATCCAGGAACTCTGGACGAAGCCTTGGGCTGGTTGGAGTACTGCAACTCGAATAGTAACACATACTATGCCAATTTGCGACGTAAGAACGGACGCGACAAACCATATAATGTGAGCCTCCTTTGCTTTTCTCTTCTCCATGCAGCATATTGATGAAGAGTAGGTCAAATACTGGGCTCTGGGTAACGAAATGTGGGGGCCGTGGCAAGTAGGCCAGATGACCAAGGAAGCTTACGCAGACAAGGCGTACCAATGGGCAAAAGCGCTTAAACTCTTGGATCCTTCAATCGTACTTATTCTCTGTGGAGAGACTGGGTACAGCACATGGGATACTTATGTTCTCAAGGAATGCGTGAGATGGGATGAGCACAGCTTAGGCGGCAGCACCACGGCGAGTCTCATCGACATGCATTCTATCCACATCTACACAGCGGCGAAGGATCACCTGCCCAACGCAACAGCGCCGAGAAGCGCTGAGCGGGCAATTCAAATAACGGCCGGTTTGATTGACCTCGCGAGAATCGAAAACAAGGTGCCTTACACGGTGCCTCCACCTACCATTTGCTTCGATGAATGGAACGTCTGGGACCCCAAACGTGCACCTGGAGACATTGGTGCGGAGGAGAAGTACACACTCTCGGACGCGTTGGCGGTGGGGATCTGGCTGAACGTCTTTGTGCGACAATCAAAGTACATTGGCATGGCGAACATCGCGCAATCAGTCAACGTGATCTCGCCCCTGATGACACACAATGACGGTATCAGCAAGCAGACGACATGGTGGCCCCTGCTCTTGTTCTCCAAGTACATGCGTGGATGGACGGTCGCAGTGCATGTCAGATGTGGCGAGTATGAGGGTCCTACGGAGCCTAGCTGGATCCGCGGCATGATCGAAACTCCGTGGCTCGATGTTTCAGCGGCGATAGACGAAGCAGGCATTGTTTCGATGGCCGTCGTCAACGTACACGAGAACAAGGATATCAGCACTCAGCTTGAAGGACTATCCTCCCAAGACGTCAAGGTTTATACTGTCTCTGGCAGTGATCCAATGGTAATCAATACCCAAAGCACAGATGAAGTGACGATCAATGAAAGCTCTTGGAATGGAAAGGGACCATTCACGTTCCCCAAGCACTCGATGACAATGCTTAGATGGAAAGCTTGAAGCTTGAGGAGGTACGACGATTGAGCTCAAGCAGGGTGTGTTGGCGGAATGGCGATTATTTCAGAAGGGCCATGAAAGGTAGATGGATAGATCAGATTATCATAGATTTAGACTAGTTCTCAAATCGTGCCACCTGCCTCTGCGGAGTGGATCGAGCTTCTCCAACTGATCTAGCCAAGAAGCCATGTCAGTGGTAGTAACCTTGTTGTTTCCTGCTCCGAGATCTAGGTATTGAGGAGTGTAGGTCAAAAGGGCCTGGAAAATGTACTTGCAGTCACCGTTATCCTCTAAGAGCTCCCTAAGAAGGTCGAACTGGGCGTTGAGATAACGCAGTCTGTCTTGGTCTGTCAGATCGAGGACGATAGCGGAAGTTTCCCGCACGCCTGGAATCAGAGTACACATGAGCCAGTTGTGGTAGAACCACAGACTTTGGTCGTGAGGATCGGTATAGAGTGCCGTCGTGATGAAGTCAAACTCGTCGTCGAGCATCTTCCGTCTAGCTTTTGTGTCGGCATTGCGTTCTTGCAACAATTTTGGTATAAGCTGTAGCCGGTTGTGCCAAGCAGAGAAGTTTGAAAGGTTTGAGTTGATCATTTTGGTGGTGTATGCGAACTCGTGTTCGGTCATGGTTGTTTTCTGACCTTGGCCATCATCACCGTCTTGGTTTTGTGCGTGTTCGAGATGGTTGAGATGCTCAAGGGCACGTATCACTTGTCTTCTGTAGCTCCAACCATGGAAGTTCCTCGAATCATAGCCTAGCATTTTGCTCACTAAGCCTAGCTCTTGTTGCCAAAGCGTCTTTGCAGATGACGAGGGCAGGTATTCGGATGCCTGTTGTAGAAGCCATGCCCGATGATTCCAAATCCAGTAGCATTTAGGAAAGTTCTTGAGCAGTGGGAGAAGGAAGGCCAAGTCTTCTTGTATGAGCAAGAGGATCTCTTGTTGCGCCGTGTTCAAATGGGATGGCGGTGCTGGTTCCTCGGATGATGGTGCAGCAAGCTCTGTAGAAAAGACATGTTGTAATATTAGACGTCGATCGTTCCAAATGGTGTAGTATTCTGGGTTTTGGCAAAGGAGGTTGGAAGTCGCTGTCAATGTGCCAGCCGTGTAATCCTTAGCATTAATCTGTCACAACATTAACCCCCACGGAACTAAAACGATCTACGTGAACTCGATCTGTACCTTTGCTTGGACTTGTTCCACTAAGCCTTTGTATGTCTCAATCTTCTTGATCTCTTTCTTGCGTGTTGCTTCTGATCGGTCAACGAAGCCGCTCGCGCGGGGCACTCCATGCTGCGAATAATCATCGCGTCAGCCTCGTCCTCTTTGAAACTTTGCGACATTGCAACCACTTACGCTCGTCATTTCAGACACTGTCCAAATAATCTCTTTATGTCGTTAGATGGATGATGTCTAAGGTCGTGTGATGTTGTTGACCAGTGCTTGTGCTGGAGATGGAGCTTTGGAATATGATATGCGCATGTGAACACCAAACCATCTACCTAGGCAGCAGGTCTGTACCATAATTGTCAACTAAGGTAACACCATATAAGCCCAGCTGCGTCTCAGTTCTTTGAAGTCTTACAGCTCTGATTGTGCACTCTCGTAAATCTGGTAAATTAACCAAGTAAAATAAGGTAGGTACTCATCATCCCTTCGCGCTTTCCCTCCCGTCTTTCGTTTCAGTCAGTCTTCACAATATACATCACTTTCCCGCGCTTTGCCCTCATTCTCGACGTTATTCTTATTCATCGAGTCCATCACAGAGTGTGTCTTAGCCGATAAAGACCTCCTCCTTTGCTTCGTCTTCTGTGGTTTAACCAATGGATGCAAATCACATTTGACTCTTTCAGCGGGAGTAGTTTTCTGTCAACACCAGGAAAGAAGAGGGACGTTGGTTATGTTTTCGACTCTATCTGACCGAACTAAGAGCTGCGAAAATCTACGCATCACCTCTCAGCCAATCGACTGTTCCTCGCTGGTAGCGAAGTCCCTTCGATTGCCCAGCTCATCACCCTTCCTTCTAACGCCGCCCCAAACGCCTTGCCTCGGCAAGCAGACCTGCTCTGCCACCTTGTCAGATGAACAGAGTACAGAGCATGCACCATTGAATACCACAAATGTAGTCGGCTGTTGTGCATCAACCCTACCACTACCGCCACCAGTCTGGGCCTCGGAAACAAGGGAGCCTGTCAAGCGCGCATCACTCTGCGGCCTCTTTGGTTTGCCTACTCCATCGCCGTCCCCTCGAAAGGACTCACCCTCATGGCTTTCCATATCTGAATCGCGCACCAATTCAAGTCCACCTTCGCGGTTCGTGGTGCAGGATGGGACGCCGCCACGCTTCAGGAAATCCTCTTCTCCTGCTGCACTTCTGGAGTGCAGACAAGCCTCCCCAACTCCAGACACTCGTCGTCCTCCACGCTTGAGCCCGCCCACACACGGTATTGATGGTAGTCCTGAGTGTCCCGAACCCGAAGTCTTTTCAAGAACAACATCTTCGGGATCTGGGCAACAGGGCGTTTCATCATCAGATGAGATACGGTTGGGCATCAAAGAGGACAATACTTCAAGTGATGATAACGAGAACCCAGTAAATGCCTACAGGAGCACGGGCCCGGGCTCGATCTCGCCCCAGGACTTCACCTTGCAACCTCCGTCAAGCACAGCATTCGATGAACGTAGACTCTCGCTCCAATGCAGTCCAGAAAGACAGCCGTTGCGGCTTGAAAAGCAGGTGGTAGACAAGATCACTCAATCCACGGTACCTCGTCGATGGCCAAGCGCTTTGCTGCAAAAAGCCCCTCGGGTCCCTTTTCGACACGGCATACGCACTGCAGACCGCTTCATACCAAGCAGAGACTTTCGTACTCAACCTCGGGAGAACTTTCTATTGGCAACACCACCAGAGCGCTTGTGCTATGCGGAAAAGAAGCACCGAAGACAATCCCCAGTTGTTGATCCGTTTGGCCGCAGCACTAGGATTATAGGTAGGAGATCAGACCCTCGATCGGGACTGAGGGAAGCAACACTGGCGCAACAAAACATGACGAATTCCTTTGGTCCCACCCGAGTCCACATCAATGGGCATCTTAACGGATCCCACCGAGTGATGAGCCAGGGAGCAGTATAGAGTATTGGAGGGTCCAGCGGTGTCGTGGATGGGGTCCTCAGTACAAGTGACGGTCGCGGTAGAAGAGTGGCTAGCGGTACTAATGCTCCTATGTACACCTCTGCCTTTCTTGACAAGGTTCAGCCTTCACAAGCTCTTGAGATGCACGAGCGGCGCCTCGCCGCGGCTCTTGAACTCGATCAAGCAAACAAGGTGCTGGTTGATTTCGGAAGAGACCAGTTCGGAGGGGCATCGCCAACATCTCCTGCTAGTCCAAGAAGTTCTGCTTCCAGTGCAACAAGTCCTACCGTATGGAAAGACAATCAATGGAGGGGACCAGCTGCGGCGACTCGTTAGTCGCTATATGTGCGCTTGGAGTCTTACCTCACTAACATTTCAAAGCACAGAGGAAGGCTCAGAAACCGCGAAACGCACTGCCAGTAATCCCATTCAGATAAGCATTCATCGCTCGCATGGAAGTCTCATTTATGTTAATCTGCTTCCACAGTGCTCGATGCCCCAGCCCTAAGAGATGACTACTACTGTTCGCTGTTAGCCTATTCTGATACGGCAAAATGCCTCGCCGTTGGCCTAGGCGCACACGTCTATCTCTGGTCCGAAACACGAGGCGTGAAGACACCGGACAGCTTGACTTCTCCATTCGCCGGGCATATTACTTCTCTGTCCTTCTCCTCCGCCCAAGGAGGCCAGGCCATACTTGCTATTGGACGAGCCGATGGTCGCATCACTCTCTGGTCCCCTCTTGATCGAGATCCTCGCTTCGATTCTGACCAACCTGCTCCCGTCTCCAGTGTCTGCTTTTCGCCGAGACTGTTCAGGAGGGCCTCAATCAGAGACGCAAACATCAAGGTCTTCACAGAACACCTCCTGATAGGCGATGAAGCCGGCCACGTCTATCTGTATTCGATTGAATGGCCTAGCAACGACGACCGCGACCTTTTCAATTGGCACGGCAGCATGACATTACTCGCTCGCGTTACTGTACACACGCAACAGATATGCGGTCTCGCTTGGTCACCTGATGGAGAATATTTTGCCACTGGCGGAAATGACAACTCACTCTTCCTGTTTGAAACACGCAAGGTCTTGCATCCACCAGGGAGCTACGCGTCATCTTCGGTGCATGTACGCAGTGGAGGCTCAGCCACAGATGACCCTCTTCCTAGTCAGGGGAGTGTCATCTCCATCACCGAAGGGCAAGAGACGAATCACTGGCAACTCAATGCTGCTGTCAAGGCGGTCGCGTTCTGCCCATGGCAGCCATCGCTTCTCGCAGCAGGAGGAGGGAGCAACGATCGCTGTATACACTTTTACCATGCGGTCTCTGGGGCCAGCCTAGCAATCATCGACTGCGCGGCGCAAGTGACAAGCCTTGTCTGGAGCAAGACAAGAAGAGAAATCGCCGCGACTTTCGGTTTCGCGCAGCCAGATCACGCCTTCAGAGTTGCCGTTTTCAGTTGGCCAGGTTGCGAGACACTTGTCAAGATACCGTGGTTGGGTGAGGAGAGAGCCCTGTGGGCCGTGGCTTACCCAGGCGGTCCAAACACAGGGGCGGAAGAAGCGGCATCAAGATCGGGCACGACGAGCAGGAGAGCAAGAGAGGGCACGGCGTGGTATGCCCGCCGGACGAGGGACGAAGGGTGCCTCGTTATAGCGACCAGCGATGCGAGTATCAAGTTTCATGAGGTGTGGAGCGAGGGGTCGAGGTCCGGTGTTGGCGGGTTGGGTGTCGGGTTGGGTGGAAGTTTGGGCGGGAGTAACATTCTCGAGGCGCTGCATGGGGTTGAGAAGGAGGGGAGAGATGTCATTCGGTAGGGTGGAGCGGAATGGAGCATTATGTGCGTTCCCTAAGTGCTTGACCTAAGGTATTTTGTGTTTTGTTGTGTAGGACCTACGCCCGAGAAATCCTAGATTCGAGGCAGATTTGTGCACTGACTTGAGGGTGACTTATTACGAGACCTTGTAGGGGCAATTGTCACTTTGAGCCCAAGATAGGTCAAGATGAATGTCTCTCTTCGTTGTGTCTTCTATACACGTTATCGTCTGCAGCGCTGAAAGGCTGACATGAAAAAGTATCAAAATCAAAAAGCTTTCCCAGCCCCCCAAAATGGTCTCGTTAAAACGCCGAGTGATAGTGACAACTGGACTTTTGTTCCTGTCCCCAAAGCCTTAGGGGCCAGCCACCGTGCGAATGCAAATAGTCTTTTTGACCCGTTATTCTAGAATGAACGGGCGCTCATGCATTAATGCGTGCTTTTCCGGGATATCAATGCCCACTTCAGTCGCACAGGTAGAGAGGTGTCTCTCGCTGCTTGACCGAGTCTTTCCATAACCACCGCATATATTAATGCACATTTATGCGGCAACCTCGGCCTTCTTGGACTTCTTGGCATTGGGAGCCTCCTCGGCGACCGTCTCCTCGAGCTCCCTCTTCTCGCCGACGCCGACAAGCTCTCTTTGCTTCTGCTCGAAAAGCTTCTTCTCCTCAGCCGTCATGTTGGGAAGGAGTGGCTCCTCGGTGCCGCGCTCGAGGTTGCCGTGGAAGGTGCGGATGATGCTGTCGGCATCATCGATAGCAATGGGTCGGACATCAGCCAGAGCCTTGATCTTGGCAGTGCAGAGCTTGACTTGAGCATCGGTCATCTTGAGGCCGAGCTGCTCGACTCTGGACTTGATGGCGTTCCAGCCGGTAAGACGAGAGGCGAAGTGGACGTAGCGGGTCATGCCGAACTGTCAAAGGGGTCAGCAATGCTCATGTCATAATGCATAATGCTACTGCCATGAGAAACGTACGTCGGATGGGTCAATGATCTCGTAGGTCGAGGGGTTGGCAAGGATGGCCTTGGCGTGAATACCGGCCTTGTGGGTGAAGGCGGAGAAACCGGTGATGTAGTTGTTGAAGGGAATGTTGATCTCGACGCTGTCGGCGACAAGGTCCTCGATGGACTTGAGCTTGTGAAGGTCGTACTTGCCCTTGACGTAGTCGCGGTCGGCAACAATCATACGGGCCATCAAACCACCGAGAGGGGTGATACCGTTCCTCTCACCAATACCGATGACTGAAGTGTCGATGTGGGTGGCACCGGCCTCGAGGGCGCAGTAGGCGTTGGCAATGGCGCATCCGGAGTCGTTGTGGAAGTGGCACTCGATGTCGCAGCTGACGACGCCGCGGAGTGTCCTTACGAGGTCGTAGACTTGTCTGGGAGAAGCGCAGCCCTGCAGTGCGATTAGTCTTATGTTTCTCACGACAATGTTCCATGGGATGTGCTGCTTACAACAGTGTCTGCAATACCGACACGGTTAACGCCAACCTTGTCGACAGCGGCGTAGAGACTTAGAAGATCGACGAGGTCGGATCTGAACGAGTCTTCGGAGGAGAAACGGATTTCAAGGCCCTTGGACTTGACGAATTGAATGACCTCAATGGCAGTGTTCTTGATGTAGGTCATGTCCTTGCCGTGGGAGTGCTCCCTGAGGAAAGAAGATGTGCCAATGACGACATCAACACCGTCAACACCCGTCTCGACAGCGACCTTGACATCGTCCATGTGGCATCTGACGTGGGTGAGAATCTTGGCCTTGAGACCGAGCTTGCAGATGGCCTCGCAGTCCTTGCGGGATTGCTCAGATGCACAAGGGGAGGTGAGCTCGATGCAGTCGACTCCGAACTCGTCGAGTGCCTTGGCAATGCGGATCTTGGTCTCGGTGTCGAAGTAGGCGTTGGCGAATTGCTCACCCTCACGGAGTGTTGACTCAATGATCTTGAAATTTGATACATTGGACAGGAAGTCGCCGACGGGCTGGTAAGGGTTGTTCTTGTTCTTGACTACTTGCTTCTCAGGGCCCTCGAACTTGGTGAAGCCATCGTGTGCTATATTCATGTTAGCCGCGTGACCCTCCACCTTGTACATCTCGAAAAGAACTGACTGCCATTGGCGTTTCCATTGGCACTTGCGCCATTGGCGGCGGGTGCGTTGGTTGCAGGCATGCTTTATCGTCTCAGTCGACTGTCGTGTATATGTTGGTGAGAATGAGGCCGTGAGTATGCAGATTCTTTTTGGAATTGAGACAGAAAAACAAGGCAGGTATAATGGGAGATGTGGAGTGAGTAAGGGACAGACGGATTTTATGAACAAGGACTGTGAAGTGCTGCCGGATGACTCTTGCGTCGTCGCTCTTTGGTCTACCGGGTTTTCCACAAAATTCGTCAGAGAAGCTGCCCTAAACCCCACGCCCTGGGCCGATGTCGCTACCATGTGGTCAGCAATGGCCGAGTTGATCTACATCATTGACATCTTGACTAGAATTTACTCCTCTTACGTAGTGTCTGCTTTTCGATATTACATGCAAAAAGCAAATCCAGCCATCATCGTCTCATTCGGCTGTCTCTAGAACGCTGTTCAACATCTCAATGCTTCCTGCGAGCGCCTCAGCAGTATATGGTAGCGGCAAACACCACCGGCACATGCCGTCCGATCGCGCTCGCTGGCTGTTGCCGTGACTATACAAATAGGGCGCATGGACATGCAACTCCTGCTATGGGCATGACCGTCGGTGCTGCGTATTATTGACATGTTCGTAAACAAATTACGAGATTGAGTACTCCATAGGCCATTGCAGCTCTAGTATATTATGTAGCACCCTTGACTCTCGTGTCCATCCTGTATCTCGAAATACGGATGCCCAACGAGAGCGGTATCCCTCCTAACAGGCTCAATACTCATCTCGAGAAGGTCATAATGATTTCCTTGGCCGCCGCTGGTCCAACACAGGCTGCGAACTCTGCCACAATGCCCTTCAAAGACGATGCATCCGAGATACTGCCATCTTCCCAACTCACAAGGTCCTGCGCCTGCATGTCAGTACACCACAGCACATAAGAGTCGATATTGCACTTACACTGGTCTTGACCATCATCCCCTTGCCTTGGCCAAGGAATATTTTCATGCTATCTAAGTCGATTTGTCTCTCCAGCTCCTCGGCCTTGGGGATTCCAGGCATACCGAGTTGTATCAGAGAGAGATCTGATTCCGCAGCTTGCTTTGGCAAAGGCATAGTATATTCAGCTTCTCGATGTGTCTGTGACCCGCTAGGCGGTGCTGTCTCTGATGCTCTCGCGCGCTGCCTGGATAGAGAGACGTACTTCTTGTGGTCCAGCAGTCCCCGGAGTGTCTCATCCAGTGGATCCCATTCGTATGACTCTGGGTCAAGCACGTACTGTGGCTTGTAGTCCCCCTTATACCGCATCTTGACACAGTTGTGAATGTAGAATCCCATGTAATAGAATTCATAGCCCCCTTCAAGCGCCAGTGCTGCTTCGTGCATTGCGCTCAGCTTACCGAAACTCCACTTCTCAAACTCTTCGTGGTATATGAAATATACTCCACTAACGGCGTGAGGGAGGAGGTCCAAGACACCAATGGCAATGAGTCTTCCATCAAGGCGGTAGCATTGGTGATATGAACCTAGCTGCTGGTCCTTGCCATGTTTCTGTCGTATGCATCGTCTCAGTGGCGAAGAGCACAGAAACCGCTTGAATCCTGCCTGGCTCACTTCGCTAGGCTTGTCATGGTGGACATTGACCTGGTAGTTCTTGTAGAGGAGATATTTCTCGTCGGTGAAAGTGTCTGGCTCCAGGGTAACCTCGAACCGATGTGCCGGGGCTACCGGTTTGAGCTTCTCGGCCTCAGACTCATGTACCGTCCGCAGAAGATCAAATCCGTTTCTGTCTTTGATCTTCTCCCTTCATAGCGTTAGAGTGGCCTCACCACCAGCAGGTAGATAGCTATTCATGAGATATGATCGACCTACTCCTTAGTCTTGGGGAAACGCTTTTTGACCTCTTTAGCATAGTCCTCGCCAAGGACAAACTTGTTCCAGCGGTTCAGTGCTTGTCGCTGGTCCCGACTCGTGGTGAGTGAAGCAACCGGCAATCTGTCTATTTAGTAAGTGGAGGTTTAGTTCAGCTGTAAATCCGTGGTACCGTATTGTGTAATGCGGACAGCACGCCCTATAGACGTCGGGTTTGTACAAAAGGCTACCAGACCTTCTCCATCCCCTATCAATCAATGTCTGGTATGTATCAACACCAAGGCAGCGACAGCTAGCATAGTAGCAAGCACCTGTCATCATGTCAGCTTCGGCTCATGACTTTTTGGAGGACGGGATAGCAGTGGGTGGAGCATTCCTGGTCTCGCTAGTAGGGCAGGACAGTCAATCCACAAACGCACGGGAATCTGGGGTTCTTTTACTTGTATCATCGTCGGTTTTGCAGTATCCGCAGTCAGAACTTTGATAGCCTGCGTCAGAGAGGTGATCAGCTTCAAGACCTTGTAATCACTGAATATGCCAAGGATGTTGAGCAGAAACGCGGTGTTATCCTTGTGTGGCATGTACCTATTGGCGATATAAGAGAAATGGCGCTGGCTTCCATGGCGGCGATCCTTCGGAAGGCAGTGGTTGATGGTGTTGTCGAGATGTAAGTGGTCGGTGGAAGATCGGAAGACAGGGATCACGCGAACGCGAGGGCGAGTCTCCAATTTGAAAGAAATTCGGAAGGAGACTCGAGCGAAAGACGCGCTTTATTGAGCAATGTATATGTATATGACTATTTGAGCAAGGTACCTTGTCCTTGTAGGGTGTGTCAAATGTCATCATGGGTCAAGGAAGCTGCGACCAGGCGCATATAAAAAAGGGTTGTGCTGTGAAAGTCTTGATTGAGAATGCCCTACACAATCAGACCTCAACGACGTGGTTTCGCAACGAGTGACAGAGCAATCCTCGGTCCCTATGAATCTACTACTCTAGTCGACAAAGAAGACAGTGAACTGTGCAAGTCGAGTGATGGCCACATGTTCAAAGAGGCAAGTGTCCGTGCGCCAAGACAAAGGTCTGCCCCGGAAAATGAACATTTAATGCTCCACACGACGAGGGGACGTCCATTCACGTCTCATAAATGACTCCTATCCCACCACAATGCTAGCCTCTCTCCCTCGACTACTGAGCCCTCCCCGTCGCGAGCGGGACTGATCGGTCCACGAATACCCGCAATCACACACTCACAACCCACAACCGCGGCAAAATCACCATTCCAACTTGCCCACGTGAGCTTTCCGCATCCATTACATTTTCTCAAGTCTTTGGATAGAGAGAGCACCGTCGAATCGGCTTGTAAAGCAATCGACTCTTCGGCATCCATATTGCGACACGGCAGCGATAGGTGCAAATTGCACAATGC
This sequence comes from Delphinella strobiligena, assembly GCA_009982845.1. Classification (NCBI taxonomy): domain Eukaryota; kingdom Fungi; phylum Ascomycota; class Dothideomycetes; order Dothideales; family Dothioraceae; genus Delphinella; species Delphinella strobiligena. The sequence goes on from JAADKB010000011.1 coordinate 1,094,984, forward strand.
CACAAGACCAGGAGAGATCAATGGAGGCCCGCGTTGGCCGCGATAACCAGCGTAAGTCGGTCAATTTACCTCTACCATTTCTCTCGGCGCTCTCGGCGCTGCTTTCCATGCATCAGAATAACGACAAACGGCATTCGAAATCCGGAGAATCACCCAGCTAAATTTTATTGAAAAGGTTATGGCAGCCAAGGCGAGCGTCTAGTCGCCGGCGTAGTTCCGCTGTCAAGCGACCGCAAATCTGTTCTCATGATCCAATCTGTTCGTCGTAACGCCTGGGTTCTTCCAAAGGGTGGATGGGAGACGGACGAGCCCACCGCCGAGCATGCCGCTTGCCGTGAGGCATGGGAAGAAGCTGGTGTCGTGTGCAAAATCAAGTCTGACCTCGGTCACATTCCCGAGAGGAGGAGGCCAGAGCAGCTCACTGAGACGGCTCCAAAGGCCGCTTATCATTTCTTTGAAGCGGCCGTCGAAAAGGAGGAGGCAGAGTGGCCAGAAAAGCACAAGCGTAACCGCAAGTGGATGGGCTACAAGGAGGCAATTGTTCTGCTCAAGGATCGCCCAGAGTTGAGCGAGGCTCTCAACCGCAGCAGCATCGACAAGACCTGTTGACACGCTTCTCAGCACAAGCTGCAACTCACTAGCAGTCATGCATTCATGCGGGATTGGAAAAAGTCAGGGCGGCCAAGGTCTTTCGGGTTGGGCTTTTTTCTCATCGTTCCCCGTTGTTTTTACCTGATTGTAATAGATCCGACTTTCTTATGGACATATCGCCAGACGCTATTGTAGCTCGGCATCGTCGGGCGGCTGTCTCTACTATGAACATGCCGATCTTGATCACAATGGAAACCCCACAATTGATCAGATTGCAATGCCCCCATTCTGCTACAGCCTCACGATAATGTCCTGTGACTAGTTTAGTCGATGGGCAATCAAAGCACTTGTGCTCCAATGTCATAAAGCACACGGCCAGAAAGGGAGGGTGTGCTGCCCAAGGCCCTCACCATCTCACCACTCCCTACTGATTTATCTAGTCGATTAAACCTCATCTCCGTGTGTAAAATATTACAGACACATGTCATTGCAACCAGATGCAGTGTGGATCGCTCATGGTGATCTAATCCACTCTGCTCTCTACCACACGGGCTCCATCCTTCGCTAACGAATGGCATGAGCTGGGCAAAAGAAAAACCAGTATCTTCCCCATGGTTGCCGAGAGGCTGTTATTACATTCCTATCTTACATGACGTCTACTGTATGACGATTCACATGGATCCATGCCTATCTAAGCTGGACTCCGAACTTGTCGACCAGCTCTGCTCGAATCTTCTCGTGCAAGTCATTCGTCTCTTCACGAGAGAGTGTCCGCTCCAGGCTTCGGTAGTTGATCCTGTAGCACAGACTCCTTCGCCCAGTCTTGGGATGGGTGAACTCGTCGACCAGAGTCACATCCTCAACCAGATCACCAGCTGTGTTGCGGACAATCTCCATGATATCGTTTTCATGGAAGGCAACGATGGCAGGCACTTCTGTCTCGGTAGCCAGGCCTCCTGCAGGCGAAGGCGTAGTCGAGGTTCCTGCCGGCGTGGCAGTGACGGCGGCCTTGTCATCTTCCTTCTCAGCTTTGGGCAGCCAGAAGGCAACATCACGGGGCGCAGCAGGATATTTCGAGAACGGCACGTAGCGGCGCATTTCTTTCTGGTTGAATTGACTCAAGAAGCGAGGGTCCTGACTCCAGAAAAGGCGAATGTCCGGAATCTCATAAAGGAGCATAGCAATGCGTTCGAGGCCAATACCAAAAGCCCATCCGATGCGTGAAGGCACGTCTGCGTTGTCAAGTAAGGGTTGCTGTACTATTCCACAACCAAGAACCTCTAGCCACTCGCCTAGCCAGAAGATCTCGAGTTCCCAAGAAGGAGAGGTGAAGGGGAAGTAGGCCTCGATCCAGCGAACTTGGAGTGATGCCTGCTCTTCGACCGGTGCACCGTCCGATCCTGCGGCAGCTGCATCCTTGGCTTTTGAGAAGATCTCGACCACTACATTTTCGAGTGAGCGTTTCAGGTGTGCGGCCATGGCTTCCGCCTCCTCGGGTGAGTGGGCAGACTGTAAGGGGTTGCGTTCAGCATGCGTTGTAGGATTGGGGTCCTCCACTACCAGATTGTGCTTTGGTAGCTTCTCGACATCATCCCAGATCTGCTGGGCGAGTGTCTTGCCCTCGGGTACTGCGTCGCGGTCCCAGGTCATGGCACCTTCCATCTGATGGAAGATCGGGTAATGAGAACGATCAATCGCATCTCTTCGATAGACATCTGCTGAAATGGTAAAGCCTGAATGCGTGTTTGCTCGGAAGACATCTGCCTGGTGCGCAGATGTGTGCGTCCGCAGCACCTGATCCTTGTTCACATAGTAAGTGTCTGTCCGACTCCGTCCAGGATGATCCTGTGGAAAGCCGAGAGAATCAAAGTTCTGTCCCACGGTCACCACAGGGAAAAAGTCGTTATGGTGCTGATAATTCGGGAACCGAGATTCAATAAGTTTGCGTGTGATAGAAATGGGATGGTTGTCTTGCTGATGCAATCGTCTTGGGACCGCAGACAGGATTGAACTTGAAACGTTGGTCCATGAGTCTGTCTTGTATGTTTTGCCGTCCACAGAAATGTCTTTTGCACGAGCGTCTGGACATGATATTAGACAAGCCAGTAATCTCAGAGTGTAAGAATTAGAGCGAATATAGCAAGAAAGTACTGCAAGGTGTTTCGTGAGAGTCGGGCTATACTAATGCCAATGCTGTACAATACAAGGATCAATCCAACAGCGTTGATGCTTCCACGAGCCTGCCGCACAACGGAGGTCGAACATGAAGAGTAAGATCTAGAGCATTGAATAATCAAAGTACCTACTGACCTGAAGTGTTATTCCTCTTCGAGCAAGACCACAGACTATTCCTGGAATTACGTGACACACGTATGCATTGATGGCACATCCATAAGGTCTTTTGAGACATTAAGGCATACATTTTTTGCGAACTATCAAGGCCTATAACCTATTGTCACATGGCAGGGAACTTTCAGAAGAGAGCTCACTCGCTTGCAGAAATGCTGGGATCGGTATCACCTTCCGGTTGGCCAATGCCATGACGTCCGTTGACCCGTCACTCCTCGGTGCTTACGGCTTTTCGGTGATTAAATTGCATGCCGCAACTTTTGTTCTAAGCAAGAGTCAATCATATGAATTGAAGCGTACCTGCACAGATTGAAGCCTAGGTAACATGGTCAGTTCATGACAACAACACGTATGAATTGATACAATCTTCTCTGTTTACTTTCTTTCTTCGACGACTCCTCGTTATCAATATCTGCATTCTGAGCGATTGCTCCATCTCTGTCGTCAAACATGGCTTCTAGACAAGAAAAGAGCGCGGTGAAGAGCAAGGATGTTCGGAAGGCAGCAATCAAATACCCCTTATGGTTTGGCGGGTCTGCCAGTGCCTTTGCAGCACTTGTGTCGCATCCATTGGACTTAGGTGGGTTGCATTGGCATGCACATAGAGACGCATCTTCTGACTCGGTATAGTGAAAGTCCGGTTGCAAACTCAATCGACGGCCGCTGGCTCGCATAATATGCTTGGAATGTTCGTTCATGTCTACAAGGGTCATGGTATAAAAGGTCTCTACCACGGTGTATGTTGGCCTTTGCTGAAGCACACGATTTGAACAGCGAATTGACCCATACCTGTCGCAGCTCTCTGCTTCTCTCCTACGACAACTCACCTACTCCACGGCTAGGTTCGGAGTCTATGAAAAGCTCAAGCAGATCGCCCAAGGAAAGGACAAGAAGCCATCTTTCTTGATGCTCGTCACCATCTCGTCGGTGTCTGGATTCATCGGGAGTTTCGCGGGAAATCCAGCAGATATCTTGAACGTTCGCATGCAACACGATGCCGCACTCCCAGCTGCAGAACGGCGGAACTACCCCAATGCTATATCTGGAATTGCAAGAATGATTCGCGAAGAGGGCTGGTCCCAACTGTTCCGCGGAGTGTGGCCGAACTCTGGAAGAGCGATTCTCATGACAGCGTCGCAACTGGCAGGCTATGATATCTTCAAGCAAGAGCTACTGGCCCGTACAAGTATGAAGGACAACACAGCGACGCACCTTACCGCGAGTCTTATGGCCGGTTTCGTAGCGACAACACTTTGCAGCCCTCTCGACGTGATCAAGACAAGGGTCATGAGTGCCAAGGAGAGCACTAGCATAATGAGCTTGCTCTCCACCATTACAAAAACCGAGGGACCAGCGTGGATGTTCAAGGGCTGGGTGCCCAGTTTCATCAGACTGGGACCACACACGATAGCGACGTTCTTGTTCCTTGAGCAACACAAGAAGATCTACCGGCATCTGAAAGGCTATGAGGAGTAAGAGGAGGGAAAGGATCTTCTTGCGCCTCTCTCAGTTGATGTCAAAAGTTCTTTTTCTATTCTTCCGTCACCTTGTCTATACACCTTTAGCGAAAGAGCGTTATGGGCGTGCAGGCGCGGCAGGAAGATGTGTATAGAGTGGCTCCTTAGATTACATTATGCGGCCTTGTATCATATAAATCATGTCCTACGATGGCGAGTTCAGTCTCGCGAAAGCAGCCTTGAAAGTAACAAATGCAAAGCACCACACGCATGCAAGTCACAACATGGACCACTAGAATGGTGATTTCGTATGGAAACTCGCTACTTGTTGATAAGCGACTAAGCGGGTGTTCCGTGCAAAGGCTAGGACATGATAACAAATGAGCAGATGTATAGAATGTTGCCAGTGGTGAATATATATGATCGACTGAAATTCAAAGTCGCAAGGGTCGTGGCACGCGCCTCAAAAGTTAGTGGCCGCTAAATCCCCACATTGGTCAGAACGCAAGCTGTCCAGTGTCGACTCAACTTCTCGACACGTTTGTTGCTATAAGGGGCCTTGACTTACTTCTTTCCAACTTCGGTGTCACTCCTTCATTTCATTGACAGCAAACATGAGTGGGTGTGAGTGGTATTTCCGTCGCTACCAATATCGCGATCTGCTTCCAACATGGCCATTGACTGATTTGCTCGCGCAGTACGCTTTCTTGACCTGGTGAAGCCATTCACACCTTTGATCCCCGAGATCGCGGTCCCGGAGACCAAGACGCCATTCCAACAGCGCCTGATATGGACTGGTGTTACTCTTCTCATCTTCCTGGTCATGAGCCAGATGCCTCTCTACGGCATTGTGTCATCTGGTACGAAAGAGCAGCTCGCAGGAATGCAGAGGCAGTCAGACTGACAAGATGCGATGCAGACACCTCGGACCCACTTTACTGGCTGAGAATGATGATGGCCAGTAACAGAGGTACTCTGATGGAATTGGGTATCACGCCCATCATCTCCTCTGGCATGGTCTTCCAGGTACGCAGTTTTGAGTATAACCAGGCTCAGAAAGTGACTGACGAACGATGCAGCTCCTCGCCGGAACCCACCTCATTGACGTCAACCTCGACTTGAAGACGGACCGTGAGCTGTACCAGACTGCGCAGAAGCTTCTCGCCATTATTCTGTCTTTCGGTCAGGCTTGCGTTTACGTTCTTACCGGTCTCTATGGCCAGCCATCTGATCTCGGTGCTGGTATCTGCGTTCTCTTGGTTGTCCAGCTCCTCACTGCTGCTCTGATTGTCATTCTTCTCGATGAGCTCCTTCAGAAGGGATACGGTCTTGGAAGCGGTATTTCGCTCTTCATTGCTACCAACATCTGCGAGTCTATCGTCTGGAAGGCCTTCTCTCCCACCACTGTCAACACTGGCAGAGGCCCGGAATTCGAGGGTGCCATTATTGCCCTTGTCCATCTTTTGATCACTTGGCCCAACAAGCAGCTCGCCCTGCGCGAGGCCTTCTACCGCCAGAACCTGCCCAACGTCATGAACCTTCTCGCCACTGTCGCCGTCTTCTGCGCCGTCATCTACCTCCAGGGTTTCCGTGTCGAGATCCCCGTCAAGTCTTCTCGCCAGCGTGGCATGCGCGGTTCTTACCCAGTCCGCTTGTTCTACACTTCCAACATGCCCATCATGCTCCAGTCTGCTCTTTCGTCCAACGTCTTCCTTGTCAGCCAGATGCTCTACTCCCGCTTCAGCGACAACCTCCTCGTCAAGCTCATCGGTGTCTGGGAGGCTCGCGAGGGCTCTTCTCAGATGTTGCCCATCTCCGGTCTTGTTTACTACATGTATGTATTATGGTTGCATACTCAGAGGTGCGTAATCGCTGACATTGACTCGATAGGTCTCCTCCTCTCAACATCAAGGATGCTCTCCTTGACCCTGTCCACACGGCTCTCTTTGTTGTTTACATGTTGACCGCATGTGCCGCTTTCTCCAAGACGTGGATCGAGGTCTCTGGCTCCAGCCCCCGCGACGTCGCCAAGCAGCTCAAGGACCAGGGACTCGTCATGGCCGGTCACCGTGACGAGAGCATGTACCGTGAGCTCAAGCGTGTCATCCCCACTGCTGCCGCCTTCGGAGGTGCCTGCATTGGCGCTCTTTCAATTGTCAGCGATCTGGTAGGCGCTCTCGGCAGCGGTACCGGTATCCTCATGGCCGTCACGATCATTTACTCTTACTTCGAAATTGCTGCCAAGGAGGGCGACATGTCTGGTCTTCGCGGCATGGTCATGGGCTGAGCGAGCCGAGCTTTGAGATGGGAATATCATGTCATGTATAAATATCGAACCACCGAGGAAGTGATGGATTCTGAAGATGGCTATTCCATTGGATGGACAGCCTCTCTTGAGGCAGCGTGTAAAATATGAAGGTCATGGGTTTCGGGGGCTCATCGCAGCGCGTTCCAAAACCATGGTACTCTGAGAGGCTCAGAGAAGCACGGTCTTCATAGGCTGCCAAATTCAAAAGGTTTTTGTAAAGCATTTGTATAACTCAGCCATGTCCAACAGAAACTTGTGCAAGGCTTGTTATGGTGAATCGAGAGGCACATGGCATTATTGTGGTTGTCATTCAGCTTAGGTCAAGTGGATCAGCGGTGGGTGGAAGGGTGGCTGGCCAACGAAAGGGGGCCCCGTGCATGATTCGTGGCCGAGGCACAATGGGCATGTCTTGGATGTTGGATGCGTCAGGCTGCGGCAGACACAATGCAAGGAGAGACAGGAGACCATTCGTATGTCAACGGCAGTCTGTCTCAGGCGAAGGTAACACGTGCGATCAAGGTAAGGTACCTAATAAGGCAGGGTACCTACTCGTAGGTATAAGACAAAACGGTTGTTGGCGGCGGTGGAGGTTTCGTTCGTTGGACCGGACCGGCGCGGGCTTGGAAAGTTCTCGATTGGCGCCGATGCTTGGCAATAAGCTGCGCCGCAATTGGGTGAGGTGGACTCGGACTCTCAGATGTAGCGCGCGGCCGGCTTAGTACGAATGCAGCGGCGGGCAGTGCAAGAGATTGTTTATACAAGATGGTCGCCTCCTCAGCCTAATCCAATCCATTCCTCGCAAGATCATCGAACAAGACTGATAGCAGACTGTCTCGGATCCATCACTCCCTCAAAACTCCACATCAAGCACAATCATGGCCACCGACATGTCAACACCTCCAAGATCCAGATCCTCTAGCAATTCATCACTACCATCTCGCCGTCGTTCACCGAATCTTTCGCTGGATCTCAAGGATCTGCCTGCATTATCACAGCCCTCTCCGCCGTCAAACACACTCATCATCACTGTAAGAGTGCATGGTAGCCCAGATTTCATATCACAATACTGACCAAACAACTCAGAACCTCGATGACCCGGCCATCTTCACACCATCCAACCTGGCCTCGATCCGCGCAGCCCTAGACGCCGAGAACCCTCTCTATTCCTTCTCTCCCCTCAAGTCCTTCCGTCGCATAATTTGCGCCTTCCACACAACCGAATCTGCCATCCAAGTCCGTCAGAAACTCGACGGCGAAACCGTCCTCGGTGCTCGCATCCGCGTCTATTTCGGCCAAGAGACCCAACTCACCACCCTCGAAGATCAGCACTTGAAGGCACCCCACGCGGGAAAGCTCTTCTTCATTTCGCCCCCGCCCTCACCTCCACACGGCTGGGAGAGCAAGGAAGAGGACCCGCCCAACAAGGAGGTTCACGCTGACGACCTGGCCAACGCCCTCCACAAGTTGAACGCCCGCGCCGAACACGTCAGTGATGAGCGAGCACAGTACGATGCCGAGGGCCTCAAAGCAGCCGTGATTGCGAATAGACAGAGGAGTGACAGCAGGACCATTGTCTACCACCCGGTCGAGCAGGGCCACTCGGCCGATCTACCCATGGTTTCTGTGGAAGACATGAGCGAGGGTGAGGCCAGTCCCTTGAGTCCCACATTCGATCAATTGGAGATTAGCAGTAGGCCCGTCACTGTCACGCATACCGCTAGGCCGCCTGTCGAACTCATGGAGGAGTAAAGACGTGCTTCTTAGGATGCCCTGTCTGGACGGAAGAGTTTTCTTTTCTTTTTTAGCATTCTGATGGAGTCAGGTGCGCATTTGCGCATTTGAGCATTTGGCATGGCTTTCTTGGGGGCGTTGATTGCTGAGCGAGCATTATGCAGGCATGCATGAACGATATGGCATGGCGTTTGATTTATTTTCCTTCTTAGACAAAGCGATAGCGGTGGCATGAAGACGGACGATCCGGGATCAGATGGCGTATGCAGCAATCGAAAAGCATAAGCGTGTCACTTTCGACCACCCTCTTACTCTTGCGTCTTCATGCAACTTCATACGGCAGAGATCAAGGCGGACATGGGGCATGATCTCCAATCATAATCCCAATAGTGATTTTGACATGTCATGTACAATATTTATAAGCACAACTTGATGGCGACGGGGCATGGCTGAATCATTTGATTTGGCTGCAATGAACAAATCTGACTTTAAACATATGGTCTGCCAGAGGCGTTTCAAGCCGTCTATCTCCCTTCTGCTGCAAATATACAACCAAAAACGGGCCAGAGAAATTACAACCTCCACAAAAAGGCCAAAAGCAGCTTGACTTGATACATGACAAAAAAAGTCGACAAGCGCATAACGGGGTTCAATCTCCACCACCAAGAGAGTTTCGTATCATGTTTTTCTCTGTATCCAGAATCATAAGCTCGTCTTTCTTCCTCCTCTTGCTCTACTGTGACTGCTTTCTCATTCTACTGGGCAGCTCGGGCAGCGGGATCACCGGCGGGCCTTCCCGCTGGGGGAGTGAGTTTCTTGGACCTGCGTGAGAGATTAGCGTGCGCCCGTGAGCATGTGCATTTTTGGGAGATTGAGAATTGTGCACTTACATGAAAGTCCTGGTGAAGAAGGAAATACCAATCATCATGGCCCAGCTGGGAATGAGACCGAAGCCCCAAACGGCGTAACCGAATGGGATGCCGAGACCGAGCTTGGCAAGTTGACCGTCAAAGGGGTGGAAGTATCCCTCGTATGGGACCTTCTCCTGGTACTTGCTCTCGGTGTGGATTGCGGCAATCTCGGCAGCGCTGACAGAGGTTCTGTTGAGAGGAAGAATGTAGACATCGGTGGCGGGCTTGGTCTGGTCTGCCTGAGGGTGAGGGAGCTTCATGTACAGGACAGTCGGGGCACCGAGAGCCCAGGCGTTGCACAGAACAGGGTCGGTCTCGCAGCTGAGGATTGCCAAGTGAGGAGGGTTGGGAGATGCGGCCATGAGGGCGACAGACTTGTTGAACTCGGTTTCGGCATGGCCGCAGAGACCGAAGCAGGTCTTGTTGCCTCCAGTCAGGAAGAGCATGAAGTCCTCGGTTCCAGACGAGGCAGTCGTAGCGCTAGAAACGAGAATCTCCTTGTGGTTCTCCAGCGTAACGCGGTCAACGGTCAGGTCGGCAAGCTTTGCGGCGCCGGCGTCGATGGGGTTCGCAACGGGAATATCAGAGACGCTTGGGACTGATGGCATGCTCGAGGGAATGTTGGCTTGGATGGCCTGCGTGGCCCTGTTGAACCATCCCTTGAGCTGGTCTACCAAGGGGACCTGCTCTTGGGCGACGGCCAGAGCTGGCAGTGCCAGAACGATGGCATTCAGACGCATGTTCAGATTTTGTGTTCAGGTTACAGTATTAAGAACAGGTGGGGAATGGATATCCAAACTCTTGTCGCGTCTCGACTCGAGTGGGGTGCGTCACCTTGCAGCAAGACGATAAGAGAGCTTGTGAAGCATTAGTCCCGGGATCATGCCGTGAGGGAAAGGAAAACTTACCGGAGACCAAGGCTAAAAGAAGGGCCAAAAAGAAGTCGGTTTGTAGAGGTGCAGGGAGAAAAGGTACAAATGGCAGACGTTACGAGTACTATATTCGTAGTTGTGGAGGGAGATGTAATGTAGCAAGCTGGCCAAAGCTTGGTGAGATGAGACCAACTTCGAACACCGCCCTACGACTCCCATGTTCCATGGCCTTATTGATTCGCCCTCTCACACACAAAACACAATATGATGGAAGCATACACCTCTAGATGATGGATGGTTGAGGACTTGTCTACTTGCACTTTTCAACTCAAGTAGCAAATAATACGAAGAGTGTCATCCAGTGTTCTCGACTGGTATGGAAGTCGTTGCGTGGCCACACGCCATGCATTGGCAATCTAGCTCTAACCTCGTACTCCACCGCACCAGCCCCGCCTTCATTTTCGACACGAGGCCGTACATTTTGGATGCCTCGGAGAAGCCCGCAGGCATTGGCATTCCGTCAAGGTCAAAGGGGAATAGATGTTACAGTAATGTTGTACAGGTTGCAGAAGGGCGATTGTTTTTTCATGATAGGTGAACGCCCTTGGCTTGTTCCACTCTCTCAGCGAAGTTAACCTCGGTGCTCTGCTGGGCGTCGTGAATGTCACCTCCTGCAATAGCAACATGCTCAACTTCCTCATCTGCCTCGACGACAAATTCCGAGTCCTTCAGAGGCATCTCGAGTAGTTCTGGCGGTAATTGAGCTGTCTCCAGGGCGAGAGCGGCATAGTCGACTTCGGGCAGACCCAGTGCCCTCCTTTGAGCATTGAATCTCTCTTGCACACCCTTGGTTGCCATTACCATGCACCGCAAGCGCCATCCTTCCATGCCCAGTTGTCGTATTCTCGCACTCTTCTCGCCCAAGAGATATTCATCCAACCCTCCAACCTTATCGATGGTCCTTAACACCCTCGTGCTGAGGCGGACCCTGATAGATCGGTTCAATGCCTTGCTGAAGAGAGATTTGCGCTTGATATTGGGGTGCCATGTGCGACGACTCTTGGTCTCGGTATCTGGTGACACGTTGTTGCCGAATTGCAGGCGCTGGCCGCCATAGAGACCCTTGTCTGATTGTTTGAACCATCTGGCTGGACCGTGAGGATAAGGCGGCAGGTCGGCGTGGGCCTCAGCAAGAGCGTTTTTGTGTGACTTCCAGGTCAGACGAGTGCTGGTTGAGAATGCGCGAGACTCCAAAGTGCGAAGGCATTGCGGCCGGAACGAGGCGAACATTGTGATATCTATCGACTATGTGTATAATTGTTACGCCCGCAGGAGGGCAATGGCCGGAATCAGCCCAGTGAAGGGGTGAGGAGAAACGAGGCTTGTTGCGGAGAAGAGGGCGGCGCCGAAAAGTGTACAAGGCAGTGGGAGATGCGAGATGTGCTATTGTATTGCAATCGCTCACTGCTCGGTCCGTCGACAATTCTCGAGATTCAATTGCGTTTGTGGCGCATTTGGTCCGCCATATGGATCGAGAAAGGTCACGTGACCAGACATTGAGCAATAGGTAATGCGCTTGTCGATGATTGGTCACCCAGGATTACTTTATTGCCGCCACAGCCATGTGGTCATAAGCTTCGCCGTGAGCCGATTGATTTCAAACAAACCGAACGTGAACACCGCAACTCCAATCACCCTGAAAACCCCCACCTACCCTGCACCAATTCGATAACCAGACTCGGCAGTATCGTTTCCAAACTCATAGTCTGCCCTCTTCGTGTGCACCGCCATGTCTTTACCGCGAACCACTACCTCGGCCGCTTTCTCCATGTTCAGATTCGCCGCTGGGCCTTCTGCAGCCACTCGTCAATGTCAACGATGCCTGAGACCTTTCTCTTCTTCTCACATGCTGAGCCAATCTCGGCGCCAACTTCAGACTGAGGCATACCGACCACGCACATTGGATGCAAGCTGGCCATCGCCAAGAAACGCTGGCATTCCCGACACCTCGATTGCTGGCACTGTCTCTAAAGTCGATCAATCCATCTCGCAACAACCACAGCCACTGAACAATCAGGCTCCCGTGAGCCTACCAGAGTCTGTGGCTCAGACGTCATCAAAAGCCAACACAGAGCCTTTCACGCCATCCACCGCATCTCCGAGCCCCGCCCCCGCTAAACCGAGAACACGAAAGTTGCGTCCTCGGAAGGCTGCCATGACCATCTCTTCAACCGCCGTAGAACAACTGCGAGGTCTTCTAGATCAACCTGAGCCGAAGCTCATCCGCGTCGGCGTTAAGAATAGAGGGTGTTCGGGCCTGGCTTACAACCTCGAGTATGTGGACAAGGCAGGTGCTTTCGATGAGACAGTCGAGCAAGATGGTGTCAGAGTCTTGATAGACAGCAAGGCTTTGTTTAGTATAATTGGAAGTGAGATGGACTGGATTGAGGACAAGCTGAATCAGAGGTTCATCTTCAAGAACCCCAACATCAGTAAGTCGACACCTTTATTGAAACCTCTGTGCTGTATTTGGCTAACCCCTGTATAGCCGAACAATGTGGCTGCGGAGAGTCTTTCAGTATTTCCTAGATGTAATATATCATAACCATCGATACCCCTACATTGCTGGCGTTATAGCGTATATCAAGTTTATAGATGATGATATATGAGCAATCAGCATAACATTAATCATCTACCTGGCCACGGCCATCACAAAACTCCCGGTTCAAAGTCAACCACCCGCACATTCTGAACAATGTCTTTCAGACTGGCCACGAATTCCAAGTGTGCCGGATCCTGTTCCAAGTAGTACTTTCTGTCCTCCTCTGATTGGAATTCAGACACGAAGCCATGTGTGAAGGCGCCCTGCTCCAAGCGTCAGTCTCATATAAAGGAGCTAGAGACATCGGCTTAATAATTACTTGCTGGCCTTCTGGACTGTTGTCCCGGCCTCCACCGTGCGACTTGACATATGGCTGCTTGCTTATTGGATGTACACATTTATCTTGCAACGCGAGCATGCGTTTGCACGCCTGTAACATAACAATCAGCCTGTGAATATTACATCCTCCGATCCACCAGAAGAAGCACATACGTCTATTACCACTTCTCGTCTGATGGTCGGCTTGAACTCAAACAGGACTATATGAATAATCGGCATTTTCGAGACTTTGTTATTCGCTTACAAGGAATAGGTGATGTTGTAGCTGGAGAAGGTCTATTGAAGCATATCAGAAGAAGCATTAATCAGAACGGAGCGATCACTCCGCGCTCATAGGACAGGAAATGTGCATCATGACGTGCAGTCATTGGTAGGTTGGCTCCGACTCCGACGCCGCCGCCGCCGCCGCTGTGTCGAAGCCCGGGGTTCACCTCGCCTTTGTGCTCCGTCTTGCTAAATTCCGCCGAGGTCTATCAAACAGCACTAATAAGACGAACCCGAGCGCATCAACCACCATACATAACAGGCGTTTATTCTTATAGATAGAAATGGCGTAGCCTCTCTCACCACACGCTGTGCTGCTACAGCTGGACGCTATCTTTCCAAGCTTGAATCGTTCACGACAATCCGGACGCCTCGTTGCTCTCGTGCTCTTACGATACACATTGCTCGGAGGCTGAGTTTTGATGGCGTATTCATTACTTGGTACAGCTGTCGATCTGGTGATTCGTTTCACCACTTCCCAAGAAGACTTAGTCGTCCATATCGACTCGGCACAGACTACTACTCCTCTATCCGTCAAGCAGCGAATCAGACAAGAAGCATCCACATCGGTGTCAGGTAGTCGCCTACGCTTGATCTTCTCTGGCCGCTTTCTCCCTGATACTGCTGCTTTGTCAAAATGCATTACAATCCCACCACCACCACCACCAGCTGCTAATGACTCCACCAATGCTCGAGGAAAAGGCAAGGCGCGTGCAACTTCGCCATTTAGGCCGCAGGCCTCGCGTGTCATTATCAACTGCTCTGTTGGTGATGCTTTAACATCCGCTGAGCTGGCTGCTGAGTCCGAGGCAGCAGACGCGGCAGATGTAGCCCTTATAGCAGACAATGCACATACGAGTACCACCACAACCCAAACTTTTGGTGCCAATGAGTCGAGAAGGACCGCACCAGAACCCCGAGGGTTTGATCGCTTGTTATCACAAGGCTTTAACACCGCCGCAGTGGCTGAGATGCGTGCTCAATACTTACAAATTCTGTCTTACACGCGGACACCCGACACAATGCCTTCGGGAGATGAGTTACGTGCCCTTGAGGACCGATGGTTAGATAACAACGATGCGAGTAACGGTCGAGGCGCAGATGGGGGTGGCGCGGTTAATGGCGAAGACGGCGGTCTCGAAGACATGCTATGGGGAAACATCATTGGCTTCTTCTGGCCTGTGGCCATGTTACTCTGGTTTCGGGAAGAGGGAATGTGGTCACGACGCAGACAGATCTCTGTCTTGACCGGCATGCTCGTCAATTTGACCTTTGGTTTCTTGAGAATCACAAGCTAGCTCTGCGTTCAGTATCCATGGGCTTTGCTCTTAATGAAGGTATACAAAGGGACCATCAGCACCAGAATCACGAGCTAGCCCCTCCTTGTTCCGCACTTAGTATCGGCAATTCATTGGCTCGATAGTGGGGAAACGTGTCCAAGAAACGACAGCCTTAGCACCGGAAACACGAGCTACCGAACCCTCTGCTACAGTATGCTAGTCCTTGGCTCTTTACCGAGTGATTGAAGGGAATCAAGAGAACTCAACGTCGGCGCCATGTCACAGAGACGAACCATGTGCAGTGAAATGGTTTCGGCGAAATGATCCACCTGAAGAACGAGATGCAGATATGGTGGTGCTTTCTCCTTGAGCAAAGAGGCAGACGTATTGCTGTTGAAACATTCATTTGGGCAGTGCTTTGATCTGTTCGTTATCTCTACCTGTACATCGAAGACAGAGGGGGGGATCAAATGGAAATCTTGGCGAACGGGAATTTGTATCCCTTTACGAGAATAGATCGACAACTTATGGTGTCGTTCCCGGGTCCCTAGCAGAGGTAGGTATGAGCTCCATCCACTCCGAAACACTGCAATTGCAGTGATGAGTAGAGATAAGGATACGGAAGCTCTGGCAAGCATCAGACCAGCAGCCGCTCCTCGAACCCTCATGGTGTGCGAGTCACATCCTGCAACAATCTCGTGAAGCTCATGCACGCCTTATCTTTAATATGGTATACAATGGACCACTGACGTGCCTCGGCCTATCGCAGCGCCGATTCCTCAGAAACATGGCAGTCTCTGGGCGGGCGTCACTGAGAGGCTGAAAAACAACCGATGGAGTCACGAAAATAGGTTTTTACCTAACAGTTTCCTTTCTAGGATCACCGCTTCAAGTGGGGTGGCGTCCGTGCTGCCATGAGAACTTGAAGAGATGGCATGGCGTGCGGCTGGCTCGTTTACCCGACGTTTGCACGCTTGTAGAGGCAGAAAGAGGGAAACGGTTGAGCACGTCTACGAACTTGAGCGCTGCTTGCAGGGAAAAGCAAACCATTCGAAGTCAATTATGTCCCACACTCCCACATAAGCAACGCGATAGAGGAAGCCAATCATGAGCGCCGACGAGCGTGTTCCGCGCGCATCCTTGCAGATATCGAGGGAGCCCTAGCGGACGCCTATCTTCGCTACTGTTCGGCCCTAGCTCTAGACCATTGCATAAAAAGATGGGCCACCCGGCTGCACTGACGTCTTCTGGACCGTGAGAAACACTTTTTTGCCATCGTCCCGTGACAAGGCTTTCGTTCAAAACTGCTTCACGCCCAAGCGCTCGCACTATTTTGCTGACCATCCTACGCCTCGCGTCTCTTTTTCGGTGCCCCAGAAATTCGAGGCAACGCTCAAGGCCCAAATGTCAACTACAGCACACGATGTTCACGCGGCTGAATCTTTCAGAGGTTCACGCAAGTACTCCACGGTAGAGGTGGCCGGGGAAAGTGGAGGATCCGATGTCTTGGATCTGAATGAGTTGAGTGAACAAGATCGTGAGCTTGCGCAGTTTGGTTACAAACCGGTACATATATGCCATCTTTCCTTTCCCTCTCCCTCTTTGCAGCAAGTGCTCTTGAATCTCGACTGGAACCTACCAACCCTTGCGACAACCCCCCTGCGACAATCCTAGCTTCGACCAAACCACAGCCGCTGCAACAAAGTGATTCAACGAGAACGGAGTACACGACTCTTCCAATGCGACTATCATATCATTCAACTGATAACCGACCTAACCAACCTGCCTTGGAAGTGAAGTTGTGCATTGCGAAGTGCGGCTTGCAACATTGCCTCCCATGCCCTATTGCGACCGACAGGCAATTCCATTGCGACACAAAGATACCTTATCGTCAGATCAACCACGCGCGAAAATAGTACCTTCTATAAACGATCATCCCAACAAGCGTCCGGCCCGAATTGCTGTCACCAACCAAAAGCGCCTTGACCTTCCCTACCTTACGCAATGGCGAAATCGAGCCAGACCCTGCTCGAGCGCTAGGAACCCCGCATCTAGACGGTCCATACACCAAAAATCAGCAAAATAGGGAGCATAAATGCACGATCACGATTGCGCCATCATATATTATTTATGCGACACATTGGGTACTGCGTGCTGACTGAACGATCCTCAAGGTATTCAAGCGAGATTTTGGCTTCTTCGCAACATTTTCTTTCGCTGCCAGTATTTCGGCATGTTTTGCGACAATCACCACAACTTTTTCGTATCCCCTGTATGCCGGAGGTGCTGCATCAGCTGTCTGGTGCTGGCTCATCTCTGGTGCAGGATGTATGTGCATTGCAGTAAGCACTATTCACATGTTGTGTAAACCCTGGTCACTTAGCTAATTGCACAGGCATCCGTGGCTGAGCTCGTATCCGCCTACCCCACCGCAGGTGGTCTGTATTTCACTGTCTCCCGACTTGCTCCTCCCGAGTGGATTCCTTCCATCAGTTGGTACGACATAGCAGGAGCTTGAAGCCGCCGCAAGAAAACTAACGTCTTGATAGGATCACTGGCTGGCTGAACTTGGTTGGTCAGATCTGCGGTGTTGCGTCTACCGAGTATGGATCCGCAGGCATCTTGCTCGCTGCTGTCTCTCTCGGATCGAATGGAAGATACACACCCACAACCAACCACACCGTCGGTGTACAGGCTGCTCTGACCATCTTCCACGGTGTTGTCAACTCGCTGAGCACTAAATGGCTTGCAAAGATTACTACCAGCTACGTTGTCTTCCACATGGCTGTTCTGGTCACCTGCGCAATCGCACTCCTTGCCTGCTGTGACGACCGTCACGATGCTACCTACGTTTTCACCAACGTTACACCTGATTCTGGCTGGTCTCCCAAGGGCTTCTCGTTCTTGTTTGGTTTCCTTTCAGTCTCCTGGACCATGACCGATTACGATGCCACCGCCCACATCACTGAAGAGATGGACGAGCCAGAGAGGAAGGCACCGTGGGCTATTTTCTCCGCAATGGCGCTCACCTATATTATGGGTTGGATCTTTACTATCGTCCTGGTATTCACCATGGGCGATCCGCTTGTTCTACTTGACAACGAGCTTGAGCAACCCGTCATTCAGCTGTTCTACAACAACCTCGGCAGAGCCGGCGCCATCACTTTCGCAGCATGCGCATTTGTCATCCTCAACAGCTGTGCCATCGCCGCTATCCAGTCTCTGGCCCGCACTGTCTTTGCATTCTCCCGTGACCGTCTCATTCCCGGTTCCAGGTACCTCAAGATTGTTGACAAGAGGACCGAAACTCCCATCATCGCCGTCTGGTGGTCAGTCTTCTGGTGTGCTGCCATCAACCTGATCGCCCTTGGATCATACGAGGCCATTTCTGCCATTTTCAACGTTTGCGCTATCGCCATGGATTGGAGTTACTGCATCCCAATCTTGTGCAAGCTCATGTACGGCAAATTCGAGCCTGGTCCTTGGTACATGGGCAAGGCCAGTTTCTTCGTCAACGTATATGCTTGTGTGTGGACTGCATTCGTCTCTATCATTTTCCTCTTCCCTACATACTACCCTGTGACTGTTGTGAACATGGTGAGTGATCCAATCCTCTCGCTTCTTCAAGGGATTTATACTGACTCCTCCTTCAGAACTGGGCAATCGTGGTCCTTGCTGGAATTTTCTTCTGTGCCGGTATCTACTGGATCATCAGTGGTCGCAAGTTCTACATTGGACCTATCGCGGAAACTCACATCACCGAGGGCGTCAGGCCCGAAAAGGAAGACGAGGCTTCTCTTGACAGGGAGAAGATACGTTCATCTTAAGTGTTTGGGCGGGATATGACGAATATCAAAATTACAGCATTTACAAAGCGCGACGTTGTAAAAAGTGGAGGTTCTGTATATATGTTGTCGTCTCTTGCCAGAGCTGGCTGGACGACATACCGACGCTTTATTTGTAGTTAACGATACGACTTCCATATAGATTTCTGTTGCAATAATTTCAAAAGACATTGATATCCAGCTCAGCTCTCCAGCCCAGAATCATATTCGGTGTTGTCAATTCGTCTTCTTTGCTGACGTTCAAGGGTGTTCGTAACAAGCAGTCGAGCCTAGAGCTCCATAACAATTCTGGACTCATGGCGTAATCTGCTTCGTGATCGATGCTGTACCGTAGCGTTTCATGTATCTGAAGTTTACGAGTCAAGGACTCGTGGCGCGTGCTGCCTCGCTTCCATGGATCCAAAAAGTCCTGCCTTCTGGGTGAAGGAAAGATACCTAGCGTCTCGGACACGTACTGTAGCAGAAACCTACAAACGAAGGAGATTCTCACGCAGATGGCGTTCAGCCAATCGATCATGCCAATCTCCGTTACACTCGCGCGACACGCGAGCGTCGCAGCATCGATTACTTTGCGCCTCTCTATGGGCAAATGTTTCTGCCTGGGACTACGTGTCGTGTCGTCGTGTCTTTTTACAATCAGTCAAGATAAGAAACGAAACATTGGAATCGGGGGATGCAATCAGTCCGTTAATTATAATGGCTGTCGTCACACGTACTTACGTGCGAACACAGGAACCACGACCGATGCTTTAATGGTTACCAGTAATCTCCAGATCGCAAGCGCATTTTATGGCTTTTGTCTCTTGATCGGACAATGGAATTGAAGAGACTAGTTATCTTTGTACAAGATTCGTCTCGAGGCATCTCATTTATACAACGCATGAACTTGCACTCTTTGTACGAAGGAGAAGCTTCCATTGGTCGATATGTGGCGCCAAGACCATTTGTTTCAGATTAACGAGCAAGGCAGATCTCACAGAGTTGTTAGGACTTTTTCCTGGAAAACATTATTCTCGTCTTGTGCAACATGTCATGTTTGAGACGTAATGTGCAGGTTCCAGGCTTCACAGCTTGACCTCAACAGCATGCCATGCAAGTGATCAGAAGCGGCCATGCAGCGTGATGTGACGTGCCGAACGGAATGTGTGATTCCGACGGCCATGCAGCTGCCAGCTTTTCCTGAAAGGGGGCAGCGTCCATCAGGCCACACCCCGGTCTCGAGCTTCCCCCGGCCGCTGAGTACGACATCAAGAGCGTTTCAATCGCCTCTATTAAGTTTCCTGATAACGGCCAGACCCGGGTAGTGTAACAGATCATGGCAGAGGACTTTGCTGTGGGTATTCTTGTCTTCTTCTAGAATAGTACTCGAAAAAAGACATGTAAAATTGAAACATGAATCTTTTAGGAGCTTGGTCTGGAATCATTCAATAAACTCACCGATAAAGCATTCGATCGTACTTACGACAAAATCAACGACAAGCGCAAAAGGATGAGCGGCAATGCGCGGTACGGCTCACAGCCTCCAGCGCATCGAGGATACGACGATGACCAGGACAACGAGGACGATGATGAAGAACCTCGGGAACCTAGAACCTACGGATCTGGTAGAGAGAGAGATAGATATAACGATCGACCGCGCTCGGCGTACGATGAATCCAGATATGTCAACGTATGTACAATGGTTGGCAGCATGATGAGTACAAGCTGAGTAAGTATAGCTGGATCGTGGTGTCCGCTATAACGATGGGCTTCCACCGCCGTCATCGCCCGAACAAGCAGCACCATATGTAGTATGAAAGCGCCGAGAGTATTGTGCTGGCAAACGGTACTAACACTTCACAGGCAGCCGGCGCAGCAGGAGGAGCGGTAGCACCATATGCGAGACAGCGATACGACCACGACGACAGAGATCGTAACCGGGACCGGGACCGGGACCGGCGGCGACGACGACGCTCACCTTCACGAAGTCGATCCAGCTCTCGAGAAGATTCGCGATCGGACAGAGGATCGCGATCAAACAGGCCTCCCAAGGATTCGCCGGCCCTCGCCTTTGACAAGAGCGACCTTGGGCTCGGTGCCGGACTCGCGGGTGCGCTTATAGGAGGCTATATCGGGCGCGAAGCCGGAGACCACAAGAAGAGAGGGACTGCATTGGGCGCGGTCATAGGGGGAATTGGCGCGAACATACTTGAGCATAGATGGAAGATCTATCAAGAAGAGAAGAAGGACAAGGAGAGGGAAGAAGCAGAGGAATGGGACCGCAAGCAGCACATGCAGGGTAGTGGAAGCAATTACGGAAGACGGAGGAATCGAAGCAGATGAAGGCGAGCACTCATTTTCGGGTGTTTCTTCCATGAGCAGATGAATCTGTACGACATTTGGACGATGGATGGATGCATTTCTGCGAGGACGATATGATATAACGTAATGTGTAACGATCTCACTATAACATGTGTCCCTCATCGCGTATCGGGACGCACATCTGACTTGAGGTTTCCTTCCTCAGACGTCTTGGGATAACAACTCAAGTGAATTGATTCTGTTTCTACTCATAGATTTCGTCATGTTTGGGAGGCCGGTAGCGAGGGCGTCACGCGTATCAAAGCTAAGGTATGTACGTCATGGCGGCGCGGTTTGTCTCTCACCGCGCCCTCATATCTGAATATTTTGCATACCACACTCTCTTTACATATTTTCTCTAGGCCTTAGTAAGGATCGCGCCGGGGTGCAACAAGTATGGCTAGAGAGACGGAACCATTGCTGGCTCGACGGCCTTCGTCGACTAATGAGGATGATATCGCGGACGAGGATGCTCTCTTGACTGGACAAGGCAGAGCTCGCCGACAAGCAAATTCGCCATGGTCAAGATGGAGAGAAATCGGTCTCTTCGTCTGGGCTCTCCTGGCGACTGCAGCCATCATTGTCATGGCTGTGGTCTGGCAGCACCAGGCCAGTTCAAGGCCACCCCACGAGCCTCACAACGGCCATGGCAAGCAGCCTACTGGAAAGAGGAACCTTGTGTTCATGGTCAGTGATGGCATGGGTCCTACAAGCTTGAGCTTGACCCGCAGCTGGAGACAGTACGTTGAGGACTTGCCATTCGGCGACATATTGACGCTGGACCGCCACCTCATTGGACAAAGTCGAACCAGAAGCAACAACAGTTTGGTTACGGATAGTGCTGCGGGCGCTACAGCATTCAGCTGCGGTCGCAAGAGCTACAACGGTGCCATCTCCGTCTTGCCTGACTTCTCTCCCTGCGGCAGTATCATGGAGGCTGCAAAGCAGGCTGGTTACACCACTGGTCTCGTTGTCACCACTCGTATCACTGATGCCACCCCGGCCTGCTTTGCTAGTCATGTCAGGAGGCGTGAGATGGAAGACATGATTGCCGACCAGCTCATCGGAAATGGCCCACTCGGAAGGACTGTCGATTTGATTCTCGGTGGAGGTAGATGTCATTTTCTGCCCAACACCACCGAAGGTGGTTGCAGAGCTGACGATATTGACCTCATCCACCACGCAAAAGAGAAGCACGACTGGAACTATATTTCAACCCGTCATGAATTCGATGCTCTCAAGCTCGGCAAAGCTGTGGACTTGCCCCTGCTTGGCCTGCTTGCTCCCAGGGATATCCCTTACGAAATCGACCGCAGGTATGTTCCAGACGTCTACCCTTCTCTTGAGGAGATGGCCACGACTGCCCTGAGGGCACTCAAAGAAGCCACCAAGGACAGCGAGCAGGGTTTCTTCATCATGATCGAGGGAAGCAGAATTGACCACGCGGGTCACGCCAATGACCCTGCCGCTCAGGTCCACGAGGTCGCTGCATACGACAGGACTGTCAAGGCCGTCATTGATTTTCTTGAGGAAGACGACACTGAGGGAATCATGGTTAGCACCAGTGATCACGAGACCGGTGGTTTGGTCGCCGCAAGACAACTGCACGAGACCTACCCAGACTACCTGTGGTATCCTGCCGTCCTGGCAAACGCTTCACATTCGGCCGAATACACAAACATTCAATACCAAGCTCACCGCGCATCCATGCCTGCACACGCCTCCGAGGCAGATCTGAAGCACTACCTTTCCACACTCATCAAGAACGATCTCGGAATCGAAGATGCCTCTGATTCAGAGATCGAATCCCTCATCCAAAATCCATTCACCGCTCCTTACATCTTTGCCGACATGATCAGTCGTCGCAGTCAGACTGGCTGGAGCACTCATGGTCACAGTGCCGTAGACGTGAACATCTACACCTCTGATCGCCATGCAGCTCGTAAACTTCACGGCAACCACGAGAACACCGAGGTTGGAGACTTCCTTCGCTGGTACCTTGATCTGGACGATGGAGTCGAGAAGGTCACCAAGGAGCTCAGAAAGAAGTTGGAGATCAAGACCGAGGGAGGCATGAGTTGGTTGGGTGATATCCCGGAGAATGGTGAGAGACTGGATGCACAAGGCTCTCTCCTTGACAGCTTCTAAAGAGCGGTTGCATCAGAGTAAAGACATAGCATATTTTTCAGTCGTCACTTGATCGACTGTTGCTGAGTAGCATCATGTACATTTATAGAAGTACGTAGACATGACGAGAGGCATCATCTTCATTGACATGACCACCCCGTGAGTTAGAGCTTCATCAGTCATTCTGGACCAATAGCATGCATGTCTTGTTAATTCTTAGTCTTGTATCGGTCTTGCAGCAACATCCTGCAAGCAGCAGCAGCTAGATTTGCTTGACAAAACTGGCAGGAGCTGAATGCTCTAACTCATAACGGCTAGCCTTCTGCGTGCCTTCCTTGCAACGAAACATTTTCTTGCATGCCATGTTCACAGCCCCCTATTTCTGAAAAGCCTTGATGATTGAATACCCAAATCTGAAAGCGCAGCTAGGAACAACAGAAGCGAACAAGGGAAAGGTGCAGCTTTATCTGATCTGCTTATAGGAGAGAGCTTAGTGGGGTCAAGTTGGTTTGGGAGGTCTGGGAGGAAGTAGAGTGAAGCTTTATTGATATTCTTTCGTGGGCTGGCTGTATGATGGTGGACCGATTCTCTATCTGATAGACTCCGTGCGTTCTAGACCAATCTGAACCTGTGGAAAAGACGTGCGACAAAAGTATAACAAGGTAGTAACCGTAACCAAGAATGGCAAAAGCAAAATTAGTGATGTGTCGAAGCTAATCTGCAATAATAAACTATATAAATCTGAACTACCACCACAGTGCGATTTCAAATCCTTCTCGCCCCGAATTGCCTCTCAGCCAACCAGCGATACCTTGCAGCCGTCTAAACTCTAAACCTCATGCCCATGTAAATGAACAAGAAAGTACCTTAAACAGCAGAAGAACCACAGTCCCCAGGATATTTAAGGTGATGAAAACATTCTTCATGCCCACCTTTGCAATCCATGGCGTGATGACAAACACAAAGATGGTCGAGAAGACATCTCTAGTGAATTATGGTGGTAGGGCCATCCAGCTTGACAGGACTGTTGCCATTACTGTCGACCATACTAGCACGACGCCATAGACGAGCGACATATAGAAGACAGTCGGGATGGTGAAGAGGACCATGAAGGGCTGCCAGCTGTGTCTGGGAGATTTCGTGATGAGCGACAGCTGCTGAATATACGTCTTCGTTGGGATAGCGCGGTTGATGTGATTGGCGCGCCGGTCTCTCATTACTCTTGATGAACCATCGTCAGAGTTGGTACCAGAAGTCGTTTACGCCACAGTCATTGGTCCTGTTGTCTTTGCATCTGCCGTCTTGGTTTCCATGAGCTGCGAATACTGCTGCGCTGATTGATCAGAGAATTGTACGCTGTTCGATTGAATGGATTGTTCCACCCCAATGCTGTCGAATTTTGATTCTTCATAGAAGAACACGAAAGCGATGAATTTAATATAGTAGGAATGGCGCACCACCACCACCTATGAAGATTCATCAGCCGAGGACAACTTCTCGGAAGGGATGCATGTATTCCCTGACTACGTCCAACGCCATACTTGCCATGTAGTTATGTAGCTGGGACGCAGTTGTAAGCTTGTCACTCATAGCTGCCATGGTAGCAATACCCAGCTGCGACCGGAGCCATCGTGCCGCCCACATTCTGCATCCAGACACATATACTAGTCACACGACCTCTTTTGATGAATGAAGTAGACATCTGCAATGGTCATGTTGCAAATGACATCGGCAAGAGCTCCTATCCCGCAACCAAAGGTATTGACGAGCATAATATCAGTGACCGTCTCGATCCTCGCGGATCAAACTGACACTCAAGCTGCACAGCCGTGGATACTATATAGATTGGCCTCCTTCCGTGATTGAGAGCAAATGAAATCAGAAGAAAGGCTCCTATCGCAAGAGTGTCTGATACAAGGGCGTGACTATCATTCAGTATTGTGTAGCTGAACCCAAATTGCTTGTTCATTGGGGCCCAGGTCGGAGCTTCATCGTCGTTAGATGAATCGACCATGTCAGCCAAGATCACAAAACTGAAGTATGAAGCCATGCGTGAGATTAAGATAGAGGGCACATTAACAGAGATAGACTCAACGATAGATTCCACAAGCGGAACTCAAGCCTTGCCCTGCAAATGGCGCGGCCACCCATTTTTCTACGCGTTCAAGACAGAAGCACCTACCTAGAAGAGCCGGACTGAATGGCTCTGCATCAGTAACCACGCTATGCCAGCAAAGCTAAACATTAAATAAGCTGCTGACTGTATATGTTTATTGTGCATGTATGTATTTGAGGGCAAAAAGACCAACGGCAGATAAAGATCTTATCGCGGTCCGTTCAATACGCGCCTCTTATCGCACAGTGTATTAATAGCGCAAAGCTGTTTTCTAATAATTGTCGCAGACGTGTTGTTTGATATTGCGCGAGAACAAAGAAAAATGTGGCGGCATCTGACGATTTTGGCCAAACGCAGTAGCGTGCACTCTTTGACACGCTGTAACCCAAATGCTGTGTTAACCAAAAGTAGACTGGAGACGTGTTTGTTGCCTGACATGATCCATATGCAGGTGTGCACATGTAGCGTTCCGTATTTCGTCCATGTCGTATGAGGGCAAAACAATAAAGTGACTGCTGCCTTTTGTCATTTCTGCTCTTACTCTTCACCGGCATATAGCTCATGTCTTCGCTCCAACGAGGACAACGAGGAAGCGAAAGTGAAAGTAAATGTGCGCGTGCAGTAAATGGCGGTGAAAGGCAGACTGCACGAAGACTTGAGTAGCTGAGCCTCTCGAATGTAGGGTGTTTTCAGCATGAGTGTCGTAGTTCGACGGTTTAAATTATCGAGTTCCGCTTTTCTTGCATACTTGAATACAATTGGTTCCCGAGTGCGGCACTCTGGACAGCCACCACATGTTGACGTTGCAGTGAGTGGTCATTGTGGATGCCCAAGCTGAGCTTTGCGTTGTCGCCGCATGTTATCTCACTTCGCATGCTATCTCACTTCGCATGCTTCCTTTCATCGATGTTTGAGCATTGGGTCAGCCTGATGTTGGTAGCCTACTGAAGCACAACCCAAGACAAGCCTGTCGCATCAGACAGCCAATGTTGGAATCGCATAGCGGATATGAACGGTACGAGTATTACAGCTGATGCCTTATTTTCTTCTTCCCGTAAGGCTCGTCACGACGTACCATCCCCCCCCCCCCCCCGGCCAATAAGGGGCACTCTGAGCTAACAAGAGGTCGGTGAACGCTATTCGGTGCCTCGTGACGACGGTATGAAGGTGCCCTGTCACCACAGAAGCATTCGTTCTCTGACCGACATCATTGCGAGAAATGGCTGGAGGGCTTGAGGAGGTTGGGTCAGTCATAGAACGCGTTGATGTAGAGTATCAACGTTCTTGCATGGAGAGGTGGAGAGGTATCTTCGAAAGAGCGGCTGGACCTAAGCTAGGTTTCAGTGCGACCCTGTACATATTTTTCATACAGGCGGAACATGCACATTGACTTTTGCAAAAAAGTTTCAGAATCTGCAATACATGGGCAGCGCAAAAGAGAGAGGCATTCTGCGCAGGCTTCCCCTACATGTGCTCACACCGTACCAGGTTCACTTCCGTGAAGTAGTCGTGGCCGATATCCGGAAGATGTCATACGTCGCAAAGAAAATTTGTACTTCTCGAAAATTCTTGACAGCATCTGGGATATGCATGCGCCCGGGGTTTCTACGGTACATGGATATTACCGATCATATTTTTCGTTGAGATTGACCTTTTTACACATTTTTTCCTTCTGAACCTTGGCTCAGCAATAGAACAGTGGATAACCATCAATGGTGCCTGTCTGAGTTTTCGATACAGTCGTTTGTCTTTCTTTGCCGCATCGACTGCCTTTTTGAGAACAATGTAAAAAAGAGCATTTACCGTCGCCTCGGGCGCCTAAGTCAAACTTCGGCGGACTTTGCGCAAAAGCAACCTCTCTTTTTATTATTAACAGATACGACGGCCGAGCGCTGGTCAATTGAGTATGTGTGCTCTTGAGATGTGCCTTGTGTTCTTACGCAATGATCGCAGACACGAGTGCGCGACTCAGTGATACTTGACGAGTGACAACGCGAAATCTTATTGCGCCTTTCTGGAAACCGAAACGCTGCTCCTTTTGGTCGCATGGCCATCTCATGGCCAAGTGCAGACCGACCGCGGATTAGCAGAAGATGGATGTGGGTCACGTTATTTCATGCGCCGCCCAGTTGTTTCCGCAAATCAACGTCGTAGCTCAACATCCACATCGTCCCGTGTGACCGGAACCTTGGACTATCGATTATCAACCGTCGGCGTATCGCGGGAGATTGACGTTAAGTTGGTGCAAAGTCCAGAACGACAAAACGCCAACGCCAGCCAATGATGTGTGCCATGGATTTTTGTAGATTTTTCACACGACTGCTTCTTTAGCCGAGCCCCAGTCTTTTCCGTTTGACTTGCGCCAGCCGTGTCAGGGTTTTCGCTCTGGAGCAATTCTTTCAAGGATACAGTACATGCATGTCTGACCTTTCTGCCTCTCTTTTCGGGAGGCGCATCAGTGTAAATGGGCTTCGGAAGGCGCTTGGGGTAGGGCAACCAAAGCACCCGAATGTTGTGTATCTTGTCCAAGCCGATACTCCCACATAATTGGCACCATCTGACGACGGGCTGGGGAAAGCTTCATGTAAACCGGCATCCACCCATGTCGAAGTGCTGGCGATAATCGGGGCCTTGCAGCGTGGCATCGTTCATCGTCAGCCGCCGCCGGGCCCACGAATGGTAACAAGGACCGTGCCGGGTGTACCTGAAACGGTCCTCGAATGACAGCGCGAGGAAGACCGGGTACCTGAACGGCTGACCCGCAGCTTGAACCTTTTCCGCCTCCATTACTTGGGCCGAAAGCGCCTCGGCGTGCTTCCGCGCACAATGATTGCACCCCTCACCTGCCACTATCACTCGATGCGGTTTCGCGCGTAAAAAGCACATGGTGAGTCCAACGCAATGCTCCACATGGGGCGGCTCAGGGCTGCGTTCAATGTTTCCTCTTGTGATGTGCATAAGAAGCGCACATTCTGCTGTCCAAAGTGCCGCTCCTGCTCTTTAACCGTTGTCCGATCATCAATTGCTCTGGTTAGCAACGCTGCTGTGCAGTTCACTCTTTCACTGCTCACCCCACATTCTCTATCAAAACGCAATCTACAAGTTATCATTCTCTTGACTAGCAGCATCAACCAGTACTTCACATACACGTACTACACAAGACAACCACAGTCACAATGAAGAACTCTGTCATCGCAACCGCTGCCCTGGTGGCCGCCGCCGCCGCCCAGTCCATTGGTAGCGCCGTTGTCGTCAACAAGTGCCAATATGACGTTTACCTCTACAATGTCCCGGCGGCTGATGGTGGCTACACTGAGGATGACAAGATACTTTCTACCGATGATACCTACGAGCAGCAGTGGACTGAGCTCACCAACCTCCAAGGCTGGTCTATGAAGCTCTCCAACAGCACCTCGCTCAACTACATCCTCCAGTATGAGTACACCTTCCTGGACGACGGCACCATCTGGTACGATCTCAGCGAGGTCAATGGCAACCCATGGGATGGCAACTGGGAAATTACCTCCGATTCCTCCACTTGCGTTCCCAAGCAGCAAGCCTACAGGTATGCCACCGATGATGCCTATGGAGAGCAGGCTTGCCCTCAGGACGCCACCATCACTGTAACTTTGTGCTCTGGCGACTCTGACGATGACACTGCCGCTTCTTCTGCTTCTTCTTCAGTTGCAGCTGAGAGCACTTCCGCCGCTTCCACAACTGAATCCGCTCCTACTTCAATCCCCGCCAGCACCACCTCTGAGCCTAACCCCACCACTCTGGAAACTTCCACCATCACCTCCGAGCCTGCCACCACCGGTTACCACGTCGTCACTGTCACCCATGTGGCCACCACCACCGCCTGGACTCACCAATGGGGTGGTCGTGACGCCCACTCTCACCAGCACCACGCTGCTCGTCACCCTCACGCTCGCAATTAACTTATGTATTCGAGCTGTGCCCGGGATGTTGACATTCGGGTATCTATGCAAAGAAAATTGATTTGATCCGAATTTACGACGCTTCTCATTCTTTCGACCGTTCATGTGTCTGAGCTATGCTCGACGCTGTATGTGTTCGCCTTCTTCTTCACACTTCTTCTTTGCACATTTTTGTTCGGTGGAGAGACTGACTTCTCGGCTTGGTGCTTTCATCTTTCATGACCTGGAGGGTTCGGTTTGGGGCTCCTGGGGGCAGCTGGCATTTTCTCTTCCTTTCGAGGAAGATGGAGCTTTTGGCGCCGGTCGTTGGGGAATCAAAGCGACGGAGGGGAATTTGGGCATAGATGCACGACAAGTTCACGCAATCGCACGGCTTCACGTGCAGATTGGCATGGCTGAGCAGCCAGACGCAACGATATCTATACCCACTTCGACGACGATCAGGACGCCTGATGAATTTTGTTTCTAGGAGGTAGTCTTGGACAACTTACATATACACAATCTTGCATCCATTTCTGTGGAATGTTCATTCAGCACACAATATGTACTCAGTCTGTCGCTAACGCACAAGAAAACACATTGTACACATCTTTGTCCGTGAAACTTATCCTTGTTCGATCGGCGAGGATCGCCTAATTTCATGTACGTAAGGCTGTTGCCAGACACCATTAATGATATCGAGCACCCCACCTGGATTTTTCGACCACACCGACCCTATCGTTTTCTCATGAAAATAGAATCATTCTCTTCAGCTTTTCACTGCGAACAGAGCAGAGACATCTTTTGAGCCCCCCTTGGGCCCCCTTGGGGGGTGGGGGGGCAATTCTGAGTGTTATGCCCAAATGTTCGGTCGTGCATGCGGGATTTAGCTGTAATAGGCTTAAGTGGGGTGGTAGAAAAATCCAGGTGGGGTGTTCGATATCATCAATGCCAGACAAGAGTACTTTTTGACGGTACCTACATAGGGCGACGCGGAAGCCTTCTAGGGGCCACGCACTTTTCACACTTGTGACCGCGGTTCCGCGACGGCTTCGCGACGGCTTTGTTGGGGAGTGGAGTCCCGGACGCTTCGCAACGTTCATGCATGTCGTCGTTGTTCATCGTCATAGTCATCATGGTCGCAGTCGTTGCTCCACTCTCACGCATTGCTTCTACGTCGCGATTATTAACATGAAGTGACCACCCTTACGGATTTCAGTAGCAAGAGAGTTCGTTTTTTTCGGTGAAAGAGCATGCACAGCTTGCACGTGTTGTGAATTGGACCTGACGTCCTAGCAGCCGGGTTGCGTTCGGTACAATCTCGATTCGCCGGGCTGCACCTTGAATGCGAAGCCACTCTCTCCACTCCATGACAAGGAGGACCGCTCAACCCTGCTTCGTAACCTTGTACTGCACATGTGCAGCTTCAGAGTGGCCAGAAATTTCTCTGCTAGAATGGCTGCACTCAAATTCGGTTGAGGGATCATGCTAGTATCGGACCTGGCTTACTCCGTTGGCTCCTTTTTCACTGACTGGAACGTGACGCACCTGGATCATTCTCAATAGCAAACAAATACTGCACATCCTGCTTTCCCAGCCTCCCCAACCTCCCCAAGTAACCTTTCCCTCACGCAAGCCATGCCCATTTTTCAATGGCCAAACTATGAATCTTGGTGTGCTCCTGAGTCTGCCAGCGCCTTCTTCCTGTTTCGCTCGCAAAGCTCTGCAGCAGCGAAGCAGGATGATTTGAGGACTGCAGCTATGATTGGTAGCTTTTACTGTGTGGCTGGCGTTGCGCATTGATTAATTATCCGGGTGCTACGTGGAACGATCCTCCGGGCCCCAGTGGGAGACCACAACTATTCCTTTTCCCAGGTTTGGTCGGGATGAACTGGATCGGCTATCGGTCGGCTGTGGTTGGGATCAACAAGAGCAAGCAGGCTTGAATGAATGCGAGACTGCGACCTCGGCTATTGATATTGTAAGACCTGCTGGGCTTGGTCGTTGATGAAGAGTTGATGCTTACGTATTCGTTTCCTTGTTTAGCATTTGGATTTGTGGGACATAACCACTTCCATATGAGCGGGCATCGACGTATGGCATGACACTATCACATCCTAAGACTGCCACGCCTCACCCTCCCAGTTGAATAGAACATGTAATCGAGAACTGGCCCTCGTTTGAATGAAGACATCCGACCAAAAGCTCCGAATGGTAGGTACTCGTAATGGCAAGAAGAAAACATCTCCACAAGTCGGCAACCCCATCTGTCGCTCCGGCTGAACATTGCAGCATATATGTGCGCATAGACACGGAACTATCAACGCGAGAACACGCGTAACTGATTCTATGGATGTTCATTTCGGACTACGCAAAAGAGACGCATATTCAACAATGTGATACGAAGCAAAGGGTGGTTTTGACGTTTCACTGATACAAATAGTCAGTGAAAACAAGGTGAATCTATTGTTGTCGGGCAATGAACAGCTTAGCGGATTTCCATGGCAATCAGATCTAGGTGAGGTGAAAGCAAAGTTGTCACACGACTTGTAAGTTGCTTCGCTCACTTGCTGAGTAGCTATCGATAACCTTCCTCAAGCTGGAGAATAGTCTTTATTTGAGAGTGTCCTTATGAGTTTTGCTTGTGCACAGATAGGCCTTGCCATATTAACAGGACGTGAATGGCTAACAGACAAAAAGCATGATATTGAAATCATGTACGAGGCTTGAACGCAGCAATCATAAAACAGTGCTTATTGAATGACGCTGGAAGTCTTAAGAGTTCAGAGCCTTACCTAGAAGTTCCTTGGCCTCTTGTATATATTCAGAGACCTGGCCGTTCCAAAGGATATCATCTCTCTGGCGGCACTCCTCCTCAATCTCCTTGATGTCACATTCAACACCCTCTGCTCTCCACTCATACAGGTCACCGCTGCGTCTGCTGCTCTGGACGAGATATTGAGTCCTCTCGAGTCTTTGCTCGCTGTAGGCCTTGAAGGCCGCTTCGATACCCTTGTTACCATTCTCAGCAACCCTAGGATCATTGAGAAGCTCTGCCAGGATGGCCGTATCCTCAATGCACATTCCAGCTCCAGCGCCGTGATGGGGACTGGTTGCATGGCCGGCATCACCAACAACGACCACTCTGCCTTTGTTGTAATATGGCATGGGGTTACTGCCGGTGTCAAAAATGGCCCAGCGGTCCAAGTCAGGCTCAAGCATGTCTATGATCTTATGTACCGTGGCACCGAAGCCTTTAAAGTCCTTTCTGGCCTCCTCCTTTTTAGCAGGAAGAGTAAGCTTAGTGGACGAAGGCCATGCGCCCGTGTCAACCTTGAATGCGACAACATTCATCGTCCTTCCCTTGTCAACAGGGAAGGTCAAGATGTGGCCATCGAAACCCATCTAGGAAGACCGTCAGTATTGAAGAGGATAACAATTGGAAGTTCAATTGTACGTACATGCATCTTAGCGTTCTGTGCAAGATCATCGCCGAGCTCCTTTCTCGCTCTCTCCATTGGGACTAGTCCACGATAGGCGTACTTGTGAGTGTAGGTGGGTGGTGAGCATGGACTGTCCTCGCCCATCATCCAGGCCCGCACGCGGGACTTGATTCCATCACAACCGATCACTGTCAAGGGGTTAATGAAGGTCTTATGAAGCCGAAAGGTAATACATATATACCGGCATCTACGAGGTGGCTGGTACCGTCGTGGAACTTCAGGCTCAATTTACCGTCAGTCTGCTCCTCAATGGTATCTAGGTGCTTGTTGAAGTGAGTGACGCCTTCAGGAACGGCATTCACCAAATTGTCGAGGAAGTGTGCTCTGTGCACAGCGTTTGCGCCAAACTCGTTTCCAATTGAGAAGCAGTATTCCTCTTTGCCAACTTCCTTGTCGTTGTAGCCATCGAGCCAGTCGAACCAAGTTGACTTCTTGTCCTCCCATTGGTTCCTTGTGGCGACCTTTTCAAATGCGTTGTAGACGTCATCGGAACATACTTTCATGGCTCTTGTGGCCGCAGGATTGAAAGCCACACCAGCTCCAATTTCTCCAAAAGTCTTTGCCTGTTCGAAAATCTGTACTTTGATGCCTCTTTGAAGTAATGCAATACCAAGTGTGACACCTGAAATTCCTCCTCCAACAATAGCGAGCGAGCCAATAGTGTTCTTGCCGCTCATGGTGAATATCTTTCAGTGACACAACACAATATTCAGTTGTTCGAACAGAGAAGCAGGTGTAAAGTGATGTGGTTTGTTTCTGGATACATAGGACCTGCCTTTTCTATATAAGATGTCTTTCTAACAACCTAAGCATTAAGCACATTGTATGACGTTTGCCCGCTTTCTCCCGAACTCTGATTGGCTGTGAGGAGCGTGCGGCTCGTACCGCTCGCACCGCTCGCATTATAGCGCGATGGTTTTCTGAGGGCTGTGAGGCCCAGAGCTATAAGCGGAGCTATAATACACACAAAGCATGTTATTACTGAGCTTCGGAAATCGCACGGAAGGTGCACCGGATCGGGTATCAGGGAAGCTGTTGTCAACTTGAGACGAAGAACAGAACGCGAGGGCGCGCGGATGTCCTTTTCGCCTTTCGCGAACCTGAGACATACTCAACAAGAGTCCTATGCATCGGTGATGGACTCGAGCGTATACAACATTTCTTGATGGTAGGTGGCAAGCATTTCGACTATTCAGTATATCAAAGCAAGTGAATCAGATCTGGCCTTCCATGTGCCTGAAGTGCGTTTTACAGTATAATCTCTTGGCCACGGCAAGCTTCAAACAGTCTGGACATTGGCGCGAACCGTGGAGACTGTGAGAGGCTGTAGAACTTCACAGACACTATTATTGCTGGGTGTTGGCAGCAATTAGGCTTAATTGAGATTCGGGAGACTGTTGTGGCCCTTGCGGATCGCCCGTTTGACTGGCGACCTCCAATTTCAGTCTCGCACCTGCTCGCTCCAATATCGAGTTCCAGTTCCTTGGTCTTGGACCGACGATTAGATTACCGGTGTTTTGACTTGGTATATTCGACGCAGTAGTACAATTCAATGGTTCGGTGTTCTTTCCAGAGCTGTACGGCTGTTATAGTACGAGACGAGCGATATGAATTTGATCACAAATTAGGTATAACTTACCAATCATCAAGTTTTCGGATATGTTGCGATCAATCGGGTGCTTCCCAGCCTACCATACCACTAAAGCACCAAGACTCGCGGGCAACCTCAATAACAACAGCGTGGAATAGCGGACGACAAGTTTTATGGTGTGCATTGCTTTCGTGTTGATATCCGGCAAAGCTATATCTCAACTATCCAGCACGTTGCATGATCAGCAATCTCCTAGCCACTATTGATGAAAGATTTCAATAAGTAGAGCCACGGCGGACATCAAGCTCCACCATCGACAACCATACACTAAATGTGGGCTTCGAGTAGAAAGACAGATCTATACAGTCAGATCTAAACTGCCCTTCCTCACAGGGCAGCAAGCCATGGTGATCTCTTTCCATAGAGACCACATATGCGTTTGGCGTGTGGAGTACCGTGTCACTGAGGAGTGAGCAGCGTCGTCCCTTCTTCGATCCAACTATCTCTTGGAGAGCACATGCAGAAATTATGACTCGCACTGGGTTTGTGGATCCGGACTTCCTTATGTGGAGCAATTGCTGTGAGTGCAGAAGCACCTACTCTCGTCTTTCGTGAAGAATCAAGTCATGAGTCGAAAGGTAGGACACCATGGCCTTGCAACAGTCAAGGTCGAAGTGAAGGACATTGGTAGTACAGAAGTCTGTAAGCCACAGTGGAGAGCATGAGGAGAGTACAAGCGGCTTGTGAATGATGGTGGCAGATGTTGAAAGGTGATCCGGTTATACCCGTATGCCTAGGGACGTATTGAATATAGGCTAGATGTATGTTTTCAATCCGAGGAGCAGAAAGTGAGTCGTTGGTGGTGTTTAAACATAATACCAGCCTGGCCATGTCATTTTCGAGCATCATGGACGACCTTCCTCCAGGCAACTTATCTCGGTCGATTCGTGGCTTCATCGAATGTTATGACACATCCGCCTGCCATAGGAAAGAACGAAGCTTTGCAGGATGTATGATGTGTAGCAATATTATTGACAAGCAAATGTAACGGCACATTTATAAATCGACTCGCTAGATTGGTCGGTCTAGCAGAATGACCAGAGACAAATAAGATGAACAGGGTCGCCCCCTTCGTGATTAGCCCACCAAGTACCACTGGCGTATGGTTTGCCTATATAACACCGGTGTACTCATCAAACAGTGGCTCGAGTATGTTACACAACGGACCTATTCTAAGCATCCTGTCAAGCCATATGTAAACGATAATTTCCTGTACGCCATGTTTCCAAGGGTTATTTCGTCCCTGTCCAGTCTTTCCACATCCAGCTCGAAGCGTGCTGATTATAGCCCGGCTCTACTTGCCGCCGAATATACTGTTATGTCCCGGTTTCGTTTGGGCGAAGACTCCACTTAGTGGTATACTCGGTGCAACCCGAATCCGGGGTGATCCTGTACCTGCAGCGAAGTGGATTCGGATCCTAGGCTGACTGTATCCACCTTCCTGGCTCTTCACTGACTCTTGTCGGGCATTGGTGAGACTCTCCGTTCCTAGCTCATCAACCCTCGCAACTCTCCTGAGCTTCTTCCATGGCCGACCGTCTTCGACAGGATTCTGCTCAACTGTCCTCTTGCTTGTCGTCCTTGTCTCTTGAGGCTTCTCCTGGATCTTCCAAGTCGCCCAACCCTCTCTACCCCAGAGCTGCTGAGGTTCCTTTAGCAAGGCAAATCGCCCTGCACCTGTTCTTTCTGATTCAGAGATAGATAGCAATGTCGCATGTTGGATGATGTCTTTAATGCCTCCATCATCATCAAGCATCTTGGCGCCACTGTGCTCGGCTTGTGTCATCCGCCTCGCGCGCTCAAACAGTTGCTCTTCGATTGTGCCTCCAAGTAGTAGTGTCTCCACCACAACCCTCCTTGTCTGACCAATCCTATGCGCTCTTTTGATCGCTTGCGCCTCTATCTGTGGCCTACAAAAGTTGATGAAAAACACTCGAGATGCAGAAGTCACATTGAGGCCAAATGCAGCTTGTTGTACGTCCATCAGCAAGACGCGGTAGCTTTCTTCTCTGTCGAACTTCACAATATAGTCTGACTTCTGCGCCGACGTGAGGCTCTTCGCGTATATCAAGTGATTGATGTGAAGTAGTTCCAAAGCTTGCGCGAGATAGTAGGCAGTGTTCTCTCCATCGTAGAAAACAATTGTCTTCTCTTCACGGTACAAGCTGTGAATACTGGAGAGGAGGTAGCTAAGCTTAGCGGATGTCGTCCCGGTGATGGCAGTCTGGCGAAGAGCCGAATCTGGAGGCAAGTCATGCCAATCTTGCTTATAGGCGACGTCAGATGGGGATTCGATAACTTCGCCTCCCTGACTCCTTTGAGGTTTGCTCGATGAGTGCCGAACTTTGGGACCTGGTTTCCGTGATCTCGTATTCTCAATTCTGCCAGAAGGAAGCCTGTGGAAGACCTTCTGCTCGGTCACACTAGATGAAGGCACCCCTGATTGAAGCACGGGTCGGCCATATCGTCCATCAGCATCTACCGTCTTCGGCAGATCACGAAGGACTGACAAGGCACGTAGGCCAGCTCCATTGAGACCTTCTGACGGATCTGGAGAAGCTGCTCGCCGGTTGACATGATCCTGAGCTGCAAGGAGCTGTGTGACCCCACAATGAAGTGGTTGGCATCCGTCAAATGACCAGAATTGAGCGGAGTTCTCAGGCCAGTGTGTGACGGAGAGACCAACCTCGTGGCTTTTACTGAGTGCAACCCAACCGGCAGAAGCTAGCATAGCTTTTGCCTGCTCGACACAACGGACCATAAGTGCTCGATCTTCTTCCCCACAAGCGACGCCTTCCTTCTCAAGATACCCCTCACTGTTCTTGATGGCCGCAATGATGTCTCCTTCACTGAAACCTGTCCAGCAGAAGGCACTTTGCCGAAGATTAGCAACCAATTGAGACCGTGACCTCTTACTGTCCTTGCTAGTTGGATGCCAGAAATAATCGGCGTCGGTGCGCTCACTCGTTACCGCATTTGCAGTGAGTACGAGAACGAACGTCTGCAGAACTCGTAGTTAGCGACAAACACGTATCTCGTAAGGACAGAGGTGTGACCCACATTTGCCGTCAACTTATCATAGAAAGAAGGCTCAAGAGTGACAATTCGGTGCTCAAGCGGCGGTAGTTCGATGTCACGCTCGACGTCTTCTGGCCGAGTTTTAACCACGATGGACTCTAAAGTTCGGCGGAGACACCTCGAGAACCCGGAAATGACCATTCTTGAGCGGGGGTCTTCATAGCGGTAAACATCATGTCTCCATTCCGCGGAGCGCTCCTCTTCACAAGTGGTCCACGGCCGAACCTTCAGGAAGTCCGCTACCAAGTTTCCAATGCTCCTTATTGCACCGGCAGTATCCTCTTTGACGTTGAACTGTCTGCGCTTCGCAAGACCATGTTGGCGTTCAGCTTCATCAGGCAGTGTGGCAGAGTCAGTTGCAATGGTGTCCATCTCAACACCCAGAAGATCTTTCGCAGGGGTTCCACTTACTACCCATCGGTGATCGGCCCTCACTATGTTGTTGGCTACTTCAGCAGCGTTGGTTTTGGATGAAGAAAAGAAGTGTCCCTCATCCATGATAATTCGGAGGAAATGTATGTGCTTGAGTGGCGAGTCATACAGGTCTTCTTCCCGCAGACACGTACAATCACGCTTGCGGGTTGCACCAACGTAGGGACAGGTACATGACACTGGATATCGTGACTGTCGCCGACCTTTGTTGTCAGTGCCGTCTCTGCTTTCTTGCTCAAACCGTGTTCGGCTGAACAAGACCACGTCGTACAGTGCCAACTGCTGAGGACTCGGCAACGCAATTTTGGCGTCATCCATAAATAGGATAGCGAGACTACCAGCTTCAAGGTGCTTTTCGAGCTCTGTCTTCCACTGTAAGAAAAGATTTCGAGGGACTACTATAAGGGTGGTAGATGCTAGCATGAGTCTCTTCGGCGGTGGAGTTGTAGTCTTGCGGTTCCATCGTATTGGCTCCGTGGGTATCTCATATACAGGTGAATTTTTCCTCATCATATCTATGCAATGTGTCATGTATTCCCCTGTCGTTGCAGCAATGTCATCGAAATAGGACTTCCATGGTGCCGAGTGGCGGTTGATGGAAGCCACTGCCATTTCAACAAGACTGCCAACCCGCGGTCTCCTATGAACGGTATCATATTGAGCTGGAACCTTTGATAGCAGCCCTTTGGTGGAGAGAATGAGCGCAATGCATATCAAGGTCTTTCCAAGGCCCATGCTATGAATTCTCAGTTTGACCTTGAAAACAACGAAAGAGCGTATTACTTACGTTTCTGCCAAGATGCCACCCTTGCAACTCTCATAGAATCTAGGTGATCGCAGGAAAATCGTGTCGCGGGGTCCGTAGAAGTACGTTGATCCGTCTGGAGCTACTCTCTGCTCAAGCCGCGGATCAAGTTCCAACCTGGACTCGCTTTCTCGCTGAAGCATCAGTCCGGTAGACCTCCGCTGATATGGATACAACGGGGTCCTGAGTCCTGGCAATTGCAACCCGGGATCAAGAAGTATAGCTAGGGCTTCGCGGTGGAAATGAGATTTGACTCGCTCAGTCGAGGGCGCAGGCGACGGTAGTGTGTTGAACATGTAATAGAGTGACCCTTCGTCAAGTGCTGCGCAGGCATCGAACTTCTTCCGGTCTTCTGGGCTCAATTGGGCATGCCAATTTGACGGTGACACATCCAGCTCATTCACAAGCGCGTGCAAAGCCTTGGACAGAATCCTGTTGGAATGATCCACATAACGATGACCTACATCGCCAGGTAAGACATACACTCGAGAAATACGGTTGCGTTCAGCATTCAAGGAGAAGATGCGGATCCAACCCCCAACGAACAGTCTTGAAACATCTTGAAGGATGTTGGGGGAGATTCCGACAAGATCCACGACGTTTCTTACTTCTTCCCAGTCTTGTATACCTTGCGAATGCTCGGTGGAAGCACTGACAAGACAACCAAGCGCGAGATAATTGTCAAGTTGTTGAAAAAATTGCCGAGCGTCTGGTGACGATGCTATATTGGGCGAACCGGATGATTTAGTTGTGGTCTGCCTGCTGAAGGAGACAGAGGTTGCCGGAGTATCAGGGGTCGTGGCTTGTTCGTCAAGTTCCATATGAAGCACAACTGCCGTTTTGTTCAAATTTGCCATTTGCGAATCAAAGGTGCTCGATCCAGCTGATATCTCGCCTCAACCGTTGATTGAAGTGGCGTCAACCATGCTCGTGATGACTACTATGTTCAGAAGTGCGATTTGCGAGCAGTATCAAAGGAGCGTGAATGAGAAAGAGTAACAGCTTTGAGCAGATGCAGTTTTTCTCATTGAATATATTCGATGTCTCTGCGCTCAAGGCGATAATTAACCTCTTGCCGTATCGGCGCAAGGGTAAGCGGTGGCTGTCAACTCAAAATTCATGGGACAGTGCCAAGAATATCGCTTCGCTCCAGGATCCCACCCTACACCCTCTATACAGGGATATAATTACCATAAGCGAAGTTGCTCAGAACAAGAAGTGTAATGAGCTGAGTCACTATCACGGAAGACAAGAGGTGTAGAAATATGACAATAAGAAAGAATTATTTATGGCTTTGTTCATGTAATTCAAACACCACGAGAACGCCGATCCCATTCATTATGCCTACTCATACAAAACGCATAAATGTACCTCTTTCATGTCAGGTTTCATTCACCGCACCCTCTCATTCACTGCAATTGTCGTGGAGCCATCGTCAGCAGATCATGCACTAAATCATTGTTAAACTCTGTGATGCGATGATAGAAGCAATCCCGGGTCACGGATTGAAGTACAGGGACACAGGAATGAAACATGGGAATAAAACTCACAACAAACTCAATGTCAGATCGCCGCGAATGCTGGCTTTGAGCTCGATCTCAATGTCGAGATTGGCCTCGAGAGACAGCTTTAGCCCATCGTTATCTTGTAGAGCAGACTTCTGCTTCTCTGGAGGCTTCTTGTAATACGGCTGGTCAGGATTGGATCCTCGCATGGGGATCTCACCTCGCTCTGCTCGGGCTGCCGTGACTGGCCCATCCATGGATGTGGAATCGGGTCCAATGCGCTCAAAAGGCTGCATTTCCTGCAGCTGACCATTTGCATCGGCCTCTTCCAAGGCCTCTAGCGAATTGGTGTGCATATACTTTCCATCTCGCTGGTCCTTTTGTACGCGCTTTCGTCGAGCCCGTCTGGATTGTGACCGTGACTGATTCGATTGTAGACCTTCGCAAGAGATCAGCGCTTGGGCCTGTTGTTACTGCTAGATTTCGTCTTCCTACCCGCTTCGCGATATTCCTTCTTCTCCAGGGCGTCATGTTTCTTCTGGCCTTGTGTCGTTCGCTGCGCTTGAGGCTGCTCGGGCTCAGTGCCATGGAATCTGGGCTCGTCCTTTGCAAAACCGGGCTGGAACTCCTCTCGGCGCTTGACAAACTCCGGATCGGACTCAGACATGTTTGCAGGAATTCAGAAGGAGTGACTGATGTGTAATAGTCTTATGAGGATAGAGTGAGATGCGATTGACAACGAGCAATGTGAGTTGGGAATGAGTAGTAGTAGCAAGTACAGATCGGATGCTGACAGAGAACTACAAGCACAATCAAGGTTGACGATTACGGACTTACGTCGAGGACAGACGAGGCACGCAATGATGCCTGCTCAACCTGTTTTTTCTGAGGTCTGGTTTCAACTGAGGATCTGCGCCACACGTCATATTTCATGTTTCCCCATTTGACGCCTCGTTTTGGCTTACGCGAGGATAAGCCCTTCCAAGAGACGGGAAACTATAGCCGTACCTTGGGGGAATAGGTGGCTCATCAGTGGCTCGTAGTGGCTCAACAAGTGGTCAGGGTGGAGCAGTAGATGCAGCGTGGCGTAATAGCGTGGCTGCGTGGATCGAGCCATAGATCGAGTGATCGTTTCGCTGCCCGAAAACATGGCCAAGGTTACCTAATTGATAATGTGAGGGTGGACCCTTGGATGAAACAATCGAGATCAAATGTCCTGCAGCCTCATAAAATTAGGCAGTTGAATACAACAAGCACAGGTAAGATGATAATGTGTTGGTAAGCTTGAAAGCAAGCATAATTGAAGCCAATAGTCTTCTTTTTCCGAATAAAATTAATTATCTAGTATACACGCAGGAACTTTGCCCAGTCATCCAACGCCATTAATATATCCGTGTGATTATCATCTCGACATTATCGCATTCTGGAGTGACACAGGATAGTGGTACACTCGAAGGAGTAACGTTTTAATTACTGCAAACATGGTTAGCACGCGTCTTTCAAAAGCGAAAATGTGATGAGCCTACAGTAGTCCAAGTGTAAGATCACCATGAATTTTCGCCTTGAGCTGGATTTCGATATCGAGATTGAGCTCCAGTCTCAAGCGAAGCTGCTCGCCCTTGTCATCTCCTCCTTCCTCCCCTCCCTGCTGCCCCTGCTGCTTGCCGCCGCCAGTGAGACCACCAAGCGCTTTACCAGCAGTGTCGCCGACTTGTCCAACTGCCTGACCTGCGGTGTCTTGAACCATGTCGCCAGCGCCACCAACTAGTTCGCCGCCAGGGACGTTCTCAGTGATGTCGTCCAGCGGGCCACCACCGCCCTGCTGCTTCTTCTGGCGCTGACGTTGGCGGCGACCGCCAGCAGCGGAGACGTCGCTTCGTGCGATCGACTCGGTGTCGCTATCAGAGACTTGCTTGCGACCCCGTCCACGACTTTGGCGACGGCGAGACGGCTGGCGAGACTTTTGTGGTTCGGGTTCAGGCTCTTCCTCGTCGTCTTCTTCGTCTGCTTCGGCGTCGACACTTGCCTGGCCGTTGGCTTCGCCGTCTGCCTCTGCCTCCTCATCGCCTTGGGATGGTTCGGGAGTAGGCTGCTGCTGTGGTTGCTGTTTCTTGCCTCCAAGCTTTTGAGGCTTCTTCTTCTCAGAAGTCTGCTTAGCGGACGCCTGGCCACCAGCACCGCCGCTGACGCTGGCGTTACCCTCTGCGCCGGCTGAGGCTTGTCGCTCGTTCGTTTGCTTTTCGGACATTGTGTCTGATTGCGATCAAAAGCAGCGAGATAGGTATGAAATGTGGAAGGGTGAGAGAGTGTCGAAGCTATTGACAGGCTGTAGACAAAAGAAGGAAGAAAAAGGTGGAAGAGGACGAAATAACTTAGCACAAGACACACCTGATCCGCACCTGGAGCAGGTTTCAAGTGCGCGGGGCCGCCATGTTGGATAGCAGACTGGACCTTTGACGTAGGATGAGCTCACTAGCCACATATTTCGCGAAACACACGTTGGCAAGTGTGGGGATCGTGAGGGAAGCACCTTGCAGATCATCTGGAAACGGGAAAAAAGGAAAGTATTGTCGACGCTGACTGAGGCCCTTCGGGCGGTGACGCAGCCACGTTGAGCCACAATCGAGGCATCAAGGGGCTTTTGCGTGTTTTCGCGAACCGATGCAGCCACGCCGCTCCTATCACGTTACTTGAACTCGACTTTGGCCATCATTACCTGCCTTACCAAGTTTTGATCCGCACTAGCTTGTTGTTGCGAGCGAGGCAGGGAGATTATTCGTATCATTGTTAGGTGTGACGTTAACACTACCTAGTGTTAACGTCAAGTCTGGTAAGCGACTTCGTGTCCAGAAGGCATCTGCCAAAGCTGTTCGGTGCCATCAGTCACGCAAGACTTGAAGTACCAGTGTGACGTCTTTAGATGCCATTGAATTTGTGCCGACATGTCGCGTATACTGAGGACTGTAGTTACATTGCCTCTGTTGTAAATTCTTTTCTGGTAGGCTTCAACGATCACAGCGGCATCGGATCGGAGGATGTGAAGCCAAGCGCGACTGCTATCGACCGTACCTAGCTTTCCTTTGAAGCGCGCCCCTCATCCACATCCGCCGCTCACCACGTCGTCCAGCCAGCGATAAAATTAGTAGCCATTGTGCACAAGTCTGCGCCGATAGTCTTCAAGCATCGAGTGAATTGTAAGATTCTGCCGTCAACATGGGTGAGCAGGCCGCCAAGGATGCAGCCGCCACAGAGAGAATCATAACCCATATGAATAACGACCACCACGACTCGGTGAGTCTTGTGTTTGCCTACTTAATGGTCGATGCTCATGATTGCAAAAGGTGGTTCGCTATCTGGAATACTACCACAGGCTACCTGGGTACAAAGCCTACGATGGTAAGATATCCGGCATCTCACTGGAGGAACTCGTCTTCTCCTGCGGCAATGAGACGTACAAGACTGCCATTAGCCCACCGATGACTTCTTACCGAGAAGCCAGGGAGCGAGTGGTTCAAATGGATAAGGAGTGTATTGCCGGGCTCCGTAGAAGCGACATCACGGTATCAGAATACATTCAACCCCATGGACTCTATCTGGCATTGTTCTTGGTTGTCTCTGCCACCTTTGTCTCATTCAGTATGAGAGCTACTTTTGAGCCTGATGGATTTGTGGCTACATATGTGCACAGTGGATTTGCTCGTTTCTGCTGGACAGTCCAACCTTGGGTTTTGTATCCTATGTGAGCCAGCCAAAATGCTCTCGCTACCAACAATGTGCTTACGTTGGCAGGTTGATTATTCACAGCGTGGAGGCAGTCCACATGGCTACAGGACGACTGAGAAGTCACAGCGTGAATATGAGGAGCAAAGTCTGGTGGCAATGGCTCTATAGTACATTTATTGAGGGCGTCGGATCATTTGACAGGTAAGTGCACTACAATACTTGATTGTGTTTCTTTTATCCGGCACTGACGAGTTGAGCAGGTTCGACAAGATGGTCAAGAGACAACGAACGGCCAA
Organism: Delphinella strobiligena; assembly: GCA_009982845.1. Taxonomy (NCBI): domain Eukaryota; kingdom Fungi; phylum Ascomycota; class Dothideomycetes; order Dothideales; family Dothioraceae; genus Delphinella; species Delphinella strobiligena. Next base: position 1,139,026 of record JAADKB010000011.1, read on the forward strand.
AGAGAAGCAGAAACATTGAGAGAAGGCTCAATTTACCACAGACGGCGAGGCTGATTTGTATGCGACTGAGGTCAGAGGGCAATCTATCTGAGGCGCAGCGGCCTGTGCCCCATCAACTTGATAGCGAAGCCACATGGTGTTGAATTACAGCTAATATTCGGACAACTCAAGCTTAATGACTGCACGTGACCACGCACAGTGGATACACCACCTGTACAGGGTTCAGCTAGTACATACTTAAATACTCAATCTATCAATCAAACCAATTACCTAATCTACTATTCAAGACATAGTGGCACGTGAACGACGCGACAAACACACGAGAAAACATTTTTGGCACGCAGGGGCTCAAACGGCTGTTTCTGCCGAAACTTTAGCAAATAGGCTGTGCTCGTAGATCCCGTACTCTACTGGAGATGACGACGAAGACACGGCAGATAAAAGCTGTTATTATGTATATCAATGGACCGTTCGGCGCGTCTGCGTCTAGAGATAACGACCATACGTTCACGATAGCAGTTTCGCGGCAGCTTCGTGCAATTATGCCGTCATTTTGGCGCCAGGAGCCCGGGATGCAACAGGGCATCTGCAGTGAATGAGGATTTACGATTCATGTGAATCAGGTCTGAGAAGGCGGAGCTACTCCACAGATGCGCGTTTGTCTTTAATTAAAGCTCATTATTCACATCTCCCACGTGCGAATACTACCTTACCTTGGACATTGACTGCTTCCCTCAATCTGCCAGCCTCTTGCTTTCATTGACCGTGTGGGCATACAGCTCTACAAGGCGTCTAGAAATAGCCAAAGAGGGCACGGTACGGGGATTCGCAATCTATCTACTTGTCCGCCATCTCCGGTGGAAACGAGCTCAATCATTAAGCGCCTCAACACGCGCAGCAGTGCCAACCACCTCACAGATCGAGTCGTGCCGGCCTCGGTGGTAGCAGGACTTTCGCCAGGCTTCGCCATGTGCGACTAGTACATGTGTTTCAAAGATTGATCGAAGAGACGACGGCCAAGCACCTCTTCTGGACGGATATGGCCCCTTTTGCAGCCATGGACGGCAAGGCGATAACCAAGCCTCACCGGCTCTCTTTAGGCACATCTGAGATATACCGTTCCGATTCACCTTCTTCCTCACCATCTCCATCGCGGCACAAACGTAACTCCTCGAATTCTTACGATCTCCTCCGCGACCTTTCCCCGACAACCACTCTTCGTGCATTCACGGCCGCTTCAAGCAGCAGTGCGGGAAACAGCTCAGATCAATTGGTCCGCAGTATCGAGTCTGCTTCTTCTTCCGAAAGACTTTATGGAGCAAGGATTGCGCAGACATGTAAGGACATTCGTGCCTGGCACGAAGAGGTTCAGAATTGGGAATGGCCCGGCACCTTTGAGGAGCCGCTCGAGGCAGACAAGACGGCCAAGCGAAAGCACATGGTGCGAGAAGACTTTTCAATACCGCCGAGTGACGGCAGTACCGTTGACATGTACATTGGTTGTCTGCCGCTGGAGATTGTCTGTTCATGTGAAAAGCGCGTTGAGGAAATCAGAGACGCAGTGGAGGAGCTGGATGTCGAAGATTTGAAGAATCATGTTCTGAATGCGCATGCCGTCGCTCAAGACGACTACACCACCTCTACTCCTCAACGTCTGGACGACTTCACAGCCTTGATCACCGCAACCATTCTCCAAGCTCTACCATTCCTTTCTCGACTCAATCGATTGCTCAATACCTGGTCTGTTCGATTATGCGTTCTTCGGAAAGTGCCAGCCTACTTAAGAGAACTGCAAGAAGTCAAACAAGAAATTGAAGACGGCTGGTCCTCAATGACGCGAGACATTCAAAATGGCCAAATAGAAGGCGACACACTTCGTTCCATATACGATACGCTTCATAATCGCCTGGGAAAGCGTGTCTTTCGTCTAGGTGCCCGACTCGATAGCGTACTCGATGATCTCGAAGGCCGTGAAGAAACCCTTCCAGAACACTGGATCAATGCTTTCGAGACCTTAGAGACCGACTATGGCGAATGGGTCGTGCAGACCGAACGAGAGCTTATGAGTCGGGACTTGAGTTTGACGGAAAGAGCAGTGGTAAAGCCAACAGCAACCGATCCAAAACCCGAGTCTGCCATTGGGCTTGGCGTCATTTTCGACCGACACGATGGTGGTGTTGCAAAGACGACAACAGGGATGTCTCGTGCAAACAGCAAGGACACGCTCAGCCCTGACGACCAATTCAGCGCCCAATTAGAGCTCGCAGAAAGCCCCGTCTTGGGACATAGCAATTCAACACAATTCCGAGATGGAGACGACGAAGGCACTGATTCGGACGACGAGCCTTCTCTACCATCTGAACAAATTACTGGCCATAGATCAGCTAGAATATCGGTGCCACCACTTCCTGAAGTCGATTTATCCAGGTCTTCATCCATACAACGCGATCGGCCTCTTAACCCCTCCAGTGCCTCGACCTCCTCCGCGCCCTCACCGCTCCGTCCACGGCACATTCCGATCGTCATCCCAGATCTCGAACAGAAAGAAGCGGTCAATCTTCTCCCCACACGCAGTGCATCGTCTAATCGTGTATCTCCATCTGGAGACCTGACCAAGGGCCCGGCTATCAATAACGTTCGTGCTCGGGCCGCCTTCCTAAATCGGGGACTTGAGCAAACGCAAACATTACAGAAATCGGTCAACAGCCCCGTCAGGCCGTTTGAGCATGCATCCCAGGCTTTCACCAAATTGTTCGCCCGAGCAAACTCCGCACAACATTCGGTCCAACATTCGAGGTCGAGCTCCGCGTCTAGTCGTGGTAGTAGCAGTCTTCGCAAAAGCCTGAGCACTAAGAGAGACCTTGGCTACCCGCTCGATGCCTCGACCACTCTTTCGTCCTCTCTGCAATCTGTACAGGACAATCCCATTCCTATAGAGCTGGACGCAAACCCTGCAACTGACCATAAACCATCTGCACAAAATAATTATCCCGACGATTCGCCCTCCGTGGCAGAATTGCCTACGCGTGATGATTTTGTGACAGCAGAGGCAAGCATGGTTTCTGGCGCTGATTCTTCGGAGCAAAGTCATCATCTGAAGCACTCAAGCTCTACTGCAGAGCTGCCCGGCAGAGATGCTTTCGTGACCCCCGATACCCAGTACGGGTTTGAACCCTCGACGGTAGGAAGTAGATCCACAATTGAATCAGCATGGGCTTCTCCAGCTTTCTCAGACTTACCAGAGAACTGGCCCTTGACCGGGCGACTACCCAACGGAGACGAAATTTCAAGCCCTCGAAAGCCGATTGAAGCCGACTGCTTTGAGAAAATGTTTGTCGATAGTCTCCCAGCTAGCCCCCAAGCGACTCGCTCTGGAGTTTTGGGAGTGACCTCTGTAATAACTGATATCCCAAAGAAGTACGAGCGACTGCACTCGAAGAAGACCTCGCTGGATACCGGGTTACCCGTGCAGGATGTAACCGAACCTAGTCAACATCATCAAAGGTCCGGCTCGCCTCATGTGCCGTTCATATCTGAGGGAGGCTTGTCAGTGGACACCGAAACATTGGCCGAGGCCACCACTCCTGGCTCTTCCCAATCGAATCTGTCCACTCCAGAAGTTTATAGTGCTTCGGCCGCGGGTTATTTCATGTCAAAGGAGATAACAACTCCACCCCCTCCGGTGACGCGTACATCAAGCGCATCAACAAAGAAGCACAGCAATGAGAAGGGTGGCCATGACTCACACAAGGCGGAATCACAGCCCACATCGAGAAGGGCATCCGTGGCATCCACTGAAAACCACCCACGATCGGAGGTAATTTCCACAGTCCGTATGTTGGTTAAATCTTGGTAATAACTTGGAAATAGCTCAGAACAATTGAAATCTCAGATGCTGTAAGCAGCTCGAGCTTCTCGTCTGCTCACTCTCCAACCAGCCCGGTACGGTCGACTCCATCTCCAGAAGCCGTTCGTATTAAAGCGCAAAGATCGATAGCGCCAGGCCCTCGCTCAAAGATGGTGGCAAAATCAATGAGCGGATCAAACCCTGCTCTGAATTTTGCGATGCCCAAGCGCCGGCAGGTAGTAGACCTAGGTGTACCGCCGAGCGGTTCCGAGTCATCTGTCTCTCAGGCGCCTACACGCCAGAAAAATGGACACAAGAGAATGCCTTCGACCGCTGAACAGCTTGATCGCCATGTCAGTCGTGTACTGAGCAGCCTACCGAGCCGTATTCGCTTTACGCCAGCAGAATCGGACCTGCCCATCACACCCGAGACCACCAAGGGCAGTCTCAGGAGTCGTGCCTCCACGTCTTTCAGCGCTTCACGCCGTCCTAGCCTGATCTTGACCCCAGCTCACACCGAAGACAAGCCCAAGAAGTCAAAGTCGTCAACCGACTCTGAGGTCAAGCTCTACCATCTCTCTCAAGAGGGAGCCAGACAGCCAATCAAATTGTACGTCAGACTTGTTGGGGAGGGCGAGCGAGTGATGGTCCGCGTCGGAGGCGGCTGGGCCGATCTAGGAGAATATCTCCGCCAGTACGCCGACCATCACGGCCACCGAACCTTCAGCGACGGCAACATCAAGGTTGCGGGTGTGGCCAAAGATGCCAAAGGCGCAGGTTTAAAAGCTAGAACACCGCTTAGCAGACCAGGAAGCGTATTGGAACGACCTACGAGCAGACTCAGCCAAAGACGCCGGTCGTCTTTCGGTGTAAATCCTGGCTCCATGGGCCGCTCCGATTCGCCTGCTTTCCTCATGAATATGGATTTCAAGGAGTCTAGGCATCTGGCAGAAACTCCCTCTCGACCGGGCACAGCCGATCAGAGTTCTTCCAGTATGGGAACACCCACCTCGCCATCGACAAAATCCACTTCTCGCCCTTCAACAGGCGACGCCGCTTACATGTCCACGTCGCCAGCAGCCTCGTGGACGGGCAATGACATTGGCCTTGCGGGTCCTGCCAGTAGGAAACATGGTCGAGAGCTGGATACGGACAAGGCCAAGTGGGTAGAGGAGATGATTGGCAGAGCCAAGCAGGCTAGCGTGGAGAAGAAGAAGATGGATGAGAGAAAGGAAGCTTGGACAGACATTGGAAAAATAGGAGGGACTCGCAGGATCATCTTCAAACACCAGACACACTCTTCACAAGGACAGAAAGATTAAGGCCGGATTACATGAGAGGATTTCAAATTCACCAGACGATGGCTTGTTAGGGATAGGCAGACAGGTCGGATCATAGGGAGTCCAGTTCCCGCTGCACCAGTCTAACAGGGACAAGGGTCGTTACCGGGGTGTTACGCGTGGACTTGGCGTCACAAGTCTGCATTGGTAGATATATAAGAGGAATGATGGGAATTGATCGTGGGCGACCTTGGTTGAATTTCGTCAGTAGCAGGTATGTTGTAGTTTAGTGTATATGGCATAACGAGCATGGATTTAGCATATGTTTGATCAAACGACTTTCAACCTCCACTCACGATGTACTAATATACCGACTCATACTCATACATCTGCTGCCAGAAAGCAGAGGATGATTGCCGCTGAATATGAAGGATCATGTGCCGGGGTAGGCCTGAGGAGCAGGAATGCCACCTGCGGTTTTGCCAACAGCGGGAGACTCCTGTCCTGGTACCTTGGCGGCATCAACAACCTCTCCGCGATCAAGGTCTTTAACCTTGATATCAGCAGCGCCATCGGCCGTCCTTGCCATGTCACCCGTGTTGACCTTGGTCTGGTACCAGATCTTGGCCTGCGTGGCGGCATTTGTAGCAGAAGCACCACCGAGCTTGAGTTTATCTGTCATCCATCCCATCATCGACTCCTGGTTCTTCTGCTCAACTTGCTTTTCCATGTCCTTGACCTCTTGCTCATCATCGACCTTGACTCCCTCTGCCTTCCTGCGATCCTCTTCTGCTTTTCTTTCATCTTCTTTGAGCTTTTCCTCTTCCCTCTTCAGTGCTTCTAGATCAACGTCCTCGAAGCCAATCTTCTTGAGAATGCTGCCCGTCAGATAGCGGTAGCTGAGGTGGCCAGAAACCATATCACTGACGTCGACATTTTGGATACCTTTGACGCCAGCGATTGGTTGTAGACCTGCTACACCGTATTGAATGCTGCTACTGCGATAGAGGAAGCCGAGAATGTAATCCGAGGTGCTGTAGACATTGACAAGGCGGCCTGTGACTACGCTTCGCATAATGCGCCAGTCTGCAGGCGTCGAAGGGGTTGGTGCGCCAAGGAGAACAACGGACTCGATCAAGCCGAATGCTTTGCGGGCGGCGAGGGTCCTGAGGCAGGTATAGATGACTCTTGCGCCTAGCGAATAACCGACGAGAGTGACGGGTCGTTCGCCTTGGGCACGATTGATCAATGCATCGGCCAGAACCTCGCCGGCCTTGTCTGCTCTGGCCTTTGCGACGCTGAAAGGGTTGTCGATTATGCGAGAAACTTTTAGCAATCCCAGTGGCCACAGTCCGGCAGTAAGGCTGGCAAAGACGGTGCGCTTGATGATTTCACTTTTGGCGTAGCCCCAGGCAGCACTTCTGATCATGGTGGTCAAAGAATTACCTAATTTCATCAAAGCCTCAAGTTCGAAGCGAAGGGCGAAGGCCTCCATCTCTGGACCAATGACTGTCCATGGATCGACAACGTCATCTTTTTCGGTGAGCCATCCACTGATGCCAATGGCGACACGTAGGCGGCGATATTCCTTCTCGATTTTCCTGGGTTTATGATAGGTGCGGATGGGTACGAAAGCGAAGTCTTCCACCTCCCTGGCGTATTTATCCATCATCTTGCCTGTCATCTTACCTCCATAGGCGCCGAAGAGACCTCCGACGAGCACAGAGCTGCTGGCGAGGGTGCCGAGGTATCCTGCTGTAGCTGTGGCACCAAGACCAAGACCGCCCATGACTGAACCCAGTCCAGCAGCTAGCAAAGGCGCGGCAAGACCACCGGTGACGCCAATGATTGCAGCACCGGCGACAGCAGCAAGCCCAACTTTCCACTTTCTGCTGTCCGAATTCTCTTCCGCCTTCTTCTTGGTTTCTTCGTCGGCTTTCATGTCGGCAGCAGCGAGTAGGCCTCTAGCGATCTTGCTCTCGTCAGTAGCCAAGAAGGCGACGGAGAGGCGCAGACTACTAGTCAGATGAAGCAGGAGAGTCCTTGAATAGGCAGAGTAGTGTTCCAGACTGAGCAGCAGCAACAGCATTGAATGCAAGATCAAGGCCCTGTGTGGCTCATCGAGCTTTGCTAATGGAGTGTCTACAGGTGGATAGAGGTCCTTGAGTGCTTTGGCGACACCCTCGTCGTATCTGGGTGGTTCAGCGATGTTCTTCGGGGGCATGTGTGGAGAGGATGGTGTAGCTGCTTTCTTTTGCTGCTTTGCAGATTCCTTGGAATTGACGACTTCACCGATTCGCGACAAGACGGCCTCTCTCCAGTCGTCGAAATGGTTCAGGGCAGACAGTTTCAGCTCCTTCATCTTTGGAGCACTCAGCTCCTTCTCTCTCTGTGCCTGCTCTTTGCGTGCTTGGTCTTCCGCCGCTACGTTTACCTTTGCAGCATCGACCTGCTCGTCGGCCAGGGCAGCGTCACCTTTGAGGTCGGCAACCATGTCCGACGCTTTACCCGTTTGAGATGGGTCGAACGTGTCAGTGAGGACTTTTCGCATTGTTTCGGTGCAGTTGGCAATGAGAATGGTAAGCTCACTACGGTCGTGAGCTGTGGGCAGGACCGTGGTCAATGACTCCTCCTCTTCCTCCTGCCTCTTCTCGTCTGAGTGGGAACCCCATGGTAGCTTGGAGAACATGCTCATGGCGATTTTGTGATTATGTGTAACAATACCTCATAGGTGCATTTAGTAGGAAAGGTATGAGTAAGATGCTGAAATTGACTGAGTGCTCACAAGACCCTCGTTCGTTCTCGAGGAAAGACCTATGACGTAGTCCCACATGCCAGCCAGGCCACCTCAGTTGCTACGAGTACAACACCAACCACCTTGAATCTAGAAGTGTCTCCACTGGTAGTGGATCAAAGCCTTGAGCTTCTTCGCTGGAGTGCCCAACACTCTCGTGAGTTTTTAACAATGTTATATGCCAAAGCTCCGTGACACTTGTGAAGAAACAAGATGATTAATTATAGTGTCATACCTCATTAAGAAATCGGAGAGCGGCTATCGCCGTGCGTGTCCGATAAGACGTCTCGGTCAAACACAAACTATCTTTTACCCCGCCATTATAACCCCACGGGCCCACCTGGACCCTAGACATGTTTTGTGTCGTGTCTGTCTCGGAGAGCTCTGGTTTTCCTTTCACTCATCCAAGTCGCAAAGATGTCCCACGATCACTCACATGATGGCGGCTCGCATTCGCATGCTCACGATGGCGCAGTCGATCACGGCCACACACACGAGATCTTAGACGGTCCAGGCTCCTTCCTCGCCCGCGAGATGCCAATCGTTGAGGGCCGTGATTTCAAGGAGAGGGCTTTCACAGTAGGAATTGGTGGGTATGTCCTTTACTGATTCCAGTCCTGACATCGCTATTCTACAGTCCAGTCGCTGATCATTCGAACCTTTAGACCTGTAGGATCAGGCAAGACTGCCCTCATGCTTGCGCTATGCCTCGCTCTTCGTGAGAAGTATAGCATTGCCGCCGTCACCAACGATATCTTCACCCGTGAGGACTGCGAGTTCTTGACTCGACACAAAGCCCTTCCGGCAGAACGCATTGCTGCCATCGAGACCGGTGGTTGCCCTCATGCCGCTGTGAGAGAGGACATTTCGGCCAATCTCGCTGCTTTGACCGATCTCCATCGGGAATTCAACACCGAGATTCTCCTCATCGAGTCTGGAGGGGACAACCTTGCGGCGAACTACAGTCGCGAGCTTGCCGACTATATCATATACGTTATTGATGTCAGCGGAGGCGACAAGATTCCGAGAAAGGGCGGTCCAGGCATCACCCAGAGTGACTTGCTTATTGTGAACAAGACTGATATTGCTGAGCTGATTGGCGCCGATTTGGGCGTCATGGAGCGCGATGCCAGGAAGATCCGGTGCGTACCTTATTTTCCGAGCCTTCACTCCCAACACGTGCATCGCTAACCCTTTGTAGTGAGGGCGGCCCTACTATCTTTGCTCAAGTGAAACACGGAAAGGGTGTTGATCACATTGTCGATTTGATTATAAGCTCTTGGAGGTCTTGCGGTGCTGCCGAAGCCAGCAAAGCCAGCAGAGCCAACTGAATCAACCTGCTACACCTTTCTCGAGCGGTATTGTTCATCAGCCTCTTGCAAGTCGGCAGTCCATCGCCCCTGTACTTGCAAAAAGGTCATTGGACGGCGAGCCTACACCGGCCATGGTGTTGTTCTCATAAAATGAACAGCTACCCTTGCGCCCTTGTCAGAATAACAGACTATTTCGGAATGGCTGATTGGCGATGGCTGCCCAGCTGTGATGTAAAAACAGCACTACTCAGCAGTGCATCTTTGGTCTCGTCTATGCAATAATGCATGCATGCGCCGGTCTCAAGTCACGATTCAGGGAAACGTTTGTTTCATCGACGCTGAACAGATTGTGGCTTGTGACACTGTAATGTGTGCTCTCATTCACCGCCTACTTGATATCCTTGTGCCTGCCTTTGGAGCATCAATTGTATCCCGAATGGCATGCATGTAAAGACGGAACAAACCCACTCGTACTTGCCTTGCCTTTGCATACCTTAAGCATTGCAGTCGTCGAGCTTCCCACTGCTTAGCGCTGCAGAATCTAGCCCGTTTGGGTTAGAGAATCTGATATTGTCGTGGCAACGCTTGCCTTTTATACGAATTGATCACAACGAACACGTGAATACACGGCAACGAGAAAGATTCCAGTCACTATTGACGAGCGTTGTTGCAATATCTTATTCCGAGTACCAGTGATTCTGGCACGTTCCTGGGACGTGTCCAGCATCGATGCACACTCTTCCAATGCATACTCTTCACTGTGTTGCAATTGCCGAAGAGTCGAATTTGTTGGTAGCCGCACATATGATGGTAGTGCACTAAACGATACACTGAGCACACTGCCATCTCAGCCACCTAAAAGGGCTCGCGTTACAATACCATCCAGCTATTGTAACAGAAAGGTATAACTCAAATGTGGGGACCTCATCACATCGCCATTCTGCTGTCGATTGTGTGTTCATTGCCGACCCTACCATTGTGACACGGTTCTAGCAACGTCGCAGATCTGATGCAGCGTGCTGTCTATCGTTGAATGTATCAGTCATGGATCTGAGTACTGGTGGTCCCGGATCGAAGATTACCGAGACTTAATCAACCCTCGTTGAGCATAGAGGAAGAGTACAATACTCCTCGCAAGGCTCTTCTGGACCTAGCGGACCGCCACGAGATGCTTCAAGTACATGCTGGCCCTGCTTTTATAAGGAGAAGACGCTGTCCTAACAAATACAGGACCGAGTGTATCCCCTTCAGCACTGAAAAAATGGTTTTCAGATTAGATTAGCCAAATTAGGCAATTCAAGGGCTTTCATGGCTGTTGGATACTACAGCTTAGCCCTATTTAAGTACGTATCATTGACACTCTGAAACAGCCTAATATGTCCGCTCGGCAGAGAAAAGACCATTTCCAGTGCTAAGTGGATAGACCAGTATTCCCGTCAACATACCTATTTTTAATTATCTACCGCTCAAAAAGCCAGCTGAACTTAAACGTCCAGTTAAACGATGTGTAAATGCTCCTTGGGCTCATCTGATTGGACGTCTGGAGTATTCGCCCGGCTTCAGCTCGGTTTTTACGCTTCAAAGGCACGACGGACGGTTTTCAGGAAATGACAAAAGGCTGCCATCGCTAATAGTGCCAGCAAGACCGTACTTATCTCCAAATTCACTCTAGCGCACCGGGCTGGGCAGGAGTGCCGTTGGAATCTGAGGCTCACTGTTCCAGCCGCGCTCACAAACCATATTAACCAATGATAACCTCGGAGTGCGCCTCCTGATGGTGTCCCATAGAACTTGTGACGTTCGTATGGTGTCCGATAATGGTCGTAGTGGGTCGTATCATCAGCTTGTTCGTCTACGAAACGTCCATTGATCCGTCCCCCCAACCAAAGGAACTGTGATGGTCGTGTTGAGCACGACGGCGTATCGTCACTCTTGGAGAATGGGTACTATTCGTCTCCAAAGCATAGATAAGTGCTGCTGTCTTCCCTGTTTCTTGTGCTGCTGTCTTCCCCTGTTTGTTCATCTTTCTTCATACCTATCATAGTTCTGATCGAGCATATATAATCAACAAGTACTGCTCATCGAGCCAACACTCGTAAACGATCTCTTGCTTTCCAAATCCGACATGGTCGATTACACGTTTGTCTGCTATCATTATACCCCTTCGATCGGTGCCGCAATTGTATTCATCATCCTCTTCTTACTTGGAACATTCGCACATCTTTATTATGTCTTCAAGCTGAAGGCGAAATACTTTATACCATTTGTAATTGGATGCATCTGTAAGTAGAGTCTTCCACATCTTACAGCCAAGTTGTGCCTTGTTGACATGATCCAGTCGAATGCTTTGGCTATGTCGGACGTGCATGGTCTCACTCCGAACCCACGAAGCTGTCACCTTTTATCATGCAAAGTATCCTCATTCTGGTTGCCCCTGCGCTCTTCGCAGCAAGCATTTATATGGTCCTCGGTCGTATCATTCGCCTACTTCACGCAGACAACATCTCCATCATCAAGCCCAAGTGGCTAACAAAGATCTTCGTTGCAGGGGATGTCTTCTCGTTCCTTGTGCAGGCAGCTGGAGCTGGACTCATGGCCCAGGGGACCCTGAGCGGCTATAACACAGGCTCGAATATCGTCATTGTCGGACTGGTCATTCAGATGGTCATCTTTGGCTTCTTCATAAGTGGTTGCACTGGTTTTCAACCATCGTCTCAAGAAGAGCCCTACAGCCACAGCTTGTGATCCAGCACTTCAATGGCAGAAGCATCTGCATGCGCTGTACTTCACCAGTGTCATCATCCTGATACGTAACGTCATTCGTGTCATAGAATACGCCCAGGGCAACAGCGGCTTTATCGTCAGCCACGAATACATGCTCTACATATTCGACGCCTTCTTCATCTTCCTCGTCGTCCTGACCTTCTTTGTCGTTCATCCGAGCAAACTTCTGGGATACAAGCGTTCATTCGAACAGATCATGCCGCACGACAATGATGGCTTCATGTTAGATGTTGGAGCGGATAGGAAGATCTTCTCTATCATTCATCACCGGGCCAAGGAGTAAGAAGGCAGGATGTAATAGCTTGACTATACCGAAGTAAGGTATTGAGCGGATGAAATATCAAGAACATCATGAGCAGAAGATATAACGATAGGAAATTAGAGAAGAAGCGTAATCGACACTTACAAGGCTCAGCGCGTTTACTGGGCACTGACAAACCCACGATAAATTCGATCTTCGTTGGTCAACATACACTACCGGAGTTTCTGTTGAGGACTCATTCATCGTCTTTGCCTACGTCTGTCAAAGACGTATGGTAGGATAGCAAACTGGGGAGAAGGCTATAAGGCTGACTAGCAGCCCTATTATTATTATTCTCCCCATCCAGTTCATACAGTAGTAGATCATTGGATACAAGCAATAACATGACCTAAGCTTAAGTTTCGTATGTAAGTACAAGGTAGCTTGGGTTGTAGTCTGTGGTCAGCGCGGGAATGTCTTTTCACTGGTTGGGAATAAGGTAACCACTCGACCTGGACAGTGATATCCTTGTTTTGCACGTTGCACAGTTGCGTGGACCGCATGTAAGATCGACCGGAGGCAGCGGCATCGTCCCGGACGGACTGGGAACCAGGGCAGGTACAGGCCTTGGCATGGCGTCATGCTCTGTGCTTATTTGCATGTGAAAGTAGCAATAACCGAACTTGCTCAACCTTATGAGCCAGGTCCAGAAACTTGGAGCTCGAAAGATCATTCTTTCCTTTCATCGATCTAGCTTCGCATCACTCTGAAGTGCTAGTTAATTGTCTATAGATTGGGCTAAGACCGCTGGACATCGAAAGACCAATACGATGGGCCCAATCAATGCCGTGGGCAAGCTTATAAACCGCATGTTTCTATGGTGGTTCCAGATCTATCAAGCTGTCCTCTCGAAGCTCCTTTCGCCGACTCCGCCTCCTCCAGGAAAGAAGCTTCGTCGGCCCAGGATTGCTATTGTCGGAGCTGGCATAACTGGTGTTGCGGCTGCAAGCCACTGCGTAGGACATGGATTCGATGTCATGATTTACGAAAGTGGCGGGAAGAAGTCACTGGGTGGTATTTGGGCCAAAGTCAACAACACCTCTGGGCTGCAGATTCATTCTGTCATGTATCGTTTCTTCCCCTCGGTTCATTGGAGTACGGGATATCCGAACCGCAAAGAGAGTGTGGACGCTGTGGTCAAGCTGTGGAAAACATATGGTCTTGAAGACAAGGTATTCATTATCTCCCTCACATCTCCACGGACATGACTTGCCCTCCCCACAGTATGACAAGATCAGGACGCTTTGATTAACAGTAGCCATAGACCAGGTTCAACCATAAAGTCGAGTCTATCCGTAAGGGCAAGAACAACAAATGGGTAGTCGATGATGGCTCAGATGGCCTGTTCGACGGAGTGGTAAGCCATGACATAACCAGCAATTTTTGTGGTTGCTCTAATACCACGATTCGTAGATCGCGGCTGTTGGGTCTTGCGGAGACCCAAAAGTACCTCATGTGCCTGGTCAAGAAAAATTCAAGGGCGAAATCTATCATTCTAGCCAGCTTGACGGCAAAGATGTCAAGGGCAAAAATGTACTGATCATTGGTGGCGGTGCAAGTGCTGTAGAGGCTCTCGAATTCGCTGCTAATCAAAAAGTCAAGAAAGCCAAAATTCTATCCAGGGTTCGTTTTCTAGCTCCGCTCGCTGCAATATGGTGCTGACTAGTTTCACAGTCGGAAAAGTGGATCATCCCTCGCAATCCAGTCATCGACATGCTCCTCGCATTCAACATATTGGGTCAGGAGACCATTTTCTCTTGGATCCCCGAAAATCTGCTACGCATCTTCTTCTACAGGGACTTGGCGGACATCTCGCCTCCACGAGGTGAAGGTGGATTGTTCGAGGAGACTCCAATGGTCAACAACGACATACTGGAACAGATCCGTGACGGTACAGCAGAATGGCTTCGCGGAGATATTGTCCAGGTGGAAGAGAATGGCATCAGGTTTAATCACAGATCACAAGGTGTGCCTAAGAACGGGCCAGGGCGTGAAAAGCTCGAGGAGGGTGATGTTATCATCTTGGCTACAGGATACAAGAGACCCAGCTTGAACTTCCTACCCGAGGATTGCTTCGAAGAGCCCTATCTTCCACCCAATTGTGAGTCTAGAAACGTCTCGATGATGCGTAGTACACTTACTGACAACCGAGCAGGGTATTTGCAAACCTTCCCACCTCAGCACAGGAGCATCTGTGCCAACAACTGCACCTATGTCAATGCGATCGGAACGGTCGGCAACTTCCACATTGGAGTGTACACCAGAATCCTCCTAATGTTTCTCATTGATCCGCTGACGCGGCCCTCGCCATACTGGATGAAGTTCTGGATCGACGGAACGAAATGGGTCAAAAGCAAGAGTCCGACGGGAGCCTTTGATTTCTTCACATACTCTGAGCTGATCTGGTGGTTCACTTTCGTAAGCCATGTTTATGAAACTTAGGCAATCAGTGTGCAATAGCTGACAATCAACAGTGTGTGGCCATCAACCCGTTCCGATGGAAGTGGGCAGTGTTTGTCTTCTTGGGAATTGGGATCAATTTCCCTCAGTACATTGTTGACAAGGAGGATGATGTCAGGAACGGTATCGGCATGCCTGCCGATGAGAAGAGTCACACATATTAAGGAGTGCGATGAGAAGGGATATGGCGATATAGGGACGATGGCACTCAAACGTGAAGTTCGGTATGTATACATGACAAATCATCGCACTTATGTGGTTGATGAAGATGCATCTCACCTCGCATCGTTCCACTTTGGTGGTTGCTCAATCCTCTTGAAATTCTCCTGATAATTCTCCTCCAGCCATGTGACGGGATAGAACAAATAACTGCCAGCCACACAGAAAAGCGTGGCGACAAACTGCCAGATAACGATGACATACCAGAACCAAGGCAGCACAAATTTGATGAACTGGTCGGACTGATACAGATCGTTTTGGCTGGTGATGTAGTATTTGCCGTCTCCCCGGTGACCATGCTTCTTGCCGTGATTGGCAACTCCCTCCTCCTCAAGCCCATTCTTCTCGGCAGTAGTAAGGTTTGTGAAAGCATCCTCGATGGTCTGCTGGCCCTTTGTACCGGCGGGTTGATGATCTCTCGTCAGATGCAAGACCGTCACAAGACTGACCTCACTCCTGTGTGTGGGAACGGCCCAGATGGCAAAGACTTGACTCATGCCGACGTATAGCACTTGGTTCTGCTCGTCAAAGGAGATGGATGTGATTTTGCCGCTGATTTTGGGAGACATGATTTTGTACCAGCGGTAGATGCGGTTGATCAAGTAGCGGCTGTATTTGGAGGAGCCGGTGCGGCAGAAGGGATGCGTGAATTGAGCATTGGGCGTGAAGTATTTTTCTATTGCTTTTGCTTGGAGGGAAGGTGGAGTTTCTGTCAGAAGGCTGATGACGGTGGGAATCTCGCGGACTTTTGTGGTCGTGTTAACGGGGTAATGGCGTTGAGGTTGGAGGAATAGTTGAGGTGAACTTACCTGGGTCTTCCATGGCTGCTGAGCTTGGTGTTTGAGATGAAGGTGGAATACGCGAATGTTGTTTGTATCAAGGTTATTCTTGGGATAGAAAGGTTGTAAAGAACAGGCAGGTACTTTATAAAACCAGTATTATTGATATTAAAGGTGCAGCTAAGGTACGAGTACAACCTGGAAGTATGGACTAAGGTACGTACGTACCTGACCATCACATGCCAATCACTTAGCAATACGTCATATAGCAAGCTACGTCTGTGCGCACCTGCCCGTCGTGCCCGTGTGCGCCGGACGGAAGATGTTTGGCCGATGGGAGTACGGTACGTACTCGTACCTTAGCCAAGAAGTTCTTTCTTATCGCGATAAGACTTTGGTTCCACAGCCGCCCAAATTTCTGTAATTGACCGGCTTGGGTTTGGAGAAAGTTCGCAGTCATAATTCTCTAGAATCATTCTCTAGAATCGATCGCACACGCCACGACATTCACTTTATAAAATCTGGCGTCCCAAATACCATTCCGATTCAAGGCTGGTGGAAAGGGCGGCAATATGGCGCCAACTGAACAGCACCACCATCGGAGCACGACCAAGGCGGCGAATAAGTCGTTCAAGTCCAAGCACCTTTCCAAGGGTGCTATCAAGGAGCGCAACAAGGGTGTGCACAATCAGCCCCGAGCAGTGGTTTCGAGAACAGGCCAACTGACAATGTCGCATAGGCAAAGTCGACTCTCTCGAAAAAGGCAGCAGAAAGACGGCGCACCAGCAGGTCATGAACAAATTTGACCGTCGCAACAAGGCCAAGCAATTGCGCATCACCAAAGATGCCGCACACGAGAAGACCAACAGCGTCTTTGCCGGCAAGGACGGAGCCCCGAGGATTGTTGCAGTCATTCCGCTTTGTGAAGACATCTCCAGCACCGAAGCAGTCAAGAGTTTGATTCGCAGCGTCGACATTGAGGATGAAGTGCCGGACATGGGAACCTTTAGATTCGATATTGCACGATTCAAG
Organism: Delphinella strobiligena; assembly: GCA_009982845.1. Taxonomy (NCBI): domain Eukaryota; kingdom Fungi; phylum Ascomycota; class Dothideomycetes; order Dothideales; family Dothioraceae; genus Delphinella; species Delphinella strobiligena. Next base: position 1,155,835 of record JAADKB010000011.1, read on the forward strand.
CAGAAAGTACAGTTCATCACGCTTGCGAGAAGAGATGTCATGGACGCTTTGGACGCCTGCCGTCTGGCCGATTTTGTCGTCTTTGTCATGAGCGCCAACGAGGAGGTCGACGCCATTGGAGACAGCATGTTGCGCACCATTGAAAGTCAGGGTGTATCCAACGTCATGACCGTCGCCCAGGGCATTGACAAGATTGAGCCGGCAAAGAGGAGGCCCCAGGTCTTGGGAAGTTTGAAGAGCTTCATCACCCATTTCTTCAACACTCAGGAAAGAGTGCACTCTCTCGATTCACGACAAGACGCCTCAAACGTCGTGCGTTCGCTTTGCACAACCACTCCCAAGGGAATCCGATGGAGAGAAGATAGAAGCTGGATGTTGCTCGATCACTTGCAGTGGCCCGCCACGAAACAGGACAGCCTCGTCTTGACCGGTGTCGTCAGAGGCAAGGGTCTCAAAGCCGACAGATTGCTTCAAGTTGGAGACTGGGGCGATTTCCAGATTGAGAAGATTGTTGCTGCTCCGCTAGAGAGCAAGAAGAAGGGTCCCAAGGATGCCATGGCTGTTGATGACGCCCCTGCACACCACCTTCTCGACCAACCGACTGCAGACCAGGACGATCTGGACGAGCTTGCTCCCGAGGAAGCCACCATGGATGACATGGACGACTATCCTGTTTCCATGGCCCCGACCGAACGAAAGGGTGTCCTCCTGGATGACCATCACTACTTCTCTGACGAGTCAGATGTTGAGCAACCGTTGCCCAAGCGTCTGCCTCGCGGAACCTCAAAATACCAATCCGCTTGGTACGCTGGTATTGGCGAGCTTTCTGACTCTGGCTCTGATCTTGAGAGTGTCGATGGAGAAGACATGGACATGGACATGGCTGACCGACCCGCTATTCCCGCAGATGGTATTGAGGGCATGGATCAGACCATGCGCGAACCCACCGAAGCCGCACCTTCGGAATACCCACAGAGTGAAATGTTCATGGACCCCGCACCCGAAGATGAAGCAGATCAAATCGCCGCATACCGTGCCCAGCGCAAGGAAGCCGAGGAAGACCTCGAGTTCCCCGACGAAATCGAATTGCACCCTAACGTTTCTGCCCGCGAGCGTCTGGCCAAGTACAGGGGTCTCAAGAGTCTGCGCACTTCTCCCTGGGAGACTGAAGCAGACAGGCCATACGAGCCAGAGGAGTGGTCACGTCTGTTGGAGATAGGAAACTACAAAGCCGCCAAGAACAAGATGGTCAGCGAAGCCCTGGTTGGTGGTGTCCAGCCTGGCACTCGTGTCTCCGTCCATCTGCGCATCCCAGACACTCTCTCCGTCGAGCCGCTGCGCTTACTACCCGCTCCCACAGGTGTCTTCTCCTTGTTGAGACACGAGCACAAGCGCACTGCTTGTAATCACACCATTTCGCTGAACAGCGACTACCCAGAGCCTCTCAAGAGCAAGGACACTCTGATCATGCAATGTGGTCCCCGTCGTCTGCTCATCAATCCGCTTTTCTCACAAGCAGGCAACACCCCGAACAACGTGCACAAGTTTGAGCGTTTCCTACACCCAGGCCAGACCACAGTGGCTACCTTCATGGGTCCTCTTGTCTGGGGCAGTGTGCCATGCTTGTTCTTCAAGAAGACGTCGACAATCCCGGAACCTGAAATCGATTCCGACGACGAGGAAAGAATGCGAGCTCTAGAACGGCCAGGCGAGAAACCCGAATACACTCTCATCGCCACGGGCACTTCCACCCCTCCTTCGAGCAACCGCATCATCGCTAAGCGCGCCATTCTCACCGGTCATCCCTACAAGATTCACAAGCGTGTCGTCACCGTCAGATACATGTTCTTCAATGATGCAGACGTCGCCTGGTTCAAGGCATTGCAACTGTGGACCAAGCGTGGCCGAAGCGGTTACATCAAGGAGAGTCTTGGTACGCATGGTTACTTCAAGGCTCAATTCGATGGTAAGATGAACCCTATGGATGCTATTGGTGTCAGTCTGTACAAGAGAGTCTGGCCGCGGTGGGCGAGGAACTGGACCCCTGGACAAGAAGGTGCACAACAGGAGGAGGTGCCCGAGCTTGTCGAGATGGACGAGTAGAGAGAAGATTATCGCGACTTCATGCCAGCATGTACGGCGTTGTTCATATGGTGGAAGTTTTCGCAAGGTAGAAATGGATGGGAAAGGAATTTAAAAGCAAGCTCTGCATGATACGCAATTACGATACCTTTTATATACAGTGGTTCAAGCAAGAAGGAAGTACAAACCTTTTCCTACACATGTTCCTGCCATGTGCACTCGTATCTTTTATTTTCATGTCTTTCGAATCATCCGAGGGCACGGAGGGGTCTCCTTCACTATCGCCAAGAAACCAGCCAGACCCTCGATAACAATTTTGCGGGGGCGGAGACGATCCGTCACCTCCGCCACCCGTGAGGCCATGACATTTCTCTTATTAAACACACAATATCCTTGCCCAGCACACCACAACCAAACCTCTTGCTTTCAACAGTTCTGTAATCAACCGACAACCAACTCCGAATCTAAAACGAGATCTTCATCGGCCGCCGATCCGCCAGCGCGAAAAAGCAGAAGAATACAACAAAGAAAGAATAAAATAGGAAAAATGGCAGACAACATCTACGACGAAATCGAAATCGAAGACATGACCTTTGACCCCGCGACTCAACTCTACACCTACCCTTGCCCCTGTGGCGATAAATTCGAGATTCTGATTGATGATTTGAGGGATGGCGAGGAGATTGCGGTTTGTCCGAGTTGTTCGCTCATGATACGGGTCATTTATGAAGTTGTGAGTTTTCTTCTTCTTCCTTTCTGTCGTCTATGACAGACATATTGAGCCGAGCACAATGTCGCTAACACGCTCATCTCATTCAGGACGATCTACCCAAACCTGAAGGCGATGGTGGCGCACAACCTGTCGCTGTCGCGGCTTGAATCTCTAAGCGCGAATACTGGAGAATCTGAATAGGCGCATGGTATTGGGGGCAAGCATTGCCTGGACATGAGCAGCATTGGGGGCGCGAAACTTATACCCTTGAAACTTTTGTATTTTTGAACATTTTTGGCATTTTCAGGAGGGCGTTCAAGACAAGAGTTGGGCAGAGGACTATATGAAGGGAACATCATAGCTTGGAGATCAAGTGCCAGTCTATCAATGACTCAGACCCAGGAATCAGGATGTGTATCGCATTCGCTACTTGCATCTGCCGTCTGTCTTGGCTTTGAGCATTACAACTAACGGGACTACGCTTCGACAACGGTTCTGTTGCCAACTCCATCTTGAGATACTCCTCTCTCGTGTTCAGTAGCAAGACACAACATTGCCATCGACAGGCCTGATGCGGCCTGTTTCTTGCTTCGGTGTGCTGCAAATGGCTTCGCTCATCCCTGATAGTGGCTGCGGCTGCTACCATCCAAGACTGACCTCCGACGACACTCCCAAGGTCGAAGTTGTGACCACCGCATGAGAAGTCCTGTGGTGGTATCTGGCTTCAGGTGTTAGGTGTTGGAACGTAAGAAAGGAGAGAAGGTGCCTACAGAGGCGCGCCTCTGTCCTAGACCGGTAGGTTGATCCTTGGCTTGAACGGGGCCTGCCCATGCGCCAAGTGAACGAGAGAAAGTTCAAGCGTGTATGCTCCGACGCTCCTGGCCTGTAAGATATGATATGAGACTCGGTCCTGACAAGTCGGTCCGGACGAGGGTAAGCACATTTTGAGGATGTTTGAATTGCAGAGCAAACTCCAACTACTCATCCAAGAATTCTGCTCATGATATGACCCTTAATGACACTAAAAGCCCACTCGACACAGTTTGTCATATTACCCTGCGCGTCCTTTGGCATGGTTTTGATACGGAGTTTCTCGAGGAGATCCTCCTTCAGGGTTCCCTCCACATTGCCGTCATGGAAGAGGAAGGCATGCTCCTTGGCATAGTTTGGCCACACAACATTGTCGACATAGCCCGGTGGATCCGCCCAGAAGCCTTCCAGTGTGACGTATCCCGACCTGGCCTCGCGGCGGGTCTTTGCCGTTTTGTAGTCTGTACGTAAAAATAGCTTGACGTCGAACAGTTCTCTGATCGCCTTCATGTCTTCGGAAAAGAGCAAATAGCCATCTACAATCGCGATAGGCAAGCGCTGATGAGCAGATGAAGAGTCATGAGCCTCTTGTCTCAACTCTGCAATCCGCTCTCTGCTCACTCCAGACTCGCCAACCGAGTTATGGTCTTCCTTGGAGTGCAGCCAGTCTGGTAAGGTTCCATGAGTTCTGATGTAATCTAGGGCCTTCTCCAGGTCCGGTAAATTAATGGACTCGAGACAGTCCCAATCCTGCACTCCATCTTTGTTTACCGGTATCTCTGCATCGGTCTTATAGAAGTCATCCTCGTGCAGAATAAAGGTGTTTGGGAAGATATCGCGAAGCAGACGTGCAAGCGTTGTCTTTCCCGATGACGATACTCCACTAATGCCTATGAGTACGGCCTTTTGCTGGGCAGCCATGATTTCTTGCAATTGAGATGTTTGGTCGAAAATACTAGATCTAATAAAGCCGGCCGTCGAGATTTGGTGCGACGTGACTGGAGGCTGGCTGACGTGTTTGTGCCACAGACCAATCAAAGCTTGGCGGGTATGAGAATAACACCTCTCGCAATCTCACCACCTGTTCAATATCCGATATAATTCAAGTTTGAAAATCGGAAGAGTTGGTGCACAGTGATCAGGAATACATGGCCGAGGAAGTCTGACTATCAAGAGTGCACGACAATGGAGCAATCCCCTCTGACACAAGAAGTCCGAGTGGGGGCATTCGAACCAAAAGTGATCCAGCTTTACCGCGAACTTCTCAATGTACTGTATGATGCCTCAACCGGCCGCTGTGAGACACACTGACTCGCTCAAAGGGCCACGAAGATGACGAGAAGCCCGAAGGATTCTGGAGAGAGATCTTCTTACTCAAGCCAGACACGAATCGTTTTGCTGAGATGCTAGATGAAGTTGATGGAATTACTTTGATACATATACAAGTAAACGACAGCTCTCCTTATCTGACCTGCAGTTTCGTCTGACCATGTGGTAGCATCATTCTCAGCAACTTCTGACAAAAGCCGTTGCTGCTGCCAAAGCAGGCATCGGACCAGCCGACGTAAATGCACTTGATGTATGTTACATCCTTATTGACCATGTAGAAGTACACCTTTAACTCGCCACTCAGACTTTGGCAGTGTTTTTTGGCAGAGTGCTGTCGAAAAGATACACAAATCCGAGTTCAGACATAATCGAGATTCTTGCCGGTCTCAATAATGTAGACTCTGTATTTACCGAGCTAGTCACAACGCTAGATGTCATTATCAGAACGGGGAGAGGCAGTATGTTGAACTGTTGCTCTGACAATTCGGCAAGTATCGCTAACGTCTTGTAGTTGAATTACGGCTGAAGGCAGTACGAGTCGCCTTGTCCATTGCCTCGGGAGCTTTCCAGACAGGCCTGCTCACTTACTTCACTCAGCGAGATCTTTTTCCATCCCTCATGAAGGTGAGCATGCTGGTATAATACTTCCTCTGTCATTATCTGACATTGCGGAAGCTCATACACGATATCGAAGACCCATCCACTGCGATGCAACCTTTCATATTGGCTGGTCTGCTGGCAAACTATAACAAATTCGAAGCGCGAAATCCGTATCACGTCCGCTTTGCCGACTTTGTCAACGACGACACCATCAAGAAGATCGTGCGGTTCGTTGGTCTAAATTGCGCGTATCTGCGGGATCAGTACGTCGCGATACAGGACGACGTAACTGAAAGCTGGAGCATTGGTGGCACATTAAGCTATATTGGACTCGGAGCATTGGCTGGCGCGAAGCCTGCTACACCGGTACTCGCAGAGGAAGAAATGAAGGCTCTCTGTACGAAACAGTGAGTTCCAAGTCTTCTTGGCGACGAGGAGACTTACTGATCCCTTTAGGCCAAGACCACAGGCCGCAGCACTCCTGGCCATGTATGATTTCGTTTTAGCCAACAAGCTCTTTTGCACGGAGCTGGTACAGAACCGATCAGAGAACAAGCAAGAAGTCCCTTGTATATCTTCTTTTCTCTCGTGCTGTTCTTATCTGTACCAGCATGCTCATCGGTCATCTAGAGCGGCATCTTACGCCCATCTCACTCTGTTCATCATACAGATGATTGTCGAAGACGCAGGGCTTGTCAAGAGGCTATGCGAGACAACGATTCCAGTCCGTCTCAGTCGGCAAAGACAACCGTATCTCCCTCTGGTCAACAAGGATCGCACTCTTGCGGCAAACATTATTGATATCATGATAGACAGCATCAATCACAACCTTCGGAAACGACTCGACATTGGCCTATACATGTGAGTTGGCCTTTCGTCGCGCAGACACACCGTATAACTGACATTATCAGACTAAACCTGGGCATCCTCCTCCGACTAATGACCTTCCTCAGTAGGGCACGTATACGTCTTACATACCACTGGCCCGAACTCTGGCGCTCAATTCTATCCTTCATCCGCTTCTTGACTGTCTACGTGGCGGACCTGAAATCACTTATCGACATTGAAATTCTGATCACGTCCCTACTGAAATTAACAACGCTCGCCCTGACTCGCGGAGAAACCTTCCTTCCCGACTGCGCCAGCTACGACGATTTGGTTTATAAACTGGTTGAGACTGGCGATTCCCTGATCAAGTTCCGGGATGCCTACTCTTTGATGGGTAACAACGGTGAGGCCGCTGCATCCATGAACACGCTTATTGGAGTCAGCCGGCACTATGCTGAGTTGATTGAGGGCCAGAAGGGTGGCACCAAAAATTTGAGCCCGAAGGAGGTGGGGAAGATCATAAAGCAAGGATATGAGACCTTGAATATTGAAGGTAGAGAGGGTTTGGACCAGTGGGACAAGTTTCGCGAAGCCAATCATAAGGTTGAACTCAAGAAGTTGGCGAGAGTGGTGGTTGCAGATGCGAGGACGGTTGCCTTAGTTGACGGTTCTTGATGACAGGCCTGAAAAAAAAGGTCCAGAGCAATCACATGTTGATGTCCAGCCTTGTGATCTTGGATCGATGTCGATGCATCCCGAAGGGTGAATTTCTGCAGGCCACAATGCAGGATTTGCAGGTTCGAGTGCTACTCGCCACGATCACTTTTCGCTTATCGTCAGTAGTCCCGTTCAGTCGTTTATCCATGCTTCGAAAAAATCTAAAGTCGCCTTCAACGACCCATTTGGTTCGCTTTGATGAAGACGCTCTTCGGTCCGGCTCGCACTGATGAGCATTGCAGACTCTCACCAATCTTGACTTCCTTCCAGTCTACTGCATATTGGTGCTCCTTCCCAATGCCCAACTGTCCGTTTTTGTTTTCTCCTGCAGAGAAGATCTTGCCGCCCTCCGTGAGCAAGAGTACATGACCATCGCCCATAGTCACGTCTTGAATATCCACAGGCTCGCCATCATCCCCTGGAATATCCAATAGAGCGACCTCTGAAGGATCTAAATCCTTCAGAACACGCATGCACTCGTCCATTCCTGGTGTCCCTGTGCCCCACAAGTAAGCAGCACCATCCTCCGACAATGCAGCGGTAATCCAACCACCGGCGCTGATCTTCTCTATTTTGATACCACCCAAAGCCTCCACGATAACGGCATCGACTGCGCTGACAGCACCTTCACCGGTCGTAGCACGCCCAAGAGAGCGATGCCTAGCATCACCCCAAGTAAATACCTCGCCTCTACTATTGAGGCAAGCAAAAGTAGTAGCATTCGCGACCAATTGCTTGACGGGACCGCGAAAGACATGCAATCTATGAAGATGGCTATGTCTCGGCCGTTCCGAGCCAGTACAAGCGCACCAAGCCTTGAACTCATCGAATGAGATAAACTCATCGACGTGTGCAAGTTGAGCACTGGAGGCTTGGATGAAACTTATAGCAACTCGGCCATTACCTGCAAGGGCTATATATGCGATTGGTGGTGTTTCAGAACTAGAAAATAGAACCAGCTCTGAGTCTGACATCAAATACACGCGACCCTGGTCGTCTAGAGCTCCTTTCATACCATCGTAGTCGCCAAAGCCCTGGGTGAAAGTCGGCCTAGGTTGTTCTCGACAGGTGATGGCAGTCCGTCCAATTTGGGCTCCGCCCGCACGGATGAGGATGTGTTGTGATCTTACTTGCCATTGTGAGTAGATTGGTACGATATGAGGGCTGGATCCGGACTAACACACTGTCTCGCTCCATCCCGCGAGGAAGATATCAAAGCTCGCATTGATTGTTTCGTCTGATAGTTTCTCAAGCGTGTATATGTCATCTTTGGTATTCGTACTTAGCTGGCCGAAAGCGTTGAAACCGCAGGCATATATGCTGGCCTCCGCAGATGCATCATGCAGCTGATTGGCTCCTCTGACCAATTCTTGAGAAGTGGATAAATCCATGAAATGTCAATTTGCTCACGAGCACACTGTTGTGGGGACTTGTGCCTTGGCGGATTGATGATGACACTGTCGAATCGGCCAGTAAAGTATCTTCTTTCTTTTTGAATTACTCGTGGCTCCTGGGTTGATAGCCGGCAGGATTCTGATGTGCAGACAATTGTGGCTGGGCTTTGTACGTTGAGTATAAGAGTTTAAGCTTAGATTTTAGTCAATCGCGCTAAGATCCAGGCGGGTAAGGTAGCATGTGCGAATAGCACACGGCACTTGTGGCTTCGACTTGTTTCCAAGTATAACAAGTAACAGCTTGAGGACAAACTTCAGTCCCTCTCGTCAAGGTAAACATCCTTTTCTATAAAATCTTGAGTTTGCGATACACGCTTCAGGGATTTATTTGTGGTCACTGTTTCTAACTCTCAGATTCTCTTCCACCAAGCGAAGCCTTGTAGGAGTTCTCGCTCCCCATGGATAGTTGAATGGCAACATGACCCGCTTCTTCCTTAGCGATGAGTTGGCGCTGTGGGTCTTCTCCCCAAGGACAATCGATAGCTTCATGTTTCAAGACAGGCATCGACACACCGCCTCGCTGACTAAGACACTGCTGATTCAAAACGAGTGGCATCTCTTTTTATCTCGCCTCCTTCTGGTGGTATGAATATCACATTTGACCAGATGACCACCTTGCAATCCCAAACGATCGAGGTTCCGCACCTTGGCGGTACAGACGCCAATTATGCACTCTCGTCATCAGACCCGTCTAAGCCAACCGTCGTTCTCGTCAACAGCTTTGGAACATCAGTCGATCTCTACAAGCCCCAAATGCAGCGCTGACGGACAAAGTCAATCTTCTCGATATCGATGTCCTGGGGCATGGAGACACCAGAACGCGGAGTCCGCAGTGGACATACTGGGACACTACCATGGTAAATTTGCAAGTGCTCGATAGATTGGGTCTCAAAGGCAAAGTTTTTGCGCTGGAACTTCACAGGGAGGCTTTGTGACTGTTCGCATGGCCTTGCTTGCGCCGGATATAGTATGTAAATAATCCTCCATGTCATGTGAACTGGAGGACTAACTTGGGTAAAGATCTCTGGAGTCGTGATTTTGGGATCGTCTATGGACTATGAATCCGAACGTACTCATAAGCTGGGCTGCTGGAATGCTGATGCAGCCCTGACCATGACGGTTCATGCCTTGAGCACGACGGAAGATACGCCAGACTTTAGATTCGAGGACTCGTTCTGTGACTTTCTTATCGACACAGGCTTTGGGAAGGACATTTCGCATAAGGAACGCGTTTTCTGGAGGAGCGCCATCCAGAAGAACTGGGGTGGTAATGACGGACGCAAACGGGCTCGAATGGCTGCAATCAATCTCCGCGATCGTGATGGGCTACACGCTCGGCTGGTTGACGTGACTTGTCCTGTACTCTGGGCTCACGGTACAGCCGACGCAGTGTATAGCGTCGCAAACGCGGAAGAGGAGATTAAGTGTTTGTCAACATTCCAGATGCAAGACTGCATGTGGTCCAGAATGGGCAGCACTACCTGAATCATTCGAGCTCAGATGAGGTGAACTCGCAGCTGCTGGATTTTATAACAAGGCATGAGTAACGCAGAAATCACATGAATAGAAGAATTGTGGTGATCGGATGAATATCGACAAGGCACCACAGAACACGGCCTTGTCAGATTTGATTGGAACCAAAAAGAAAACGCCTTAAGGACATGGTATCTCGACGCTCGCCTTTACCTGAACTTGCTCACAACGACTGCAACGATAAGAAGAACCAATACTGTGATGATAGCAATGGTGATTATTTTATTCGTAGCCATCCTGGGATATGTCAGCATGTGAGCAATGTGTCGCGGGATTCGCCCTGTCATTACCTACGGGCCATGCCCCGCAAAGTCTTGTTGCTCCTGTCGGTGTAACCCTCGCTTTCCAGCAATGTCTGTCTAGTGTGCTCAATAGTCTCGCGCTGCCTTGCCAGGTCGGCGAGTGTATTCCGGCCAACATCTTCAGTCTCCATGGCGATGCGTTGACTCTCGCGTAACCGACCGCTGGATCGCTCAAGTCTGTCGGTGCCGGACAAGAGCTGCTGCCTCTGAGCGAGTTGATCATCCTCGGTAGGGTTATCGGTATAACGCCTGCCAAAGAGAGCAGAGCGGTCGCTAGAGAGGGAGTCGAGCTTACGCTTAGTGAGGTCGATGTCGGTCTGGTAATTACGGAAGCGTTGATTTGTCTTTGTTTTCTGGTTGGCTGGCAGATTCTCCTTCTCCATACGCATGTTGTCGAGCTAGATAGATCGGGTCAATTGGTAATCCCTAAAGCAGAATACCAGGTGCCGCTTACGAGCTCCTTTGCCTCTTCCACCGAACGCTCAGCCCGGCCTATGGCTGCCTTTCGTTGTTCGCCTGCCAGCTCTGCCACCTGATCGAGGGCCTGGTTCAGGTCGGCTTGTACAAGTTTCAATTCCGCCTCATAGTTGCTGAAAAGCTCCGAGCCCGCATCGGTGTCCAGAGGGTTGGCCATGATGTGCTAGTATTGTAAGAATGCTATGACAAGTGGTTGACTGCTGCCTGTTGGCTAAGGTAGCAGAGGAGAATCGTCCTTGGGTTCAAGTTGTATACACTCCGATGTGGTATGCCAGAGAGACTGCCTTGCGCAATGGCCCTATGCGCGGATGCAAATTGTTGAAATGGTAATGTAGAGAGGTGAGAGGATTATTGTGCTGTTACGCTTGAGGTCGTGATTGTCATTGGGGAAGGTGACGACGAGCCCTCCGCACCGAGGCAAGCCTGGAGCCCTTCTATTTCTTGGCAACCGCTCCCGGCCATGAATGAAGCTGTGAAGGTGCCCGGGGTGCGTGCTGCTCTTTTTTCAAGCGACCAATTGCCAAACAGACCAACAAAACTTCACTGTCTCTTACAACATGTGTACCTTTCAAGTGAGGAGAACCCGATGTCCCACCCACGACAGAAGACGTATCATCGTCGCTACTCCTGATTTACTCCAGGCACAGAGGCGTCAACTGAGCGTCAACCGTTTGCGCCCACAGCTCCGGTACTTTGTGCTTGGCAAAGTCAATGACATCGTCGTTCAATCCACCATGTTTTCGATCCAATTGCACTTTCTAGGTAGGCTTCATCGTAGGTACTGCGTTGTTATTATTTTCTCTGTCCTTGTAGAGCATAAAGATTACACTTTTCTTTCAAGCTCTCTATAATCAACACTGCAATCCTTCTTCCTCTTTGACGCCTATGGTCGCCACTAGCAAGAAACGTGTCGCCATCGTTGGTAGTGGATGTGCTGGGCTTGGTGCTGCCTGGGCCTTACAAAGCACAGAATGTGAAGTACATGTCTTTGAAAAGTCCGATCGCTTGGGCGGTCATACAAATACGCAAATATGGAAACATGGAGAGCATGCCACTCCTGTAGATACAGGCTTCATTGTTATGAATTCTGCAACATATCGTAGGTACGCCACACGCTACCGCCAGTCCCTCCATACTGATATCTCGCAGTGAATCTCATCAGGTTTCTAAACGAAGTCAAAGTTGAAATTGTACCCACTCTGATGACCTTTGGGGTGTCCCGCGATCATGGTATGTTCGAGTGGTCTGGCACCGCGGATGGCATATTTGCTCAGAAGGAAAACATCTGGCGTCCGAGTTTTTGGCGTATGATCTTCGACATTATCCGCTTCAATCAATTTGCTCTGGATCTCTTGGTTGACCACGGGAACCGTCGCCGGGAGGAGAACATAGGCGATTACCTCAAGAGGGAGGGCTATTCACAGGCCTTCAAGGACGACTATCTCATCCCTATGACCGCAGCGGTATGGAGCACATCGCCAGACAAAACAAGCCTTGAATTCCCTGTCATCACTCTTGTCCGCTTCATGTGGAACCACCACCTCTTGTCGACGATTGCCGCTCGGCCTACTTGGCTGACGATTAAAGGTGGCTCTCAACGATATATTGACGCAATCGTGCGTCGCTCTGATAAGGAACGATATCGCTTTCGCACCAGCACGCCCGTGACCGAGATAGTTCGGAAATACCAGAATGGAAGACCCTTGGTAGATTTGACATACGTGGATCCAAACACTGGTAACCGAGAAATCTCCACTTTCGACCATGTGATCATGGCCTGCCACGGAGACGATGTTCTCCCACTCTTAACCTCCAAGGACGGCGTTCCGCCCTCGGAGAAGGAGCAAATCATCCTTGGTGCGTTTCAGACATCGGAGAACGTAGCATATCTTCACTCAGACCTTTCTTTGATGCCAAAAAGGCGGCCTGTTTGGACGGCATGGAATTACCTAACAGGGTCTACGCCATCGAAGCTTTCGCATCCAGCAGGAGTTAGTCTCACATACTGGATGAATCTTCTTCAGCATCTGCCGGAAGAACAATACGGCCCAGTATTGGTCACTATGAACCCTGGCCATGTGCCAGATCCCTCACTCACACAAGGCAAATTCATTTATCGACACCCTCTATACACCATCGCAGCAGTGGAGGCGCAAGAAAGGTTAGGGGAGATACAGAACACCTCTGGCATCAGCTACTGCGGAGCATGGACTAAATACGGCTTCCACGAAGACGGGTTCAGCAGTGGATTGAAGGTTGCAATCGACCACCTAGGCGCAAGGCTGCCTTTTGATTTCAGAGATTCAACGTTCTCTCGCGGCACAGCACCGGCCTTGAACAGAAAAGATCATTTACTTAGAACCATGCTTTTGGCAATTCATAGATTAGTTGTGCTGGTGGAGATTTTGTTGGCTCTTCCGCCAGTAGCTTTGGCCCTCCGTTTCACGGTCGAACTCGTTGAAGGAGTCATCAACAGCAAAGAAAAGGTTGCTTAGGTGCTTGTTATGAGACCACAGGGTGAGGTCTTGTAATCAAGTGTAGGATGACGAAAGGATGTGATGAAAGACCTAAGCCATATAGACACGAATAGAAGCTGGCGAGAGTTATAACAATGGTTGAATGCATACATCTGATGCCAATCTCCTCATCGTTCTGGGAGATACCTATATTACACAGAACATAGGCAGTGAAACAACTGGGACGTTTGTGTTTTGTGAAAAGATTGGCTAAGATTGACCGGCGGAAGCAACGACGCGGGGGTCCAAGCGCCCGTCTGCATAATAACTCGCGACTATCGATCAATGAGGTCTGGGTCATCACACTGCACACATTTCACGGGGAAGAGGACTTTTGGATATTCGCTGACTTCGGTTCGTCTGTCACTCACTTCTCTAATCCCCACAAAACCTCAGCATGGCGCCTACCGGATCAGGACCGATGTATGCAAAAGATGAGAAGGCCCTTTGCTTCCATCACGAACTCCTTTATGAAGCAAAGGTGCTCGATTCGCGTCCCATCGACCCCAACGACAAGAAAAGTGCCTATCATTACAAGGTACACTACAAGGGCTGGAAGAATACGTAAGTCTGCGCTCCGTTGCTATCTTGCCTCTCTCCGTGCGCCGCAAAATCATCACGTTCCTTCTATCCGCGAGGTGGATACGACTTGTGCTCTATCAGAGCTCATCGAGGTGCACACATTCATCCTCGCGACCCTCAAGAAATCTCGTTTCGAGCCTCAAGCCTACTTAGCATCATCTTCTCGTAAAAGCACGTCGTGCTCATCCTGCTCACAAAGTTGTGCTAAATAATCAAAACAAACAGATGGGACGACTGGGTTCCTCAAGATCGTCTGCGCAAGCTGACAGAGGAAAATCAAGAACTTGCGAAGAATCTTCGAAAAGAAATGGACTCGCAACGAAGGGCTGCTGCAAAACCTGCATCGACCACCTTTCCTCGAAAACGCGCGTTTGGCAGTGAGCTGAACCCTGGGTCTTCAACAAGAGGCAGCGAGGAGAGAGGTTCCGCTGCAGCTGCTCCGCCACCACCACCCAGAGGGACGAAGAGAGGACGTGAGTATGAAGGCATTGATAAAGTACGTGCTCTCCTTCCAATTGCCATTCGTTTTCACATTACTGTGGTGTTGAATATTTCGATGTACGAGTATCGTCACGACATGGTGGCGGTCTTTTATTGTTACTTGAGAGCCTATTTTGGTCCATCATCAAGAGAGAAAAATTTTGCTCCGAGGTACGGACATCCACAAGACTCCGACTAAAAGTTCAAAACAGGAAGAGGAGTATCTCCGTAGACCCTCAGTGAAGATTTTCATGCCGGAGACGCTCAAGGCAGTACTTGTGGATGACTGGGAGAAGGTGACCAGGGAGCATCGACTTGTCCCGTTGCCTTCGAAGGCCCCAGTGTCCCAATTTCTAGACAACTATGCTGCTGACGAAATTCGTAACCGCCGACCGGGCAGCGCGGAGAGCGACATCCTTGAAGAGGTTGTGGCGGGCGTCAAGGAGTATTTCAATAAGAGTCTCGGTAGAATTCTGCTCTACAGACAAGAGAGACCGCAGTACCAAGAGATCTACCCACAGCTGGTCAAGGCGACCGGAGAACTATCGGGGAAGAGTATCGCAGACGTCTACGGAGTAGAACATCTGTGCCGACTGTTTGGTACGTCTCAAATTGTCCTCGCCCTGAAGCATATCAGGACTAACGTCTGCAGTATCCATGCCGGATCTCATCGCGCACACGAACATGGACTCACAAGCTGTGAGCCGCCTACGCGAGGAGCTTCACAAGATGACAACCTGGCTCAGCAAGCACATGCAAGAATACTTGTCGGTTGAGTACGAACACGCCACTCAAGAATACTTGGAGAAGGTGAGATAGCTATTCATTGAACAACAATCGAAACATCTGCATCAGCAAAGGCGCGACAGGGCATTCGTTTTCAACTGGGGGGTTTTACTTGGCCTCGAAAAGACCATCCGGCAGATGATTGATATTATTAAAACACAATGCATTTTCCTCGTCATTTTCAGGTGCACATAAAAGAGCCCTGCACACTGCACAGGCCTCAAATCTTGTTATTTTTTTATGGTTGACGTCTTGTGATACAGAGTGTAGTGAGAAGAGGCACCACCGTTGAATGGTGTCATAATCTACTGTAAGCGTTGGCGGTGCTGTAGCGTAGTGAATAGACGTTGGGTCTACGGACCATCATCTGACCAGAGAGGATAGCAATACCTGTACAGATTGTGCTTCTTCAAGAGAGTTGGAGGCCTATTGACGGCCGAAGGTTTATAGGCCGACGGGTGAGACAATACGGTCTGAGCGGCGGTAGTTTCTCCACCATCTAGATCCGCACATGTTTCTCCACAGCCCCTCACGGCGGGCCCCGCTTGCACCCCGGAAGCTGGCCGCAATGCCACAATATCTAAAACAAGCACACGGCGACGAGCCAAGGAGTTGTTGAAGACACAAAGTGGCCGTATGCAGTCGTGCTGACACGCGCGCACAGTGAAGGAAGCATTGATACAGGGGTCTGGACTTCTAGCCCCCAAGCATGTCAGCCACGTATCCGACACCGCCAGATGCCGCTGTTGCCGGC
Source organism: Delphinella strobiligena (assembly GCA_009982845.1). NCBI lineage: Eukaryota > Fungi > Ascomycota > Dothideomycetes > Dothideales > Dothioraceae > Delphinella > Delphinella strobiligena. The sequence continues at coordinate 1,171,797 of JAADKB010000011.1, forward strand.
AAAATGAAATTATGACAGCACAGGGACAATTGGCTACTCGCGCGTCCGAGGGGCCCCGACCAGCGAAAGCGGGCCAGAACGGTGGGAGCGATACTGGGGTCAGAGGATGATGCTTTCCTCATTTTCTTCAATAATACTGATAGCCTTGCCTATTTCACCCAGCGTAATATTATCTGCGCTCCCGCGGCCATCAACGTTAAGCATACTCCACTTGGGACCAGGCGCATGAAAATGCACATCTCGCTACAATCGAAGAGCTGTCAGTTGCCACATGAGTATCTTTGAGTCGCGTTGTCTATTGCTCTCGCCTTGCCGTTGGGAGAGGCCTTGACCAAGGGCAGGCCTCCGCCATGCTCTCTCTCGTCGTTGAAAGCTGGACTTGGTGGTCCTTCGTTATTCTCGTCACAATATGTCGAATGTAATTGCTCCACACCTTTTGCGACATGATTGATGTACCATCTCTGACTTGTTCTTGTCTCAGAGTTTCTAGGACGATTCACTTTGGCTCAATCCGGAAACTCCAGGTTGATGATTGGCTCATGCTATGCACGCTCGCCTTCTACACGACTCTCATAGTGACTATTAACATTGTTGCTGATGCCGATACCAATCTCTTCCCGGCCGGGTTTGATGTTGGCGACTTGACAGCCACAGACAAGAGTCGCAGAATATTTGGCAGCAAGTTGGTTTTGGTAGTTGAACAATCCCAAATCATGACAGTGTATGCATACCCGGCATGCATCACCACCTACTCTCGTACTGATGGTCTATAGATGGGGAGTCAAAGCGTGCATCTTGATCATGTACGCTCGCCTTACCGTTGGACGTACGGAGAACGTCGCCATCAAGTGCCTGGCCGCTTACGTCGCTTTCGGTCTCGTCTTCATGGAAATCTTCTACTTTGGTGTCTGGTGCAGGCCATTTCACAATTACTGGTATGATGATTATGGCACGGGGCCATGTTACAAATGTTAATCCATCCCAGGGCCGTACCAACGCCGAATAAGCAATGTAACACCGCTATAAACCACCTAATCACAAATGCTGTCTTCAACGTCTCCTCCGACACCATACTTCTCATCATTGCTCTGCCAATGTTCATCCGATCCAGGCTACCCGCACGCAAGAAGATTGCTCTCATCTGCGTCTTCGGCCTAGGTGTCTTCGTCATTCTGTGCGCAATACTAAACAAGTACTACTCCTTCACTGATCCCTTCGGCAGTGAGTGGACGTTCTGGGTATGCAATCTGTCAAGTTCCTGCCCCTGCGTACTTGCTTGACTGACACCTTCCAGTATGTTCGTGAGAGCAGTACCGCCCTCCTGACCGCTAATCTACCATTCATGTGGTCACTGATACGCCGGATCTTCCCATTTAAAGCTCTCGAAACCACGACTGCAAATACTTACGCCACTACGCGCCTCTCCCGTGTGAGGAAGGGCAGCTGCAACGCCCTCCATTCAGGAATTGATCCAGAGTTTGGGCGCAAGCTATCTAACAGCAGAGCTTGGGACTCTGCTGACAGTCCCAGTGGTGCATTTAAAGAGGAACCGGAGTTGTGTTTCCTGACGACGCCGCCATCGCTTGAAGACAGCTGGGGGTCCCTGGAAACTACTGCTGTCACAACGCCTACTAAATGCGTCTTGAGAGACGCGCCTTAAAAAGTTAGCTGTGTCTTGGGTCGGCTTCGCTGCACCACTCCCTCCGGGTATGGCGTGGAATATGCGTCTCTGGATTATAGGTTGGCATGACCCGCCCACCATGAAGTACAGCGTATCTGTTGCCTGAAGACACGCGCCCGAGATCACGCCCCGGAACAGAGTTAGAAAGAATATTCCACAACCCAGGTTCCGACTGATATCCGAAACTCGCCACAGAACGGTCGAAAGGTGGCTATGAAAATTCGGCCTCCATGGCCAACCAACCAACAGTATCGGAGAATATTTCATCCTGTACCTGTCAATGTACCAATGAGAAGAAATGACCGCACGGAATAAAGAATCATGAACATGGATCTCTGATGAGACTCCAGACCATTGTGTTGTAATAATGGTGGCGTTACTTGTGTTAATATGGTCCTTTATGAGCAAGATAGATACCCCTTCCATTATTTTTTTGAACCTAGAATGAACATCGTACTAATCATTGTCCAAATGCAGTACTCATTATTTAGTAACTAATGCATGTTCTAAGAGTGGTTTAAGTGAATTGGGTCTACAGTATACTCTATCGCAATGGCTAATCATCACGACGAAGAAGCATAGTTGCCGCAACGGCGGATGTATCATCATTCCACGTTTGTGCGAGCTGGAAGATGCTCGATCAGCGACGCAGGTGATCCGTAAAGTTATCATGTGACTTCAGCTGCTTCACAACAAAGAGACACAGCTGTAGGTCTTGTTACAGCTGCATCACAACCAAGGTCCACAAAGAAACCAAGGCCACCGGGATTCACAGGGGGCCATATCGACCTTTGGCTGCTCGACTTAGGACATGCACCTCATGTATTGGCAGTCCACGCTAAAGACAATCATGTGTTGATTGTGCCGACTTCCAAATCTCAATCGTGGTCAGACAGAGCAGGCAAGTAAGAACAGGGTATTCTTAGGGGCTATCAGCACAGTAGTGTCAGAGTAGCATTTCTTGTTTCCTACCCATATGGAATATGGTATTCGTGCACTGTAGTAGATCTCTGCCGCCATTCATGGCCCGTGCTGGCCTGCCGATTTTAGTCCCGGATCATCTCCGCATCCTCCGGTGCTTACCTTATGTTTCGCTGCGCCTGGATAACATAGTTGCATGACGCCTACAAGTCCATACTGCAGGAGCCAGTCGAAAATCTGAATCAGAGTTGAAACTACAGGACACAAATCGGTTCTTGTTTCTTCTGCCCGGGCGCTCTACTTTGCTGCTCAAACAACCCAGCCCCTTTTAGGGACATACGGAGGTAGACCCTATGTCTCGAACGTGTAGGTTTCCCGTCCTGAAACGTGAAGCTCGCGTGCGTGTTGGGATAGTAGAAATCAGCTGATTCTACCAATAAGCTAGAGTACACACGCTATTGCTGTAGGTCTCCATTTTTATTCAGTATCTCATTTTCGAGATGAAGATCCTGAGTGAGGAATAGATTACAGTTCAGCCATAAAGGTCAGTGGAGCCTCGCCCTGCAGGTACAGTATTACCGCATTTGATCTTGGCGTGCAGCGCCTGCTGCCTACGCAACCATGCGTGCCATGTTTCCAGCAGCATCCCAGCCCTTGAAAAGTGCATATCACTCATAGACACACCCGCAACTTACCAAATTGATGTCTGCGTGAGACACTCCACATGTATCTAGATGTGGGCGCAGGAGATTCCCAAGGTGTCTGTCTCCCCTGCAGCGACTTAGTGCTACTTTGTCCTTGATTTTTGGTCTGATCAACACATACTAACAAAGCTTTGTTTTTTAGATGGGTGCCACAGGTGGGTGGCAGGATGCACCACCGTCCAGTTCCCGCGCAATTCGAAGCATGGCTGGGAGGCATGGTACCGAGGAACATGCAGTGCATAGTTTCGACTTTCAAATTGCTCTTCATGCCATCAAATAAATATATACATACACCTTCAAGTGCCGCTGCTCTTACACTGGTCACCTACCCATCTTCCTTTCCTATCACATACCACACATCACATCCATCTCTCTGATTAGCCATTGGCCCTTGGTCTAGTCCTTCCTCGTTGATCGTGTCTCGCTTCCTTCTTTCTCCTTTGCCTTAACCAGCCATCAAGATGCGTGCTACGTGGCAGCTCACCGCCCTCACGGGGAGTAGTGTTGCTGCTCAGTCCTCTGGCTGGGTACCATGGTCCTCGGGAGGGGTGGCCTCATATGGCTCGACGCTTCTCTCAAGTGCCAGATACACTAACAGTTCTTCGAGCCCTACAGCTTCGCCCACGAGCTCTGCAGTGGGCACCGTTTGGGTGACCGATCATACTACTTCATCCACTACGGTATGCCCGAGCTCAAGCGATATAGTGTCCCAATTCTCTGATAGTCAGGTACAGGCTTCAGTGCCTCCGGGCTCAGCTGTATCTATCGAGTCATCGGCAACCGCTTATCTGAGTTCTGTTGATTCATCAGTGTCAAGCTTGTCTGCTTCTGTCACGTCTGCATCCCTCGTGGCCTCTTCCACCTCCACAAGCAGCTCGATCGCGAGCACGACATCCCTGGCTCCACCTACAAATACACAAGTGGGAAACTCCTCTTGGGGAACCTTGGACACCGCGTGTTTTCCCAAATGGCTCGCTAAGGCCGATGGCACTCCATACACCAGCGCACCTTGGGGCAATCTCACCACCCAGAATGCCGACGCTACGGTCATGAACGATATCCCAGACACGGGCGTCACTCGATATTACGATTTCACCATCTCACGTGGTCGGCTTGCGCCCGACGGTGTGCTCAGAGACGTGATCTTGATTAACGGACAATATCCCGCGCCACCTATTGAAGCCAACTGGGGAGATATGCTCAACATCACTGTCCATAACGAGATTTACAATCCAGATGAAGGCACCTCTCTCCACTGGCACGGCATGCTCCAGAAGAAGACACCATGGTATGACGGTGTTCCTGGTGTTGGACAATGCCCGATCGCCCCTGGTCATTCCTTCACCTATGTCTTCCAAGCCGAATTATACGGCAGCAGTTGGTAAGCAGTTTACACCGAATCGAGATTTGGAGAGCGTGCTGATTTTTGCAGGTATCACGCTCACTACTCTGCTCAGTACACCGCCGGTGTCCTTGGCCCTATGATAGTCTATGGACCGTCTCAACTTGACTATGACTGTGATATCGGACCCATCATGATGTCGGATTGGGTGAGTAAGATATAGCAAGGTTCTATAGGTGACTCACTAACTACTTTAGTACCACATTCCCTACTTCTCTATCGTGGCAGATGCTGTTGGCACCGATCTGTCCCTCATCCCTCCTACCAGTGACAACAATCTCATCCAAGGACGCAATAACTTCACTTGCTCAGACAAGTCTTACGACAATGGAACGTACTATGTCGCCAGCAACATAAACTCTACCCTCGATACGTACCATTGCCAGGAAGGCGCGTCCCTGTCACAGTTCCGTTTCCGAGCTGGCAAAACGCATCGCCTGAGATTGCTCAACCATGGCGCAGATGGGGTTCAGAAGTTCCGCATTGACGGTATTACCAACATGACTGTCATCGCAATCGACTACGTGCCAGTGGTCCCTTATCAGACCGATGTCGTTACTCTCGGTGTAGCTCAAAGAATGGATATCCTAGTTACAGCACCTAACGATACCACAGCGTCATACTGGATGCGTGCCGAGGATGTCGGCTCTGTCACCTGTGGTGGATCAGACAACCCTCTCGCCCTTGCCGCAATATATAACGAGAACGCCAACACCTCTTCCTTGCCCACCACAACACCTTCTACATACCTCAACGCCTCTCTTTGCGACGTGACAATGCCGTTCGCAACCCCTGAGTATTCAATCACACCCAGCACGCCGTCTTACCAACAGGATCTGGAAGTCACTCTCGAGCTAAATGCCACCGGGTCTTATGAATGGCGTCTAGGGGGACGAGCCTACCGCGCCAACTTCAATTACCCCATTCTCTTCCTGGCTGCTGAGGGCAATGTCAGCTATCCCGAGGATCCGCAGTGGAACGTCTACAATTTCGAGTCGAATACATCTGTCCTATTCAATCTGACAAACCTGACCCCTTTCACTCACCCCTTTCACATGCACGGTCATAACTTCTATGTACTGGAAGAAGGCAGTGGTATCTGGAACGGCTCGACCCCGAGCAATGACAACCCAATGCGACGCGATACCCACATTGTCCCCCCTCTCGGCTACATAGTCATCCAAATGGAGGCAGACAACCCCGGAGTAAGTAGACCCTCCAATCCTTCCCTTTTAAAAAATTCAAATGACCAACAACTGTCCTCGCAGGTCTGGCCCTTCCACTGCCACGTCGCTTGGCATCTCAGCGGTGGTCTCTCTGTGAACATCGTGTCACGCCCAGACGAGATCCCAACCATTCCCGGCGTCATGCCTCAGACTTGCGTCGACTGGGATTACTACACCAGCAACAACATTGTTGATCAAATCGATTCTGGTTCATAGAGCCTAATACCTGGTTTGAATATTTCGCACTCTTGTCAACAATATCAATAACTCCTTTTCTAACCGGCTGGGCTGGATATGCTAGAGAGAAAAAAGCAACGATCTCTTTTCGTCCGTGACCTTTTGTGGAGCTCTAATTGTGACCAAACCCTCCTTCATCTCTGTGAATTGTGTGAACAGAGGCGATTTCGTTTCGAGGTCCAGTAGCCGCAATTGTCGACTTGTGCGAAGATAGAATGTCTGAATGCCAAAGACTATCGCCCTCGATACCTTCAACAAGAAGATAGGTTTGGATTCGACTAAAGCAGCCAATACAACCGATGATGTTAGGGATGCTAGACAATATCCGTTCACTCTTGAGAATTGACTTGGAGTCCTGAAGACGGGTAAAGAAGATGCGGCACAAGATGAACAGGAAGAGGAAGGGCAGGAGCAGAATCACACTCGGTCATGGAAATTCGCTAGTGGCAATTGCTTCGGACACCGAGGAAAGCATCGAGACAGTACATTCGTGGGGACTGCTGTCGATTGAGGGTCCGAGGATCTCAAGCAACTCTCTTGGAGACACCATGAACACAAATGCGTTAGGCCTGGGCCACGGAGAGGAAGAAGGACATCCAATATGGTCCGATATTCGGTCATCCAGCTAGCGCGTGAGACCTCGCTCTTTGTCCTTCTCGAATAGGACAGGAAGTGCTAAATATTATGTTAAAATATACTACACTATAAACGCGAGCAGGACTTACCATTGAGTATTCGGACAACGGGCTAGGAAAGAAGCAAAGGATGCGGAGGAGACGGGCGAAGAGCATCGTGTACCTAGACTCGAGCTCTCGTGGGATGAGTCCAGTAAAGTGTAGTGCAGTGCAAACTGCCCTCACACTACACAAAAACCACTGCCAATGCACCCATGATTCAAAAGCGACCCAAACACATACATTCACACAGCTTCCCCAGAAGCACCAACAGGTTCAGGACGATGCGCAAAAAGCACCTTGAACCTGACAATCTCGACAATCTCCAATTCATCCGACTCTGCCCCTCCCTCGGCCTCGCCACTGGCGACTTCGCGCTTCCGTATAACAGCAAGCGGCTTGCCCAGTTTCTTGACTTCGCCAGTCATGCGTTGGTGTTTCCCCACATAGAGATGAACTCTCTTCATCCAGCTTGTGTCGGTGTCGCCCTTGCTGGCATCGTAGAGAGGAAACACCAGGCGGCCTATCGTGGTAGCTTTGGCACTGTTGGTGGCGGTCCCATCGTCATTTGGCTCATCTTGGGGCTGGTTTGATATTTGCTGGGGAAGATGAAACGTTCCTTGTAGTTCTAGAATTGCTAGGCCTGAGGGTGTTTGGAGAAGTTGGGGGAGGGGGTTTGGCTGTGCATGGTATTGGGGTGACGAGGGTTTTGGATGAAGGGTTATTGAGGGCATGGTTGTTCAATTTTCTTTTCTTGACATCCTCCTGGGAGATGTTCTATTGGAAGACGTTTGTTTCAAATTTCTGGCTTGACAAGAGGTGATGTATGCTTTGTTTAAAGTGTACCTTAAATAAAAGACGCGATAATTCATGGATTGGTTTGGTCGCGTCAAGGCTTGGCGGTGAAACGCGTTTGTCGAATGGACCAATACGGGCTCGCTTGTTCTTTTGCCCACCATGGTCTGTAGACATGTTACTTTACTTTCGAGCTTCACAACTCCTCAGAGATCACAAGCTCCATTGAGGTTTGTTTTGCTGTTTTGTGCCGGGAGTCAAGTTGCATTGTTTGTCCTTTGAGGAAAGATTCGTTATTTGTTTGTCCAAATCCTGTCTACATTGAACAGAACCATATTGCTTCGGTACACTAAAGAGTCTGTTCTCCATGTAATGAAGATAGATTGCCGTCTGCCGGTCCACACTTTCAAGCGTGTACAAAGCGCCCTTATCTTTCTCGTGCTTCGTCCAGTATCCATCTCAACGCCACACCATGCTATGCAGATTCCGATGGTGTTAGTAAACGCATGCAGCCCAAAACGCCAAAATGGAACCACACCCCCTCTGCTATCGAACACTATCTTTCCTTCTACACACCCTCCTCCATGGTAACATTTCTCCACCACGGAGTGCCTGGTCCTCTGCCTCTGGAGCTCTCCTGAGGATGCATCATGTCCTCGGCATCGCCGACTTGCCTTCTTTCGCTGATCTCGCGGGGCGCAACCTTTTTGATGTCCTTGAGACGCATGGCACGGGAGGCCATGCTCAAATTCATCGATTTGCGAGACGTCAATCCCTGGGAGGAGCGGGATGAAGTGTATATGCCCGTACTCGGTTGTAACCACTCCTCCCTCATGACTGGTCGTTGTCACTGGAGCGGCTCCGAAGATGATGATAGACGATTCAGGTGGAGGTATACATCGGTGCCGTAGCTAGTTTCCTCGTCAGTTTGATTTGTACATATCAAAGGGTTGTAGGTACTCACCCTTCCATACTGATCATCTTCAAGTCTCCGCCGAAATATCTTGCATAAAGGCGACTGATGGGAAGACCGTATCCAAAACCAGCCATGGGAGCCTTGAAGTCGCTCTTATTGAAGTCGGGATCCAAGGTGGGTGTCTGATCGACGGTGGTATACATATAAGTCCAGACCAGGGGAATGTTGGAGCGTGGGATACCACCACCCTCATCTGAGATCTTGATGGTGATGTCCTCTTTACCTTCGGCGACGACGACTTTCGTGACTGGAAACTCCTCCTTGTCGTCACCGTGTGTTTCAACAACGGCTCGGAGGGAGTTTTTCAGGGTCTCGAACAGCATGTGAGACAGATGACCGGGTACATACATGAAGTTCAGGTCGGGATTACAGACCAGCTGGACTTTAGGAGCATCAAACAAGCCGTAGTGATCTTCGCAGACAAAGCGGGCATTCTCGATGGCTTCCTGGGCGAGGTCACGCACATTCGTCTTTGTACAGATGATACCAACGTAATTTGGATCAGAATGAGTACGTTGATCGGTCAGAGCAATGTGCTGGCCGATGAGCATACGGATGCCGATACGAGACATGTAAAAGCGATCGAGGAAAGCCTGGATATTGTGGTCGATTTGCATGCGTTGACGTTTTCTCTTATATTCCAGGATACCCTGTGCAATGGTGGTGACGACGCTGTCGTGGCGACGCTTGATCTTGTCTAGAGTGCTGGCGAAACGGGTGTTGTAATCACCCAGTTCAGGAGGCCAATCGCCTGGATCATCGGCACCGCTGTAGTATCTTCTTGTCGCACTGATCTTCCTGTCGCCATGCTCATTGCCATTTCCGTTGGTCAATTGTGACCTGTATTGTCCATTCCTGATGCTGGGGTTTTGTGTCGTCTCGCTCAGGATACGGGACGTCTTGCCGTTTTGCTTGGCAGGTTTGAGGAGTCGCTCTCTGATCTCGGCACTTAGAGAAGGTCGTGGGAGAGTAGTGATTTCCTGTAACATGGCGCCGTCTAAGTGTCTGCATGGTCGAGGTGGAAGGGTTGGCAGTATCACTCACCTCGAAAGACTGGGCATACCAGTCCTGAACCCTTTTGATCGAGGGCATCTCACCCAGGCCATCCGGTAGATCACTCAGCTCTTGCACACGATGCGCCAGTCGAATGGGGAGTTCCTCGGACAGGAACTGCGAAGCTCTGAACAGCGTGCCTGCACATGTCACTGTCACTACACTATCCAGACAACGAAGGAAGGGTGCTGTGACTCGATCATACCGACGGATGGCTTCTCTCCAAACTGCACCATCTGTCTCAGGCTCACACCCGTGGCAGGAAACTTGGAGTAATGCCGGATCGTGTCCATCAGCTCGGTAGATTTCTTCCAAGACATGATTGCGATGATTGAGGGCCTTGCGGCCAGAGAGGGAAAGGCACTCTCTCAGTGCGACAAAGTGTGCAAATCAGAACAGAGAAAGAATTGTGAATCGAATCGACAGGAGACAAGCGGCGCGAGAGCTACGACTATAGCACTAACAAATGTGACTCAAGTCATGAATCGTTCATGCCGGGCCATCGGAGAGCTCATGTCCGCACGGTCGTAGCACATGATACATGATTCCCCACAACTACCCTCGAGCCGAGGCCGAGGGGAATATCGACAGAGACGGTACTCCTTTCTCTTATCGACCACCAGCTTCATGTGACCAGCCACCCCGTCCAGAGTTGTAGACAGACGTCCCTCGTCCAAAGTGAGATGTATGGGAAAAGGCATCTCATCTTCTCGGCTTCTCGATTCGAAAATGTGCTAGCATCATCATGACTGATATCTCATGGATTGTTCAAAAGGTCGAGATTTATATTGGTGTTTGCTAAGATAACGGATAGCTGTATATAATTCATCCCCGTGGGGAGCACGCGACAGGAAACAGTCGGAACACGTTGTTAGCCTCTGGAGCCGTGCTGTTCGCGCCCAAGATGCTTCTATGGATCCCATCTCCTTTGAGGGCGTTGCCGGCCATTAGGGGCCGAGGCAGTGTGGTGGGGATGAGGTAGATCGCCTCTTTGTCTACTGTAAATTTCCCCGGCGATTCAAGACAGGTCTGTGCATAAACAATGATCAAAGCTCTGCCATTCTTCGTACTCGGACATCGATACCATACACTTGTATTGTACATGTTGTACAGCTCTACCGCATTACTATCGTACATATTTCTTGCAAAAGAGAGGAGGGAATATGATACACACGAATCTTGTTACCGAAACGCCGCGCCAATTGCAGATGCACCCAGATGCCCTGGTTGTACGATGCTTGCTTCAATTTCCCAAACCCTGTGCCATGCTGTACAAGTACAAATTGAAATAGATGACGTGTCTAAGCGTTCTTGACGACTCCGACCTTGGCGGGCTGCGATTCAGAGTTAGCTAGTCAACCTTTCAAAGCGGTACAGTGACATGTTACGCACCCTGACGACACGCCCATTCAAGGTGAAACCCTTGCTCTGGGTGAAAAAGACGGTTCCGTCCTGCTTGTCTGGCTGGGGGGTCTGGAAGGTGGCCTCGTGCTTGTTTGGGTCGAACTTGTCGCTGTTCTCACTCGGGTCGAATCTCTCGAGACCGTGCTTCTTGAGGGTGCCCATCAAGACAGTCTCAGTCATCCTCAGACCATCATACAACGTCTTCAACTCCTGGTTGGTGCTCAACTTGTCCTCGGGAACGACGGATAAGGCGCGGTCCAGGTTGTCGACACTGTCGAGGAGGTCCTTGGCGAATCTTTGAAGAGCAAAGTCCTTGGCTGCTTGGACTTCACGCTTTGTCTGCTCTTGAAGGTTGCGGTACTCGGCGACTTGACGCTTCCACTTGTCCTGTATTCTGGTCTCAGCATGATGCGCAAATTATGTCGCTGACCTCCCGGCTATAGCCAGTCTGGTGCTTGGTATCGACGTACGGATGCCTCAGACGCTTCCTTCTTCGCAGCTGCCAATTCCTTTTGTAGAGGATCCTCCTCCTCCTCCTTGGTCTCTGCCTTGTCCCCTGCTGCCGCCTCTTCCTTTGCTGCCTCCTTCGAGTCCGAGTATGATCTCACGCCAGCGAGGATACGAGCATTGTTGGATTGTGCCACCCGAAATGATGTTCGGCTTGCTTGTGGTAGTCTGCTCTCGAAACTTTGGGCGGCAAACGTCCTGGCCGAGCGAGCGAGGTATCGCTGGAGCATTTTGTGATAGAGTTGGGTTGAATTGTCCTTCGACTGGAGTGCTACACGAGTAAAGGAAAAGGGAGCACGCGGATTGAAATGTGTGTATTGTATAATCGAATGATAATGATGATTGCTTGAGTGAGAGCTTCAACTTCAATCCGCGGCCACATTTTTTGGATCCCGATAATTCTCCGCGCCGCCCAGGGTCCATCATCCCTCATCTATCGCTTTCCATTGACCACTACTCAGGCCTCCTTCCACCTCAATGTATCGCACTATTATCTTGCGGTATCCTCTTCTGCTGTATCCCATCGGCTGTGTAACCATGTATTCCGTCTTAGTCCAAGCCATTAGCCTGTATTTGACCAGTCATGTTTTCACCTCACGAGAGGCAGGCCGACCCTGTCCACACAAATCATCCCCATTTCCTTCTCTATCTCTCTTTTTTCCTGTCAGATGGATCGGCAGCCCACATGACAAGATATTCGGAGTGAATAAACGATGAGCAATCAATGTCTTGAGGATGTATGCATATGATAAGGACAGTTGAAGAAACTCCTTACTCGCAATTGGCTCTACTTAAGCCAGCACTCAAAAAGAGGGGTATACTTCGATCCTCCATGCATGTATATGTCAAGTCTCGTGCCCACTTATATCATCACATATCTCATCAACACAAACCGCCTTCGAGTCTCTCCACTCAGACATCTTTCACCACCTGGTCCAAACCCGCCTCATTTTGATGCGCAGCCTCAAAATCAATCAGCGGTGCCAAGTGCACATCTTTCCTCCGCAGGATGTAGCGATTAATAAAGTAGGGCACCTCCGCTAGTCCATGCTTGATCTGGGCCCTTGTCGAGACCGAGAACACTGCATCCAACTCTTCAAGCGACCTACTCTTTGTCTCGGGAAGCAAAATCAGGACACCGAACCAACCAATCATGTTCCAAGCAGCATACCACCCGAAAGCCCCCTGCGGCTTGAAAGCAGTAACGAGAGAGGGCCACGTGACTGAGAGAACGAAGTTGAAGAACCAGAGCGTCGCTGTAGCGAGAGACATACCATATGTCCTCAGATAGAGCGGATACGCCTCGGCCGAATAAGTAAAAGGAACAGGGCCCTCTCCGGGACTATACACAATACCAAACAGATAGATTCCCAATGTCACACAGCCGACCCTGGCGTCGCTGTCTGCGGGGATCCAGAAACTGAAGCCCGTGAAGAGGAGGAAGATGGCCATCAAAGGGAAGGTGAAGAGAAGCAGATTGCGGCGACCAAAGCTGTCAATCGTATAGACTGCTGGGAGAGCGAAGAGGAAATTTATGATGCCGAAGCCCAGGGAGGCGGCCAGTGCATTCAACTCCGAGAAATTGGCCTCAACGAATATCGTGGACGAGTAGTACCTATAACAATATAAATATATTAGTAATGTAACACATTAATAAAGGAGAATTGACTGACGCAATGACGTTCACACCGCAGAACTCTGGAAGAAGGTCAGCCATCAGCAGTGCAATTTCGGGGCCAAGGAAGGGACAACGCACGCTGCATGAACATGACCATTTCAGAGGCTATCATAGCACGGCGGTTGCGTGGTACAGTGACCAATTCCCTGACTTTGCTTTGCTGTAATCTGATACTGTCCTCGGCTTCGAGACCTTTGAACATATAGAACTGATCTCGAGCAGCTTGGACTTTGTTGTAACGAAGTTTGCACATGCTCTTGAAGGCTGCGGCATGACGTCCTTGTTGCATATACCATCTGCAGTATAATGGTTAGTGAGATCCATCATTGTAACGCTCGGCATACAGCTTCGAGAATGCTGAAACGACATACCTTGGAGATTCGGGACACAAGAACACAAAGAAGACGACGATGACAGCAGGAAGCATAGCAGACGCCATCATGATCCTCCAATTGAGCCCAGTGATGTTGTGCTTATCAGGGACCTTGAAGAACGCCAAGTCAGACGCATAGCCAACCATGATACCAAACGCCGTCCACATCTGCCATTGCATGACCAGAGCACCTCTGATTTGTGGAGGTGAACATTCCGCAGCATAGATAGGTACAGTTGCAGATTTAGGCCCTATGCCTAAACCGAGAGCGAAACGAGCTACGAACATGTGCCACCATGTGTTGACAAAGCCTTGCCAGAAACAAGCCAAGGCGGAAAAGAGACAGGTGATGAAGATTGTGCCACGACGTCCGAACCAGTTGTTGAAAGGGATCGAGAGCCAGCAACCGATGACCGCACAGCCTAGATAGGGTGCAGAGTTGGTAAGGCCGAGAAGCCAGGAGTCGCGTTGGTTCGCCGAGTTACCAATACCGAATTGTCTCGAGTAGAAGATCTGGGCGCCATTGACAACGGTTTCATCTGTGTATCAGCATCAGCAGGTTGTATGAAGCAAGAACGCGGAGAAGTTGGATGATCTCACCCATTCCCTGCACTGCAGCACAAGTGGAACACAGAATGATAACCAAATACAACAGTCTTGGCTGACTCCACTTGTTAGTGAACTCCTTCTGCAACACCAGCTTCTCCTCATCTGTCAATCCCTCAACCGACTCATACGATTTTGGGTTTTGAGCAAGCTTAGCACCAATCTCAAATGCGCGAAAGTCTTCAGGCTCGACGAGAGCGTGCTCGAGCGCGTAAGCTTTGCCCATCTTCCCTAATTCGGCATGCGTATAGCCGCGAAGTGGGTTGGCTAGAAGGGCATCCGCTTTCTTGCGCTCGTATTCGGCAGCTTGGGCGGTGGAGGAGAAGGATTGGTTGCGAGTTTCTTGCTTGGAGCCTGCTTCTGAGGAGTCCTTCTCAGTCGAGACCCCCTGGGTACCTATTTTGGTCTGGGATGTCATGTTTGCAAGCTGCTGATATAGTCCTTCATTGCTGAATCAGTACCTCACTTGTCCTACTTGTTGGTACATTCTCACGTTTGATTAAGCTAATTCGAGTGAGTGAGCTCACTCGTCCCGTCAGAGCAAGCGGTCACAAGCAGTGTGTGAAAGACTTAGTCGCAGGGCACGAGGTCTCGAGTAAGCCTATCTTGAACAGAACAGTAGAAGTGGGAACGAGAGCTGCTTATAGAGAAAGCAGCCACCAACGCTACAAGTACCTCGCCTAGCAAGGGCTGCGAACAGGGTGGCCGTATCGGTCTGCTTGGCGAGCGAATAGCCCCACATTGGCAGGCATGGGATGCGAAGGATGCTTGATCTGCATACCAATCAAATGAAACGGTTGCCTATGCTGTCTTGAAAATTGCAGGAGGGAAAGTGATGGAGACGTTTGCAAAGACCTCACGAGTCTACCTTATGCTGTAAAGTGCGACTGGTAGTTCGCCGACTGCCGACGCATCTGGTTCCATGGTTGTAGGGATCTTGCAATGTCATTGCATACCAGTTTATCACAGTATGATATCGACATGGGACTATATTAGCCAAGCGACTGGTAACGGTGCATGCGTCTCTCAGCGAATCCTCTCCAAAATACATCCAATCAAAGTGAGATGGGTTTCGTATTGGATGCGGGGCAGGCATTGATGTTGCACGAGGGTAGGTTGCCTTGCAGAGTGTGGTTGCATCTTGCTGTCGATCTTGCCTCATGTGGCCTTCGAAACATCAGCCTCGATCAGGGTCCTCCCACCCTCCGCAGCTTCACAATGGAAGCATCTGTGCATGGAGAACAAAGCTGGGGAGCGTGGGGAAGATTGGTCCGACAGTCCGCGTTTTGCGGCTATGAGACGTGCCGAAGGATTGACATGGTCCAATTGCTGATGTTCTCATGATGAGTATGCACAGATGCTCGTACATGGCATCGGAAGGAGGCCAAGATGCAAGCCACTGTCGTGGTAAGCTTGTCAAGATAATTATAATCATTTTACAAAGAAAGGTAGCAGGAAAAGCGAGCATAAGATGAAAGACACCCAACGCCAACCAGTCCCAAGTGTGCCTGTGCCCCTCGCCAATGGCCAATGTCCCATCGTGTATGCATGATTCACGTCACAAGAAGTCTACGACTCAGTCGCTGCGCAGCATGCTCTCAACAAGCTCTCCCAAAGGACCGTACCACTCGGCTTTGGCCTCTCTCCTGCCACCCTCTTCTGCGATGCCGAATTCCTCGACAAACAGCACGTAATGCTTGAAGCCGGTGTTCAGATGGGCCTCGAGACCAAGACCGCGAATGACACCGTAATGGTGGCAGTAAATGTGGGCATAAATTCTGTACAGCCTCTTGAAGATTTGCTTGACGGTCGACTGGAAAGAGGGCGGGAAAGGGACGCCGGGATGGGTGGGGAAGATGTCGGGATTGGACATGTGGTTTGAAGTCCAGGTGAGCAGGTTGGAGATGTAGCTGGGGGCAGGAAGACGGGTCGGCTTGGGGAAGTCTGGAGGGTTATGCCAAAGGTATTCGAATTCATCCGTGGCTTTCATCTCAGGACATGATTGAGGGCTGCAGAACTCCGTGATGGCGCCGTAGATGAGGTTGATCTGGTTGTAGAAGTCGACGACTGCGCAGGGAGAATAGCGTGTTAGCGTCGCCGTGATGACATTTTCCATCATAGTCACTGGCATACCATTGACCGCCAACCACTCGTCCTTATCTTCGCCTTCTGGAAGCTTAACCACCTTTCTCAGACTTCCGCTTCCGAGCGTGGCTTCGGCAAACTGCTTAAGCTGCCAGCTGTTGGTGCCCTTCTGGGCTCTTTGAGGCTTGAAAGCGCCTCGTGTGCGTGCATTTACATTGCTATAGTAGGACGAAAGGTCAGCTTGAATGCCAATATTGTCGATGCCGTATCCTAGCCCGTCACTGTCTGTTTTCTCGTGTCGGATGGCTGCGTCTTTATATCGTGTGATTGGTGAACGAGTGAAATTGAGCGAAAGGGGTGAGTTTGACGGCGAGTTCTCCAGCACGTCGCGGAAATGTCTCTGCAATGGCGACGAATATGCCGTCTGCGGACTCTCCAGCCATTGGAGCTGCGAGTTTGACTCCGACTCTGCCAGGACGTTGCAGTGCAGCGCAGGCAGAGGCCTCGCTGCCTGAGGGAAATGGGGTCTTGGAGGAGAGGGAATAACCAACATTGTTTGGATGAACGAAGTCATCGTGCCTGACAGCTGATGGCCTGTGTCTTATTGACGAATCTCTTTCACTGCGCGAACGTTTGTTTTCGTGTCTGAATGGCTGACTGACTGTCTGCTCTTCATTCCACGAGTCAGCTGAGTGATAAGGTCAGATAGAGGAATGTCGACCTACCACGCACTCTTGTAACTATCGAGACTTTCGACCAGCGACCGATGTTGTGGATTTGCCGTCTAATTAAACCCCGTTATAGCGTACGATGATATGCGTTGTATATTTTCTGCTCTATCAAGCTAGGATTCGTGTTTTGTCCCGAGGGGTCTTTCATTGTTTACAGACACTCTTAGCGCCGCACCCCGCGGTCCCACCATCACAGCATCACCCATGCCAAGCCTTAAGTGCGGAAGCTACCCGCCGTGCCCGCCTGCCCCGTGGTGCACGACATTCGATAGTCCATTGATAAGGTAAATGCAAGCTCCTTGCAACAACGATCACAATGACAGGATACCGTTTTTCTGCCACAATCTCTGTCAAGCAACGCTCTCTGTTCGTTGGTATATTCATTCTCTCAAAGTGGCCTACGCCATTATATCACATCCGTTTCACGTTTGAACATGCCATCCAAGACATGCAGGGCAGTCGCACACACATCATCTACACCTGCGCCTGCAATTACATCTCATTGTCATGAGCCGCCCGCGGTCCTGCTGAAAGTCGCACTTCTGACCCATTCACCGACCTCAAAACCCAGGCGTCTTAAGGTACCTGCCTCGACACCCTCACAGCCACCCTTATCACTCTTCCCGTCCCCATTGCCGCGTGTACGACGGATAGCCATGAATCTGTAATCCATCTTCGGTTCTTCCACCATCTCCACACCGCCTTTACCCCCCTCGTTCGAGCTTGCTGCGTTGACCCCATCGACGTCCTTGACGTAGATGGTCAGATCAGGTCCAGCAATCCCTCTCCACAGCGTTGCCGTCCATTGCCAGTGGTCATCAGGCCTGTAAACATCCTTGATTGGGATCCATGATGCATAAATGTTCGATGCAGTCAGCGTATATGTACGGAACAGAACAACCACTGGCGACGAGCTTGGCGACTCGTTGCTGTCCTTATCATCGACATCGATCATGGAGCTGTCTGTTTCTTCAGAAGACATTGTATGATCTCCATTCTCAGGAGGCTCATTGATTCCTTTCGCCAAGACAACATTGGCCGAATCTTTCCTCGAACTACTGTCCTGTTTCACCAGCTCAACGATCTCATTGTTCTTCGCGTGCCATTCAATGACTGACTTTAGGAGATCTGGTGCCTCCAGCTCTGTGCCTTGAGCCACATCTGGCGGTCTTGGTCCATCAACAACCTTGATAGTCATGTCCCCTTCACGCCCCAGACACTCTTCTAGCCAATCTGTAAGGCTCCTCGCTGCATCGGCATCGTCTCCTTCAATCGCGATAACGATGGCACGACCTTTCTGCTTTGATACTTGTGAAAAAGGAGGTGTAATTCGGCGGAGTATGCCTATCTTATGCTGGAAAGGTATCGACATTATTTTCTCGCCGAGGCTTCTCTTGTCCGACTCATGGACGCTTTCGGGGATGCTAGTGCCGTGTGCAAGACGCCCTGTGGATGGTCCGTGAGGTACACTGATCGTTTTTAGAGGTGGTAATGTCAGGCTCAGCTCTCCACCGCTAGGACGTACATGGCCTTGACTGGCCCTGTGCTGAGAATATCCAGGTCCGGGACGAGGCGGTGGTCCCATCATACTGGGAGGTACTGCTGAGTTATTGGCCCTGCCGTGCAGGATATCTGCCGCCGGAGGCAGACTTTCTCTTCGAACATGTGGGTGCATGGAAGAATTGGGATATTGTTGACCTGCATTCATCTGCTGGTGCTGCTGAGAGGCTGACTGTGATTGTTGCTGCTGTGGAAAAAACGGGAATGGTGTACCGGAATCTGCGCTCTGCCGTGGGGGTATTGTACGAGTCGACATTACATATGTGCCCTGTGGAGATTCGAAACGTCTACGCTTCGAATCAGGTGTGAGTGGAGAAGGTCCTCTGTCATCTCCCCGCTGTAGGGGGGCGAATTGCTGAAGTGGTCGCCCTTGAGCCATACGCCTCGCATGAGGAGAATTCAAGGAGAGGTTGTTCAGCATAGGTAAATATCGTGTCGAAGGCGTTGTGGTTGATGAAGGAGTCGGCGGGGGCAGCGTGAAAGTATTAACACGGGGAAGTTGTGAAAATTCGGTCGAGGGACTTGTCTCTGTGCTGTTGATCTTTTGGTGTCTCGATGATGGAGTGCCGGGAGTAGGTTGGGCAATACTGCGGCCGCCACACTTTGGACACCTCCGATGTTCAAAAGGAAACGTGCCAGTATCGGATGAGATGCTGGCACGACGACCTGCTCGTTTAGGCTGGTAACGATACGACGGGTACCTTTGCTGATGCTGTAATTTCTCTTCCTTGGATCAATTAGCAATTCTAGTCCAGATATGATAGAAATCAAAGGCACTGACTTCAGCATACGCCTTCCACTTATTCTTCTCCTCGTCAGTCTCGTTCCTCCACTGCTCTCCGATGATCTTCGAGATGTCTGGGTTGGCAAGGCCCGGATTCTGAGCTACAACAGCGGCTTGATGATTCTGACGATAGAGGATGAAAGCTGCTTCTTATCAGTTCAAGCCAATTTTGGGCTGTTGCTGTTGCAAACATGACTCACCGTTTCTTGGTCTTGGTACTTTGGGCTCTGGTTGGCAGAGGCAAAAGGTAGGCGTGGAATCACTTGAGTTATCTCCAGTATGGGACGGACTGTTCTCCGGATAACCGTCGTGCTCAAGAGCATCTACACTCCTCTTTCTACTGTTATGGAACGGCGGTGACTCTTCAGGAGTCAGGGGCGTATCAGATATTCGCGAAGGGGTTGGCGAAGGGTGCGGATGTGGAGGCAACGGCACGACAGACGAGAGTCGGCGAGACCTGCTTGCACCTTGATCTCTGCTAATACTTGAGATTCCTTGAGAACCTGTGCTAATATCATCCGTCTCTGGTGCTGGCATCGTTCTCTCCCACAATTGTCTCGTGAAAACAATTTGAGGTTGAGCATTTACGGGTTCAGTGGAGTACCTAGGCTCAGACAGGGGAACTCGGATGGCAGACATTGAAGAGGGTGGTGTGGAATGCAGTCTCTTGTTGACGATGATTGTCTTCTTTGATGCTTTGAATTGACAAAGGTACCAAAGACGGCCGTGAGGGCATTATTCAGGTCGGACACACTTATCTTCATGCTTCGCCTAAGAATTCTATTGGCCAATGCCTTCTTTGTGCGATGACGTGACGAGCAGCTCCATGGTCGCATGCAATTCTCCTGGCCAGACGCAGTATGAAGGAGGGCTGCAACTTGGACCCGAACCTGCTTCTTTGTTCTGGTGGTGTGTGCTTTGAGCTTCCGCAATCGGCAACACCGAGCCAAGGTAAGACATTCCAACCAACAGCTAAGACGCAAGGAGTTGGATGGGAATGCAAACATACAATGCGGACACCCAAAGCATTGGTGAATAGTACCCATATTCTCAGAGGTTCCGAGAAACTTTAAATGGCACATGGAGGTCCACTGATCGGATGGAATCATCCCGACTACCTGAGTATTGGGACTACAAATCCTATCCAGCAAAGTACATCGCTATAACAATGTCTGGTCTTGAAGGAGATGAATTACGTTTCTACCGAGCACTTCAAGTGCAGCGCCGCTCAAACGCGTATCGTCCCTATTGTACTTCGTTAGCTCTAACCTTGCTAGACAAAGGGAATTGCAGCATCCTTTGACGCACCAGAACAAATGACGCGCTGCATCCGAGCAAGTGGCAGGCGGATGCAGAGATTGGAGACCTCCCTCAGGAAAGGCGGTGAAGTTGACGCACGGTTGTCTCAAATCAAAAGTAGACGACCCCCTCATCTGTTTCCCAGATAGCCTGCTGGTGAGTTCTGAGCAACCTCATCCGGCTCCCGCATCAGGTCCTCCAGGATCCAATGGTAGAGATCCGGCAAGATCATACTAGCTTTCTTATAGTCTTCCGCTCTCACGTCCAATAGATCGTCCACTGCGCAGTCAGAAGGACAGTTTGACGCTGGAGCTGCCCCTACCTGTCAGACGAGCTTGTGCGTTGGACATACCACCTTGGGAACCAAGTCGGATTTGGAACCTTCGGGACGATGATGGTTGGCTGTGTCCTCCCTGAATCATGATTGAGTCCAAAAGGTGGTCAAGCTCCACAAACAGAGAACCAACACTCTCAGACACGGCCCTTTGCGCTTCAGACTCAGCCAGCTCTACGAACGCCCAGATCTCCCAGATTCCAAAGCAAAGGGTGGATATTGTTTGGCCATCATTGGCAAACATTCAATGTAATCCACTTCGTGAGACCTCTTCTGACAAGAACTGGCTTACCTGAGTTTTCAGGTCGGGTATGGTGTTGGATTCTAAAGTAAGATTGAGGGAGCGAGTCGCGTTCCCAAAGAGGCCATTATCAACGACAGATCCTCGCTTGTGTGCTGCTTGTCTTGGAAAGAGTTGTGCAAAATCCAGTTTGCGATCACATGCTATCTGCTTGCACAGGAAATCGACCCATACCATGAATGGGGATGACTTCGAACCGGTAGCCACGATCCCTGTTCTTTCTTAGATTGTTTATTACTACTCCATGAGTCGTCAAACACGATCAAATTGGCAGAAGACCGGCTCCAGGCAGCCTTGACCGTGATGATTGGATGAAACGATGGCAGTTTCCATGCGACATGGTACCCAGCCGTGATTGACAGAAGAACGATAACGTGCAGCCTGGCGAAGAGCTTCATGCATGCGCGATGCCGAAGGGACTGTTTGCAGAAGATCTTGTGTAGCTTTCTGGTGTGGGTTTTTCTTCAGAAACGCTGACAAGCCAATTTACGCTGTTTGATGCTGCTGAAGTCATTGTGGCAAACGGCCACGAAAGGTAG
This sequence comes from Delphinella strobiligena, assembly GCA_009982845.1. Classification (NCBI taxonomy): domain Eukaryota; kingdom Fungi; phylum Ascomycota; class Dothideomycetes; order Dothideales; family Dothioraceae; genus Delphinella; species Delphinella strobiligena. The sequence continues at coordinate 1,193,667 of JAADKB010000011.1, forward strand.
CCCAGGATCTGAGAGAAACATCACACAGGTGAGAGCTGATACAAGACTCAAATCGTTGCGCATTGCGCGTCTTCAATTGCCGTGTAAGCCTTAGCCTTGTGGTTCCGCAATAGCAGGGATGATCACCCGCGTCTCTGTGAAGGGATTGCGCGGGCCACTTTAGTTTCGTACCAGCGCATTGAATTGCCCAGGAACGGGAACAATCTGCACTGAGGCCAACATATGATCAGGTATGTATTGTTGCGATATGAAAATTGACACTGCGGTAGCCGAGTCACATTATCTCGTGAGTCGTTACGGAATGGAATACAACGCCAAGACGGGTCATATAGGATCTTGGCGACTGCACTCACACCAGGTCTGGAAGAACTCGAAACTATATTCCTCAATTCTGTACTCTAAGCTGTTACTGTGTCTAGAGATCCATTGGACGGGTCGAATACGGCTGCTGCTGTAATGTGAGATGTATGTACCAAAATCTCAAGGCGTCTGGGGATTATGGTCGGCACCTCCCATCAATCCGCCAGTCAGCCCCTTCATCCTCCGTCCAAGCAAATCATCCTCACTGGCAAGACTGACCAAACTTTTCCTCCTCTGAGAGATAGACATGGGTCGATCTCCCAAGCCGCTGACCCCTCTCATCTTCTTTCTTGGAGACCCTCTCTTCGGACTCATCCTTGCGTTGATATTGCTCATCTCAAGCGGCCGATCCCCTTCATCACCCGAGCTCTCTGTAGGCATACGACGGTGATGTCTGGTTTTGTCGACGCCTCCAGAAACTCTCCTAAGATTGTTCCCAAAGTAATCAGTCTCCTCTTCATAAGCAGCCTTCTCATCGGCAGTACGCTCGGCTTCTTCCTCGCGCAGGTCCGCCTCGTGGAAGATCTCTCTCATCCACTTTGCGCAGCGGAAGATATATTTCCAGCCTTCGGGGAAGACACTAACGAATTGCAGGAAGCCGTGGGAGATGCCCGGGATCAGTAGAACGTTGACGTGGTCGGTTTCAACAAACTCTTCTCTCTCCCTCATCAAGCCCAGCTCCTTCCTCTCACGCCACAATGCGGCCTTTGCTTGGCGGAGACGGCCCGCGAAGATGACGGTATCGTCGACCAGTGGGTCACGCTCACCTGTCAGCATGTAAGTCTTTGGAAAGCGTGATAGCAGCGCTTCAGGTGCAAGTAAAGGAGAGAGTAAGTAGTCAGCCGAAAAATCTGGACGGTAATGAGGCCCGATGTAAAGGACTATCATGGCACGCATCATCTCGGGACTGATGATTCGGTCGTTGAAGTATGAAATCATTGACGACATTGCCAACCGCGTTCGCAGCTGTGTCGGCTTTGCTTGAGCGTCCACCACAGCTGCCGAATCGACAGTGTGGGCGGCGCTTTTGTGCACCTCTGTTGGCGATGCGCAGATCCTTGCACCAGTCGCGGTTCCGTCAGTATCATTGACGGCAGGCCCCTTTGGCGGGCTGGGGATCTGATCTTCGTCATCCGAGGCGTGAGGGGTGTTTGGGGTCAATTTTTTGTAATCGTCACTCTTCCTGCTCAACACTCCTTTGTTTGTCTTCCTCACCCTCCGATCCCTAATCAGGGCCATCTGCTCGTCAGTCATCCAATTACCGATGTTCATATCTAAAGAAGGATAGATGAGGACGAGACCTTCTGGAACTGGTAGAGGAGACTGGCCATGCCAGCGACGTCCTTCGGTACTTCCAGATTGGAGGACCATAAGGACCATGCCGACAGCAAGATTTCCTCCAGCACTGTCTCCACTAACAACGACCTTTGGATCAACATCACCAGAGAGACCAATACACCGACCCTTTGTCGCCACGAGAGTGTGATAGACATCGTAACACTCGTTGAGTGCGTGAGGATAAGGATATTCAGGCGCTTTCTTATAGTCAAGGGCAAGCAATGGTACTCCGGTTCGGCCGGCCCAGGCAAGCAACTTATCCTCATGCCCTCTAGGATCCATGGCGACCCAGCCGCCACCTGGAATATCGAGAATGATCTTATTGTGGGTTTTGAGAGCGCTGATCGGACCATCGAAGTATAACCAAGCCTGCACGGGCTCCGTACAACTACTCTCTTTAGGTCTGGGGATGCGTATGGCCCGAGGTGGGTAGCGGGTAAGTTTCGGTCTCATCAGCTTGGTGAGAAAGCTGATGTAGGGAGTGGTAGGTTTGTTCCAGCTGATCCTCAGATGCTCCAGCGTTAGACCACCTCGGATCTTACGGACCTTTTCATCAGCCTGCTCAGCACATATGAGATAGTAGATTGTGAAGACGATGCTTGATATGTCTTTCAGCCACTTGGGTCGTATATGCATGGCAGTCCAGAAGCCCGCATCCAGCGCTGTAGTGACCCATGTCGCTCGGAAGTAGGAGCGTGTGTAGAGGTTCGCCAACGGCTCTGGACATTCCAAGCCTACGAGCTTGCTGAAGTTGCGGGCTAAATAGAGGTAGATGAGGGTCAGCACGACTGCCTGCCAAGCGCTGAGACGTGACGAGACGAGGCGAGAAATTCGACGTAGATATGGCGGTCCATGAGGGTTTCCCCTGAACATGTCATTAGCATCACGGCATACAATTCAAAATGCGTAGTGGTGTACCTATAAAGATAGTACGACCAAAATGAAACGACGGCGAAGACTTGAATTTTACGAAACTTGACAGACGGTCTGCCCAAGACGTGATCTGGTCGCATGCATCAGTGATACTACCGATCATTCGAATCTTCGAAGACATACCGATCATCCTTTGTAAACACACTTGAAAGCGTGAATGTCATCTCTCAAAGGCCGGCACTTTGGACAGAGTGCGAATTTCAGAGAAGCAAGGGAGTATGAAATTATCGAGGACAAGGACGAGGATCATGTCGAGGGTGGTAATAACGACGCCCTGATCGAGGCTCTGGACCTGATATCGTCACCTTCAGCTGAATTCACATGTGAAAGAGCAGCGAAACCGTTGTCCGAATAGCGTGTACCTTGGCCTGCAGGTCCGATGATGCGTCAATCAGGGCACGGGTACGCGCAGGGCTACAACCGGGGTCCCCGCGCTGTGCGAAGGTCACAGGACCGGTGCTTTGACTGTCACATGCATCACAATCGTCCAGACAAACATAAGGAAGTACCTTAGGTAGTAAAGTAGGTAACGAGCCTCCAAGTTAGAGGCCGAGTGGAATATGAATGTCTAGTTTCTAGGGATTTTCTATTTTAGGATTTTTCCCAACGCCGTCCCATGCATGTGGCGCCCGACAGGTCCTGTACACAGCACGAGGCCTTACTCAATTTCGTCCTCGTTTCGGGCCGGCCCATCAGGAGACATGAGGCGCTTGAGCTGATCCTGCACATACTTGTGCACATGCTCATCGGCCGACTCCTTGGCCTTCTTCGATGCTTCTGCATCCTCCTTGTAGATTGTCCACGCACGTCCGTTGGACTTGGTCTCATCGCCCTCTCCCTCATCGTCATCCTCGCCTGCCTCCGAAGGTGGATAGGACTGCCAGTCGCTTCTAGCACCCATGGACCTGCTTGTCGACGATCTGCGGAGCGCACTTGGCTTCTTTGTGAGCGAATTCCGACGCTGGCGCGTGAATGTATCATCGAAGTAGTGTGATGCGGCGGCCGATGGTGTACGTGGGGTCTGGGGCAGGCGGCAGTTGACACTGAGAGAGACATGTTAGCGATCACAAGCTTTTCATCAATTTCCGAATGAGCACTTACCCAGTGTCATGAATCATCTTGGCCATGAGACCAGTCCAGCCACATTGATGGCTAGCGCCGAGACCTCTTCCACTGTCACCGTCAAAGAATTCGTAGAACCACAAGTAGTCCTTCCAGTTGGGATCAAAGTCGAGCATATCATTACCGTCGTTGATTGCACGACGTCCGTTGTCGCCACGAGCCATGAGATGTTGCAGACGGTGCTGGACCTCTTCAGCCACATGGCCCAAGTGCATGTAATCGCCTGAGCCGACTGGGCACTCGACCTGGACCGTATTGCCGTAGAACATATAGAAACGAAGCAGAGACTCGACCAAGAGGAAGTTGACAGCAATCCAAACTGGTCCACGCCAGTTACTGTTGCCACCAAAGAGGCCGCTGTCGGAGTCGCCTGGGACGTAGCCCACGGAGAACTTTTGGCCGTTGACATCCATTGAGTAGGGATTCTTCTCATGGTACTTGGAGAGCGATCGAATACCACCCTTCGAGAGGAACTCGTCCTCGCTCAGCATGCGCTCGAGGATGCGCTTAAGTCTGTCCTCATTGACCAGAGAAAGCAAAAGACGGTCTTCTTTACCACGACGGCTCATGCTGGCAGTGTTGCGCTCCATCATCTCGGGACGGTTCTCGATGAACCAATTCAAACGCTTCTTGAATTGCGGGAACCTGTTGATCACCTGTGGCTCAAGCGTCAAAGTGGCGTAAAGTGGGATGAGGCCAACCAGAGAGCGAACAGGCATTTGCTGTGTCCATGGGCCACCCCAGGAGATGGCGTCGTAGTAGAATCCGTCTTCCTCATTCCAAAGAGACTTGGACTCACTGCCGGCCCTGTACTGCATGGCATCGGAGATGAGAATGAAGTGCTCAAAGAACTTGGATGCAATATCTTCATATGTGCGACGGTGCTTGGCAAGTTCCAGGGCGATGTTGAGCATGCATAGGCAGTAGAAACCCATCCACCCAGTGCTGTCGGCTTGCTCAAGTACACCACCAGTCGGGAGAGGATCGGATCGATTGAACAGACCAATGTTGTCCAGACCGAGGAAACCACCCTCAAAGACGTTCTTGCCCTCGGCATCCTTGCGGTTGACCCACCAGGTGAAGTTCAGCAGCAGCTTCTGGAAGACGCGTTCGAGGAAATCGAGATCCTCACGGCCATACATCTTGCGCTCAATCTTGAAGGTTCTGAAGGTGGCCCAGGCATGCACGGGTGGGTTGACATCTCCAAAGTTCCACTCGTAAGCAGGCAGCTGTCCGTTGGGGTGCATGTACCACTCGCGGGTGAAAAGATCCAATTGCTTCTTGGCGAAGTCGGGATCGACCATGGCGAGAGGAATGCAGTGGAAGGCACTATCCCACGCTGCAAAGAATGGGTACTCCCACGAGTCAGGCATGGAGAGGATGTCGTCCAAGTACATGTGCTTCCATTGTTCATTACGAATAGCCTTCCTGTTTGGTGGAGGAGGTGGCATGCCAGGATCACCGTTGGCCCACTGATCCCAGATTAAATGGTAGAATTGCTTGCACCAAAGCATACCGGACAGGGCCTGGCGCTGGATATTGCGGAGATCGTCTGCCATGGGCATGGGGCTTATTCGCCAGTAAAAGTCATCAGCTTCGGCAAGTCGTTGGTCAACGACGTCGTCGAACAACTCTTCATCGAGATAGCCTTCAACCTGCTTCTTGGATATTCTGAAACGAACGACAGCGCACTCTCCAGGAGGGACACCATCGCCCTGATTGAAAGCGTACCACGCTGCGCTCTTGGTTCCGGTCTTGTCGGGGTTGACGGCTTTCTTGTCGCCCTTTGTGATGTAATGATGGAACGCGTCCTTGACGTACTTGGTCTTGTTCTCTGTGCCCCAGATACCCTTGAAGTTGGTATCGTTATCGGTGAATATGAACTCTGGGTGGATGTCCTCGGTACGGCCGCCATAGTTTGGCGAAGGAGAGCATTGGAAATAACGCTTGCCAAGCTTCTTGTGGTTGGTCTCACAGGCAAAATCGCCCGTCTGCTTGACGGAGGGTTTGTCATTGTCACGACCCCAGGCCCACGTATTTCTGAACCAAACATGGGGGATGATGTGTAGCTTTGCGGGCTTGTCACTGCGGTTGTATGCAGTGACACGGAACAAAAGCTCATCTGGGTCATCCGACTCCTTGGCTGTTTCGATGAAGATGTCCCAGTACTTGTTGTCCTCAAAGATGCCTGTATCAATGAGGTTGTACTCTCTTTCCGTCTTGTTTCGCTTTGCATTCTCCGCAATGATTTTTTCGTAGGGGAACTTCTCCATTGGGTACTTGTAAAGGAACTTCATGTACGAGTGCTGTGCGGCTGTCATTAGCGAATCGTGTGGCTTGCTTTGAAATGGATGAACATACAGAAGGGGTGTTGTCAAGGTGGAAGTGGCATTCTTTGATACTCTCTCCGTGAACACCTTGTGGGTTGGAAAGTCCGAAAAGACGCTCCTTGAGGAAGTCACTGGTGGTAGGTAAGTAACAATGGAAAGAACAAAACAGGCAATGAATCCAGCCTTACTCCTTCTCGTTCCAAAAGGCGAAGGCAATGTTCTGCAGACCGTGGGTATCAGAAACACCAGCG